>CM055062.1:10732838-10777634 GCA_029204045.2 Tillandsia leiboldiana
TTGTAATCTTTAGTCCCTTTCCTCCTACCTTGTATCCCTTTTTCTTAACAATACATTCCTAATCGGCCACCTTAGCCGTGTCAATTACTTGTCTCTTTTCTCTGAGTCGGCTATTCTAGGCCGGACTCAGCCTTTCCCGCCTCGATATCCCGATTCAGCTAATCTAAGCCGAACGAACGTGAGAGTTTAGTGAGGAGAACCCGACGAGCAGATCCCTCCTCGGCCCGATCGCTGATCCATTGGCACGCGGCGCATTACATTCAGAGGGTCAAACGTATCACCCGGGGCCGATCGCGATCGATATTTTCGGCCCCAACAACTTTTTAGCACGCTTGGTGGGACTCTCAAGTAATTCTTACCTCTCCTACCGTAAAAAATATGGGACAACTACAGTCCAACCTTCACGGCGGGCGAGAATATTGAGAGAGGCCGGCACTACGGAGCCGACCCTATAAAAAATATAGAGGCAAATGGCCCGATAAATGAGGTAGCTTGAAAGAAGGGCCAAAGCTTTGACGCGGCACGTGCCGCCCCAGACTTTGGAGGACAGTGTCTCCGGCTCGAGCAATCCTTGCCCGGGAGGAACCGTGCCATAAATGATCTACAAGGGCCTCAAACACCCTGCCACCCCTGTTACGGAATTTGAGTTGGCGTATTTCGTGAATTCGGTAAGTCTTGAAGATTGAAGATAAAGAAGTTGGATCATATAACTCAATCTCAAGAAAGAAGAATTCAAAAGGATCAGGTATGTTTAACTAATTATTTTTGGATCCGAATACTTCTTATAGTGTAGAAACACTTGGATGAAATTTTATTGCATAAAAATCAAAAACTGGACATGGGACATGTTCAGGATCCGGATCAGACACTTCGATCCGGATCCCGAAGGTGTTAGTTCATACGCAAATTCAATCCGGATCGTAGCCTCCTTTGATCCGGATCCCGAACATGGTTTTACATAATTTATGAACGATCCGGATCAGGCAGTTCAATCCGGATCCCGAATGGTGTTGGTGAATTGTATGAACGATCCGGATCAGGCACTTCGATCCGGATCCCGAACCTTTGTTTTTCTGGAAACTGTCTGTCTCGTTACTGCAATCCGGATCGCTTAATCCGATCCGGATCGCCGTCCTGAAAAATTCCAGAAAAGGTTAGTTTTTGATTCTTATCCTCTTCCAATGGTTTCTAACCTATAAATAGACCCTTTAATTCATCTTTTAGGGTACGACGAAAAATGGAAAAAATACGACCGAAATAGAAAAATCCACATATAGAGAAGAAAGGAAATACTAGATTTAATTCTATGTTTCTTCATCTATTTATTAATTTGATTCTAGGTTTTCATACTCACATTTTGAGTAGAATCAAATTAATGAATACTTAGATGGTATTTCCGATCTATTTCTAATCTAAGTATTCGGCGGATCATCACCACCCAAAAACAACGATTTCCCAAAATCGGCGCGTGGACTCGCGTGGCCTTGTGGATTCAAGGTGCTACCGCTCTCGTGGATTCGGAGCGAGGTACGTTCGTGGATTCGAGCGTGCTACTGGGTGAAGACCGTGGATTCGGTCGGACGTCGTGGATTCGACGTTGGACGCCGTGGATTCGGCGTGGACGCAGATCGTGGATTCGAGAAGCGTTGCGGGCGAGCGGAGAAGATCAACTAGGAGCGTATGGAAAAGGTTGAGTCGTCTGTGAGTACGGTATATCACCTTGTACGTGTTATAATTCTAGTGGATTTCACCGTGTTATCGGTCCCGTGGTTTTTTACTCCGGTTTGGAGTTTTCCACGTAAAAATCTTGCGTGTTATTTATTTCCGCATTGGGTTTATATCGCAAAGATTTTTGAGTGTTATTGTTTACACCTATTCACCCCCTCTAGGTGTTTTTTCCCTATTTAGATCAATTATTACATAACCCAACAAGTGGTATCAGAGCGGGAATAGGGTTGTAAACAATGGTTGAAGGTGGAAACATCAACAGACCCCGTTCTTCGATGGAACAAATTATGCGTACTGGAAAGTACGGATGAAAGCCTTTTTAATTTCCATCGACGAACGGGTGTGGCAATCAATTGAATTAGGATGGTCTAATCCAACTGAAATTATTGCTGATGTTCGCACCATCAAACCTAGGTCGAAATGGACCAAGGAAGAGATAGAATTTCTTCTTACAATGGCAAGGGATTAATGCTCTATTTAATGCTTTGTCTCAAACTGAGTTCTCTCGCGTCTCGGCATGTGAGACTGCGAAAGAAATCTGGGATGTTCTTCAAGTTACACATGAGGGAACTAACCTTGTGAAGATTCAGAAACTGCAAATGCTTACGAGCAAGTTTGACTCTATTTTCATGGCAGAAAATGAATCTTTCACAGACTACTATACACGATTGCAAGACATCGTAAACTCATGTGCTAACTGGGAGAGAAGATTCCAGAATTTAAAGTTGTAAGAAAAATATTAAGAACTCTTCCTGAAAGATTTCGATCCAAGGTTACGGCCATTGAAACTATTAAACACCCGGACGAAATCCGTGTAGAAGAATTAGTTGGTTCATTACAAACATATGAAATGACATTTCCTACTAACTATTCTTCGGGAAAGGCATCCTCTTCTAAGTCTTCAGGTTTAGCGTTGAAAACAACAAAGAAGAAGACGCGGATTCATCCTCCTCAGACGATGACGAAACCTATCTATGGAGGACTTTGAGAAGCAGCTCGCTCTCTTGACAAGAAGTTTCGCCGAAACTTTCGAAGGGGTAATTCAAGCAAAACTCCATCCTTCGTAAAGTCGAAGAAAGGCAAGGTTCTTCAAGTTTCAAACCAAGAAAGCAAGAGGGTTTTTCTAAGGATAAGAAAAGCTCAGAAGGACAAGTCCAATGCTTCAAGTGCCGAGGGTACGGCCATATCTCAACGGAGTGTCCCAATAAGAATCCGTCAAAGAAGAAAGCGATGCAAGCCGTCACTTGGGATGACACCTCACGTCAAATGAGTCATCGTCAAGTGATGAAGAAGATAACGCAACGGCGTTCCACGCGTCCACATCTTCACCCTTCATGTGCTTATGGCAGTACATCCGAGTCATTGTCCAACTCCCTGTTGAAAAAATGCAACGGACGATGAATCGGATAATTCGGAAGGTGAAGATTTTGCTCTTGCCTACCATAAGCTTTTGAGGGATTCAAAGAAACTGGCAAAGCAAACAAGGGTTTGAGAGGGAGATTGCAGGATCTCGAAGAAGAAGCAAAAAGGGCACTTCTCTCTCAAACGCTCTTGAAGTGGAAAGGGATAATCTGATTAAAAGCAAATGTTCCCTTCAAGAGTCCAATGAGCAATTCGAGAAGAATTATGTAGATATGGTGAACAAAGCGAATTACTTCTTGAAGCTCAACGGCAAGGCTCGACAGGAAAAATTGGAAATGACAGAGACCATTCTCCAACTCAAGATGACTTACAGCGATTTTCATCAGAAGGAGTAAGTTGGATAAGCTTCTTGGTCTTGGTCAATCAAACAAATTCGGCCTCGGATACAATCGAACTGAAGACATTTTAGTTCGGTTGGGACAGTCTTTGTGCCCCAGTCGGTATCTCCTCCTCCGACACCGGAATTGACGACAAACAACGACAACAAACCTACTTCCCCCTCTTCGGAATCGTCAAGCACCAAGGTATGTTTTCGTTGTGGTATGCAGGGCACATAAGGAGAAATTGCAAGATGGGAGCCAAACGCTCAACTCAAGCACTTCTTGCAACGACTACCAAAAGGGTGATTCCTCGGAAATCAAATGCAAATTATTCGAAAGGAAAAAGCCTCGGTAGTTCATCAAACAAGACGATGACGTCAAGGAAAAGCGATGGATCAAACAAGACGCTTTCACCAAAGGTATCAACATCACAATCATTCCGACGTACACCAAAACTCGAAAGGTTTGGGTACGCTGTAGAATCCAGAATTTTAAAAAACCTCTATTTGCTTTTAAAGTTTAAATTATCAATTTTGGCAAAAGTGGAGAGATAGTGGGCCAATAGTGGGCCCAGAAATATCGACTTTTGATCGGGGTCTGATCTGGAAAATCCGAGATCACCATTGCGATCGTCTCGTCGAAACATAGAAGTTTCATATTCATATGTTTTTCGATCCGACGGTCGGATCTTCCAGAAATCAGAAATCAAAAAAGTGGGCCCGCGACTTAAGTGAATAGTAACCTTTGAATTTAACCCCTTGTGATCATGAATGGTCGAACCACTATCTAGAATTTTAACATAGGAGTATGAGTAATGGATCCTAGCTAATTTCGACGTTCTTGAGCGCAATGGCACTGACGGATTTCGCGTTTGGCGACCCGTGGTGCATCGAAGTGCGTGCGTCGGTTTGCGACATACAGAACAAGATGGCCCGAGATTTCATACGAGCACTAAATCAAACAAATGATTAGCCTATTTTGAAGGTCTCGACGAGCCGGACGTCGTGGCGAAGTCCATTTTCAGTTTCGGGCGACTCGATGTGCCTCGAAAAGCGTGAAATACATTGAAAAAGTGGGTATTTTGAAGGAAACCCTAATATTTTATGTACCAAAAATTATGAGGCTTATAAGTTGGGGTGCTGGGTGCATTTGTCACCTACAGAGGGACCTTAGAGGTTAGGATCTTTGTGTAGGGGGTTTTGTGCAAATGTGCATTTATACACGGGTTGGAGTAATCCCGAGTACCCTGCCTCTTCCTCTTCGGTAACTGAAGTTCCACCAGCATCTTTAGGCTGTAACCGACGCGTCCCCTCGGTTGCCGTAACCTCCGGCCGTTCGGGTCGCCGGAGTTAAAGGTAAGAAGCCTATAATGGAGTTTGTTTTGAGTTGTTGAAGGAGAGATCAACCTAGAGCTTTAGATTTAGCCAACCTTCCTCTGAGAGCTTCATTGAGAGGTCGCAACCGAGCCCTGGTGTACCCGACCCCGGCCGTTGCCGAGCGCCGCCGCAGCCACTTTCCTCTTCTTCCTTTCTCCGACGAGGTGTGAAGTTGGACGGGATCTCTTCAAAGTTGGATTGGGAGGTGTCTGAGGAGTTCCTGGTGCTTGGAGGACCCTGCTGGAGCAAGCCTTGGCCGCGCGTAGAGAGGGAACCAAGATCCGGCTTCATCCTATCTTCCCCGTGCTCGGCTAAGGTGAGGATCCTTAACCTACGGTTTCTAACACCCCGGACCATTAGCAGTGGACTCCTTAGGTCCTTAGCATCCTCCCTGCAAAGCCCCGAGGTCCCATGCAGCATGGTTAGCCGGCGGCCACAATGGGTCGTCGGAAACCTAACCTAGCTCCGCCCCTAAAGAACTCGGCAACCACTGAATATAAACGCACCAAAATTGGTGTGCCAGGACTGTAGGATAGGATGATTAAATCTGCAAAGTTTGGTTGAAGTTGGTGGAGTATTGAGAAAGAAAAATGAAGCCCTAGTTTTGAAATTTTTGCACTTTGGCCGAGAATGCAACTCCGGCGCCGGCGAGCCTCTCCGACGCCGGCCACCTACCCAGAAGCCTTCCTGGGAATGAGAGGAGTGCTCCCATGCATTTGCATGGCACCCATGCAGCATCAAAATGATGCGGCCATGGATGAACCCGAAATTGATAGCTTTGCGGCCGCCGGAGCTCCGGCCACTTCCGGCCGGGGGGGAGATGGTTGGGAAGCTTCGTGGTGACCCAGGGAGCCTTCCCTCTAAGTTATAGAGCTCCAGGTGGTCTCTGTGCAAATTCGCCATTAGAGCCCATTGAGCTCCAAACCGGAGCTTGCTCCGCCGCGCCGCCGCCGCACCCCGGGGCCAGCCTCATGCATGGAAACTTCAGTGGGGTGAATTGCACCTAATGGTGCATTTAGTTGAGCCCCAGACCCTCTAGTCGGAGCATCACGATTTTCAATGTTATCCCCCATTTTCTTCTTCCTCGAGCTCGGCCATCCGAGGGTTTCGAGTTGCTCCAGTTGAAGGGAAATGTTCCAGAATCACTGGGGATCTAGTTGATCCAAGTTGGAAGCCCTCATGTGCCCTGGTTGCAGAGAACCAGGTTCCCCATGGTGTTGTGTGTGTTTGTTGCAATTGTGCACACCATATGTTTGATGAAATGCTTCAATGAAGATTAAGTTGGAATTTGATGAAACTGTAAATATGAAACTTGCTCCAAATAGTCCCCTGAGCTCTGTGCTCACTTCAGTTCAAACAGAAACTGAGTGGATTAAAGTTTGGTGCATTGTGAATTAGGGTGTAAGCTTGACCTTGGTTCTGCTTGAACCAGCACCCCTGGGCCTCAACCAGGGTGAGCACTGAGGTCCTGGCAGTGCCCAGACCAACTTTGATATACAAAATGTTCTTGTTTGAAGTTTAAATTAAAAGATGTAGTTGAATCAACCTTTTAGTGAAATGTTTAAATAAAACATGGTTCCGGGCTGTTGGCGAAGTCGCGACAGTGCATTCCTAGCTAATTTGGGGTCACTGAACGCGATGCTCGCGTTAGAAACAGTGTTTGAAGTCCCGGAGAAACAAAAATTCATTTGGGCTATGTTAGAGAGGGTTTTTATGACCCGAAGTTTTCCTCGGGCACCGTGCTGCTGCAAATTGGTGAGCACGGTGTTCAGCGAGACATAAGTAACCTGCTGGAAGTGACGGAATGTTAAAATGAGTTTCCAGTTGAAAGAACGAGCGAAAGCAGTGCTCAAATGGCACTAAAATGTAATTTCTGAAAACTTTAAGGGTTTTAATGCAAAATAGACAATGTGTACTGGTTAGTAAAATGTTTAAATGATTCCTAAGCTTTTCGTTGGGAATCCATCGGCTTTCGTTGAGCGGAAATCGGATAACAGTCCGAGAATCGGCAAAATCGTCGATTTTACGGTATCTGGGTTACAGTTAGAATAACTAAGAAGGTTTTAAATTGATCTGGTCTTAGGTTAGAGTTAGCGGGACTGAATTGATCCCTGATTGGTGATTTTTGATCCAGGTTGATTCAGTTTGCACCTGGAGTTGAGCATTTAGAGGATTACAGATTAATTGCCTGCGAATTGACAGGTGGGTTATCTTCGGTCCGGGTTTTATCAGTTCGGCCCTCTGGGGTGCGATACTGGTTGGACCCCTGTTGTTGATAGTTTAACTTGATTACTTTGAGCCTGCCTTTCTTTGATATATTATATCTGCTATCTGCCTGATCTATGCCTGTTATCTGTTCTATTTTGCCTTACATGATTGTCTATAGCACCTCTAGTATTCATACTTTTACTCGGACATTTTCATGGTTGATTAGTGAGCCTGTTTGTTCTGTTGATCAAATGATACATCTCTGAGCACATAGATTTATTTAACTGAGGTTTTAACCCGAGCTTCGTAGGATCGCCGGAGTCTGTTCTTGTTTGATAGGACAAAGGCACTGCTCTGCGAGGTTTGGACCTAAACCCAAGCTTCGTAGTGTCGCCTGAGTCTGTTCTTGTTTGATAGGACAAGGGCAATGCTCTTCGAGGTTTGGACTTTTCAAAACAGTTTTCTTAAAATATGTGTTTAAGTTTTGTATCATTTGGTTGGTTTGTGTGGTTGAGTTGAGTTTATCTGTGAGCTTCTGTTGAGAGAGATTTGCCTTGATCTTGCATATGAGTTGACATTTATTGCTGAGTGTTCCTGCATGAGTGTTGAGATTCAGTTGGTTTTTGCCCTTGCATCCCAGTGGGGATTTCCCGGCTTGTTGCCGATTACCCGGTCAGTGGACCGTGAGCTTGAGCATTTGCATATGATTCGCCCGCACCGTTGTACTTCACGAATATCAGCGGATTTGCTACCCGTAGCGATGTTCTTTACCGGTAAAGTGGTTAGCTGAGGCAACCCGTGACCCTAGTTTGGGGAATGTCAACCAGGTGGTGCCAAGAGGGCAGCCTCGCCTGAGGTCTTGTGAAGGCCAATATGGTAGCTTGTGATTGGGTCTTTGCGTTTTCATCTATTTGATGCATGAGTTGTTAAGTTGCTTTATGTGATGCCTCTGATTATAGTTCTATTGTTATCTTGCTGATTGTCCTAACTCCTTGATGTGTTCATTATCCTGATACATGTTTTAAATACTGCTAAAATTATCTCCTATGCTTGTACCCAGATTATGAGTTTTGCTTTCATTACAGCACCAGTTATATATCTGCTTTACCCTAACCCCTGATCTATTACTATCCTCTAGCATTGTATACCAGTAGGTACGATCTGCTATTTCTCGGCTCGTCGTGCCCACTGGGATACACTCCGGTGTGTCTCACACCCTCGGGTGACTGTTTTTCAGGTCGAGCGGGTGTTGAGACGTCGGGACGAGTTGGTGAGATCACGAGATAGAGCTTGACCCTGGACAGCCGATAAGATCAAGTATTTAATTATTTGTTGTATCAAATGTAATGCAATGTAATTGAGAAGTTGTTGATGTTGTAATTTAATCTTGCTTAGTAGATGTACGTAGTTAGTACTCTGGTTGTATGCCAAGTGAGCCGTGCATATATAGAAAAGGGCTCAATCCCCAGTGGGATTGGGACTCTTCTATATATGTGGCGGTCTGTTACGCCCTGGCTGGTTTTAAACTCTGATTTCAAAAAAAAAAAAAAAATTTAGACACTGGTTTATTTAAACTCGGGGCGTGAATATAACGACCCGGCCCACTAGCAATAATAACTCGTTGGGCCGAAACCACAGCCCAAAATGCTTAAGCCCAGTTATTATTACTAGTGTCCAAGTCTCATATAAACCCAATCACAATTCCATCCACATCCGATGTGGGACTATTGGGGGCGTCACAGACTCCCCCCGTTTAGGCCTGACGTCCTCGTCAGCCCAAACACACACACACAAGCCCAAGATCACCAGGCGATGTGAGACTCGTCTCGCTAGCCCTGTCATCTAGACCCAGGCTCAGCCGAGACTCGCCGCACACTTCCGGCTGGTTATTGGCTCTGATACCAAATGTAACGACCCGGCCCACTAGCAATAATAACTCGTTGGGCCGAAACCACAGCCCAAAATGCTTAAGCCCAGTTATTATTACTAGTGTCCAAGTCTCATATAAACCCAATCACAATTCCATCCACATCCGATGTGGGACTATTGGGGGCGTCACATACGCAAAGGTGAAACCTTCCCTTGTCTTGTTACAAATATTTCCTTGCATGCATATGATAATTCGTCTTGGTATCTGGATAGCGGTTGTTCCCGTCACATGACCGGTGACAAAAACTGCTTTCAAAATTTTGAGAAAATCTCCGGAGGACTTGTAGTTTTCGGAGACGGTCAGTCTTCCAAAATTGTTGGAAAAGGAACAATAGCTATTCCAGATGGCCCGATTCTGAATAATGTGTTATTTGTTGATGGCCTTAAGACTAACCTCATAAGTATCAGTCAACTTTGTGACAATGGTTTTTCAGTTAATTTTTCATCTGTTGAATGCATTGTAACTGATAAGGACCATGTTTTCTTTTTAAAGGGGGTTAGATCTGAAAACAATTGTTATGTTGTTCCCAATAAAATTTCTGAAAATTGTAACTTAGCCTCTTTGAATAATGAAACACTTTGGCATGAAAGGCTAGGTCACATAAATTTTAAGGAACTTGCTAGAATTTCAAACAAAGACGTGGTCAAGGGGTTCCAAAACTTTCACTTAAACAAACCATTGTGCGTGGTGGTTGTCAAAAGGGAAAACAATCCAGGACTGCACACAAGAATTTGAACCACGTTGGTACTAATCGGCCCTTAGAATTATTGCATATGGATCTTATGGGACCGACACGTCAACCATCCTTGGGAGGTAAATGGTATATTTTCTTACTGGTTGATGATTTCTCTAGATACTCATGGGTAGCATTTTTAAAAGAGAAAGCTGATACTTTTGATTCTTTTCACGAGATTTGCCTTTGTATTATAATTGAAAAGAATGAAAAGATCATTCGTGTTATAAGTGATAGAGGTGGAGAATTCATAAATTCTAAATTCATTGATTTTTGCACTTCCAATGGCATTAAACATGAATTCTCAACACCCTATACACCTCAACAGAATGGTGTAGTCGAGCGCAAAAACTAGGTTGTACAAGAGATGGCACGTGTTATGCTTCATAGCCGGAATTTACCGTTATATTTTTGGGCTGAAGCTGTGAACACTGCAATCTATGTTATTAATCGAGTTTATTTGCGCCCGGGAACTTTAAATACACCATATGAACTATGGTTTTGTAGAAAACCAAACATCAAATATTTTCGTATCTTTGGGAGTCGGTGTTACATTTTACGTGACCGCGAAAATCTTGGAAAATTTGACTCTCGAAGTGACGAAGGGATTTTCTTGGGTTTATTCTACAAATAGTAGAGCATATTGGGTATTTAACTTGGAATCTAAAACGATTGTAGAATCCATAAATGTTAAAGTAGATGAAGCTTTCCACTTTGCATCTGATAAATCTACCCCTGATATCTCTCTTGATGATGATACTCCTGTAAATGCATCTTCTCATGATAATACTTCCAATATTAATGATGCGTCTAATGGTTCTTCAAGTTTATCTGATGTGTAGGAATCATCTCATGTACCTCCGAGTACTCCATTACCTCAAACGTTACGCATCTCCAAGGATCATCCTGAATCAAACATTATTGGAGACCCACAAGAAGGAGTCAGAACTCGGAGACAGTTGGTTTGTGGATTCGCTTGTTACGTTTCCATGATCGAACCAAAGAACGTCGATGAAGCTCTTCAGGATGACTACTGGATTGATGCAATGCAGGAAGAGCTCCATCAGTTTGAACGAAACAAAGTCTGGGAATTAACGACGCCTCCGAAGCAACACAATGTGATTGGTACTAAATGGATTTTCAAGAACAAGAAAAATGAGGATGGTACTATCATCAGGAACAAAGCACATTTAGTTGCTCAAGGCTACTCTCAAATAGAAGGTATAGACTTTGATGAAACGTTCGCCCCTGTAGCTAGACTCGAGTCCATTCGTATCTTATTCGCTATTGCTTGTCACTTTAAAATAAAACTCTTTCAAATGGACGTTAAGAGCGCATTTTTAAATGGGTTTTTAAATGAGGAAGTTTATGTGGCTCAACCGAAAGGTTTTGTAGACTGTAAACTACCTAACCATGTTTTTCGTTTGAAAAAGGCTCTTTACGGTTTAAAACAAGCACCGCGAGCGTGGTACGAAAGGTTGACAAAGCACCTTTTGGAGAAGGGCTATACTCGAGGGGGAGCAGACAGGACTCTCTTTGTGAAGCATTATCAAAATAACTTCATTGTTGCACAAATCTATGCCGATGACATTGTATTTGGAGCAACAAAGGATAATGATGCTTCTAAATTCGCAGAAACCATGGAAAGCGAATTTGAGATGTCTATGATGGGCGAACTGATATACTTTCTTGGATTGCAAGTGAAACAAAATGGTGAAGGCATCCATCTGTGTCAATTCAAGTATGCAAAGGAGTTGGTAAAGAAATTCGGATTAGAAGATCCTAAAGATTTTCCTACTCCTATGGGAACTAGCAATAAGGGATTAGGAAGTGAATCTCTTAGTGATAGTGTAGACGAGAAACTCTATCGAAGTATGATTGGAAGTCTACTCTACCTCACAGCTAGTCGCCCGGACATATCCTTTAGTGTTGGGATCTGGGCGAGATATCAGTCAGCACCGAAGGAGGATCACCTGAAAGCGGTGAAACGGATCATCCGGTACGTCAAAGGAACTATAAACTTCGGAATTTGGTATCCTATGGGAACAAGTTTTGACATTATAGGATATTCAGATGCCGATTGGGCAGGATCAGTGGATGATTGGAAAAGTACGAGTGGTGCATATTTTTATCTTGGCCATTGCCTTGTTGAATGGCATAGTAAAAAGCAAAACTGCATTGCACTCTCGACTGCCGAAGCGGAATATATCTCAGTGGGTAGTTGTTCAACTCAACTCATTTGGATGAAAAGCGTGTTGAGCGACTTCCGGATTTCAGCAACTTCGGTAACTGTTTTATGTGACAACACTAGTGCTATAAACATTTCAAAAAACCCTGTGTTGCACTCGAGAACAAAACACATTGAACTTAGATATCATTTTCTTAGAGAGCTAGTTGAATCAAATATTCTTCAAATTTCCTACATTTCAACTGAAGATCAATTAGCTGACTTTTTAACAAAACCTTTGGATCAAAAACGTTTTATTCATTTGCGTAAAGCAATTGGAATGCTTTCCTTGAAATAACCTCTTTTTGAAACTCTTGTTTAGGTTAGGTTTTGTTTTTGTGTTTTTGTTCATTATCTATGCTTAGACATAGAACATTAATTGAGCATTAGTTTTATTGACTTTAACTGCATCCTTTTATATGTTTAGAAATTTATTATGCTTTGGATATCATAATAATTTATTTGATGCAATGATCATTTATGTGAATTAAATCATCTTTGTTTTGATCAAAGTCAATTTCTCTCTCAATGATCTCTTGGTATAGTTTTTAATTTATTTGACTATTTAGTCGAGTATGAAATCGAGATCAATATTTGGTTGAATACTTTATATCTTAAATAATTGATAGCCAATTGAGGGGGAGTCAAAGAAAAAGTGTTATGCTCAAAAGATGTGGAAAGAGTTACATCCCAATGAGGAGTGTGAAAACTACCACCACATGGAGGAAAGAGCTACCACCTCGGTCGTCCGAGTACTGTGTGCAGCTACCACATGTATACCAAGCAAGGTTTTTCAAGTTTGATTAAATAAAATGCATGTTGAAATACTTGACTCTGTCAAAATTTTAAGGTTGGTATAAGGTGGGACTTTTAATGAAAGATGCTCAAAGAGCCACTCTCTTCAATAAATTGACTAGATATATTATCTAACTTATCTGGGATTTCAGACATCTATTGATCTTGGTATTTTATTTTCTTTACCGAATTGATGATTTGATAAAGGCATTACTCATAAGATCAAGTTAGATGTAATTGAAGTTGTTCAACTTTAAGGGATTTAATTTTTATAAATCTTCATTTCATTATTTGGCTATTATTGATAGATTTAGTATAATCTATTTCTTTTGATATGAAATGATGATTTTTGGTTAAAGTTGATACACAAAAGTGCTTACAATCTTTTTCTGGATTTTCTAGAATTTTTCTGAATTTTTTCTGAAGAAAAAGTTGGAGCCGATCCGGATTGGACAAGCCGATCCGGATCCCGAACGCAGGTATTCTCTGCGGGTAGCCGATCCGGATCGGATTCACGAACTGATCCGGATCGCGGCTAGGGTTTTATATAGAACAAAAGGAGTTTGATTTCTTTTTACTTCAATCTTTTGTTCCAAAGTCTCCAGAGCTTCTCTCTCTAGAATTCATCCGTCTTGGAAGCTTACAAACTCTAATTCTTCGATTCTAAGTAAGTTTTATTGATAAAAATCTCGGTTTTTCACAATTTTTCATGTTCTTCCTCAAAACGTGATGAAATTTCTGCATCTTTTTCGTTTGTGGATGGTTTTTGATCAAATTTCTTTTGAAATAAGAACTCTGGGAACATTAGTTTTGATTATATGCTAGGTATTCTCATGAGAAACGGATTTTTGGCCTTCGATTTCAAAAATTTCGGTTTTAGGGCATATAATGAAAATTTTCGAAAATCATGCGATTGCTCTATTTTTAAAATTCTTTTTGCAAAACTAATTTGATTCTTAGTCTCTCTACACGATAATGATTGTTTGAGTACAATTTTTCAAATTTTTGAAAATTAACAATTTTTCGTGTTCTTGAGTTGTTGCTCACAGGATTTCTTTTCACAAGAAATAGCAACAATGACGTTTTCATGGATCATCTTTCTGCTAGTTGCAATGGTACACACTCGAGCAACAAACAAACTGAAAAGAGCTAAGAAAACTCAACGAAAAGGTGAGTTTCTTCTTGTCAGCAATTCAGAGGCTGAAGCAGATAATCAAGAAGTAGATTGGGACAAATTGTCGGATGATGAATCAATGCCTGTTCAACCTAAGCAAAAGACTTTCGACACATCAAAAGGTAAAGCGCCAATGGCATCCTCTATCTCTATGAAAAGAAAGAGACTGGCTCGACGGTTTGGACGAGCACGAGGTTTCGAGATTAACGAACCAATAGTTCCGGATTCTCCACCCCGTGAGGAACAAGTGTTCGTTAATGCGGATCGCCTAAGAGCATTTGAGAATCGTGAATGCATTGGCGAGAGGCATGTTAATATTGAGGCTCTACGAGACCACTCCCCTGAGCTTGGTGTTCTGATTGAACAAGCAAACCTTATTCAAGTATGCTGATTCCCAGAAATGCTTGGATACTGTCTGCATCACGTGAGGACCTTCTATACAAATGCATGGCACCTTCGAGAAAATGAAAACGGTCCGATGGAGTTTTACACGAATATCCAAGGCACAAGGTTTAAAATTACTCCACAATTGATTGGGGAGGTTTTGGGAATGCAAGCCAGCAAGACAGGAGTTAATTACTTGAAGGGAAAGAGTTTGACAAACACGATGTGGCAAATGGTTATAAAGGGAATTTGTTTGGAGGGAACTCAATCAACGGAGAAATCTGTCAAATCCAAAGGACTTCGTCTTGAGTACCGGTTCCTAAAGTTCATCACATGTTACAATATCCTTCCAAATATGCAGACGAAAGTCTTGAGATGGGATCAAATGCTGTTTTTGTATCTCCTAGGACATCCGTCAGAGGCAATGGGATTAAATATCAACATTCCATACATTATTTGGAATAGAATGACGAGATATGTTGAGCATCCTCATCCCACTGAAAGAATCCCATTTCCATTGATTATAATGAGGATCTTAAAGAAATTTCAGGTTGATATTAGTTCAACAACTTATCATCACTTCTTGAGCATGATCGATGAGTCCACCATTGTCAAGTCCCTTCATAAGTTGCCCCATGTCACTCCAGTTCCTCCATGCGGAACGAAACCCAGTACCGGTACTTCCGCATCACCATCACAACCAGCACCCCCACCAGCGGATGAAGCATCAGTCACATCCATCTACAAAGAACAACAACGATTATCCTTTGAGCAGGAACAGATTTCGAAGGAACAGAAGAGAATTTCCAATGAGCTTGAGCTCATCACGGCAGCTCATATTACCATAACTAAGAAGGTCAATTCAATGAACAAGCTGGTGAAAAAGATGTTCTCTAAGATGGGCTGCACGAGCTCTGAAGACTCTGAATCTGATGATTGATTTCCTCTAATTTTTTTTTTTTTTTTTCTTTTGCAGGTTGTTAGTTTTAGTCCTTAAGTCTCCTTCAATTTTTGAACTTGTTAACTCTCCTTATTTTGCAATCTTGGCTAACTTTGTGACAAAAAGGGGGAGAGAATATTAGAACAGTTGAACAATGAAACTATGATCGATTGTCCAGTTGTGAACCATGAAGGTAAGTATAACTTCAACTTTTGGTTTTCTTTTGTGATTGCATGCATGCCTCGACTAATTATTCGTTTAACTATTTGGGCATATAATATAACTAACAAGTTGATGTTGACTAACAATGTTGTGACATTTGGATTTTGAATGCATAGAAGATATGTTGGTTTGTTAACTATGATCCAATTACATATCTGAATGTATAAATGTCATGGTAAGTATAAATGAGTATAAACTTCATCTCTGTGTGTGGTTTTTGAATGACATAAAATTCTTGAGGTATCTAACGATTTCTTTTGTCAAGAATGATTTCTTTTGCAGAGAGTACAGATGTCTAAGTCTAGAGTCTGTTTTAGGAGTTTAACTCATGTATCTATCTTTATTTGGATCTCATTGTAAATTTTTGTTGTATGGTGATATCAACAAAAATATCTTTTTGAATTTTCTTGAGTGGATTTGTGTTTTGTCACGAAACCGCCAAAGGGGGAGATTGTTACGGAATTTGAGTTGGCGTATTTTGTGAATTCGGTTAAGTCTCGAAGATTGAAGATAAAGAAGGTTGGATCATGTAACTCAATCTCAAGAAAGAAGAATTCAAAAGGATCAGATATGTTTAACTAATTATCTTTGGTGATCCGAATACTTATTATAGTGTAGAAACACTTGGATGAATTTTTAATTGCATAAAAATAAAAAACTGGACATGGGACATGTTCAGGATCCGGATCAGACACTTCGATCCGGATCCCGAAGGGTGTTAGTTCATACGCAAATTCAATCCGGATCGTAGCCTCCTTTGATCCGGATCCCGAACACTGGTTTTTACCGTAATTTATGAACGATCCGGATCAGGCAGTTCAATCCGAATCCTGAACATGGGTGTTTGGTGAATTATATGAACGATCCGGATCAGGCACTTCGATCCGGATCCCGAACCTTTGTTTTTCTGGAAACTGTCTGTCTCGTTACTGCAATCCGGATCGCCTAAATCCGATCTGGATCGCCGTCCTGAAAAATTCCAGAAAAGGTTAGTTTTTGATTCTTATCCTCTTCAAATGGTTTCTAACCTATAAATAGACCCTTTAATTCATCTTTTAGGGTACGACGAAAAATGGAAAAAATACGACCGAAATAGAAAAATCCACAGATAGAGAAGAAAGGAAATACTAGATTTAATTCTATGTTTCTTCATCTATTTTATTAATTTGATTCTAGGTTTTCCAAACTCAGATTTTGAGTAGAATCAAATTAATGAATACTTAGATGGTATTTCCGATCTATTTCTAATCTAAGTATTCGGCGGATCATCACCACCCAAAAACAACGATTTTCCCAAAATCGGCGCGTGGACTCGCGTGGCTTTGTGGATTCAAGGTGCTACCGCTCTCGTGGATTCGGAGCGAGGTACGTTCGTGGATTCGAGACGTGCTACTGGGTGAAGACCGTGGATTCGGTCGGACGTCGTGGATTCGACGTTGGACGCCGTGGATTCGGCAATGGACGCAGATCGTGGATTCGAGAAGCGTTGCGGAGCGAGCGGAGAAGATCAACTAGGAGAGTATGGAAAAAGGTTGAGTCGTTAGTGAGTACGGTATATCACCTTTGTACGTGTTATAATTCTAGTGGATTTCACCGTGTTATCGGTCCCGTGGTTTTTTACTCCGATTTGGAGTTTTCCACGTAAATATCTCTGCGTGTTATTTATTTTTCCGCATTGGGTTTTATATCGCAAAGATTTTTGAGTGTTTATTGTTTACACCTATTCACCCCCCTCTAGGTATTTTTTTCCCTATTTAGATCCAATTATACATAACCCAACAACCCCGAGATCGATACAAGCCCTTCTAGTGGTGCTGGCAACAAATGTGGCACGGCAGGGCGCACCCCTCACCACGGCACACCCTTCACAACGGTACACCGACTGGTGGCAAAACCGCAGGGAGCCTTTTGGAGTGCGCCTGCTCCGTGTTCCCATCTAGGCATTCAACCTCAGGCTCGGGGCAGTGCGAACAACGGGTAAGTCTCGAATCAGAGATTTGCTCAGAATCAGGATGGCCAACCCGAGCCATCCTCAGCGAGCTTGATACCACCAGTGCAAATGGCGTTGACAACAAAGGCGACACGAAAGGACGCGCCCCTCATAATGGCACAACCGCTGGGGGCAGAACACCAGCAAGTAGTCTCGCACCAGATGGGAACGGGGCCAATAGGGCAGAACATCGGCCATCAACCAGAGAGTTACTGGGGGATTCATCTGCCTTCCCCACCATCGTTCATCTAGCCTCAGGTTGGGGGCAGGAACGGCGGACAGGTCCCTCCGCAGGGACCACCTCAGCAGCAGGATGGCCACCAAGGGCCGCCGCCTCCGCCAGTACAGCCGGCAACCCTGGTGCCTTAAGCCGGGCTCGCCGAGACAGCTGGGGGCAGAAACAACAGGCAGGTCCTCGCGCCAGGACCAGCTTAGGGCCAGGCCGGCCAATACGGGCCGCCACCTCCTCCAGAGCAGCCGGCGATTCTGGTACCTCAGAGTGGACCTGCCGAAATGACTGGGGGCAGGGATAGGTGGCAGGTCCCTCCGCAGGGACCGCTTAAGAGCTAGGCTGGCCAATATGGGCCGTCACCCCCATCGGTGCAGCCGATGGCCCTAGCAACTCAGGCGGGGCGTGCCGACATCCACACGTATGTCTGGAACACCTTTGGCACAAAGACCAGGCCAAATATATGGCCAACTTCCAGGTCCCCGCAACCTTCGAATGAGAAGGTGTGTATAGGGTACCCGTGTTAAGGAATTTGTTTTGGCGCATTTCGTGAAAGTATTGAGTCTTGAAGATTGAAGATGAAGAAGTTTGGATTATATAACTCAATCTCAAGAAAGAAGAATTCAAAAGGATCAGGTATGTTTAACTAATTATTTTTGGTGATCCGAATACTTCTTATAGTGTAGAAACACTTGGATGAATTTTTAATTGCATAAAAATAAAAAACTGGACATGGGACATGTTCAGGATCCGGATCAGACACAGCAATCCGGATCCCGAAGGCTGTTGTTTCATACGCAAATCCAATCCGGATCGAAGCCATTTTTGATCCGGATCCCGAACATTGGTTTTTGCTGAAATGTATGAACGATCCGGATCAGGCATTTCAATCCGGATCCTGAACCTCTGTTTTCTGGCAATTGTCTGTTTTGTTACGACAATCCGGATCGCCGTAAATCCGATCCGGATCGTCGTCCTGAAAAATTCCAGAAAAAGTTAATTTTTGATTCTTATCTTCTTCCAACGGTTTCTAACCTATAAATAGACCCTACGATTCATTTTCTAGGGTAATCCAAATACGGTCAAAAATAGAAAAATCCACATATAGAGAAGAAAGGAAATCAATAGATTTAATCCTATGTTTCTTCATCTATATTGATTGATTTGATTCTAGGGTTTCATACTCAGATTTTGAGTACAATCAAATCAATGAATACTTAGATGGTATTTCTGATCTATTTCTAATCTAAGTATTCGGCGGATCATCACCATCCAAAAACAACGATTTTCCCAAAATCGGCGCGTGGACTCGCGTGGCCTTGTGGATTCAAGGTGCTACCGCTCTCGTGGATTCGGAGCGAGGTACGTTTGTGGATTCGAGACGTGCTACTGGGTGAAGACCGTGGATTCGGTCAGACGTCGTGGATTCGGCGTTGGACGCAGATCGTGGATTCGAGAAGCGTTGCGGAGCGAGCGGAGAAGATCAACTAGGAGCGTATGGAAAAAAGTTGAGTCGTCTGTGAGTACGGTATATCACCTTTGTACGTGTTATAATTCTAGTGGATTTCACCGTGTTATCGGTCCCGTGGTTTTTTACTCCGGTTTGGAGTTTTCCACGTAAAAATCTTGCGTATTATTTTTTATTTCCGCATTGGGTTTTATTGCGCAACGATTTTTGAGTGTTTAAGCGTTTACACCTATTCACCCCCCTCTAGGTGTTTTTTCCCCTATTTAGACCATATTATACATAACCCAACAAGTGGTATCAGAGCGGGAATAGGGTTGTAAACAATGGCTGAAGGTGGAAACATCAACAGACCTCCGTTCTTCGATGGAACAAATGATGCGTACTGGAAAGTACGGATGAAAGCATTTCTTATTTCCATCGACGAACGGATGTGGCAATCTATCGAGTTAGGATGGTCAAATCTGTAGTAGCCGCTGGTTTAAAATGTTTTGGGTCTACTTTTGGTTTCGGTTATTTCGCAATTCGTTTCGGGGGCCGGAGGGTGATCTAATAATTCCTTGTTTTCGGGCAGACCGTCGGGGCTCGCGGGTATTTTTAGTTAATAAAGCTCGCGAAACGGAGAACGGCGACGCAGTCGGTTTTGAATTCCGACGCCGGAATCTCCCGGAATAAATTCCGGAAGGTGGCTAGTGGTTCAGGTGGTCAGCACGGTCTTTCAGGCGGACCGGACCCTGGTTCGCACCCGACTTATTTCCTGCTTTTGACTTGAAATGGGTTCATTCCCATTCCTCATCCTAACCGCTCCTGCCATCCTAACCGCTCCCGCCATGTTCCTATCGTGGGGAAACAGGGGGTACGACGGTTACAACTCCCTACAACTTCCCTCACTTAGGCGTACGCAACCCCAAGCGCAACGAGAACCCACTTCCCCAACCTTTCTGTTTCCCAACCGACCGAGTGGAGAAACAAGGCGGAGCGAGCGAGGAGAGGGAAGATCGCCGGCATACCCTTCGTTACCGGGCACGCAAGAACAGGACGATCATCCCCTAAGATCAACCCTAGCCGACAAAACCAAGGAGAGCATAGCTTAGGGTTCTTGATTGGGTTTTTCTTGGTTCTCTTAGGCAAAGGGAGGAGGAGGGTCGGCGCCGTCACCGGAGTCGGCGCCGTCACCGGAGCCGGCACGCACGGAGCCACGCATGCGGGTGGCGCCACATGCGGGCGGCGCCGCATGCTCCCGCATGCGGGCGGCATCCGCATGTGGGCGACGCCGCATGCGGGCGGCGCCGCATACGGGCGGCGCCGCATGCTCCCGCATGCGGGCGGCGCCGCATGCTCCCGCATGCGGGCGGCGCCGCATGCTCCCGCATGCGGGCGGCATCCGCATGCGGGCGGCGCCGCATGCTCCCGCATGCGGGCGGCGCCGTATGCTCCCGCATGCGGGCGGCGCCGTATGCGGGCGGCGCAGCATGCGCCCGCATGCGGGCAGCGCCGCATGCGGGCGACGCCACATGCGGGCGGCGCAGCATGCGCCCGCATGCGGGCAGCGCCGCATGCGGGCGACGCCGCATGCGGGCGGCACCGCATGCGGGCGGCGCCGCATGCACCCGCATGCGGGCAGCGCCGCATGCGGGCGGCGCCGCATGCACCCGCATGCGGGCAGCGCCGCATGCGGGCGGCGCCGCACGCACCCACAAGCGGGCAGCGCCGTATGCGGGTGACGCCGCATGCGGGCGGCGCCGCACGCAGGTGGTACGCCGCCCAGCCGCGCTGGGCCGGGCGCGTACGTGTACGGATTGTGCGCGAGGTGGGGGAGGGGGCGCCGGGTGTTCTAGTCTTTAATCTTGCGGAGTCTTGAATTTCTGACTCCTGTATGACAGGTTCTTGTAGGTCCGGGCGGGCACCCGAGACGCGGGAGAACCTAGCATCGGTCAGGAGCGCGACAACGAAAAGGTGGGTTTTCGGTCGAGGCTTAGTATAGTGTTAATATTCCGAAAGGGATTTTAATTAAATGTTAATCGGTACTAACGCTGACGGTTTCTATGATTTACTATATTACCCCGTGTCTTGGTTATTATGCTCGAGTTGCGACACGTGCACCCGCGGTCTGGCCACCGCAAAGGGTGCTCTTTTCCGGAAAGGCGGTCTCCGACCCGTGTTACCCACGAGGGGATGTAGTGGGGCCCCCGTAGGCGTGGGGTTCGAGGCACCAAGGTGTGAGCGGTGCGACCCGTCGGGATTGGTGCCCGACGAGGTCAGGTGTGCGACCTGCCGGGATTGGTGCCCGACGAGGTCAGGTGTTACAGGTGTTACCGGGGTTACAGGTGTCACAGGTGGTACAGGTGGTTGCGAGTTACCTTTATGAGTAGAGTGGTTGCTCCGGCTAGTCTTACTTTTGTGGCTTCGTATTACTTTACTGCTTTAGTATTTTTATCATGATAGTGTCGCTGACTACCCACTCTGTGACAGGTACCTCCAGGGGTGAGAGGTAGGCGACGGTGAGGCCGAGGTGGGAGTAGTCGGGCTGTGGGAGCCCTAGTCTGCCGTTTTCTTTATTTGCTCTGCATTTCATTTGGTATTGTAGGTTATTGTGTGGTCCTCGATACCCTTGTGGGGTCGTGTGGATGTTGATTTCTTTCGTTCTGGTTATGCACTACTGTTTCCTTTATTATTCCCGTTTGGCCGTTTTCTAAACAAACCAACTAGAAAACAAGAGAAAAAGGACTTCGAAAACCGTTTTCAAAAATCTAGGGTCGAGTGGGCCCGTTTTCCAAACCCTGTGGATTTATGCCGTTTTCCAAGCTGTTTTCGAAACCTAAGGCCGTGTGGGCCTGTTTTCAAAACGGTGAGTTTATCCTTTCAACTTGACTGGCCACGGGCATTGTTTAGTCTTCATGCACCGTTAGACTTCGAACTGTTGTGATTAAATGGAAAATGATTGCTTGTGTTTGACTGTTGTAATAGCCGCGACGCCGTGCATATACAGAGGAGACTCTGCCCGATTTTCGAGTGAATCTGTATATGCGGCGGGTCTGGGCACGCGCCGGGGAAGGAGGTTTTAAACAAAAATTTTGTACGCACCTTACGCTTGCTTTTGTGTATCGTTTCCGCTAAAATAAAACCCCCCGGGGCGTGACAAAATCCAACTGAAGTTATTGTTGATGTTCACACCATCAAACCTAGGTCGAAATGGACCAAGGAAGAGATAGACTTATCTTCTTACAATGGCAAAGGTGTTAACGCTTTATTTAATGCTTTGTCACAAACTGAGTTCTCTCGCGTCTCGGCATGTGAGGCTGCGAAAGAAATCTGGGATGTTCTTCAAGTTACACATAAGGGAACTAACCTTGTGAAGATTCAAAAGCTGCAAATACTTACGAGCAGATTTGACTTTATTTTCATGGCAGAAAATGAATCATTCACAGACTACTATATACGATTGCAAGACATCGTAAACACATGTGCTAACTTGGGAGAGAAGATTCCAGAATTTAAAATTGTAAGAAAGATCTTAAGAACTCTTCCTGAAAGATTTCGTTCCAAGGTTACGGCCATTGAAACTATTAAACACCCGGACGAAATCCGTGTAGAAGAATTAGTTGGTTCATTACAAACATATGAAATGACATTTCGTACTAATTATTCTTCTGGAAAAGAATCTACTTCTAAGTCTTCAGGTTTTGCGTTGAAAACTACAAAAGAAGAAGACGCGGATTCATCCTCCTCAGGCGATGACGAGAACCTATATATGGAGGACTTTGAGAAGCAGCTTGCTCTCTTGACAAGAAATTTTCGCCGAAACTCCCGAACGGGTAATCCAAGTAAAACTTCATCCTCCGGAAAGTGGAAGAAAGGCAAAGGTTTTTCAAGCCAAAAGTCAAGAAAGCAAGAAAGTTTTTCAAAGGATAAGAAAAGCTCAGAAGGACAAGTCCAATGCTTCAAGTGCCGAGGATACGGCCATATCTCAACGGAGTGTCCAAATAAGAATCCGTCCAAGAAGAAGGCGATGCAAGCCGTCACTTGGGATGACACCTCAACGACAAATGAGTATCTTCAAGTGATGAAGAGAACAACGCAACGGCGTTCCACGCGTCCACATCTTCACCCTTCATGTGCTTAATGGCAAGTACATCCGACTCACTGTCCAACCCCACTGTTGAAAAGATTGCAACTGACGATGAATCGGATAATTCGGAAGGTGAAGACTTTGCTCTTGCCAACCATAAACTTTTGAGGGATTCAAAGAAACTGGCAAAGCAAAACAAGAGTTTGAGAGGGAGATTGCAGGATCTCGAAGAAGAAGCAAAAAGGGCAACTTCTCTCTCAAACGCTCTTGAAGTAGAAAGGGATAGTCTGATCAAAGTAAATGTTTCCCTTCAAGAGTCCAATGAGCATTTCGAGAAGAATTATGTAGATATGGTAAACAAAGCGAATTACTTCTTGAAGCTCTACGGCGAGGCTCGACAGGAAAAAATGGAAATGACGGAGACCATTTTCCAACTCAAGGATGATCTAAAGCAATTTTCTTCTGGAAGGAGTAAGTTGGATAAGATTCTTGGTCTTGGTCAAACAAATAAATTCGGCCTCGGATACAATCGAACTGAAGACAATTTTAGTTCGGTTGGGACAGTCTTTGTGCCCCAGTCGGTATCTCCTCCTCCGACACCGGAACTGACGACAAACAGCGACAACAAACCTACTTCACCCTCTTCAGGATCGTCAAGAACAAAGGTATGTTTTCGTTGTGGTATTGCAGGGCACATAAGAAGGAATTGCAAGAATTGAGCGCTAAGATCAAATCAAGCACATCTTGCAACTACTACCAATGAGTTCATTTCCCGCAAATCAAAGAAGAATCCTTCAAAAGGAAAGAACATTGGTAGTACATCAAACAAGACGACGACGTCAAGGAAAAGCGATGGATCAATCAAGACGCTTTCTCCAAAGGTATCAACTTCACAATCATTTCCGACGTACACCAAAACTCGAAAGGTTTGGGTACGCAAAGGTGAAATCTTCCCTTGTCTTGTTGTTCATACTTCTTTACATGCTTATGACAACTCGTCTTGGTATCTGGATAGCGGGTGTTCCCATCACATGACCGGTGACAAAAACAGTTTTCAAACTTTAGAGAAAATCTCCGGAGGACATGTTGTTTTCGGAGACGGTCGTTCTTCCAAAATTGTTGGAAAGGGAACAATCGCTATTCCTGATGGCCCGGTTCTAAACAATGTTTTGTTTGTAGAAGGCCTTAAGACTAACCTCATTAGTATAAGTCAACTTTGTGACAATGGGTTCTCAGTTAATTTTTCTTCTGTAGAATGTGTTGTAACTGATAAGGACCAGGTATTCTTTTTAAAAGGGGTTAGATCGGAAAATAATTGCTATGTTGTTTTTATTAAAATTTCTGAAAAATGTAACCTAGTTTCTTTGGATAATGAAATTGTTTGGCATGAAAGACTAGGTCACATGAATTTTAAAGAACTAGCAAGGATTTCAAATAAGGACGTGGTTAAGGGGGTTCCTAAACTTTTATTTAAAGAAAATATTGTGTGTGGTGGTTGTCAAAAGGGAAAACAATCAAGAGTTGCACACAAGAACTTGAACCACGTCGGTACCAAACGGCCCTTGGAATTACTGCATATGGATTTAATGGGGCCGACTCGTCAACCATCTTTGGGAGGTAAATGGTATATTTTTCTTTTGGTTGATGATTTCTCTAGGTATTCATGGGTGACTTTTCTAAAAGAGAAAGCGAATACTTTCGACTCTTTTCATGAGGTTTGTCATCGTATTATGAATGAAAGAAATGAAAAGATCGTTCGTGTTCGAAGTGATAGAGGTGGAGAATTCATTAATTCTAAATTTATTGATTTTTTAACCTTCCAATGGGATAAAACATGAATTCTCAGTACCCTATACACCTCAGCAGAATGGTGTTGTTGAGCGCAAAAATAGGACTGTTCAAGAGATGGCGCGTGTGATGCTTCATAGCCGGAATTTATCATTATATTTTTGGGCTGAAGCTGTGAACTCCGTTGTCTATGTAATTAATCGAGTGTTATTGCGCCCTGGAACTTTAAATACACCATATGAGCTGTGGTTTAGTAGAAAACCGAATATCAAATATTTTTGTATCTTTGGGAGTCGATGTTTTATTCTGCGTGATCGCGAAAATCTTGGTAAGTTCGACTCTCGAAGCGACGAAGGAATTTTCATGGGTTATTCTACTAACAGTAGAGCATATCCGGTATTTAACTTGGAATCTAAAACGATGGTAGAATCCATAAATGTTAAAGTAGATGAAGCTTTCCACTTTGCATCTGAAAATCTACCCTTGATATGTCTCTAGATGATGATACTCCTGTAAATGCATCTTCTCGTAATAATTCTTTCGATAAAGTTGATGCATCTAAGGGTTCTTCAAGTGTATCTAATGTGCAGAAATTATCACATGTACCTCCGACTACTCCGTTACCGCAAACGTTACGCATCTCCAAGGATCATCCGGAATCTAACATTATTGGAGACCCCTGTGGAGTCGCATGCTACGTCTCCATGATTGAACCAAAGAACATCGATGAAGCTCTTCAGGATGACTACTGGATTGAAGCTATGCAGGAAGAGCTCCATCAGTTTGAACGAAACAAAGTCTGGAAATTAACAAAGCCTCCGAAGCAACACAATGTGATTGGTACTAAATGGATTTTCAAGAATAAGAAGAACGAGGATGGTACCATCATCAGGAATAAAGCACGCTTAGTTGCTCAAGGCTACTCTCAAATAGAAGGAATAGACTTTGATGAGACGTTCGCCCCAGTTGCTCGACTCGAGTCAATACGTATATTATTCGCTATTGCTTGTCATTTTAAAATAAAACTCTTTCAAATGGACGTTAAGAGCGCATTTTTAAATGAGGAAGTTTATGTGGCTCAACCGAAAGGTTTTGTAGACTATAAACAACCTAACCATGTTTTTCGTTTGAAAAAGACTCATTACGATCTAAAACAAGCACCGCGAGCATGGTACGAAAGGCTAACAAAGCACCTACTGGAAAAGGGCTACACTCGAGGGGGAGCAGACCGGACTCTCTTTGTGAAGCATTATCAAGATAATTTCATTGTAGCACAAATCTATGTCGATGACATTGTATTTGGAGCAACTAGAGACAATGATGCTTCTAAATTCGCTGAAACTATGGAAAGCGAATTTGAGATGTCCATGATGGGGGAACTGACATAATTTCTTGGATTGCAAGTAAAACAAAATGAAGAAGGCATTCATCTATGTCAATCCAAGTATGAAAAGGAGTTGGTGAAGAAATTTGGATTAGAAGATTCTAAAGATTTTCCGACTCCTATGGGAACTAGCAATAAGGGATTAGGAAGTGATTCACTAAGTGAGAGTGTAGACGAGAAGCTCTATCGCAGTATGATTGGTAGTCTACTCTATCTCACGGCTAGTCGCCCGGATATATCCTTTAGTGTTGGAATTTGCGCGAGATATCAATCAACACCAAAGGAGGTTCACCTGAAAGCGGTGAAAAGGATCATCCGGTACATCAAAGGAACTTTGAATTTCGAAATTTGGTATCCTATGGGAACAACGCTTGACATAATAGGATATTCAGATGCCGATTGGGCAGGATCTATGGATGATCGGAAGAGCACGAGTGGTGCATGTTTTTATCTTGGCCATTGCCTTGTTGCATGGCATAGTAAAAAGCAAAACTGCATTGCACTCTCGACTGCCGAAGCGGAATATATTTCAGCAGGTAGTTGTTCAACCCAACTCATTTGGATGAAAAGTGTGTTGAGCGACTTCCGAATTTCAGCAACTTCGGTAACAATTCTTTGTGACAACACCAGTGCTATAAACATTTCTTAAAACCCTGTGTTGCACTCGAGAACAAAACACGTTGAACTTAGATATCATTTTCTAAGAGAGCTAGTTGAATCAAATATTCTTCAAATTTCCTACATTTCAACTGAAGATCAATTGGCTGACATTTTAACAAAATCTTTGGATCAAAAACGTTTTATTCATTTGCGTAAAGCAATTGGAATGCTTTCCTTGAAATAACCTCTTTTTGAAACTTTTGCTTAGGTTAGATTTTGTTTTTGTGTTTTTGTTCATTATCTATG
Source organism: Tillandsia leiboldiana (assembly GCA_029204045.2). Taxonomy (NCBI): domain Eukaryota; kingdom Viridiplantae; phylum Streptophyta; class Magnoliopsida; order Poales; family Bromeliaceae; genus Tillandsia; species Tillandsia leiboldiana. The sequence continues at coordinate 10,760,129 of CM055062.1, forward strand.
CTTAGACATAGAACATTAATTGAGCATGTGTTTTATTGACTTTAATAGCATCTTTTCGTTTATTTAGAAATTTATTATGCTTTGGATATCATAATAATTCATTTGATGCAATGATCATTTATGTCAATTAAATCATCTTTGTTTTGATCAAAGTCAATTTCTCTCTCAATGATCTCTTGGTATAGTTTTTATCTTATTTGACTATTTAGTCGAGTATGAAATCGAGATGAATTTTTGGTTGAATACCTTATATTTTAAATAATTGATAGCCAATTGAGGGGGAGTCAAAGAAAAAGTGTTATGCTCAAAAGATGTGGAAAGAGTTACATCCCAATGAGGAGTGTGAAAACTACCACCACATGGAGGAAAGAGCTACCACCTCGGTCGTCCGAGTACTGTGTGCAGCTACCACATGTATACCAAGCATGGTTGTTCGAGTTGATTAAATAAAATGCTTTTTGGAATACTTGACTCTGTCAAATTCCAAGGTTGGTATAAGGTGGGGATTTTATTGAAAGATGCTCAAAGAGCCACTCCTTACAATAAATTGACTAGATATATTATCTAACTTATCTGGGATTTCAGACATCTATTGATCTTGGTATTTCATTTTCTTTACCAAATTGATGATTTGATAAAGGCATTACTCATAAGATCATGTTAGATGTGATTGAAGTTGTTCAACTTTAAGGGATTTAATTTTTATAAATTTTCGTTTCATTTGTTGGATGTTATTGATAGATTTGACATAATGTATTTCTTGTTGTATGAAACGATGATTTTCATTTAAAGTTGATACACAAAAGTGGTTACATACTTTTTCTGGATTTTGTGAAATTTTTCTGAATTATTCTGAAGAAAAAGTTGGAGCCGATCCGGATTGGACAAGCCGATCCGGATCCCGAACGCAGGTATTTCCTGCGGGTTGCCGATCCGGACTGGATTCAGGATCTGATCCGGATCGCGGCTAGGGTTTTATATTGAACAAAAGGGTTTTGATTTCTTTTTACTTCAATCTTTTGTTCCTAAGTCTCTAGAGCTTCTCTCTCTAGAATTCATCCATCTTGGAAGCTTCCAAACTCAAGTTCTTCGATTCTAAGTAAGTTTTCTTGATCAAAATCTCGGTTTTTCACAGCTTTTTCATGTTCTTCCTCAAAACATGATGAAAACTTTATATCTTTTTCATTTTGGATTGGTTTTTGATCAAATTTCTTTTGAAATAAGAACTCTGGGTAGATTAGTTTTGATTATATGCTAGGTATTCTCCTGATTAACGGATTTTTAGGCTTCGATTTCTAAAATTTTGATTTTAGGGCATATAATAAGAATTTTTGAAAATCATGGAATTGATCTATTTTTAAAATTTTTTTTGGAAAACTAATTTGATTCTTAGTCTCTCTACATGATAATGATTGTTTAATTTTTCAAATTTTTGAAAATAAACAATTTTTATCGTGTTCTTGAGTTGTTGCTCACAGGATTCTCCTCTTCACAAACAATAGCACAATGGTGATCACCTGGATAATCTTTCTTCTGGCTGCTATGGTTCACACAAGAGCAACTAAGAAGCCCAAGAAAGCTAAGAAGAGTCGAGAAGACTCGGATTCGAATTCAGAAACTGAATCCATTAACTGGGATGAATTATTGGTAGAAGCAACTGCACCTACTGCATCAAAGGGGAAAGCCCCTGCAGAAACATGAAAGGCAAAGGCTCCACCTACTGCAGCTGAAAAAGGGAAAGCCCCTATGGATCCAAGTCCAACCGGAACAAAAAGAAAGAGCATGGCAAGGAAAAGAGGAAGTACTCGCGGTATTTCAATTTAGGAACCTCTAGCAAGTCAACCTCCTCCACAAGACTTTATCAGTTCAGAAAGAATCAAGGACTTTGAAAACAGAGAATGCATTGGTGAGAGGAATGTAAATCTCAAAGCTCTACGGGAGCGATCCGCACTTTTTGGTACTCTCATTGACAATGCAGGTCTTGCCCCAATCTGTCACTTCCCAGACCCCTTAGGATATTGCCTCCACTCTGTCAGAATGTTTTATCAGAATGGGACAAAGTTAACTTGAAAACGGACAAAGAGAATTTTACACTATGGTCAGAAACATTAAAATCAAGGTCACTCCTCAATTGATTGGAGAAGTGTTAGGAATGAAGGTACGGGCTGAAGGAACCCATTATCTGAAAAGTCAAATCTTCTCCTCCAACTCGTGGAGAGTGGTTGTTGATGGAATCTGTCTTCCAGACACTCTGTCGTCGGGAAACTCAGTTTTGTCAAAAGAACTTCGACCGGAGTATCGCTTTTTGAACTTTCTTGTTTGCTACAATATTCTACCAAACATGCAAACAAAAGTTCTTAGATGGGATAGGATGTTATTCCTCTATCTTGTTGGTCATCCCACGGCAGCTATGGGATCAAACTTAAGCATTCCCTATCTTATTTGGTCAAGGATGGCTCGGTATGTAGACCATGCCCATCCCACAGAGAGACTTCCCTTCCTAATCATTATTATGCGAATCTTGAAGAAATTCAAAGTCGATACTTCTTTGTCGACTTATATGCATAGTTTGGGAACGATCAACGAGACAACCGTCATAAAGTCTCTCTCCACTACACAAGATGAGCCTCCATCACCTCCTGGCCAAAGAAGAGCACAACCGGCAGCAACAACTTCAGTCCCACCAGCACCTGCAGCACAACGAGCACCTCCTTCCACCTCAGATGATGATGCCTCGGTGACTTCTATTTATAAAGAACAGCAACGTCTCTCCAACGAGCAAGAGCGAATGTCAAATGAATTCATTGAAATGAAAGAAGAAATTCAGGTAGTGAAAAAGGAACTTGAACTGATTATTGCATCTCAGATCACTTTAACTAAAACAGTCTCTTCAATGAAAAAGCTGATGAAGAGGATGTTTTCGAAAATGGGATGTAGCGCCTCGGATGAATCAGATTCAGATGCTTAATTCTTTTGTCTAACGGTTCTTTTCTTTTTGCAGGTTTTAGTTCAGTTTTTAGTTTCTTTTCGTTCTCAGCTTTGTCTTATTTTTCGTATCATTTGAACTTTTTAACTCTCCTTAAATTTTGTACTTTTGGCTGAGTTTTTGTGACAAAAAGGGGGAGAGAGTAGAAAGAGAACTTTGAACATGAACATTGTGTGAGAACATGAAACCTTGAAAGGTAAGTATAACTCAACTTTGGTTTTATATTGTGACTTGATGCATGCCTCAGCTAACTATTCGGCTAACTATTTGGGCATGTAATATTACTAACAAGTTGTTTGATTACTAACAAAGTTATGACATTTTGAATTTTATTGCTTAGAAGATATGTCGTTGGTTGATTGTGATCTTATTACATATCTGAATTCGTGAATGTCATGGTGAGTATAAACTCTATCTCTGTTAGGTTTTGAATGCTAAATATTCTTGAGGTATCTAACAATCTTTCTTTTGTCAAGAATGATTTCTTTTTGCAGAGAGTGCAGATGTCTAAGTTTAGAGTCTGTTTTAGGAGTTTATCTCATGTATTTATTTTTGGATCTCCTTTATAAATTTTTGTTGTATGGTGATAGCAACAAAAATATCTTTTTGAATTTTCTTAAGTGGATTTGTGTTTTGTCACGAAACCGCCAAAGGGGGAGATTGTTAAGGAATTTGTTTTGGCGCATTTCGTGAAAGCATTGAATCTTGTGTTGGGTTATATATAATTGGATCTAAATAGGGGAAAAAACACCTAGAGGGGGGTGAATAGGTGTAAATATTAAACACTCAAAAAATCATTGCGCAATAAAACCCAATGCGGAAATAAAAATACACACGCAAGATTTTTACGTGGAAAAACTCCAAACCGGAGTAAAAAATCACGGGACCGATCACACGGTGAAATCCACTAGAATTAAACACGTACAAGGTGATATACCGTACTCACAGAAGACTCAACCTTTTCCATACGCTCCTAGTAGATCTTCAACGCTCGCTCCGCAACGCTTCTCGAATCCACGATCAGCGCCCAACGCCGAATCCACGACGTCCGACCGAATCCACGGTCTTCACCCAGTAGCACGCTTCGAATCCACGAACGTACCTCGCTCCGAATCCACGAGAGCGGTTGCACCTTGAATCCACAAGGCCACGTGAGTCCACGCGCCGATTTTGGGAAAATCGTTGTTTTTGGGTGGTGATGATCCGCCGAATACTTAGATTAGAAATAGATCGGAAATACCATCTAAGTATTCATTAATTTGATTCTACTCAAAATCTGAGTTTGGAAAACCTAGAATCAAATTAATAATATAGATGAAGAAACATAGAATTAAATCTAGTATTTCCTTTCTTCTCTATATGTGAATTTTTCTAATTCGGTCGTATTTTTCGCTTTTTGCGTCGTACCCTAAAAGATGAATTAAAGGGTCTATTTATAGGTTAGAAACCGTTGGAAGAAGATAAGAATCAAAAACTAACCTTTTCTGGGATTTTTCAGGACGACGATCCGGATCGGATTTCGGCGATCCGGATTGCAGTAACGAGACAGACAGTTTCCTGAAAAACAAAGGTTCGGGATCCGGATCGAAGTGCCTGATCCGGATCGTTCATACAATTCAGCAAAAACCCATGTTCGGGATCCGGATCAGAAAGGGCTTGGATCCGGATTGAATTTGCGTATGAACTAACACCCTTCGGGATCCGGATTGGAATGTCTGATCCGGATCCTGAACATGTCCCATGTCCAGTTTTTGATTTTTATGCAATTAAAAATTCATCCAAGTGTTTCTACACTATAAGAAGTATTCGGATCACCAAAAATAATTAGTTAAACATACCTGATCCTTTTGAATTCTTCTTTCTTGAGATTGAGTTACATGATCCAAACTTCTTCATCTTCAATCTTCAAGACTTAATATTTTCACGAAATGCGCCAAAACAAATTCCTTAACAATCTCCCCCTTTGGCGGTTTCGTGACAAAACACAAATCCACTAAAGAAAATTCAAAAAGATATTTTTGTTGCTATCACCATACAACAAAAATTTACAATGGAGATCCAAAATAAAATACATGAGATAAACTCCTAAAACAGACTCTAGACTTGGACATCTGTACTCTCTACAAAAAGATGTAATTCTTGACAAAACAAGAACGTTAGATACCTCAAGAATTTTTAGCATTTAAAACCTAACAGAGATAGAGTTTATACTCACTATGACATTTTACGAATTTAGATATGTAATAGGATCAACAATAAAACATCGACATATCTTCTAAACAATAAAATTCAAGATGTCATAACTTTGTTAGTAATCAAGCAACTTGTTAGTAATAGTACATGCCCAAATAATTAGTCAAATAGTTAGTCGGGGCATGCATTCAAACACAATACAAAACCACAAGTTGTGATACTTACCTTCATAGTTCAAAGTTCAGAGTTCACATATCATTGTTCATCATTCATTCAGAGTTCACATATCATTGTTCATCATTCATTGTTAGTTTCTCTCTCCCCTTTTTTGTCACAAAATCAAGCCGAAAATACAAAACGTAAGGAGAGTTAAAAGTTTAGATAATATGAAAACTAAAACTGAGACTAGAAACCTACACAAGAGAAAGATAAGTTAAAAAATTATTCAGATTCTTCGGAACTAACACACCCGAGTATTTGAAAGATTTTCTTTAACCTCTTGTTCATTGAAGATTGTTCTTTCTTAACCTCTCTAAGATTCTCCGTGACCTCAACGAACTTGTTAGATATGCGTTCTTGCTCGTTGGAGAGACGCTTTTGTTCTTTATAGATTGAGGTAACCGATGCATCATCGGAAGTTGATGGACGTGCTTGTTGTGCCGCATGTACTGGTGGGACTGGAGGTGTTGCTTGTTGTGAAGAAGTTGCCGCTGGTGGTTGTGCTCTTTGTCGGCGAGGAGGTGATGAGGTTTCATCTTGTTTAGTGGAGAGAGACTTTACTATTGTCGATCCGTTGATTGTTCCTAGACTGTACATGTAGGAGCTCGCACGTGTGTCGACTTTAAATTTCCGAAAGATGCGCATAATTATCATTGGGTAGGGGAGTCTCTCTGTAGGGTGAGCTTGTTCCACATAGCGTGCCATCCTTGACCAGATGAGGTAAGGAATGTTTAAGTTTGCTCCCATTTCCGCTGTGGGGTTTCCAAGAAGATAAAGAAATAACATTCTGTCCCATCGAAGAACCTTTGTATTCATGTTAGGAAGAATGTTATAGCAAACAATGAAGTTCACATAGCGATACTCTGGTCGAAGCTCTTTTGAAAAGATGGAATTTCCTGTCGACAGAGTATTTGGAAGACAAATTCCATCAACTACCACTCTCCAGGAGTTGGTGGAGAAGATTTGACTCTTCAGATAATGAGGTCCATCAGCTCTGGCCTTCATCCCTAACACCTTTCCAATCAGTTGAGGTGTGACTTTGATCTTGACATTTTTAACCAATGTTTGAAATTCCCGACGTCCGTCCGCCTGATCAATTAGACTTGAAGCATTTTGATAAAACATTCTTACCGAATGAAGACAATACCCAGTGGACTCAGGGAAACTACAGATGGGGCCAAGACCAGTCTGTTCATACAGAGTCCCAAAGAGTGTAGATCGCTCTTTCAGCGCTTTGATATTGACATTCCTTTCGCCAATGCACTCCCATTTTTCAAAATCCTTGATTCTTGCAGAGCTGATGAAATCATGTGAAGGAGGCTGGCTAGCAAGTGGTTCCTCAATGGAAATTCCTCGAGCACTCCCTCTCTTGCGGGCAACACTTTTTCTTTTTGTTTTCACAGGAGTTTCTTCCATTGGAGCTTTTCCTTTTTCAGCAGCAGTGGGCGGAGCCTTTGCCTTTGATGTTTCTACAGGGGCTTTCCCTTTCGAAGCAGTGGGAGTAGTTGCTTCAACTTGAAGCTCATCCCAATCAATGGACTTCATTTCAGATTCTGTCTCGGAATCATCCCTAGATTTCTTTGCCTTCTTTGCCTTTTTAGGCTTGACAGGATTTCTTGTATGCACCATGGCAGCCAGAAGAAAGATGATCCAGGTGATCACCATTGCTACAAGTTCCTTGTGAGAAATAAAGTCCTGTGGGCAACAACTCAAGAACACGAAGAATTGTTAATTTTTAAAAATTTGAAAAAATTGTACCCAAACAATCATAATCGTGTAGAGAGACTAAGAATCAAATTAGTTTTCCAAAAAGAATTTTAAAAATAGATCAATTCCATGATTTTCAAAAATTCCTATTATATGCCCTAAAACCGAATTTTCAGAATAAGAAGCCCAAAAATCCATTAATCAGGAGAATACCTAGCATATAATCAAAACTAATGTTCCCAGAGTTCTTATTTCAAAAGAAGTTTGATCAAAAACCATCCACAAACGAAAAAGATGCAAGAAATTCATCACATTTTGAGGAAAAATAAGAAAAGCTGTGAAAAAAAATGAGATTTTGATTAAGAAAACTTACTTCGAATTGAAGAAAATGAATTTAGAGGGCTCCAAGATCCTTGCTTTTTAGAGAGAGAAAGTAGGAAGCTTAGAAACAAATGCTTGTGATGAAAATAAAATCAAAATCCCCTTCGTTTCATATAAACCCTAGCCGTGATCCGGATCGGATCGAGATTTCAATCCGGATCGGCTACCCGCAGGAAATACCTGCGTTCGGGATCCGGATCGGCTTGTCCAATCCGGATCGGCTCCAACCTTTTTCTTCAGAAAAAAAAGAAAAATTCTAGAAAATCTAGAAAAAGATTGTAAGCACTTTTGTGTATCAACTTTAACCAAAAATCATCATTTCATATCAAAAAAATAGATTATACTAAATCTATCAATAATAGCCAAATAATGAAATGAAAATTTATAAAAATTAAATCCCTTAAAGTTGAACAACTTCAATCACATCTATCATGATCTTATGAGTAATGCCTTTATCAAATCATCAATTTAGTAAAGAAAATGAAATACCAAGATCAATAGATGTTTGAAATCCCAGATAAGTTAAATAATATATCTAGTCAAATTATAGTAAGGAGTGGCTCTTTGAGCATCTTTCAATAAAATCCCCACCTTATACCAACCTTGGAATTTGATAGAGTCAAGTATTCCAAAAAGTATTTTATTTAATCAACTTGAACAACCATGCTTGGTATACATGTGGTAGCTGCACACAGTACTCGGACGACCGAGGTGGTAGCTCTTTCCTCCATGTGGTGGTAGTTTTCACACTCCTCACTGGGATGTAACTCTTTCCACATCTTTTGAGCATAACACTTTTTCTTTGACTCCCCCTCAATTGGCTATCAATTATTTAAGATATAAAGTATTCAACCAAATATTGATCTCGATTTCATACTCGACTAAATAGTCAAATAAGATAAAAACTATACCAAGAGATCATCGAGAGAGAAATTGACTTTGATAAACACAAAGATGATTTAATTCACATAAATGATCATTGCATCAAATGAATTATTATGATATCCAAAGCATAATAAATTTCTAAATAAACGAAAAGATGCTATTAAAGTCAATAAGACATATGCTCAATTAATGTTCTATGTCTAAGCATAGATAATGAACAAAAACACAAAAAAAACAACCTAACCTAAACAAGAATTTCAAAAGGAGGTTATTTCAAGGAAAACATTCCAATTGCTTTACGCAAATGAATAAAACGTTTTTGATCCAAAGGTTTTGTTAAAATGTCAGCTAATTGATCTTCAGTTGAAATGTAGGAAATTTGAAGAATATTTGATTCAACTAGCTCTCTAAGAAAATGATATCTAAGTTCAATGTGTTTTGTTCTTGAGTGCAACACAGGGTTTTTCGAAATGTTTATAGCACTAGTGTTGTCACATAAAACAGTTACCGAAGTTGCTGAAATCCGGAAGTCGCTCAACACGCTTTTCATCCAAATGAGTTGAGTTGAACAACTACCCGCTGAGATATATTCCGCTTCGACAGTCGAGAGTGCAATGCAGTTTTGCTTTTTACTATGCCATGCAACAAGGCAATGGCCAAGATAAAAATATGCACCACTCGTACTTTGCCGATCATCCACAGATCCTGCCCAATCGGCATCTGAATATCCAACAATATCTAGATTTGTTCCCATAGGATACCAAATTCCGAAATTAATGGTTCCTTTGATGTACCGGATGATCCTTTTCACCGCTTCCAGGTGAACCTCCTTTGGTGCTAATTGATATCTCGCACAAATCCCAACGCTAAAGGATATATCCGGGCGACTAGCTGTGAGGTAAAGTAGACTTCCAATCATGCTGCGATAAAGTTTCTCGTCTACATTCTCACTAAGAGATTCACTTCCTAATCCCTTTTTGCTAGTTCCCATAGGAGTCGGAAAATCTTTAGAATTTTCTAATCCGAATTTCTTTACCAACTCCTTTGCATACTTGGATTGACACAGATGGATGCCTTCATCATTTTGTTTCACTTGCAATCCAAGAAAGTATGTCAGTTCGCCCATCATTGACATCTCAAATTCGCTTTCCATGGTTTCAGCGAATTTAGAAGCATCATTATCCTTTGTTGCTCCAAATACAATGTCATCGACATAGATTTGTGCAACAATGAAGTTATTTTGATAATGCTTCACAAAGAGAGTCCTGTCTGCTCCCCCTCGAGTATAGCCCTTCTCCAAAAGGTGCTTTGTCAACCTTTCGTACCACGCTCGCGGTGCTTGTTTTAAACCGTAAAGAGCCTTTTTCAAACGAAAAACATGGTTAGGTAGTTTACAGTCTACAAAACCTTTTGGTTGAGCCACATAAACTTCCTCATTTAAAAACCCATTTAAAAACGCGCTCTTAACGTCCATTTGAAAGAGTTTTATTTTAAAGTGACAAGCAATAGCGAATAAGATACGAATGGACTCGAGTCTAGCTACAGGGGCGAAAGTTTCATCAAAGTCTATACCTTCTATTTGAGAGTAGCCTTGAGCAACTAAACTTGCTTTGTTCCTGATGATGGTACCATCCTCATTTTTCTTGTTCTTGAAAATCCATTTAGTACCAATCACATTGTGTTGCTTCGGAGGCGTCGTTAATTCCCAGACTTTGTTGCGTTCAAACTGATGGAGCTCTTACTACATTGCTTCAATCCAGTAGTTATCCTGAAGAGCTTCATCAACGTTCTTTGGTTCGATTAAGGAAACGTAACAAGCGAATCCACAAACCAACTGTCTCCGAGTCCTGACTCCTTCTTGTGGGTCTCCAATAATATTAGATTCCGGATGATCCTTGGAGATGCGTAACGTTTGAGGTAACGGAGTACTCGGAGGTACATGAGATGATTCCTGCACATCAGATAAACTTGAAGAACCATTAGATGCATCATCATTATCGGAAGAATTGTTATGAGAAGATGCATTTGCAGGAGTATCACCATCAAGAGAGATATCAGGGGTAGATTTATTAGATGCAAAGTGGAAAGCTTCATCTACTTTAACATTTATAGATTCTACTATTGTTTTAGATACCAAGTTAAATACCCGATATGCTCTACTAATTGTAGAATAACCCAAGAAAATCCCTTCGTCACTTCGAGAGTCAAATTTTCCAAGATTTTCGCGGTCACGTAAAATGTAACACCGACTCCCAAAGATACGAAAATATTTGATATCCGGTTTTCTACAAAACCATAGTTCATATGGTGTATTTAAAGTTCCTGGGCGCAAATAAACTCGGTTAATAACATAGACTGCAGTGTTCACAGCTTCAGCCCAAAAATATAACGGTAAATTCCGGCTATGAGCATAACACGTGCCATCTCTTGAACAACCCTGTTTTTTGCGCTCGACTACACCATTCTGTTGAGGTGTATAGGGTGCTGAGAATTCATGTTTAATGCCGTTGGAAGTGCAAAAATCAATGAATTTAGAATTTATGAATTCTCCACCTCTATCACTTCTAACACGAATGATCTTTTCATTCTTTTCAATCATAATACGATGGCAAATCTCTTGAAAAGAATCAAAAGTATCAGCTTTCTCTTTCAAAAATGCTACCCATGAGTATCTAGAGAAATCATCAACCAATAAGAAAATATACCATTTACCTCCCAAAGATGGTTGACGTGTTGGCCCCATTAAATCCATGTGCAATAGTTCCAAAGGCCGTTTAGTACCAACGTGGTTCAAGCTCTTGTGTGCAGTCCTGGATTGTTTTCCCTTTTGGCAACCACCACACACAATGTTTAGTTTAAGTGAAAGTTTTGGAACCCCCTTGACCACGTCTTTGTTTGAAATTCTAGCAAGTTCCTTAAAGTTTATGTGACCTAGCCTTTCATGCCAAAGTGTTTCATTATTCAAAGAGGCTAAGTTACAATTTTCAGAAATTTTATTGGGAACAACATAACAATTGTTTTCAGATCTAACCCCCTTTAAAAAGAAAACATGGTCCTTATCAGTTACAACACATTCAATAGATGAAAAATTAACTGAAAAAACCATTGTCACAAAGTTGACTGATACTTATGAGGTTAGTCTTAAGGCCTTCAACAAATAACACATTATTCAGTACCGGGCCATCCGGAATAGCTACAGTTCCTTTTCCAACAATTTTGGAAGACTGACCGTCTCCGAAAACTACAAGTCCTCCGGAGATTTTCTCAAAATTTTGAAAGCAGTTTTTGTCACCGGTCATATGACGGGAACATCATATGCATGCAAGGAAATATTAACAACAAGACAAGGAAAAATTTCACCTTTGCGTACCCAAACCTTTCGAGTTTTGGAGTACGTCGGAAATGATTGTGAAGTTGATACCTTTGGTGAAAGTGTCTTGATTGATCCATCGCTTTTCCTTGACGTCGTCGTCTTGTTTGATATACTACCAATGTTATTTCCTTTTGAAAGGTCCTTCTTTGATTTGCGGGAAATGAACTCATTGGTAGTAGTTGCAAGATGTACTTGATTTGATCTTTTCTCTCCATTCTTGCAATTTCTCCTTATGTGCCCTGCAATACCACAACCAAAACATACCTTGGTGCTTGACGATCCCGAGGAGGGTGAAGTAGGCTTGTTGTCGTTGCTTGTCGTTAGTTCCGGTGTCGGAGGAGGAGATACCGACTGGGGCACAAAAACTGTCCCACTCGAACTAGGAATGTCTCTAGTTTGAGTGTATCCGAGGCCGAACCGATTTGTTTGACCGAGACCAAGAATCCTATCCAACTTACTCCTTCCAGAAGAAAATTGCTTTAAATCATCTTTGAGTTGGAAAATGGTCTCTGTCATTTCCAATTTTTCTTGTCGAGCCTCGACGTAGAGCTTCAAGAAGTAATTCGCTTTGTTCACCATATCTACATAATTCTTCTCGAATAGCTCATTGGACACTTGAAGGAAAACATTTGCTTTAATCAGGTTATCCCTTTCCGCTTCAAGAGCGTTTGAGAGAGAAGATGCCCTTTTTGCTTATTCTTCGAGATCCTGCAATCTCCCTCTCAAACTCTTATTTTGCTTTGCCAGTTTCTTTGAATCCCTCAAAAGCTTATGATAGGCAAGAGCAAAGTCTTCACCTTCAGAATTATCCGATTCATCGTCCGTTGCATTCTTTTCAACATGCGAGGAGTTGGACAATGACTCGGATGTACTTGCCATTAAGCACATGAAGGGTGAAGATGTGGACGCGTGGAACGCCGTTGCGTTATTTTCTTCATCACTTGAAGACGACTCATTTGACGATGAGGTGTCATCCCAAGTGACGGCTTGCATCGCTTTCTTCTTTGACGGATTCTTATTTGGACATTCCGTTGCAATGTGGCCGTAGCCTCGACATTTGAAGCATTGTACTTATCCCTCTGAACTTTTCTTATCCTTTGAAAAATTCTCTTGCTTTCTTGACTTGTAACTTGAAGAACCCTTGCCTTTCTTCGACTTTCCGAAGGATGGAGTTTTGCTTGAATTACCCCTTCGAAAATTTCGGCGAAACTTTCTTGTCAAGAGAGCGAGCTGCTTCTCAACGTCCTCCATAGATAGGTTCTCGTCATCGTCTGAGGAGGATGAATCCGCGTCTTCTTCTTTTGTTGTTTTCAAAGCATAACCTGAAGACTTAGAAGCGGATGCCTTTCCCGAAGAATAGTTAGTAGGAAATGTCATTTCATATGTTTGTAAAGAACCAACTAATTCTTCTACACAGATTTCGTTCGGGTGTTTAATAGTTTCAATGGCCGTAACCTTGGATCGAAATCTTTCAGGAAGAGTTCTTAAAATCTTTCTTACAATTTTAAATTCTGGAATTTTCTCTTCCAAGTTAGCACATGAATTCACGATATCTTGCAATCGTGTATAATAATCTGTGAACGATTCATTTTCTGCCATGAAAATAGAGTCAAACTTGCTCGTAAGCATTTGCAAGTTTCTGAATCTTCACAAGGTTAGTTCCCTCATGTGTAACTTGAAGAACATCCCAGATTTCTTTCGCAGTCTCACATGCCGAGACGCGAGGAGAACTCTGTTTGCGACAAAGCATTAAATAAAGCGTTAATCCCTTTGCCATTGTAAGAGGATAAATCAATCTCTTCCTTGGTCCATTTCGACCTAGGTATGATGGTGCGAACATCAGCAAGAATTTCAGTTGGAATTAGACCATCCTAATTCAATTGATTGCCACACCCGTTCGTCGATGGAAATTAAAAAGGCTTTCATCCGTACTTTCCAGTAGGCATAATTTGTTCCATCGAAGAACGGGGGTCTGTTGATGTTTCCACCTTCAACCATTGTTTACAACCCTATTCCCGCTCTGATACCACTTGTTGGGTTATATATAATTGGATCTAAATAGGAGAAAAAACACCTAGAGGGGGGTGAATAGGTGTAACCGTTAAACACTCAAAAACTTATTGCGCAATAAAACCCAATGCGGAAATAAAAATACACACGCAAGATTTTTACCGTGGAAAAACTCCAAAACCGGAGTAAAAAACCACGAGGACCGATCACACGGTGAAATCCACTAGAATTAAACACGTACGAGGTGATATACCGTACTCACAGACGACTCAACCTTTTCCATACGCTCCTAGTAGATCTTCTCCGCTCGCTCCGCAAACGCTTCTCGAATCCGATAAGCGCCCAACGCGAATCCACGGCGTCCAACGTCGAGTCCACGGCGTCCAACGTCGAGTCCCGACGCCGAACGAATCCTGGTCTTCACCAGTAGCACGCTTCGAATCCACGAACGTACCGCCTCCGAATCCACGAGAGCGGTTGCACCTTGAATCCACAAGGCCACGCGAGTCCACGTGCCGATTTTGGGAAAATCGTTGTTTTTTGGGTGGTGATGATCCGCCACATACTTAGATTAGAAATAGATCGGAAATACCATCTAAGTATTCATTAATTGATTCTACTCAAAATCTGAGTTTGAAAACTAGAATCAAATAATAATATAGATGAAGAAACTTAGAATTAAACTAGTATTTCCTTTCTTCTCTATATGTGGATTTTTCTATTTCGGTAGTCTTTTTTGGCTACCCTAAAAGATGAATCATAGGGTCTATTTATAGGTTAGAAAAACCATTGGAAGAAGATAAGAGTCAAAAACAACCTTTTCTGGATTTTCAGGACGACGATCCGGTCGGATTTCGGCTATCCGGATTGCAGTAACGAGACGACAGTTTCCTGAAAAAACAAAGGTTCGGGATCAGGATCGATTGGTCAGTGCCTGCGGATCGTTCATACAATTAGACAAAAACCATGTTCGGGATCCGGATTGGAATGTCTGATCCGGATCCTGAACATGTCCCAAGGTCCAGTTTTTGATGTTGTTTTATGCAATGTTACAACATTCATCCACAGTGTTGTATACACTCGCTAAGAAGTATTCGGATCACCCAAAAAAAAATATGGTTGTTTAAAACATTACCTGATCCTTTTTGAATTCTTCTATCTTGAGATTGAGTTACATGTTCCCAACTTCTTCATCTTCAATCTTCAAGATTAATACTTTCACACGAAATGCGCCAAAACAATTCCTAACAAAGAGTGTTCCAAACCTCTTTAGCTAAAATTCCCACCTTGGAAAAGCAAAGGATAGGAACTAGAGCTCCAAATCCTTCTCTTCAAGCCATTGCCTTCCTCCAAGCTCTTGTAGCAAGCTTCGATGGTGGAGAAGAGGAGGTTGAAGAAGAATCCAAGTAGAGGAGATGTGTTGGGAGAAGGAAATCCAAGATCTCTGCTCTCCTCTCTCTCTCTCTAACACTTTCTCTTGCTCTCCCAAATGAGAGGAAAGAAAAGAGAAGGCAAAGAGGGTTAAAAAACCCAATTGTAACAAAAGCCCAAAAGCCCCCTGCAAGAAATGTTATTACATTTCTTACATGTGTGGTCCAGACCCAAAACGGTCGGAACCCAAGGTGGTAAATTCCAGATTCGCGCGGACAATCCAGACTCTCCCCGGACGGTCCGAAAAGCGAAGCCAAAAACCCCAAATTTTTAGATTTTTCAAAAATTTCCAATTTGCGCCCAAAACTCTCCGGAAACCTTCTAGAACCTTCCGGAGCTTACTAAAACATCGAAGGGTATCATTGAACCCTTCACACACTAGAACTTTGCAATTCGCTCTAAAGTTTAGTGTATACAAAGATAGAGTATGATGGGTTTGCTTATAATGGATCGCCATAGGGGAAAAAATAAATCATAGGGGGGGGATGAATACGTGTGTTAAACAATAACACTCAAAATTATTGCGCAAAAACCCAATGCGGAAATGAAAAGTAACACGCAAGATGTTTACGTGGAAAACTCCAAAACGGAGTTAAAAACCACGGGGGGACCGATAACACGGCGAAATCCACTAGAATTATAACAGTACAAAGGTGATATACCGTACTCACAGACGACCTCGACCTTTTTTCCATACGCTCCTATAGATCTCTCGCTCGTCTCGCAACGCTCCTCGAATCCCACGATTAGAGTCCAACGCCGAATTCCACGGCGTCCAACGTCGAATCCACGACGTCCGACCGAATCCGCGGTCTTAACCCAGTGCATGTCTCGAATCCACGAAGTACCTCGCTCCGAAGCCCACGAGGGGGGAGCACCTTGCTGGGTAAGCACCGCGGAATCCATTAAAGGACACTGAGTCTACACGCGCGATTTTGGGGAAAATCGTTGTTTTTGGGTGTGTGATCCGCCGAAATACTTAGATCAAAGATAGATCGGAAATACCATCTAAGTATTCATTAATTTGATTTACTCAAAATCTGAGTATGAAAACCTAGAATCAAATTAATTAGATAGTTGAAGAAAATAAACTAAATCTACTTATTCCTTTCTTCTCTATAAGTGGATTTTTTCTTTTGACCGTATTTTGGATTATCTAAAAAAATGAATCGTAGGGTTTATTTATAGGTTAGAAACCGTTGGAAGAGGATAAGAATCATCAACAAACTAACCTTATTTGGAATTTTCAGGACGACGGTACGGATGGGAATCGGCGGTCGGACTGTCGTGGCTAACAGACTATTTCTAGAAAAACATACGTTCGGGGTCGGACTGAAGATCCACGGTCCGGATGTCATGCAGTTTCTGCAAAACCACGTTCGGGGTCCGACTAAAGATCCACGGTCCGGACTGTTCATGCAGTTTCTGCAAAATCCACGTTCGGGGTCCGGACTGAAGATCCACGGTCCGGACATGATTTGCGCATGAACTACCTATGTTCGGGGTCCGGATGTGGTTGCCTGTTCCGGATCCTGAACCTATAACGATGTCCAGTTTTTTATTTTATTCGATTTAAAAATCTATCCAAGTGTTTATACTACTTTATAAGAGTATTAGGATCATCAAAACTATTTCGTAAAACATAACTGATCTTTTGATATTTTCTGCTGGAGATTGAGGTATATGATTCAAGCTTCTTCTCTTCCAATTTGCAAGGACTACAGCATTTCACGAAATACGCCAAAAAAAATTCCTTAACAATCTCCCCCTTTGGCGGTTTCGTGACCAAACACACTATCAAGAAAATCAAAAAGATATTGTGGTTGCTAGCATTTACAACAAAAATTTAATTTGAGCACCACCGAAAAAAAAAATGGAGATAAATACAAAACCGACTCTAAACTTAGGCATCCGACTCTCTGCCAAAAGAATATTCTGACAAAAGCGATCGTAGATCTGTCATAGATAGTCGCATTCAAAACCAACACAGAGATCGGTTATATCACCATGGCATTTGTGAACTCAGATATGTATAAGATCATACTCGAAAATCGATATCTTCTACGCATTAAATCCAAATTGTCACAGAATTGTTAGTCAACAACATGGTAGTTATATTAATGCCCAACTAGTTAGGCGAATATGTTAGTCGAGGGAATGAATTCACTCCAATACACAACCAAGTTGAAGTTGTACTTACCTTCATAGTTCAAAAGTTTTTCACTTAGCGATCTTGTTTGTTCTCTCTCCCCTTTTTGTCACGAAATGAAGCCACAAAATTACAAACATAAACGGAGAGTTAAAAGTTCAAAAACAAGAAA
>CM055062.1:10777734-10811192 GCA_029204045.2 Tillandsia leiboldiana
TATCAGGGGTAGATTTATTAGATGCAAAGTGGAAAGCTTCATCTACTTTAACATTTATAGATTCTACTATTGTTTTAGATACCAAGTTAATACCCGATATGCTCTACTAATTGTAGAATAACCCAAGAAAATCCCTTCGTCACTTCGAGAGTCAAATTTTCCAAGATTTTCGCGGTCACGTAAAATGTAACACCGACTCCCAAAGATACGAAAATATTTGATATCCGGTTTTCTACAAAACCATAGTTCATATGGTGTATTTAAAGTTCCTGGGCGCAAATAAACTCGGTTAATAACATAGACTGCAGTGTTCACAGCTTCAGCCCAAAAATATAACGGTAAATTCCGGCTATGAGCATAACACGTGCCATCTCTTGAACAACCCTGTTTTTGCGCTCGACTACACCATTCTGTTGAGGTGTATAGGGTGCTGAGAATTCATGTTTAATGCCGTTGGAAGTGCAAAAATCAATGAATTTAGAATTTATGAATTCTCCACCTCTATCACTTCTAACACGAATGATCTTTTCATTCTTTTCAATCATAATACGATGGCAAATCTCTTGAAAAGAATCAAAAGTATCAGCTTTCTCTTTCAAAAATGCTACCCATGAGTATCTAGAGAAATCATCAACCAATAAGAAAATATACCATTTACCTCCCAAAGATGGTTGACGTGTTGGCCCCATTAAATCCATGTGCAATAGTTCCAAAGGCCGTTTAGTACCAACGTGGTTCAAGCTCTTGTGTGCAGTCCTGGATTGTTTTCCCTTTTGGCAACCACCACACACAATGTTTAGTTTAAGTGAAAGTTTTGGAACCCCCCTTGACCACGTCTTTGTTTGAAATTCTAGCAAGTTCCTTAAAGTTTATGTGACCTAGCCTTTCATGCCAAAGTGTTTCATTATTCAAAGAGGCTAAGTTACAATTTTCAGAAATTTTATTGGGAACAACATAACAATTGTTTTCAGATCTAACCCCCTTTAAAAAGAAAACATGGTCCTTATCAGTTACAACACATTCAATAGATGAAAAATTAACTGAAAAACCATTGTCACAAAGTTGACTGATACTTATGAGGTTAGTCTTAAGGCCTTCAACAAATAACACATTATTCAGTACCGGGCCATCCGGAATAGCTACAGTTCCTTTTCCAACAATTTTGGAAGACTGACCGTCTCCGAAAACTACAAGTCCTCCGGAGATTTTCTCAAAATTTTGAAAGCAGTTTTTGTCACCGGTCATATGACGGGAACATCATATGCATGCAAGGAAATATTAACAACAAGACAAGGAAAAATTTCACCTTTGCGTACCCAAACCTTTCGAGTTTTGGAGTACGTCGGAAATGATTGTGAAGTTGATACCTTTGGTGAAAGTGTCTTGATTGATCCATCGCTTTTCCTTGACGTCGTCGTCTTGTTTGATATACTACCAATGTTATTTCCTTTTGAAAGGTCCTTCTTTGATTTGCGGGAAATGAACTCATTGGTAGTAGTTGCAAGATGTACTTGATTTGATCTTTTCTCTCCATTCTTGCAATTTCTCCTTATGTGCCCTGCAATACCACAACCAAAACATACCTTGGTGCTTGACGATCCCGAGGAGGGTGAAGTAGGCTTGTTGTCGTTGCTTGTCGTTAGTTCCGGTGTCGGAGGAGGAGATACCGACTGGGGCACAAAAACTGTCCCACTCGAACTAGGAATGTCTCTAGTTTGAGTGTATCCGAGGCCGAACCGATTTGTTTGACCGAGACCAAGAATCCTATCCAACTTACTCCTTCCAGAAGAAAATTGCTTTAAATCATCTTTGAGTTGGAAAATGGTCTCTGTCATTTCCAATTTTTCTTGTCGAGCCTCGACGTAGAGCTTCAAGAAGTAATTCGCTTTGTTCACCATATCTACATAATTCTTCTCGAATAGCTCATTGGACACTTGAAGGAAAACATTTGCTTTAATCAGGTTATCCCTTTCCGCTTCAAGAGCGTTTGAGAGAGAAGATGCCCTTTTTGCTTATTCTTCGAGATCCTGCAATCTCCCTCTCAAACTCTTATTTTGCTTTGCCAGTTTCTTTGAATCCCTCAAAAGCTTATGATAGGCAAGAGCAAAGTCTTCACCTTCAGAATTATCCGATTCATCGTCCGTTGCATTCTTTTCAACATGCGAGGAGTTGGACAATGACTCGGATGTACTTGCCATTAAGCACATGAAGGGTGAAGATGTGGACGCGTGGAACGCCGTTGCGTTATTTTCTTCATCACTTGAAGACGACTCATTTGACGATGAGGTGTCATCCCAAGTGACGGCTTGCATCGCTTTCTTCTTTGACGGATTCTTATTTGGACATTCCGTTGCAATGTGGCCGTAGCCTCGACATTTGAAGCATTGTACTTATCCCTCTGAACTTTTCTTATCCTTTGAAAAATTCTCTTGCTTTCTTGACTTGTAACTTGAAGAACCCTTGCCTTTCTTCGACTTTCCGAAGGATGGAGTTTTGCTTGAATTACCCCTTCGAAAATTTCGGCGAAACTTTCTTGTCAAGAGAGCGAGCTGCTTCTCAACGTCCTCCATAGATAGGTTCTCGTCATCGTCTGAGGAGGATGAATCCGCGTCTTCTTCTTTTGTTGTTTTCAAAGCATAACCTGAAGACTTAGAAGCGGATGCCTTTCCCGAAGAATAGTTAGTAGGAAATGTCATTTCATATGTTTGTAAAGAACCAACTAATTCTTCTACACAGATTTCGTTCGGGTGTTTAATAGTTTCAATGGCCGTAACCTTGGATCGAAATCTTTCAGGAAGAGTTCTTAAAATCTTTCTTACAATTTTAAATTCTGGAATTTTCTCTTCCAAGTTAGCACATGAATTCACGATATCTTGCAATCGTGTATAATAATCTGTGAACGATTCATTTTCTGCCATGAAAATAGAGTCAAACTTGCTCGTAAGCATTTGCAGTTTCTGAATCTTCACAAGGTTAGTTCCCTCATGTGTAACTTGAAGAACATCCCAGATTTCTTTCGCAGTCTCACATGCCGAGACGCGAGAGAACTCTGTTTGCGACAAAGCATTAAATAAAGCGTTAATCCCTTTGCCATTGTAAGAGGATAAATCAATCTCTTCCTTGGTCCATTTCGACCTAGGTATGATGGTGCGAACATCAGCAAGAATTTCAGTTGGATTAGACCATCCTAATTCAATTGATTGCCACACCCGTTCGTCGATGGAAATTAAAAAGGCTTTCATCCGTACTTTCCAGTAGGCATAATTTGTTCCATCGAAGAACGGGGGTCTGTTGATGTTTCCACCTTCAACCATTGTTTACAACCCTATTCCCGCTCTGATACCACTTGTTGGGTTATATATAATTGGATCTAAATAGGAGAAAAAACACCTAGAGGGGGGTGAATAGGTGTAAACGTTAAACACTCAAAAAATTATTGCGCAATAAAACCCAATGCGGAAATAAAAATACACACGCAAGATTTTTACGTGGAAAAACTCCAAACCGGAGTAAAAAACCACGAGACCGATCACACGGTGAAAATCCACTAGAATTAAACACGTACGAGGTGATATACCGTACTCACAGACGACTCAACCTTTTCCATACGCTCCTAGTAGATCTTCTCCGCTCGCTCCGCAACGCTTCTCGAATCCACGATCAGCGCCCAACGCCGAATCCACGACGTCCGACCGAATCCACGGTCTTCACCCAGTAGCACACTTCGAATCCACGAACGTACCTCACTCCGAATCCACGAGAGCGGTTGCACCTTGAATCCACAAGGCCAAGCGAGTCCACGCGCCGATTTTGGGAAAATCATTGTTTTTGGGTGGTGATGATCCGCCGAATACTTAGATTAGAAATAGATCGAAAATACCATCTAAGTATTCATTAATTTGATTCTACTCAAAATCTGAGTTTGGAAAACCTAGAATCAAATTAATAATATAGATGAAGAAACATAGAATTAAATCTAGTATTTCCTTTCTTCTCTATATGTGGATTTTTCTAATTCGGTCGTATTTTTTGCTTTTTGCGTCGTACCCTAAAAGATGAATTAAAGGGTCTATTTATAGGTTAGAAACCGTTGGAAGAAGATAAGAATCAAAAACTAACCTTTTCTGGGAATTTTCAGGACGACGATCCGGATCGGATTTCGGCGATCCGGATTCCAGTAACGAGACAGACAGTTTCCTGAAAAACAAAGGTTCGGGATCCGGATCGAAGTGCCTGATCCGGATCATTCATACAATTCAGCAAAAACCCATGTTCAGGATCCGGATCCGAAAGGGCTTGGATCCGGATTGAATTTGCGTATGAACTAACACCCTTCGGGATCCGGATTGGAATGTCTGATCCGGATCCTGAACATGTCCCATGTCCAGTTTTTGATTTTTATGCAATTAAAAATTCATCCAAGTGTTTCTACACTATAAGAAGTATTCGGATCACCAAAAATAATTAGTTAAACATACCTGATCCTTTTGGATTCTGTTACGGCATTTTGGTATTGGCATATTTCGTGAGTCAAGTCAGTGAGTTGAGTCGGAGTCTTAAAGGGATCAAATTGTCAATCAGCAATCAAAGACTTAGAGAAGATTCAACAAGAGCTCAAGTTGACACTCAGTGTCTTGAATCTTGAAGATTGAAGTTGAAGAATTGTGGATCAGTTACATCAATCTCAAGAAGAAAGTATTCAAGAGGATCAGGTATGTTTAACTAAATAATTGTGGTGATCCGAATACTTTCTTATAGTGTAGAAACACTTGGATGAACTTTTAATTGCATAATAATCAAAAACTGGTGTTCGGACTTGTTCAGGATCCGGATCAGAGCCAACGATCCGGATCCCGAAGGTTGTTGCTTCATACAAGACTTCGATCCGGATCCATGCAATTTCCGATCCGGATCCCGAATGTTAAGTTTTCTGATTTGTATGAACGATCCGGATCGGGCATTGCAATCCGGATCCCGAACCCTTGGTTTTCTGGAATCGTCAATCTCGTTACGACGATCCGGATCGCAATAAATCTGATCCGGATCGCCGTCCTGAAAATTTCCAGATAAGGTATGTTTTTGATTCTTATCTCTTTCCAAAGGTTTCTAACCTATAAATAGACATTTAGGGTTTCTCAAAAATGTGGGAGCTACGGCCGATCAATTTATAAAACTCTTGAGAGCAACCCTAGAGGCTAGGTTTTTATCGATCTTCTTTATAGCCTCTTTTAGGTCAATTCGATGGTTCCTTCAAGAACATATCTTTGGTCGAATTGATATAATCTTTGCTTAGAGATTTCTTCTACGGTTCTTCATTGATAATCTAAGCAAAGGATCACCATCGAAGTCAATATTCTTATCGACTGAGTTTGCGTCGTGGATTCGACGTGGCATCGTGGATTCGGTGTGCTAAAGGCGTTTCGTGGATTCGAAGCGTGCGTTCGTGGATTCGAACGTGAGCAGTGGACGGGCAAAACGGTGGAGCGCGAGGTCCAAGAAATTGAAGGAGGGGTTAAATCCGTGGAGACGGTAATCACCTTGTTATTCTTCTTTTCTTAGGGATTGTTATTGCGTGGATATCCAACCGGTCAGCGCAAGGTCCGAAGAAGCTGAAGGAGGGGTTTGAGTCCGTGGAGTCGGTAATCACCTTGTTATTCTTCTATTCTTAGTGGATTGTTATTGCGTGTTGGTCCCGTGGTTTTTCTCCTGGATTGGAGTTTCCACGTATATCTCGGTGTGCTGTTTTTATTTTCCGCATTGGTTTTTATTTTGCACTGAGATTGAGTTTTTAAGTATTACACCTATTCACCCCCCCTCTAGTTGTTTGATAGTACCTATTTAGATCCTTGTGGATCCTTAATAACTCTACAATTGGTATCAGAGCGGGTTTTAGGTGTATCTATCATGATGGGTGAAAGTGGTAATATTTATAGACCTCCTCTTTTTGATGGGACTAATTATGCTTATTGGAAAGTGCGGATGAGAGCTTTTCTCATCGCAATTGATGAGCGAGTATGGCAATCCGTGGAATGCGGTTGGGTGCATCCTGTTGAGGAAGTAGGAAATTCTACTACCCCAAAACCTCGCTCTAGATGGTCCAAAGAGGAATTTGAAAGATCTTCTTACAATGGGAAAGGTATGAACGCTTTATTTAATTCTCTTTCCTCGACTGAATTTACAAGAATTTCCGCGTGTGAAACCGCGAAGGAAATTTGGGATATTCTCAAAATTACACATGAGGGTACTAATCTTGTAAAAATTCAAAAGCTCCAGATGCTTACAAGTCAATTTGACTCTATTCATATGGAAGAGCATGAATTGTTTACAGACTATTACACTAGACTTCAAGATGTAATAAATACATGTGCTAATTTAGGAGAAAAGATCCCGGAGTCGAAAATTGTAAGAAAGATACTTCGGACTCTTCCGGAACGGTTTAGGGCAAAGGTAACCGCCATTGAAACCGTTAGTCATCCGGATGAGATGAGTATAGAGGAATTAGTAGGTGCTTTGCAAACTTATGAAATGACTTTTCCTACTAATCAAGTTTCTTCCAAGTCTTCTTCTAAGCTTACAGGTATTGCATTCAAATCAACAAAGGAAGAAGATAGCGAATCAAGTTCCGACGATGAAATCTCTTTTGCCGATTTTGAAGAACAATTGGCGCGGATCGTAAAGAAATTTCGTCGGAAATTTTGGAAGAATCGAACCGATGGATCTTCATCTACGAAACCTTCTAAAGGATCATCGGGTTCTAAATCCTCTAACCTCAAAAGCTTTGCAAAACCTTCTAAAGAAAAAGATGATTTCGAAGGAGAAATCCAATGCTATCGATGCAAAGGCTACGGCCATTTTTCAACGGATTGTCCTTCTCCGAAATCATATAAAAAGAAGGCTTTGCAAGCGAAAACTTGGAACGATTCTACTTCTAATGAATCGACCTCAAGTAAAGAGGAAAAAATCGTTGCTTCTCATGCCTCTCATTTTCCCTCTTCTAATAATTGTTTATCATCATTAGTCACTAACTCTACTCCTTTGATTTTGTATGAAACATCAACAACCGGCGGAGAGTCATCAAGTGAGGGGGAGTCGGACGAGGAAGAACTCGTTGAGGCATATCAACAACTTCTTGCGGAATCTAAGAAGATGGCCAAACATATCAAGAAGTTGAGAAAGCAACGACTTGAAGATCAAGACGAGAATCATGCTTTAAACATAAAACTTCATGATCTCGAGGAGGAACGAGAACGTTTATTGGAAAACAATAAAATCCTCCAAGAAGAGCGAAACCAATCGGAGACAAACGCTAAATCATATATGGACAAGATTGGTTTTCTAGAAAAACAGTTTGAGGATATTCATGTCACCAATCAAGCTTTGACCAAGCAAGTTCATCAACTTAAATCCGACATACAAAGGCTTTCAACCGGTTCCAAGAAACTAGATTGTATGTCCGGATTAGGTCAAACAAGCAAGGTTGGTTTGGGATTTAAAAAGGATCAAACTGTGCATGCTTCAAGTTCCACATTCAAATTGAAAGGAAGAACGTGTCACCTTTGTGGACTTGAAGGACATTTGGTGAAGGATTGCCCGAAAAAGAGAAAGAAAAATTCTTCGGCAACTTCATCTACGGAGCGAACTCAACGAAATCAAAAGACACATCAAGTCAAAGGAGTTCACTCAACCCACCAAAGGTCCGAGCCACAACATCAATCATACAAGTGGATCACTACGAGGCAAAGACCTAAGGTGGACCAACAGTCAAAGCGGACAACCCCCGGCCACAACGAATCAAGACAACCCAAAATCCAGCGATTTTGGATTCGGAAAGGTGATATCTTTCCTTGTCTTAAGTTCTAATTAGCTTATGACTGTATGTAATGCTTTGATAGGTTTTTCTTTCATATTGTTCTTGATCTTTGCATTACATGTTTTCAATGCTCTTCGTTTTTATGTTTTGTTTTTAAACAAAAGGTTTTTAACGAACAAGTGCATTGAATAAAAAAAAAAAAAAAAAGGTTTTCACTTTCATTCACTCCAAATTAATTTTATATGGATTATCAACTTTACTTCATAATCATAATCTTGAAGATACTTCATTATAGGAGTTTTTGATATTATAAGCATCAAATTTTAGAAATCATGTGTGATCTTCAGATGCTTAATCTATCTCGGTTGTGTGAGTTCTTTGTGATAAACATGAGACAACCGATTGACTAAAATTTGGGATTTAATTCTTTCACGTAAGAGATTGCCTTCTTACAAGGGTAAATAATTGAATTATGAAAGATGTGGAAAGAGTTACATCCGAAAGGAGTGTGAAAACTACCACCACATGCTGGAAAGAGCTGCCACCCCGGTCGTCCGGTTTGTGTGTGAAGCTACCACATGTTATGGATGCTTGATAGTATTTTATGAGAAAATCTTTAGTTGAAGCATTTGGAGATGTATATGCAAAACTCTTATATTTTGAACAATCTCCTGGTTGGTATAAGGTGGAATAGTTGAAAGATGCTCAAAGAGCCACCCTTAGGTATTTTAGTGCTTATCTCAAATTTGAAAGGGTAAAAATTCAGAATTGATGTCATTTGGAAATCTCCGTAAGTCATCTTTGTAAATCCGTTACATCTTGATAGAGTTTGGATCTCAAGATTATTTTTGATGACTTGTGTTTGATGAATATAACATGAAAAACGGTTTATAATGTTTTACCTTTATTTTTCATGATTTTGGAGTAAATCTTTTTAATTTCGTGAAATTAATTGGATTGAATGGCATCTATGTGAATTCATTGTTTTTCAAAGCACTTACATGGATTTCTTGATGGAATACAAATCGGTATTTGAAAAGATTCCAAAATCTGGATTTGTTTCAATAAATTATTTGATTTTTGCTTTCTGGTACAGGTACGGAATCTGCATTTTTGTTATATACCAGAACTGAGCTTTTATCTCTCTTTCTCTATGAACTATTATTGTTAGTGATTTCCTTTTGTCTAGTATGTTCACTGTTTGACAATTTGTGACAAAAAGGGGGAGAAGAGAAATGACGGAGATGAGATCATCAAGAGAGGACAAACGAAACGAAAATGGAAAAATGGGGGAGAACGGAAAATGATGATCGTACCACAAAGGGGGAGAACATAGATGCTCAAGAACATGGAGAACATGTTAGAGATGCTGAAGATAGGGGGAGACGAAGAAAAATTGAAAGAGCCGAAAAACAAAAGAACCAAAAGGAAGACGGATCAAATGTAGGATTTTAATTTCTAACGACTAACGTTTGATTTTGTTTGGAGTTTTGTTTTGCAGGAATTACATCACTTTAAGACTCCAAGTCCTAAGTCATAGAGTATGTTCTAGGACTGTTTGGTTCAAATGTAATTTTGTATTTATTGGATCTTTAACGCAAAGAAAATCAATGATTTGGTGATGACATTGAATTTCGATTTTTTGGTTTAAGATGAGTGACTTGAGCGCTTTTATGTATTTTTGGGTTTTGTCACGAAATTGCCAAAGGGGGAGATTGTTACGGCATTTTGGTATTGGCATATTTCGTGAGTCAAGTCAGTGAGTTGAGTCGGAGTCTTAAAGGGATCAAATTGTCAATCAGCAATCAAAGACTTAGAGAAGATTCAACAAGAGCTCAAGTTGACACTCAGTGTCTTGAATCTTGAAGATTGAAGTTGAAGAATTGTGGATCAGTTACATCAATCTCAAGAAGAAAGTATTCAAGAGGATCAGGTATGTTTAACTAAATAATTGTGGTGATCCGAATACTTTCTTATAGTGTAGAAACACTTGGATGAACTTTTAATTGCATAATAATCAAAAACTGGTGTTCGGACTTGTTCAGGATCCGGATCAGAGCCAACGATCCGGATCCCGAAGGTTGTTGCTTCATACAAGACTTCGATCCGGATCCATGCAATTTCCGATCCGGATCCCGAATGTTAAGTTTTCTGATTTGTATGAACGATCCGGATCGGGCCTTGCAATCCGGATCCCGAACCCTTGGTTTTCTGGAATCGTCAATCTCGTTACGACGATCCGGATCGCAATAAATCTGATCCGGATCGCCGTCCTGAAAATTTCCAGATAAGGTATGTTTTTGATTCTTATCTCTTTCCAAAGGTTTCTAACCTATAAAGACATTTAGGGTTTCTCAAAAATGTGGGAGCTACGGCCGATCAATTTATACAACTCTTGAGAGCAACCCTAGAGGCTAGGTTTTTATCGATCTTCTTTATAGCCTCTTTTAGGTCAATTCGATGGTTCCTTCAAGAACATATCTTTGGTCGAATTGATCTAATCTTTGCTTAGAGATTTCTTCTACGGTTCTTCATTGATAATCTAAGCAAAGGATCACCATCGAAGTCAATATTCTTATCGACTGAGTTTGCGTCGTGGATTCGACGTGGCATCGTGGATTCGGTGTGCTAAAGGCGTTTCGTGGATTCGAAGCGTGCGTTCGTGGATTCGAACGTGAGCAGTGGACGGGCAAAACGGTGGAGCGCGAGGTCCAAGAAATTGAAGGAGGGGTTAAATCCGTGGAGACGGTAATCACCTTGTTATTCTTCTTTTCTTAGGGATTGTTATTGCGTGGATATCCAACCGGTCAGCGCAAGGTCCGAAGAAGCTGAAGGAGGGGTTTGAGTCCGTGGAGTCGGTAATCACCTTGTTATTCTTCTATTCTTAGTGGATTGTTATTGCGTGTTGGTCCCGTGGTTTTTCTCCTGGATTGGAGTTTCCACGTATATCTCGGTGTGCTGTTTTTATTTTCCGCATTGGTTTTTATTTTGCACTGAGATTGAGTTTTTAAGTATTACACCTATTCACCCCCCCTCTAGTTGTTTGATAGTACCTATTTAGATCCTTGTGGATCCTTAATAACTCTACAGATTCTTCTTTCTTGAGATTGAGTTACATGATCCAAACTTCTTCATCTTCAATCTTCAAGACTTAATATTTTCACGAAATGCGCCAAAACAAACTCCTTAACATCTTGAAGATTGAAGATAAAGAAGTTTGGATTATATAACTCAATCTCAAAAAAGAAGAATTCAAAAGGATCAGGTGTGTTTAACTAATTATTTTTGGTGATCCGAATACTTCTTATAGTGTAGAAACACTTGGATGAATTTTTAATTGCATAAAAATGAAAAACTGGACATGGGACATGTTCAGGATCCGGATCAGACACAGCAATCCGGATCCCGAAGGCTGCTGTTTCATACGCAAATCCAATCCGGATCCAAGCCATTTTTGATCCGGATCCCGAACATTGGTTTTTGCTGAAATGTATGAACGATCCGGATCAGGCATTTCAATCCGGATCCCGAACCTCTGTTTTCTGGCAATTGTCTGTTTTGTTACGACAATCCGGATCGCCGTAAATCCGATCCGGATCATCGTCCTGAAAAATTCCAGAAAAAGTTAGTTTTTGATTCTTATCTTCTTCCAACGGTTTCTAACCTATAAATAGACCATACGATTCATTTTCTAGGGTAATCCAAATACGGTCAAAAATAGAAAAATCCACATAGAGAAGAAAGGAAATCAATAGATTTAATCCTATGTTTCTTCATCTATATTGATTGATTTGATTCTAGGGTTTCATACTCAGATTTTGAGTAGAATCAAATCAATGAATACTTAGATGGTATTTCCGATCTATTTCTAATCTAAGTATTCGGCGGATCATCACCACCCAAAAATAATGATTTCCCCAAAATCGGCGCGTGGACTCGCGTGGCCTTGTGGATTCAAGGTGCTACCGCTCTCGTGGATTCGAGACGTGCTACTGGGTGAAGACCGTGGATTCGGTCAGACGTCGTGGATTCGGCGTTGGACGCAGATCGTGGATTCGAGAAGCGTTGCGAAGCGAGCGGAGAAGATCAACTAGGAGCGTATGGAAAAAGGTTGAGTCGTCTGTGAGTACAGTATATCACCTTTGTACGTGTTATAATTCTAGTGGATTTCACCGTGTTATCGGTCCCGTGGTTTTTTACTCCGGTTTGGAGTTTTCCACGTAAAAATCTTGCGTATTATTTTTTATTTCCGCATTGGGTTTTATTGCGCAACGATTTTTGAGTGTTTAAGCGTTTACACCTATTTACCCCCCTCTAGGTGTTTTTTCCCCTATTTAGATCCATATTATACATAACCCAACAACCCGTACCAGGCCGATTGGAAAGGGTTGAGATTTAGCAAACTCTCGGTTGAAGTAACAGAGAGCACAGACCCGCTAGGGTCGTATCAAAGGAATCGCTGTCCCAGGCCCCACTTGGACCTGAGGGTTGGAGGTCGGCCAAGAAAGTCTGACCAGGAGAACCTTTCGGCCACCACAATCAAGGCCGAAAATGGATGGAGGACCCGACCGGCCAGCAAGGCCGAGGGCGAGAGTTATGATTCCAATCAGAGGAATCAGAAGACAAAGTGCCACGATTAGCTGATGAGCGAGATTCGGCTGAGAGAGCTCGACTATGCGCGGGTCCACCAGAGCCGAGTGTAGAACGCGCAATCAGATTGAAAGGCAATAAGTCGATTGAAGGGAAGCATCTGAAACATTACAGTCAAATATGGAAGATGTGGTGCAAGGAGTATAAGAAAACCTCACACTTAATGTGCCGACATACATACAACTCAAAAGAAGCGCAAATACAAAAGTGTTTCAGAAAAAGAAGAGTCACAGTCGGAATGCTCCATTAAAAGGTTGAAATACACAGCCGTCTTCAAGCTGGCAGCGACCAAATACTGCTTGCTGAAAATCGAGACGCCTAATAACCTTTGAGCCGATAGAAGTAGGAGTGAGAGAGAATATAAAGTCTCTATTAACTCCTTGACTCCCTGCATGCAACGGGAGAAGATCATGCGGTCCCTCCCGGAGAAAAAGGGAGGCCAACCTCGTAGGAAGGCCGGTCAGAGCAAGATGACACCCCTCCCCGGTAGGGAAACTGGATGCTGGGCGGCTCGAACTTCGTCAACCCCTAGGGATGATGGCGAAAGATAGTCTCCTCGCCGGCATGATATTCATAAGTATAACCACCCGTAAGCGGCCGAAGATCAGTCTGACCACTGACCGTAAGATCCCAGATCGGTAGGTCACACATAGGAGCTTCACCGAAAGAATCCCTATTAGAACTCCAAAGAGGAAAGAAGCTTTTGTGGGCCAGCATCACAATGCCGCCAAATTCAGATTGGGCGGCTAGCCTTGGAAGTACCCTCAGAGATGAAAAAGCTACGACTGGAACACCGACGTAACAGTAGCATAGGAGTCGTCATGAGATAGGAAGGCGATGGTAAGAAAGCTGCAAGTAGTGGCCCTACTTATAGGCCGACGAGGAGGAGCGACATAATGACAATCATCCCTCAGAAAGCAACATCATCTAACAGGGAGAGCGGCGAAGGACGGTTTCGCCGAAAATCAAGAAAGATCGGTACTTGTTCGCGAATCCCTCGAGCAGTGAGGAAATATCTTGCCAAGATATAGGGATGATTGTTGGACAACGTTATATGTGCCAGAACTTGGCTCAATTTCG
This sequence comes from Tillandsia leiboldiana, assembly GCA_029204045.2. Taxonomy (NCBI): domain Eukaryota; kingdom Viridiplantae; phylum Streptophyta; class Magnoliopsida; order Poales; family Bromeliaceae; genus Tillandsia; species Tillandsia leiboldiana. The sequence goes on from CM055062.1 coordinate 10,791,275, forward strand.
ACAATCGCCCGAACGATTGTCGAGGGGACATTGTTGAGACCAGATTTTTCTACCACAGGAAGAAGAGACACGTGGCGTTAACCATCGGCTGAAAGGCATGCATCGGCCGACGGAAGAATGAATCAACCGAAGAAGGATCCGCGTCCTAATCCAGACTATCTTAGTCATGAGGGAACACATCACGCGGTATACACCATCGGCTAAAGGCATTAGCCGATAGGAGAAGCAACCGAAGGAGATCTTCGCCTAATCCGATGTCGATTTCGACTGAAGACGAAAGCTAGACCGCTCGGTCGAACGACAAAGAAAGCGGAGTCAGAGTTAGCCTTCGGCTAACCATGAGACATATATTATGACCCTAGGGGCAAAAGTGAAAAGTGAATGTAAAATTCACCTTTCGATTTAAGACTCGTCAATTGATAGCGCGACTCCTAGAACAGAGGCCCATCGGACGAGATACTTCCAAAAGGTTTAAAAGTGACAAGTGCCAATGGGAGGGTGCGAGTATATATCGACTCTCGGTGGGAATGAGTGTCAAAGTGCCTTAAACTCATTCATGGCAAGCTATGGTAAATATAAAACTTAAAGCATAATGTGTAAAGTGACGGAGTGCGGTTGGGTTAGATGTGACCCACAAGTAGCGGCATAGTAGCGAGAGTACAATTGAGTAGCCTAGTATGGCTTGGCTTAGTAGCATTATGGCTTTGAGCAAGGACTAGTAGTGTAGCGATTATTATACCTGCATGTTAGTGTAGTATTTACTGCTTTTCCTATTATCATGCTACTAATACTTTCATTGGACAACGAGGTGTAGAGCATGTTTTTCGATAGATGAACCCAATGAGAACTATTCGTAATTCTTACACCCCGTGGTTTCCACCTTTTTGCAGATCCAGGTACAACAGGTGAAGCATACGACATGGGCGAGGGCCCAGCAGCATAGCAGACCTAGAGGGTCTAGTAGTATTTTCTTTTTGTGTTTTGAGTGAAATATGTAATTGGTGAGAAAAAGTAAAGAAAGGAAAAAAAATTATAATTAAAGGTTATATTGAGATGTTCACTCTTGTACCCCTTTTACTTTCAACTTGATATAACTTTGTTGAGACCAGAATATTTGCCACTTAAGGGAGTGACACGTGACGTATACCGTCAGCTAAGAACATCAGCTGATGAAGGGAAAGGTCAACCAAAGAAGGATCTGCGTCCTAATCCGGACCGATCTCGATCGCGTAAGAACATAGGACGCAACGAATGCCATTGGCTGAAGGCATCAGCCGATAGGAAAAGTAGCTGACGAGAAGACTATCGCCTCAATCAGGAGCGATTTCGACCAAAGAAGGGCATCAAAAACTGCTTCAGTCAAATGACGAAGAAGGCGGAGTAAGAGTCAGCCTTCGACTGATCAAGCCGGAGAAGGAAGGTCCTAGAAAGGAAGGGTACGAGATTCAGGGCACGAATCTCGCAACGGACTCCGAAGCGGCAAGCGGCGTCCAGCATTAGAAAACAACAAAGATCACGCTTCGGCACGATAATAAGGGGATGAACCAGGACGAAAGAAAGGTTATTATTCTATTTGAGAAAGTTTCGACTCAAAAGAAAATAGTTGAGGATTTCGCGAGGACTTCCCCAAATCACGCCGATTATTTCAAATCGGCGATTATACATATGGTTCAGAGATGTATAAATACCCGAACCATCGAAGAAGAAGGGATCATGATACCTCGTAAGCCAGGACCACACGCCTGCTTTTTTATATCTTTCATACCTGCATTTACTGCTTTTCTAGATAACTTTTACCGCATTTTCTAGAAGTAGATTAAATTATAATTGGCTACCTGTTACTCTTGTAACCCCATTCCATTTAATACAAACCTTACAATCGGCTCCTTAGCCGTTTGCTTGTCCACATCTTTACCTCCATACTACGGTTCGGCTATTCTAGGCCGAACTCAGCCTATCTCCACCTCCATATCCCATTTTGGCTAATCTAAGCCGGACGGTCGCAAGAGTTAAAGTGAGAAGAACCCAGTCGAGCAGATCCCTCCTCGGCCCGATCGCTTGATCCATTGGCACGCGCCGCATCACAGCTCAGAGGGTCAAACGAACACCTGAGGCTGATCGGCAACCGACATTTTCGACCCCAACAACCTTTTTGGCACGCCTGGTGGGACACTCAGGTAACTCTTACCTTCCTACCATACATATGTCGGAGACTCCCGAAACCAGCGAGAGGTTGGCACTACCAGAGCCGACCCTGTCTCAGCTATTCGGATGGATGACCCGAATGATAGAAAACAACGAAAGGGCCCAAGCATCCCTCGAAAGAAATATCGGCCAACAATCGGATGCCTATTGGGGGATTACTCTGCCTCCCCCACCGCCGTTCGTCTAGTCTCAGGCTGGGGGCAGGATCGATGGGCAGGCCCCTCTACAGGGACCATTCTAGTAGCAGGCTGGCCTATATGGGCCACCACCTCCTCCGGCACAACCGGCGGCTCCGGTACCCTAGGTCGGACTCACCAAAATGGCTGGGGGCAGGTATGCCGAGCAGGTCCCCCCGTAGGGACCGCTTCAACTTCAAGCTGGCCACTACGGGCCCCCACCACTACCAGTACAGCCGGCGACTCAGGTACCTCAAGCCGGGTTTGCTGAAATGGCTGGAGGCAGGAATGACAGGCAGGTTCGTCTGCCAGGACCGCCTCAGGCTCAGGCCGACCATTACGGGTCGCCACCTCCACCGGCGCAACCGACGATTTTGGCACCTCCCGTGGAGTTCGCCGAAGTACAAGCCCATGTGGAGGAAGTCATCTACAATATCGCTTGCCAGGGGCAGGAGAAGCTCTTCCGTTCCCTGATGTGGATTTCCCTTGGCTCTCCAAAGGAGACGTTGAGGCCCTGGGCGTTCAGCTGGCGCGGAAACTCAGGGTACAGCCATGGCCCAAGCCATAGCAAAAAAGAAAGATTCTCAAGGAGCACCTGGGGAGGATGATGTAGTAATCTAGAAAATTAAAGACTTTATAATTACCTTTGGAATTTATGGAATTGGTAATTTTGGCAAAAATGAGAATTTTTAGTGGTATAATAGTGGCCCAGAAATATCACTTTTGATCGGGGTCTGATCTGGAAAATTCGAGATCACCATTGTGATCGTCTCATCGAAACATAAAAGTTTCATATTCATATGTTTTCGATCCGACGGTCGGATCTTCCAGAAATCAGAAATCAAAAGTAGGCCTCGCGACTTAAGTGAATAGTAACCTTCGAATTTTTAATCCCTCGCTTTCACTAATGGCCGAACCACTATCTAGAGTTTTAACCTAGAGGTATGAGTAATGGAACCTAGCTAATTTCGATGTTCTGAGCGCAATGACACTGACGGATTTCGCGTTTGGCGACCCGGGTGCATCGAAGTGCGTGCCACGCGCGATAATTCGACGAACTTTATGGAACGACTTTTAATCCGAGCGTCGAACGAACCAAACAAATACGCTACCTGACAGGTCTCGACGAGCCGGACGTCGTGGCGAAGTCCGTTTCACGAAACGGCGACCGGATTGTCTCGAAATGCGTAGAAAGTGATCAAAATGCAACATTTTCTAAACAAAAGGTAATATTTTATGTGCCTAAGTGCTAGGGCTTGTAACCATAAGGGGTTTTGGGCATTTTGCACCTAATAAGAGGATCTCGGAGCTTTGTGTTTAGGTGTGAATGGAGCTTGGGGGTTTTTTGGGTTAAAGAATCTTTTATTAAACTCTATATTGCCTCTTAGACTTCTTGTAACTGCTCCACTCGTGTCCTTTGGTTCCCTGCTGTCCTCAAAACCGAGCCCGGAGTGAAGGGGAGCCAAAGAACACCGTCATTGCTTTTCCCAAACCGAGAGAGATAGAGAAGGAGAGAAAGAAGGGAAGTCGAACCAAACTCCTCCAAACTTTGACCTAGAGTGCTCTGGGGGACTTCCTTGGTGTCGGTGGACCTCCCCAGGTGCTGTCCGAGGTGGCGCGAAGAAGAAGAAGAAGAAGATAGAACCGGCTTCTTCCCATCTTCCCCGAGTTCGGCAAGGTGAGTCTCTTTAACCTTGGATTATAGAAAGCCCGAGACCCTTAGCAGTGGACTCATTAGGTCCTTAGGATGCTACAGGCCAAGCCAGAAGCCCCCATGCACAGTGCATGGCCGGCTGGGGCATGGGTTGGCCGGAACCCTAATGGTGCTCCGCCTCAGTTGAACTTCTCAACCAGTGGACCAAGTTGGCCCAAAATTCGTGTGTATGGACTGTAGAACATATTAAATAAATCTGCAAAGTTTGTTAGAATATGGTTAAGTAAATTTAGAGAAAATCGATGCCCTAGTTTTGTGAAATAATGCACTTCGGGCGAGCTTACAGCTCCGGCGCCGGCGAGCCTCTCTTCCGTCGGCCACGTGCCCAGAAATGTTCACGGGACCCAGGGGAGTCCATCGATGCCATTGCATGGCTCCCATACATCATGAAAAATCATGATGTCATGGATAACCCGAAAGTGCATCATGTGGCCGCCGCCGGCGCTCCGGCCAACTTTGGCCGGGGAGGCATGGATGGGAAGCTTTCTGTGGACCCAAGGAGCATTCCCTCCAAGTTACAGAACTCCAGGTTGTCTCTATGCAAAATCGCCATTAGAGGCCATTGAGCTCCAAACCGGAGCTTGCTCCACCGCGCCGCCGTCGCACCCCGGGGCCAGCCACATGCATGGGAAGTCTCAGTGAGGTAAATAGCACCTGCTTGTGCTTTTATTTTGATCCCAGAACCTCCTGTTGAATGATCACAAATTTCAAGAAAAGGGGTCATCTTCCTCCTCGAGCCCGAGTCCAATCTGGGGTTTTTGGCATGTTTCAACTTGATGAGAAAAGATCCCTGAACTCAGTAGAGCACTTTGCTTCAAGAAATTCTGGATTTGGTCCAGTAATTGCTGAGAACCAAGCTTTAATTTTGGTTATGTTATGTGTATATGAAAGATGCATGCCAAGTGTTTGATTAAGTGCCTCATTGAACTTAGAAATGGAATTTGATAAAACTGTAAATATGAAACTTGCTTCTAATGATCCCCTGAGCTTGATGCTCACCTCAGATCAAAAGGATTCTGTGTGGAATAAAAGTTGGAGCAAGATGAACTTGTATGTTTGCAAGATAATGGATCTTCTTGATCCAACAGATCTGGGCTGCAATTAGGGTGAGCCCTGTGATCCTTGCAATATTTAAAGACCTTTTCATATACAAAGTTTGCTGGTTTGAAGTTTAAATTAAAAGATATAGTAGAATCAACATAAAACAATAATGTTGGAACAAAACCTTATTCTAGGCTGTTAGCGAAGCCGCGACAGTGCATTCCTGGCTATTTTGGGGTCACTGAACGCGATGCTCGCGTTAGAAATAGTGTTTGAAGTCTCGGAGAAACAAAAATTCATTTTGGGCTATGTTAGAGAGGGTTTTTATGACCCGAAGTTTTCCTCGGGCACCGTGCTGCTGCAAATTGGTGAGCACGGTGTTCAGCAAGACATAAGTAACCTGCTGGAAGTGACGGAATGTTAAAATGATTTTCCAGTTGAAAGAACGAGCAAAAACAGTGCTCAAAAGGCACTAAAATGTAATTTTTGGAAACTTTAGGAGTTTTAATGCAAAATAGACAATGTGTACTGGTTAGTAAAATGTTTAAATGATTCCTAAGCTTTTCGTTGGGAATCCATCGGCTTTCGTTGAGCGGAAATCGGATAACAGTCCGAGAATCGGCAAAATCGTCGATTTTACGGTATCTGGGTTACAATTAGAATAACTAAGAGGGTTTTAAGTTGATCTGGGCTTAGGTTAGAGTTAGCGGGACTGAATTGATCCCTGATTGGTGATTTTTGATCCAGGTTGATTCAGTTTGCACCTGGAGTTGAGCATTTAGAGGATTACAGATTAATTGCCTGCGCATTGACAGGTGGGTTTATCTTCGGTCCGGGCTTTATCATTTCGGCCCTCTGTGTACGGTATTGGTTGGACCCCTGTTTTTGATAGCTTAAACATTACTTTGAGCCTGCCTTTCTTTGATTATATTATATCTGCTATCTGCCTGATCTATGCCTGTTATCTGTTCTATTTTGCCTTACATGATTGTCCATAGCACCTCTAGCATTTATACTTTTACTCGGACATTTTCATGGTTGATTAGTGAGCCTGTTTGTTCTGCTGATCAAATGATACATCTCTGAGCACATAGATTTATTTAACTGAGGTTTTACCCCGCTTCGTAGGGTCGCCGGAGTCTGTTCTTGTTTGATAGGACAAAGGCACTGCTCTGCGAGGTTTGGACCTAAACCCAAGCTTCGTAGTGTCGCCTGAGTCTGTTCTTGTTTGATAGGACGAGGGCAATGCTCTTCGAGGTTTGGACTTTTCAAAACAGTTTTCTTAAAAATATGTGTTTAAGTTTTGTATCATTTGGTTGGTTTGTGTGGTTGAGTTGAGTTTATCTGTGAGCTTCTGTTGAGAGAGATTTGCCTTGATCTTGCATATGAGTTGAGATTTATTGCTGAGTGTTCCTGCATGAGTGTTGAGATTCATTTGGTTTTTTCCCTTGCAACCCAGTGGGTATTTCTCGGCTTGTTGCCGATTACCCGGTCAGTGGACCGTGAGCTTGAGCATTTGCATATGATTCGCCCACACTGTTGTACTTCACGAACATCAGTGGATTTGCTACCCGTAGCGATGTTCTTTACCGGTAAAGTGGTTAGCTGAGGCAACCCGTGACCCTAGTTTGGAGAATGTCAACCAGGTGGTGCCAAGAGGGCAGCCTTGCCTGAGGTCTTGTGAAGGCCAATATGGTAGCTTGTGATTGGGTCTTTGCGTTTTCATCTATTTGATGCATGTGTTGTTAAGTTGCTTTAACATGATTCTTTGATTATTTGATCTGGCTTCTAGTTATCTACCTTTATATGATTCTATGTGATGCCTCTGATTATAGTTCCATTGTTATCTTGCTGATTGTCCTAACTCCTTGATGTGTTAATTATCCTGATACATTTTTTAAATTTTGCTAAAATTATCTCGTATGCTTGTACCCTGATTATGAGTTTTGCTTTCTTTACAGCACCAGTTATATATCTGTTTTACCCTAACCCCTGATCTATTACTATCCTCTAGCATTGTATACCAGTAGGTACGATCTGCTATTTCTCGGCTCGTCGTGCCCACTGGGATACACTCCGGTGTGTCTCACACCCTCGGGTGACTGTTTTTCAGGTCGAGCGGGTGTTGAGATGTCGGGACGAGTTGGTGAGATCACGAGATAGAGCTTGACCCTGGACAGCCGATAAGATCAAGTATTTAGTTATTTGTTGTATCAAATGTAATGCAATGTAATTGAGAAGTTATTGATATTGTAATTTAATCTTGCTTAGTAGATGTACGTAGTTAGTACTCTGGTTTTATGCCAAGTGAGCCGTGCATATATAAAAAAGGGCTCAATCCCCAGTGGGATTGGGACTCTTCTATATATGTGGCGGTCTGTTGCGCCCTGGCTGGTTTTAAACTCTGATTTCAAAAAAAAAAAAAAATAAAAAAAAAATTTAGACGCTGGTTTTTAAACTCGGGGCGTGACAGATTAGATGGTATCAGAGCAATAGGAAACGCAATGTCTAGGTTTGGCTAGGAACGAACCCTAGGATGACTCGTGCTACGAGAGAGCGCTGGGTAGTGTTCTAAGTCTGATAGGTCAAAACAGAAGTTGTGGGTCGACCGTACTAAGATAAATTATTAACTATTGCAGTTATGGCTCGCACTCGGCGTGGTGCTGGTGGTGGTCAAGGGACTGGCATGGGTCGGGGGGCTGCCCAAGCAACTGCTGAAAGTGGGGGCCCAGAGATCCCCGACAGAATGCAAAGATTTGAGGACCAGTTGGCTCAAATGGCTGCAAAGATACAACAGTACATGCAGCGGGAGGCCAATGCTCCTTCTGCAACTGCACCACCTGCAGCACCGGCCTCTGCGAACGAGGGACCTCCTGTTCCTCCTGCACCAGTACCACCGGCTGAATCGGCTGCATCTGAAGCTGTTGCTGCAATTGTGGATGCTCCCGGGGTGGCAGGGGGTAACAATCCTAACGATCCTGCGGCCGTGGAAGCTGCCAGAGCAACGTACAAGGAAGAAAGATCAAGAGTCAGGGGAGTCCTGCTGGAGTTTAATAAATTCAAGCCCCAAGAATTCTCAGGCCGTGAAAAGGACCCCTGGGCCCTTGAAGAATGGCTAAACCACATGGAGAAGCTGTTTAGAGATTTGGACACTGAAGAGCAAGATAAGGTGACGCTGGGGGTGCACTGCCTCGGTGTCAGCGCAAGCTTATGGTGGCTGCGCTACCAACGCCACAATTTTGCTCCTGATGCACCTAAGCCTACCTGGGAGCAATTTAGGGTGGCTCTGTACCACCGCTACCTAAAGGAGACAGCACGAGAGGCATTAGAGCGGGACTTGGAAAACATGCGCCAAGGAGACCACACCCTGAGGGAGTACGAAGAAGAATTTACGAAAATTGCTGACCTGGTGCCACAAGCGGTGCAGGACGAGCGTCGCAAGGTTAGATTATTTACTCAAGGCCTGCGACACGAGATCCGGCGTCAGTTGTCTTCACATTTGATCACCGACTACGACGAATGTATCGAGCGCTGCCTTGCCATTGAGGCTGAATTGAAAATCTCCCGGGCTGAGCGGGCAGCGATGGATAAAGGAAAAGGGATGAAGCGACAGTTCGCTGGAAATGGGGAGGGATCATCTGGATCAAATAGAAGACCCCCTAGACCCCCAGGAAATCAGAACCATGCCAGTGGTTCTCGGACCTTCAATCGTCAACATAGGGCGAGGCCTTGCGTCTTCTGCGGGGCAGATCATCAACCCATGACTTGCGACCTGCGCCACGGAAGATGCTATAATTGTGGTCAGCCTGGCCATATCTCTGCTAACTGCCCGCGGAGATCTGCTGCGAACCCACCAGCATTGGCTGTGCCACCTCTTGCTGCCCGGCCTCCAGCGCCAACCCAGAGCGTGGCTGCCTCAAATCGTCCTTCATCGCGCCAAACTGAGGGACCCCGCCAAGTGACGGGAGGACGGGTCTATGCTCTGACACAGCATGGCGAGCCGTCAGGGGAAGGCCCATCGGGAGCTTGAAATGTTGAAACAACGATGTAATAAGTTAATACTTAGAAAACTTTTAAAGTATGTTTTGTTAAGTTTCGGGGACGAAACTTCTTAGAAGTTGTGGGTAATGTAGTAATCTAGAAAATTAAAGACTTTATAATTACCTTTGGAATTTATGGAATTGGTAATTTTGGCAAAAATGAGAATTTTTAGTGGTATAATAGTGGCCCAGAAATATCGACTTTTGATCGGGGTCTGATCTGGAAAATTCGAGATCACCATTATGATCATCTCATCGAAACATAAAAGTTTCATATTCATATGTTTTCGATCCGACGGTCGGATCTTCCAGAAATCAGAAATAAAAAGTGGGCCTCGCGACTTAAGTGAATAGTAACCTTCGAATTTTTAATCCTTCGCTTTCACTAATGGCCGAACCACTATCTAGAGTTTTAACCTAGAGGTATGAGTAATGGAACCTAGCTAATTTCGACGTTCTGAGCGCAATGACACTGACGGATTTCGCGTTTGGCGACCCGGGTGCATCGAAGTGCTTGCCACGCGCGATAATTCGACGAACTTTATGGAATGACTTTTAATCCGAGCGTCGAACGAACCAAACAAATACGCTACCTGACAGGTCTCGACGAGCCGGACGTCGTGGCGAAGTCCGTTTCACGAAACGGCGACCGGATTGTCTCGAAATGCGTAGAAAGTGATCAAAATGCAACATTTTCTAAACAAAAGGTAATATTTTATGTGCCTAAGTGCTAGGGCTTGTAACCATAAGGGGTTTTGGGCATTTTGCACCTAATAAGAGGATCTCGGAGCTTTGTGTTTAGGTGTGAATGGAGCTTGGGGTTTTTTTGGGTTAAAGAATCTTTTATTAAACTCTATATTGCCTCTTAGACTTCTTGTAACTGCTCCACTCGTGTCCTTTGGTTCCCTGCTGTCCTCAAAACCGAGCCCGGAGTGAAGGGGAGCCAAAGAACACCTTCATTGCTTTTCCCAAACCGAGAGAGATAGAGAAGGAGAGAAAGAAGGGAAGTCGAACCAAACTCCTCCAAACTTTGACCTAGAGTGCTCTGGGGGACTTCCTTGGTGTCGGTGGACCTCCCCAGGTGCTGTCCGAGGTGGCGCGAAGAAGAAGAAGAAGAAGATAGAACCGGCTTCTTCCCATCTTCCCCGAGTTCGGCAAGGTGAGTCTCTTTAACCTTGGATTATAGAAAGCCCGAGACCCTTAGCAGTGGACTCATTAGGTCCTTAGGATGCTACAGGCCAAGCCAGAAGCCCCCATGCACAGTGTATGGCCGGCTGGGGCATGGGTTGGCCGGAACCCTAATGGTGCTCCGCCTCGGTTGAACTTCTCAACCAGTGGACCAAGTTGGCCCAAAATTCGTGTGTATGGACTGTAGAACATATTAAATAAATCTGCAAAGTTTGTTAGAATATGGTTAAGTAAATTTAGAGAAAATCGATGCCCTAGTTTTGTGAAATAATGCACTTCGGGCGAGCTTACAGCTCCGGCGCCGGCGAGCCTCTCTTCCGTCGGCCACGTGCCCAGAAATGTTCACGGGACCCAGGGGAGTCCATCCATGCCATTGCATGGCTCCCATACATCATGAAAAATCATGATGTCATGGATAACCCGAAAGTGCATCATGTGGCCGCCGCCGGCGCTCCGGCCAACTTTGGCCGGGGAGGCATGGATGGGAAGCTTTCTGTGGACCCAAGGAGCATTCCCTCCAAGTTACAGAACTCCAGGTTGTCTCTATGCAAAATCGCCATTAGAGGCCATTGAGCTCCAAACCGGAGCTTGCTCCACCGCGCCGCCGCCGCACCCCGGGGCCAGCCACATGCATGGGAAGTCTCAGTGAGGTAAATAGCACCTGCTTGTGCTTTTATTTTGATCCCAGAACCTCCTGTTGAATGATCACAAATTTCAAGAAAAGGGGTCATCTTCCTCCTCGAGCCCGAGCCCAATCTGGGGTTTTTGGCATGTTTCAACTTGATGAGAAAAGATCCCTGAACTCAGTAGAGCACTTTGCTTCAAGAAATTCTGGATTTGGTCCAGTAATTGCTGAGAACCAAGCTTTAATTTTGGTTATGTTATGTGTATATGAAAGATGCATGCCAAGTGTTTGATTAAGTGCCTCATTGAACTTAGAAATGGAATTTGATAAAACTGTAAATATGAAACTTGCTTCTAATGATCCCCTGAGCTTGATGCTCACCTCAGATCAAAAGGATTCTGTGTGGAATAAAAGTTGGAGCAAGATGAACTTGTATGTTTGCAAGATAATGGATCTTCTTGATCCAACAGATCTGGGCTGCAATTAGGGTGAGCCCTGTGATCCTTGCAATATTTAAAGACCTTTTCATATACAAAGTTTGCTGGTTTGAAGTTTAAATTAAAAGATATAGTAGAATCAACATAAAACAATAATGTTGGAACAAAACCTTATTCTAGGCTGTTAGCGAAGCCGCGACAGTGCATTCCTGGCTATTTTGGGGTCACTGAACGCGATGCTCGCGTTAGAAATAGTGTTTGAAGTCTCGGAGAAACAAAAATTCATTTTGGGCTATGTTAGAGAGGGTTTTTATGACCCGAAGTTTTCCTCGGGCACCGTGCTGCTGCAAATTGGTGAGCACGGTGTTCAGCAAGACATAAGTAACCTGCTGGAAGTGACGGAATGTTAAAATGATTTTCCAGTTGAAAGAACGAGCAAAAACAGTGCTCAAAAGGCACTAAAATGTAATTTTTGGAAACTTTAGGAGTTTTAATGCAAAATAGACAATGTGTACTGGTTAGTAAAATGTTTAAATGATTCCTAAGCTTTTCGTTGGGAATCCATCGGCTTTCGTTGAGCGGAAATCGGATAACAGTCCGAGAATCGGCAAAATCGTCGATTTTACGGTATCTGGGTTACAATTAGAATAACTAAGAGGGTTTTAAGTTGATCTGGGCTTAGGTTAGAGTTAGCGGGACTGAATTGATCCCTGATTGGTGATTTTTGATCCAGGTTGATTCAGTTTGCACCTGGAGTTGAGCATTTAGAGGATTACAGATTAATTGCCTGCGCATTGACAGGTGGGTTTATCTTCGGTCCGGGCTTTATCATTTCGGCCCTCTGTGTACGGTATTGGTTGGACCCCTGTTTTTGATAGCTTAAACATTACTTTGAGCCTGCCTTTCTTTGATTATATTATATCTGCTATCTGCCTGATCTATGCCTGTTATCTGTTCTATTTTGCCTTACATGATTGTCCATAGCACCTCTAGCATTTATACTTTTACTCGGACATTTTCATGGTTGATTAGTGAGCCTGTTTGTTCTGCTGATCAAATGATACATCTCTGAGCACATAGATTTATTTAACTGAGGTTTTACCCCGCTTCGTAGGGTCGCCGGAGTCTGTTCTTGTTTGATAGGACAAAGGCACTGCTCTGCGAGGTTTGGACCTAAACCCAAGCTTCGTAGTGTCGCCTGAGTCTGTTCTTGTTTGATAGGACGAGGGCAATGCTCTTCGAGGTTTGGACTTTTCAAAACAGTTTTCTTAAAAATATGTGTTTAAGTTTTGTATCATTTGGTTGGTTTGTGTGGTTGAGTTGAGTTTATCTGTGAGCTTCTGTTGAGAGAGATTTGCCTTGATCTTGCATATGAGTTGAGATTTATTGCTGAGTGTTCCTGCATGAGTGTTGAGATTCATTTGGTTTTTTCCCTTGCAACCCAGTGGGGATTTCTCGGCTTGTTGCCGATTACCCGGTCAGTGGACCGTGAGCTTGAGCATTTGCATATGATTCGCCCGCACTGTTGTACTTCACGAACATCAGCGGATTTGCTACTCGTAGCGATGTTCTTTACCGGTAAAGTGGTTAGCTGAGGCAACCCGTGACCCTAGTTTGGGGAATGTCAACCAGGTGGTGCCAAGAGGGCAGCCTTGCCTGAGGTCTTGTGAAGGCCAATATGGTAGCTTGTGATTGGGTCTTTGCGTTTTCATCTATTTGATGCATGTGTTGTTAAGTTGCTTTAACATGATTCTTTGATTATTTGATCTGGCTTCTAGTTATCTACCTTTATATGATTCTATGTGATGCCTCTGATTATAGTTCCATTGTTATCTTGCTGATTGTCCTAACTCCTTGATGTGTTAATTATCCTGATACATTTTTTAAATTTTGCTAAAATTATCTCGTATGCTTGTACCCTGATTATGAGTTTTGCTTTCTTTACAGCACCAGTTATATATCTGTTTTACCCTAACCCCTGATCTATTACTATCCTCTAGCATTGTATACCAGTAGGTACGATCTGCTATTTCTCGGCTCGTCGTGCCCACTGGGATACACTCCGGTGTGTCTCACACCCTCGGGTGACTGTTTTTCAGGTCGAGCGGGTGTTGAGATGTCGGGACGAGTTGGTGAGATCACGAGATAGAGCTTGACCCTGGACAGCCGATAAGATCAAGTATTTAGTTATTTGTTGTATCAAATGTAATGCAATGTAATTGAGAAGTTATTGATATTGTAATTTAATCTTGCTTAGTAGATGTACGTAGTTAGTACTCTGGTTTTATGCCAAGTGAGCCGTGCATATATAAAAAAGGGCTCAATCCCCAGTGGGATTGGGACTCTTCTATATATGTGGCGGTCTGTTGCGCCCTGGCTGGTTTTAAACTCTGATTTCAAAAAAAAAAAAAATAAAAAAAAAATTTAGACGCTGGTTTTTAAACTCGGGGCGTGACAGATTAGATGGTATCAGAGCAATAGGAAACGCAATGTCTAGGTTTGGCTAGGAACGAACCCTAGGATGACTCGTGCTACGAGAGAGCGCTGGGTAGTGTTCTAAGTCTGATAGGTCAAAACAGAAGTTGTGGGTCGACCGTACTAAGATAAATTATTAACTATTGCAGTTATGGCTCGCACTCGGCGTGGTGCTGGTGGTGGTCAAGGGACTGGCATGGGTCGGGGGGCTGCCCAAGCAACTGCTGAAAGTGGGGGCCCAGAGATCCCCGACAGAATGCAAAGATTTGAGGACCAGTTGGCTCAAATGGCTGCAATGATACAACAGTACATGCAGCGGGAGGCCAATGCTCCTTCTGCACCTGCACCACCTGCAGCACCGGCCTCTGCGAACGAGGGACCTCCTGTTCCTCCTGCACCAGTACCACCGGCTGAATCGGCTGCATCTGAAGCTGTTGCTGCAACTGTGGATGCTCCCGGGGTGGCAGGGGGTAACAATCCTAACGATCCTGCGGCCGTGGAAGCTGCCAGAGCAACGTACAAGGAAGAAAGATCAAGAGTCAGGGGAGTCCTGCTGGAGTTTAATAAATTCAAGCCCCAAGAATTCTCAGGCCGTGAAAAGGACCCCTGGGCCCTTGAAGAATGGCTAAACCACATGGAGAAGCTGTTTAGAGATTTGGACACTGAAGAGCAAGATAAGGTGACGCTGGGGGTGCACTGCCTCGGTGTCAGCGCAAGCTTATGGTGGCTGCGCTACCAACGCCACAATTTTGCTCCTGATGCACCTAAGCCTACCTGGGAGCAATTTAGGGTGGCTCTGTACCACCGCTACCTAAAGGAGACAGCACGAGAGGCATTAGAGCGGGACTTGGAAAACATGCGCCAAGGAGACCACACCCTGAGGGAGTACGAAGAAGAATTTACGAAAATTGCTGACCTGGTGCGACAAGCGGTGCAGGACGAGCGTCGCAAGGTTAGATTATTTACTCAAGGCCTGCGACACGAGATCCGGCGTCAGTTGTCTTCACATTTGATCACCGACTACGACGAATGTATCGAGCGCTGCCTTGCCATTGAGGCTGAATTGAAAATCTCCCGGGCTGAGCGGGCAGCGATGGATAAAGGAAAAGGGATGAAGCGACAGTTCGCTGGAAATGGGGAGGGATCATCTGGATCAAATAGAAGACCCCCTAGACCCCCAGGAAATCAGAACCATGCCAGTGGTTCTCGGACCTTCAATCGTCAACATAGGGCGAGGCCTTGCGTCTTCTGCGGGGCAGATCATCAACCCATGACTTGCGACCTGCGCCACGGAAGATGCTATAATTGTGGTCAGCCTGGCCATATCTCTGCTAACTGCCCGCGGAGATCTGCTGCGAACCCACCAGCATTGGCTGTGCCACCTCTTGCTGCCCGGCCTCCAGCGCCAACCCAGAGCGTGGCTGCCTCAAATCGTCCTTCATCGCGCCAAACTGAGGGACCCCGCCAAGTGACGGGAGGACGGGTCTATGCTCTGACACAGCATGGCGAGCCGTCAGGGGAAGGCCCATCGGGAGCTTGAAATGTTGAAACAACGATGTAATAAGTTAATACTTAGAAAACTTTTAAAGTATGTTTTGTTAAGTTTCGGGGACGAAACTTCTTAGAAGTTGTGGGTAATGTAGTAATCTAGAAAATTAAAGACTTTATAATTACCTTTGGAATTTATGGAATTGGTAATTTTGGCAAAAATGAGAATTTTTAGTGGTATAATAGTGGCCCAGAAATATCGACTTTTGATCGGGGTCTGATCTGGAAAATTCGAGATCACCATTATGATCATCTCATCGAAACATAAAAGTTTCATATTCATATGTTTTCGATCCGACGGTCGGATCTTCCAGAAATCAGAAATAAAAAGTGGGCCTCGCGACTTAAGTGAATAGTAACCTTCGAATTTTTAATCCTTCGCTTTCACTAATGGCCGAACCACTATCTAGAGTTTTAACCTAGAGGTATGAGTAATGGAACCTAGCTAATTTCGACGTTCTGAGCGCAATGACACTGACGGATTTCGCGTTTGGCGACCCGGGTGCATCGAAGTGCTTGCCACGCGCGATAATTCGACGAACTTTATGGAATGACTTTTAATCCGAGCGTCGAACGAACCAAACAAATACGCTACCTGACAGGTCTCGACGAGCCGGACGTCGTGGCGAAGTCCGTTTCACGAAACGGCGACCAGATTGTCTCGAAATGCGTAGAAAGTGATCAAAATGCAACATTTTCTAAACAAAAGGTAATATTTTATGTGCCTAAGTGCTAGGGCTTGTAACCATAAGGGGTTTTGGGCATTTTGCACCTAATAAGAGGATCTCGGAGCTTTGTGTTTAGGTGTGAATGGAGCTTGGGGTTTTTTTGGGTTAAAGAATCTTTTATTAAACTCTATATTGCCTCTTAGACTTCTTGTAACTGCTCCACTCGTGTCCTTTGGTTCCCTGCTGTCCTCAAAACCGAGCCCGGAGTGAAGGGGAGCCAAAGAACACCTTCATTGCTTTTCCCAAACCGAGAGAGATAGAGAAGGAGAGAAAGAAGGGAAGTCGAAACCAAACTCCTCCAACTTTGACCTAGAGTGCTCTGGGGGACTTCCTTGGTGTCGGTGGACCTCCCCAGGTGCTGTCCGAGGTGGCGCGAAGAAGAAGAAGAAGAAGATAGAACCGGCTTCTTCCCATCTTCCCCGAGTTCGGCAAGGTGAGTCTCTTAACCTTGGATTATAGAAAGCCCGAGACCCTTAGCAGTGGACTCATTAGGTCCTTAGGATGCTACAGGCCAAGCCAGAAGCCCCCATGCACAGTGCATGGCCGGCTGGGGCATGGGTTGGCCGGAACCCTAATGGTGCTCCGCCTCGGTTGAACTTCTCAACCAGTGGACCAAGTTGGCCCAAAATTCGTGTGTATGGACTGTAGAACATATTAAATAAATCTGCAAAGTTTGTTAGAATATGGTTAAGTAAATTTAGAGAAAATCGATGCCCTAGTTTTGTGAAATAATGCACTTCGGGCGAGCTTACAGCTCCGGCGCCGGCGAGCCTCTCTTCCGTCGGCCACGTGCCCAGAAATGTTCACGGGACCCAGGGGAGTCCATCCATGCCATTGCATGGCTCCCATACATCATGAAAAATCATGATGTCATGGATAACCCGAAAGTGCATCATGTGGCCGCCGCCGGCGCTCCGGCCAACTTTGGCCGGGGAGGCATGGATGGGAAGCTTTCTGTGGACCCAAGGAGCATTCCCTCCAAGTTACAGAACTCCAGGTTGTCTCTATGCAAAATCGCCATTAGAGGCCATTGAGCTCCAAACCGGAGCTTGCTCCACCGCGCCGCCGCCGCACCCCGGGGCCAGCCACATGCATGGGAAGTCTCAGTGAGGTAAATAGCACCTGCTTGTGCTTTTATTTTGATCCCAGAACCTCCTGTTGAATGATCACAAATTTCAAGAAAAGGGGTCATCTTCCTCCTCGAGCCCGAGCCCAATCTGGGGTTTTTGGCATGTTTCAACTTGATGAGAAAAGATCCCTGAACTCAGTAGAGCACTTTGCTTCAAGAAATTCTGGATTTGGTCCAGTAATTGCTGAGAACCAAGCTTTAATTTTGGTTATGTTATGTGTATATGAAAGATGCATGCCAAGTGTTTGATTAAGTGCCTCATTGAACTTAGAAATGGAATTTGATAAAACTGTAAATATGAAACTTGCTTCTAATGATCCCCTGAGCTTGATGCTCACCTCAGATCAAAAGGATTCTGTGTGGAATAAAAGTTGGAGCAAGATGAACTTGTATGTTTTGCAAGATAATGGATCTTCTTGATCCAACAGATCTGGGCTGCAATTAGGGTGAGCCCTGTGATCCTTGCAATATTTAAAGACCTTTTGATATACAAAGTTTGCTGGTTGAAGTTTAAATTAAAAGATATAGTAGAATCAACATAAAACAATAATGTTGGAACAAAACCTTATTCTAGGCTGTTAGCGAAGCCGCGACAGTGCATTCCTGGCTATTTTGGGGTCACTGAACGCGATGCTCGCGTTTAGAAATAGTGTTTTGAAGTCTCGGAGAAAACAAAAATTCATTTTGGGCTATGTTAGAGAGGGTTTTTTATGACCCGAAGTTTTCCTCGGGCACCGTGCTGCTGCAAATTGGTGAGCACGGTGTTCAGCAAGACATAAGTAACCTGCTGGAAGTGACGGAATGTTAAAATGATTTTCCAGTTGAAAGAACGAGCAAAACAGTGCTCAAAAGGCACTAAAATGTAATTTTTGGAAACTTTAGGGGTTTTTAATGCAAAAAAAAGACAATGTTACTGTTAGTAAAATGTTTAAATGATTCCTAAGCTTTTCGTTGGGAATCCATCGGCTTTCGTTGAGCGAAAATCGGATAACAGTCCGAGAATCGGCAAAATCGTCGATTTTACGGTATCTGGGTTCAATTAGAATAACTAAGAGGGTTTTAAGTTGATCTGGGCTTAGTTAGAGTTCGGGACTGAATTGATCCCTGATTGGTGATTTTTGATCCAGGTTGATTCAGTTTGCACCTGGAGTTGAGCATTTAGAGGATTACAGATTAATTGCCTGCGCATTGACAGGTGGGTTTATCTTCTCGTCCGGGCTTTATCATTTCGGCCCTCTGTGTACGGTATTGGTTGGACCCCTGTTTTTGATAGCTTAAACATTACTTTGAGCCTGCCTTTCTTTGATTATATTATATCTGCTATCTGCCTGATCTATGCCTGTTATCTGTTCTATTTTGCCTTACATGATTGTCCATAGCACCTCTAGCATTTATACTTTTACTCGGACATTTTCATGGTTGATTAGTGAGCCTGTTTGTTCTGCTGATCAAATGATACATCTCTGAGCACATAGATTTATTTAACTGAGGTTTACCCCGCTTCGTAGGGTCGCCGGAGTCTATTCTTGTTTGATAGGACAAAGGCACTGCTCTGCGAGGTTTGGACCTAAACCCAAGCTTCGTAGTGTCGCCTGAGTCTGTTCTTGTTTGATAACGAGGGCAAATGCTCTTCGAGGTTTGGACTTTTCAAAACAGTTTTCTTAAAAATATGTGTTTAAGTTTTGTATCATTTGGTTGGTTTGTGTGGTTGAGTTGAGTTTTATCTGTGAGCTTCTGTTGAGAGAGATTTGCCTTGATCTTGCATATGAGTTGGATTTATTGCTGAGTGTTCCTGCATGAGTGTGAGATTCAGTTGGTTTTTTTTCCCTTGCAACCCAGTGGGGATTTCCCGGCTTGTTGCCGATTACCCGGTCAGTGGACCGTGAGCTTGAGCATTTGCATATGATTCGCCCGCACTGTTTGTACTTCACGAACACAGCGTTTGCTACCCGTACGATGTTCTTTACCGGTAAGTGGTTAGCTGAGGCAACCCGTGACCCTAGTTTGGGGATGTCAACAGGTGGTCCAAGAGGGCAGCCTTGCCTGAGGTCTTGTGAAGGCCAATATGGTAGCTTTTGATTGGGTCTTTGCGTTTTCATCTATTTGATGCATGTGTTGTTAAGTTGCTTTAACATGATTCTTTGATTATTTGATCTGGCTTCTAGTTATCTACCTTTATATGATTCTATGTGATGCCTCTGATTATAGTTCCATTGTTATCTTGCTGATTGTCTAACTCCTTGATGTGTTATTATCCTGATACATTTTTAATTGTGCTAAAATTATCTCCTATGCTTGTACCTGATTATGAGTTTTGCTTTCTTTACAGCACCAGTTATATATCTGCTTTACCCTAACCCCTGATCTATTACTATCCTCTAGCATTGTATACCAGTAGGTACGATCTGCATTTTCTCGCTCGTCGTGCCCACTGGGATACAGCTCCGGTGTGTCTCACACCCTCGTTGTGACTGTTTTTCAGGTCGAGCGGGTTTTGAGGATGTCAGGGAAAATTGTTGGTGAGATCACCGAGATAGAGCTTGACCCTGGACAGCCGATAAGACAAGTATTTAGTTTATTTGTTGTATCAAATGTACTGCAATGTAATTGAA
>CM055062.1:10811292-10849441 GCA_029204045.2 Tillandsia leiboldiana
GCGCCAACCCAGAGCGTGGCTGCCTCAAATCGTCCTTCATCGCGCCAAACTGAGGGACCCCGCCAAGTGCGGGAGGACGGTCTAATGCTCTGACACAGCATGGCGAGCCGTCGGGAAGGCCCATCGGGAGCTTGAAATGTTGAAACAACGATGTAATAAGTTAATACTTAGAAAAACTTTTAAAGTATGTTTTGTTAAGTTTGGGACGAAACTTCTTAGAAGTTTGTGGTAATGTAGTAATCTAGAAAATTAAAGACTTTATAATTACCTTTGGAATTTATGGAATTGGTAATTTTGGCAAAAATGAGAATTTTAGTGGTATAATAGTGGCCCAGAAATATCGACTTTTGATCGGGGTCTGATCTGGAAAATTCGAGATCACCATTATGATCATCTCATCGAAACATAAAATTTCATATTCATATGTTTTCGATCGACGGTCGGATCTTCCAGAAATCAGAAATAAAAGTGGGCCTCGCGACTTAAGTGAATAGTAACCTTCGAATTTTTAATCCTTCGCTTTCACTAATGGCCGAACCACTATCTAGAGTTTTAACCTAGAGGTATGAGTAATGGAACCTAGCTAATTTCGACGTTCTGAGCGCAATGACACTGACGGATTTCGCGTTTGGCGACCCGGGTGCATCGAAGTGCTTGCCACGCGCGATAATTCGACGAACTTTATGGAATGACTTTTAATCCGAGCGTCGAACGAACCAAACAAATACGCTACCTGACAGGTCTCGACGAGCCGGACGTCGTGGCGAAGTCCGTTTCACGAAACGGCGACCAGATTGTCTCGAATGCGTAGAAAGTGATCAAAATGCAACATTTCTAAACAAAGGTAATATTTTATGTGCCTAAGTGCTAGGGCTTGTAACCATAAGGGGTTTTGGGCATTTTGCACCTAATAAGAGGATCTCGGAGCTTTGTGTTTAGGTGTGAATGGAGCTTGGGGTTTTTTGGGTTAAAGAATCTTTTATTAAACTCTATATTGCCTCTTAGACTTCTTGTAACTGCTCCACTCGTGTCCTTTGGTTCCCTGCTGTCCTCAAAACCGAGCCCGGAGTGAAGGGGAGCCAAAGAACACCTTCATTGCTTTTCCCAAACCGAGAGAGATAGAGAAGGAGAGAAAGAAGGGAAGTCGAACCAAACTCCTCCAAACTTTGACCTAGAGTGCTCTGGGGGACTTCCTTGGTGTCGGTGGACCTCCCCAGGTGCTGTCCGAGGTGGCGCGAAGAAGAAGAAGAAGAAGATAGAACCGGCTTCTTCCCATCTTCCCCGAGTTCGGCAAGGTGAGTCTCTTTAACCTTGGATTATAGAAAGCCCGAGACCCTTAGCAGTGGACTCATTAGGTCCTTAGGATGCTACAGGCCAAGCCAGAAGCCCCCATGCACAGTGCATGGCCGGCTGGGGCATGGGTTGGCCGGAACCCTAATGGTGCTCCGCCTCGGTTGAACTTCTCAACCAGTGGACCAAGTTGGCCAAAATTCGTGTGTTGGACTGTAGAACATATTAAATAAATATCTGCAAAGTTTGTTAGAATATGGTTAAGTAAATTTAGAGAAAATCGATGCCCTAGTTTTGTGAAATAATGCACTTCGGGCGAGCTTACAGCTCCGGCGCCGGCGAGCCTCTCTTCCGTCGGCCACGGTCCCAGAATGTTCACGGGACCCAGGGGAGTCCATCCATGCCATTGCTGGCTCCCATACAATCATGAAAAATCATGATGTCATGGATAACCCGAAAGTGCATCATGTGGCCGCCGCCGGCGCTCCGGCCAACTTTGGCCGTGGAGGCAATGGATGGGAAGCTTCTGGTGGACCCAAGGAGCATGTCCCTCCAAGTTACAGAACATCCAGGTTGTCTCTATGCAAAATCGCCATTAGAGGCCATTGAGCTCCAAACCGGAGCTTGCCTCCACCGCGCCGCCGCCGGCACCCCGGGGCCAGCCACATGCATGGGAAAGTCTCAGTGAGGTAAATAGCCCTGCTTGTGCTTTTATTTTGATCCCAGAACCTCCTGTTGAATGATCACAAATTTCAAGAAAAGGGGTCATCTTCCTCCTCGAGCCCGAGCCCAATCTGGGGTTTTTGGCATGTTTCAACTTGATGAGAAAAGATCCCTGAACTCAGTAGAGCACTTTGCTTCAAGAAATTCCTGGATTGGTCCAGTAATTGCTGAGAACCAAGCTTTAATTTTGGTTATGTTATGTGTATATGAAAGATGCATGCCAAGTGTTTGATTAAGTGCCTCATTGAACTTAGAAATGGATTTGATAAAACTGTAAATATGAAACTTGCTTCTAATGATCCCCTGAGCTTGATGCTCACCTCAGATCAAAGGATTCTGTGTGGACTAAAAGTTGGAGCAAGATGAACTTGTATTTTGCAAGATAATGGATCTTCTTGATCCAACAGATCTGGGCTGCAATTAGGGTGAGCCCTGTGATCCTTGCAATATTTAAAGACCTTTTGATATACAAAGTTTGCTGGTTTTGAAGTTTTAAATTTAAAATGATAGTAGAATCAACATAAAACAATAATGTTGGAACAAAACCTTATTCTAGGCTGTTAGCGAAGCCGCGACAGTGCATTCCTGGCTATTTTGGGTCACTGAACGCGATGCTCGCGTTAAAATAGTGTTGAAGTCTCGGAGAAACAAAAATTCATTTTGGGCTATGTTAGAGAGGGTTTTTAGGACCTGAAGTTTTCCTCGGGCACCGTAGCTGCTGCAAATTGGTGAGCACGGTGTTTCAGCAAGACATAAGTAACCTGCTGGAAGTGACGGAATGTTAAAATGATTTTCAGTTGAAAGAACGAGCAAAAACAGTGCTCAAAAGGCACTAAAATGTAATTTTTGGAAACTTTAGGAGGTTTTAATGCAAATAGACAATGTGTACTGGTTAGTAAAATGTTTAAATGATTCCTAAGCTTTTCGTTGGAATCCATCGGCTTTCGTTGAGCGAAATCGGATAACAGTCCGAGAATCGGCAAAATCGTCGATTTTACGGTATCTGGGTTACAATTAGAATAACTAAGAGGGTTTTAAGTTGATCTGGGCTTAGTTAGAGTTAGCGGGACTGAATTGATCCCTGATTGGTGATTTTTGATCCAGGTTGATTCAGTTTGCACCTGGAGTTGAGCATTTAGAGGATTACAGATTAATTGCCTGCGCATTGACAGGTGGGTTTATCTTCGGTCCGGGCTTTATCATTTCGGCCCTCTGTGTACGGTATTGGTTGGACCCCTATTTTTGATAGCTTAAACATTACTTTGAGCCTGCCTTTCTTTGATTATATTATATCTGCTATCTGCCTGATCTATGCCTGTTATCTGTTCTATTTGCCTTACATGATTGTCCATAGCACCTCTAGCATTTATACTTTTACTCGGACATTTTCATGGTTGGATTAGTGAGCCTGTTTGTTCTGCTGATCAAATGATACATCTCTGAGCACATAGATTTATTTAACTGAGGTTTTACCCCGCTTCGTAGGGTCGCCGGAGTCTGTTCTTGTTTGATAGGACAAAGGCACTGCTCTGCGAGGTTTGGACCTAAACCCAAGCTTCGTAGTGTCGCCTGAGGTCTGTTCTTGTTTGATAGGACGAGGGCAATGCTCTTCGAGGTTTGGACTTTTCAAAACAGTTTTCTTAAAAATATGTGTTTAAGTTTTGTATCATTTGGTTGGTTTGTGTGGTTGAGTTGAGTTTATCTGTGAGCTTCTGTTGAGAGAGATTTGCCTTGATCTTGCATATGAGTTGAGATTTATTGCTGAGTGTTCCTGCATGAGTGTTGAGATTCATTTGATTTTTTTCCCTTGCAACCCAGTGGGGATTTCTCGGCTTGTTGCCGATTACCCGGTCAGTGGACCGTGAGCTTGAGCATTTGCATATGATTCGCCCGCACTGTTGTACTTCACGAACATCAGCGGATTTGCTACCCGTAGCGATGTTCTTTACCGGTAAAGTGGTTAGCTGAGGCAACCCGTGACCCTAGTTTGGGGAATGTCAACCAGGTGGTGCCAAGAGGGCAGCCTTGCCTGAGGTCTTGTGAAGGCCAATATGGTAGCTGTGATTGGGTCTTTGCGTTTTCATCTATTTGATGCATGTGTTGTTAAGTTGCTTTAACATGATTCTTTGATTATTTGATCTGGCTTCTAGTTATCTACCTTTATATGATTCTATGTGATGCCTCTGATTATAGTTCCATTGTTATCTTGCTGATTGTCCTAACTCCTTGATGTGTTAATTATCCTGATACATTTTTTAAATTTTGCTAAAATTATCTCCTATGCTTGTACCCTGATTATGAGTTTTGCTTTCTTTACAGCACCAGTTATATATCTGTTTTACCCTAACCCCTGATCTATTACTATCCTCTAGCATTGTATACCAGTAGGTACGATCTGCTATTTCTCGGCTCGTCGTGCCCACTGGGATACACTCCGGTGTGTCTCACACCCTCGGGTGATTGTTTTTCAGGTCGAGCGGGTGTTGAGATGTCGGGACGAGTTGGTGAGATCACGAGATAGAGCTTGACCCTGGACAGCCGATAAGATCAAGTATTTAGTTATTTGTTGTATCAAATGTAATGCAATGTAATTGAGAAGTTATTGATATTGTAATTTAATCTTGCTTAGTAGATGTACGTAGTTAGTACTCTGGTTTTATGCCAAGTGAGCCGTGCATATATAAAAAAGGGCTCAAGCCCCAGTGGGATTGGGACTCTTCTATATATGTGGCGGTCTGTTGCGCCCTGGCTGGTTTTAAACTCTGATTTCAAAAAAAAAAAAAATAAAAAAAAAATTTAGACGCTGGTTTTTAAACTCGGGGCGTGACAGATTAGATGGTATCAGAGCAATAGGAAACGCAATGTCTAGGTTTGGCTAGGAACGAACCCTAGGATGACTCGTGCTACGAGAGAGCGCTGGGTAGTGTTCTAAGTCTGATAGGTCAAAACAGAAGTTGTGGGTCGACCGTACTAAGATAAATTATTAACTATTGCAGTTATGGCTCGCACTCGGCGTGGTGCTGGTGGTGGTCAAGGGACTGGCATGGGTCGGGGGGCTGCCCAAGCAACTGCTGAAAGTGGGGGCCCAGAGATCCCCGACAGAATGCAAAGATTTGAGGACCAGTTGGCTCAAATGGCTGCAATGATACAACAGTACATGCAGCGGGAGGCCAATGCTCCTGCTGCACCTGCACCACCTGCAGCACCAGCCTCTGCGAACGAGGGACCTCCTGTTCCTCCTGCACCAGTACCACCGGCTGAATCGGCTGCATCTGAAGCTGTTGCTGCAACTGTGGATGCTCCCGGGGTGGCAGGGGGTAACAATCCTAACGATCCTGCGGCCCTGGAAGCTGCCAGAGCAACGTACAAGGAAGAAAGATCAAGAGTCAGGGGAGTCCTGCTGGAGTTTAATAAATTCAAGCCCCAAGAATTCTCAGGCTGTGAAAAGGACCCCTGGGCCCTTGAAGAATGGCTAAACCACATGGAGAAGCTGTTTAGAGATTTGGACACTGAAGAGCAAGATAAGGTGACGCTGGGGGTGCACTGCCTCGGTGTCAGCGCAAGCTTATGGTGGCTGCGCTACCAACGCCACAATTTTGCTCCTGATGCACCTAAGCCTACCTGGGAGCAATTTAGGGTGGCTCTGTACCACCGCTACCTAAAGGAGACAGCACGAGAGGCATTAGAGCGGGACTTGGAAAACATGCGCAAAGAAGACCACACCCTGAGGGAGTACGAAGAAGAATTTACGAAAATTGCTGACCTGGTGCCACAAGCGGTGCAGGACGAGCGTCGCAAGGTTAGATTATTTACTCAAGGCCTGCGACACGAGATCCGGCGTCAGTTGTCTTCACATTTGATCACCGACTACGACGAATGTATCGAGCGCTGCCTTGCCATTGAGGCTGAATTGAAAATCTCCCTGGCTGAGCGGGCAGCGATGGATAAAGGAAAAGGGATGAAGCGACAGTTCGCTGGAAATAGGGAGGGATCATCTGGATCAAATAGAAGACCCCCTAGACCCCCAGGAAATCAGAACCATGCCAGTGGTTCTCGGACCTTCAATCGTCAACATAGGGCGAGGCCTTGCGTCTTCTGCGGGGCAGATCATCAACCCATGACTTGCGACCTGCGCCACGGAAGATGCTATAATTGTGGTCAGCCTGGCCATATCTCTGCTAACTGCCCGCGGAGATCTGCTGCGAACCCACCAGCATTGGCTGTGCCACCTCTTGCTGCCCGGCCTCCAGCGCCAACCCAGAGCGTGGCTGCCTCAAATCGTCCTTCATCGCGCCAAACTGAGGGACCCCGCCAAGTGACGGGAGGACGGGTCTATGCTCTGACACAGCATGGCGAGCCGTCAGGGGAAGGCCCATCGGGAGCTTGAAATGTTGAAACAACGATGTAATAAGTTAATACTTAGAAAACTTTTAAAGTATGTTTTGTTAAGTTTCGGGGACGAAACTTCTTAGAAGTTGTGGGTAATGTAGTAATCTAGAAAATTAAAGACTTTATAATTACCTTTGGAATTTATGGAATTGGTAATTTTGGCAAAAATGAGAATTTTTAGTGGTATAATAGTGGCCCAGAAATATCGACTTTTGATCGGGGTTTGATCTGGAAAATTCGAGATCACCATTATGATCATCTCATCGAAACATAAAAGTTTCATATTCATATGTTTTCGATCCGACGGTCGGATCTTCCAGAAATCAGAAATCAAAAGTGGGCCTCGCGACTTAAGTGAATAGTAACCTTCGAATTTTTAATCCTTCGCTTTCACTAATGGCCGAACCACTATCTAGAGTTTTAACCTAGAGGTATGAGTAATGGAACCTAGCTAATTTCGACGTTCTGAGCGCAATGACACTGACGGATTTCGCGTTTGGCGACCCGGGTGCATCGAAGTGCGTGCCACGCGCGATAATTCGACGAACTTTATGGAACGACTTTTAATCCGAGCGTCGAACGAACCAAACAAATACGCTACCTGACAGGTCTCGACGAGCCGGACGTCGTGGCGAAGTCCGTTTCACGAAACGGCGACCGGATTGTCTCGAAATGCGTAGAAAGTGATCAAAATGCAACATTTTATAAACAAAAGGTAATATTTTATGTGCCTAAGTGCTAGGGCTTGTAACCATAAGGGGTTTTGGGCATTTTGCACCTAATAAGAGGATCTCGGAGCTTTGTGTTTAGGTGTGAATGGAGCTTGGGGGTTTTTTGGGTTAAAGAATCTTTTATTAAACTCTATATTGCCTCTTAGACTTCTTGTAACTGCTCCACTCGTGTCCTTTGGTTCCCTGCTGTCCTCAAAACCGAGCCCGGAGTGAAGGGGAGCCAAAGAACACCTTCATTGCTTTTCCCAAACCGAGAGAGATAGAAAAGGAGAGAAAGAAGGGAAGTTGAACCAAACTCCTCCAAGCTTTGATCTAGAGTGCTCTGGGGGACTTCCTTGGTGTCGGTGGACCTCCCTAGGTGCTGTCCGAGGTGGCGCGAAGAAGAAGAAGAAGAAGATAGAACCGACTTCTTCCCATCTTCCCCGAGTTCGGCAAGGTGAGTCTCTTTAACCTTGGATTATAGAAAGCCCGAGACCCTTAGCAGTGGACTCATTAGGTCCTTAGGATGCTACAGGCCAAGCCAGAAGCCCCCATGCACAGTGCATGGCCGGCTGGGGCATGGGTTGGTCGGAACCCTAATGGTGCTCCGCCTCGGTTGAACTTCTCAACCAGTGGACCAAGTTGGCCCAAAATTCGTGTGTATGGACTGTAGAACATATTAAATAAATCTGCAAAGTTTGTTAGAATATGGTTAAGTAAATTTAGAGAAAATCGATGCCCTAGTTTTGTGAAATAATGCACTTCGGGCGAGCTTACAGCTCCGGCGCCGGCGAGCCTCTCTTCCGTCGGCCACGTGCCCAGAAATGTTCACGGGACCCAGGGGAGTCCATCCATGCCATTGCATGGCTCCCATACATCATGAAAAATCATGATGTCATGGATAACCCGAAAGTGCATCATGTGGCCGCCGCCGGCGCTCCGGCCAACTTTGGCCGGGGAGGCATAGATGGGAAGCTTTCTGTGGACCCAAGGAGCATTCCCTCCAAGTTACAGAACTCCAGGTTGTCTCTATGCAAAATCGCCATTAGAGGCCATTGAGCTCCAAACCGGAGCTTGCTCCACCGCGCCGCCGCCGCACCCCGGGGCCAGCCACATGCATGGGAAGTCTCAGTGAGGTAAATAGCACCTGCTTGTGCTTTTATTTTGATCCCAGAACCTCCTGTTGAATGATCACAAATTTCAAGAAAAGGGGTCATCTTCCTCCTCGAGCCCGAGCCCAATCTGGGGTTTTTGGCATGTTTCAACTTGATGAGAAAAGATCCCTGAACTCAGTAGAGCACTTTGCTTCAAGAAATTCTGGATTTGGTCCAGTAATTGCTGAGAACCAAGCTTTAATTTTGGTTATGTTATGTGTATATGAAAGATGCATGCCAAGTGTTTGATTAAGTGCCTCATTGAACTTAGAAATGGAATTTGATAAAACTGTAAATATGAAACTTGCTTCTAATGATCCCCTGAGCTTGATGCTCACCTCAGATCAAAAGGATTCTGTGTGGAATAAAAGTTGGAGCAAGATGAACTTGTATGTTTGCAAGATAATGGATCTTCTTGATCCAACAGATCTGGGCTGCAATTAGGGTGAGCCCTGTGATCCTTGCAATATTTAAAGACCTTTTCATATACAAAGTTTGCTGGTTTGAAGTTTAAATTAAAAGATATAGTAGAATCAACATAAAACAATAATGTTGGAACAAAACCTTATTCTAGGCTGTTAGCGAAGCCGCGACAGTGCATTCCTGGCTATTTTGGGGTCACTGAACGCGATGCTCGCGTTAGAAATAGTGTTTGAAGTCTCGGAGAAACAAAAATTCATTTTGGGCTATGTTAGAGAGGGTTTTTATGACCCGAAGTTTTCCTCGGGCACCGTGCTGCTGCAAATTGGTGAGCACAGTGTTCAGCAAGACATAAGTAACCTGCTGGAAGTGACGGAATGTTAAAATGATTTTCCAGTTGAAAGAACGAGCGAAAACAGTGCTCAAAAGGCACTAAAATGTAATTTTTGGAAACTTTAGGGGTTTTAATGCAAAATAGACAATATGTACTGGTTAGTAAAATGTTTAAATGATTCCTAAGCTTTTCGTTGGGAATCCATCGGCTTTCGTTGAGCGGAAATCGGATAACAGTCCGAGAATCGGCAAAATCGTCGATTTTACGGTATCTGGGTAATAATTAGAATAACTAAGAGGGTTTTAAGTTGATCTGGGCTTAGGTTAGAGTTAGCGGGACTGAATTGATCCCTGATTGGTGATTTTTGATCCAGGTTGATTCAGTTTGCACCTGGAGTTGAGCATTTAGAGGATTACAGATTAATTGCCTGCGCATTGACAGGTGGGTTTATCTTCGGTCCGGGCTTTATCATTTCGGCCCTCTGTGTACGGTATTGGTTGGACCCCTGTTTTTGATAGCTTAAACATTACTTTGAGCCTGCCTTTCTTTGATTATATTATATCTGCTATCTGCCTGATCTATGCCTGTTATCTGTTCTATTTTGCCTTACATGATTGTCCATAGCACCTCTAGCATTTATACTTTTACTCGGACATTTTCATGGTTGATTAGCGAGCCTGTTTGTTCTGCTGATCAAATGATACATCTCTGAGCACATAGATTTATTTAACTGAGGTTTTACCCCGCTTCGTAGGGTCGCCGGAGTCTATTCTTGTTTGATAGGACAAAGGCACTGCTCTGCGAGGTTTGGACCTAAACCCAAGCTTCGTAGTGTCGCCTGAGTCTGTTCTTGTTTGATAGGACGAGGGCAATGCTCTTCGAGGTTTGGACTTTTCAAAACAGTTTTCTTAAAAATATGTGTTTAAGTTTTGTATCATTTGGTTGGTTTGTGTGGTTGAGTTGAGTTTATCTGTGAGCTTCTGTTGAGAGAGATTTGCCTTGATCTTGCATATGAGTTGAGATTTATTGCTGAGTGTTCCTGCATGAGTGTTGAGATTCAGTTGGTTTTTGCCCTTGCAACCCAGTGGGGATTTCCCGGCTTGTTGCCGATTACCCGGTCAGTGGACCGTGAGCTTGAGCATTTGCATATGATTCGCCCGCACTGTTGTACTTCACGAACATCAGCGGATTTGCTACCTGTAGCGATGTTCTTTACCGGTAAAGTGGTTAGCTGAGGCAACCCGTGACCCTAGTTTGGGGAATGTCAACTAGGTGGTGCCAAGAGGGCGGCCTTGCCTGAGGTCTTGTGAAGGCCAATATGGTAGCTTGTGATTGGGTCTTTGCGTTTTCATCTATTTGATGCATGTGTTGTTAAGTTGCTTTAGCATGATTCTTTGATTATTTGATCTGGTTTCTAGTTATCTACCTTTATATGATTCTTTGTGATGCCTCTGATTATAGTTCCATTGTTATCTTGCTGATTGTCCTAACTCCTTGATGTGTTGATTATCCTGATACATGTTTTAAATTTTGCTAAAATTATCTCCTATGCTTGTACCCTGATTATGAGTTTTGCTTTCTTTACAGCACCAGTTATATATCTGCTTTACCCTAACCCCTGATCTATTACTATCCTCTAGCATTGTATACCAGTAGGTACGATCTGCTATTTCTCGGCTCGTCGTGCCGACTGGGATACACTCCGGTGTGTCTCACACCCTCGGGTGACTGTTTTTCAGGTCGAGCGGGTGTTGAGATGTCAGGACGAGTTGGTGAGATCACGAGATAGAGCTTGACCCTGGACAGCCGATAAGATCAAGTATTTAGTTATTTGTTGTATCAAATGTAATGCAATGTAATTGAGAAGTTTTTGATATTGTAATTTAATCTTGCTTAGTAGATGTACATAGTTAGTACTCTGGTTTTATGCCAAGTGAGCCGTGCATATATAGAAAAGGGCTCAATCCCCAGTGAGATTGGGACTCTTCTATATATGTGGCGGTCTGTTGCGCCCTGGCTGGTTTTAAACTCTGATTTCAAAAAAAAAAAAAAAAAAAAAAAAAAAAAAATTTAGACGCTGGTTTTTAAACTCGGGGCGTGACACATGATATTAAGTATTTTGTATTGGCGTATTTCGTGAAGTATTTTGAATCTTGAATATTGAAGTTGAAGACTTGAAGATCACATACATCAATCTCTAGAAGAATGGATTCAAAAATGATCAGGTACATTAAATTAAATATTTTTGATGATTTGAATACATTCTTGTAGTTTAGAAACAGTTGGAATAATTTTCATTGCATAAAAATCAAAACTGGACATTTTATATGTTATGGATCCGAATCAGCCACATCCAGTCCGGACCCCGAACATGGTTTGGTTCATGCGAAGTTCCAGTTCGGATCAACCTCTATCCAGTCCGAACCCCAAACCTTGTTTTTGATATATCGCATGAATTAGCCCGGATCAGGAAAATCCAGTCCGGACCCCAAACTATTTTTTAGGAAATTTTCTTGAAAAAGACGACAGTCCGGATTAGCCAAAATCTAGTTCGGACCGTCGTGCGGGAAAAAATCTATTAAGTCAGTTTTTGATTCTTATCCTCTTCCAAAACATTTCTAACCAATAAATAGACCCAAAAGTTCATCTTTTAAGGTATCCGGAAAAAGGATCAAAGGTAATCCACGTATAGAGAAGAAATGGTAAACACCATTGATTTTAGGTTTTCTTTCTCTATATTTATCAATTTGATTCGAGGTTTTTTCAATCTCCTTTTTCTTTTGAAAAATCAAATCGATGAATACTTAGAAGGTGTTTCCTTGTCTATCTATATGATCTAAGTATTCAAATATCATCACCACCAATAAACAAAACAACGATTTCCGAAAGGACAATCGGCGCGTTCATTTGCGTGGCCTTATGGATTCAGGGTGTTATCGCTTTTGTGGATTCGGAGCGAGGTGCGTTCGCGTGATCGACTCATACCAAGATTGGTGAAGACCATGGATTCGGTTGGACGTCGTGGATTCGATGTTGGACTACGTGGATTCGAAGTTGGACGCAAATCGTGGATTCGAGGCGCATTGTGGAGCGAGCGGAGAAGATCTACTCGGAGCGTATGGAAAAGGTTGAGTTGTAGTGTTACGTTATGTCACGCCCCGAGTTTCAAAATAGCGGTAGATTTTTTTTTTTTTTTAATCAGAGTTTAAACTTTAAACTTAGGACGTGAACAGACTGCCACATGCATATGAAATTCTCTGTCCACACGGACAGAGTCTCCCCTATACATGCTCGGCTAGGCAAGTGCAGTGATACCATCAGAGAGCAACATAATCAACAGCTAAATCAAAAACATAAAGCTCTACAACTAATACATCCACAACTACTCATGACATAATCCACAAATACTCCAACTCAAAAATACATAGACAATCTAAGATCATGATACGGTAACTGCAAATACTAGCACTGGGCCACTGCGGCCCATAGCAGGCGACAACTCTAGCGCGACAGCTCACTGGATCGTCCCAATCTCCAGCACCCTACTGACCTGAAAAATGGTCACCCAGGGGGTGTGAGATACACTCTACATGTATCCTAGTGGGCACGACGGGCCGAGAAATAGCAAGTCGTACCTACCGGATACAATAATAAGCGGATAGCAAAAGCAAGAAATACTGAAGCTGAAAGATAAGATGCAGATATAAAATCTAAGTATGCTGAAATGGAAGCAGGGGTGCTCATATATCAAGCTAATCATGTTGTAACTGGCAAATCAGACAAGCAAGAGCTAATCATGCTGTAGAGCAGAGCTAGTATGATAATCAATAATATCAATGCTGTAAACAGGGAATGCTGATAATCACGGAAGTGAAGCAGGGTACTCATGACTGTAATTGATCATGCTATAACTGATAAATCTGACAAGCAGGAAATGATCATGCTATAAACAAAGCTGGTATATAACAATGCTGTAAACTAAAAAAACTGAATAATAATAACTGTAAGTACCCAATCAGTGCCGTCATCAGTCACGAGGACCTAGACCAATGCTAAAGCTGGCACGTTCGGCTGACATATAACCCGGCACCATCGGTGCACTCAGGGGCACACGTGTCGCCACTCTCGTCCACTATGTGCAGCCTGGCGGGGCTCACGGGTCGCCACTATCGACCACTTCACCGGTAAAGAACGCGTTGTGGGGGATCAATCCCACGACGTACGTGAAATGAGCAGCTAGTGCTATGGCGATCATAAGGCTGATGCTCAAGTTCGCAGTTAAAGAAACTGAACAATCGGCAATGAGCCAGATAATCCCTGTCGGGATGCTGAAAGCTGTAATAATCACGGATGCTGAATAAATGAATCTGAGCAACAGGAGCTGAATATCTGAGCTGTATCTGAAACTGAATAGCAGAACTGTACTCCTATTCTATCATGCAACGTAGAACAGAAAATGCTACTATAACCAGGCTGATGATCAAACAAACATGGAGTATGTCAAGCTGTATATATATAGATATACTAAATGCTGAACATGAAATCATATCGGGAACTGAACCTGCAATATCGATGCTACATAACTATACACAATAAATGCTGGAATGAGAGTAAATAGAAAGGCTCAAGCATAGGTTCAGGGCTACACAAAAACAGGGGTCCGACCTACCACAGCACCCCATAGGGCCAACCTGATAAAGCCCGGACCGAAGATAAACCCACCTCAATGTAGATGATCACGGTGGCTGCTGGATGGCTCACAAGCTGGCGGCTGACTGCTGGGACCTGAATCATATGCATAGGTCAGAAAATAAACTCTCACACATACCCAGCCCCTGACTCGCAACGCACACAAGGCTTAAACCTGGATCTTTTTCAGATTATCGTAACCTGCCGAAAATCCGCCGATCGGTCAACTTTGACCCAATCAGCGCCTACAGATTTCCGAATTCAGCGAGACTTGACGTGCGGCCCCAGAACGCTTCACTGAAGATGTTCGGGCAAGTACATACTTCTGGATGTGTCTCTAAGCTAGACCGATGCCACAATTACTAAAATACCCCCTAAAAATCCCTTTTTGGTTTTCGGGAGTCGCCAGCAATAAACCACGGCTGCTGGATCCACCAGGACTACACTGGGAACCTCAAATAGAACTACTTAGTCGCCACAAGTCCTTGAATTGCGCGATTAAAACCGAGTCGCCGATAAACCGACAATTTTGCCGATTTACGGTCCAATAACCGATTTCCGCTCAATAGAAGCTATCGGATGTCCAACGAAATGCTTAGAGATCATGGGCACACAGCCCAAGATAGCACGCTAGGCAACATTTGCGTTTAGACCCCTAGGGTTTCTTGAATTCACATAAATACATGCATTTTAGGGCCTTTTTCGTTCGTATTAATTCTCGGGGCATTATTTAATCGAATCGAGACCACCAGAAGGTGGCCCTCGACTTGCTGGACACCGTGCTCCCATTTGGAAGCAGCGCGAAACCAGAGAACAACTTCGGGCCATCTTTTACTTATGCAATTAGGTTTATTTTGCATTTTAAATATATTTACTCGATCAATCCCTCATTTAGGGTGAGCATCATGCTCAGTAGGTCAAGGGTACACAGCGGCTCACCCTGAGGGTGCAACATAACTGCTGGAACAGCTTAAGGAAGCAACATGTCTTATTTAGAGCTCGGCGCACAAGATCTCCACATCCCATCAGTTCATCTTTGGACAGAGGTGAGCATCAAGCTCAGGGGATGGCATAGAGTCTAGGGCTCACTGTCTCGAGACTACAGCACTGTCGAAACACCCTAAGAACCATTCTTAATTAGCATAGAGCTCAACATGGTCCATCTTTCTAACCACTCGGCCACTTTGCAAACTGAGGTGAGCATTAAGCTCCTGGGACTGAGGGAGGTTAGAGGCTCACCACTGGAGCATCGCAGACCTGCGGGAAAGATCACCGGAGCAAGCTAGGCCACGGCTCGAGCACCCAAAGCTCGGCTTGGGCCAACTGAGCAAACCAGAGCCGCTTAATGCAAGCATCATCCTTATCAGCTCTCTGGAGTTGCAATGGGTGCAGCCAGCACCCCATCCGGCGCAGAGAAGCCGTGCAAGGCCGGAGCCAAGCTTCGGCCAAACTTGAAGCCCTTTAATGACAACTTCCCATCCATGGGGTTTTAGGTGCAAAGGACAGCACCACAATTTTTCTAGCAAGGTTTTAGGAAGGTCTGGGCTTATCCCCGCCGTCGGCGATCACCTAACGGCCGGCCGCCATTAGAGGGGTCGAGCTCGAGCCATTAATGGTGGATTTCAAATCGGCTTGCATGGACCACATGCAAGTGAATGGGTGAGTTATTGTCGGCCACAGGGAGTTTCCTGGGCATGTGTCCGGCGGTGGGAGGCGGTGCCGGCGCCGGAGCAAAGAGCTCGGCCGAAGTGTCTTCTTCCCCGAACTAGGGCATAGGCTTGCGGTCTCCATAGTGTACCAAACCACCCCAAGTTTGGTGGACGGCTTGCACTCATCAAACAGAAGAAGATAGTCATTTTATTTTTTGCCAAAAACCACCGGGAGCAAAGCTAGCTCGAGGCGGAGCTCATATGGGTGCAACTTTGCCGCCGGCCATCCGACGGTTTACCATTTTCGAGAATGGGCTGGAAGAATCCCCAGGTGCCTAGGAACCTACTGCTTGTGGTCTTGGGTGTTAAAAACCAGAGGATGAAGAGGGCTTACCTCGCCGGAGTTGGAGAAAAAGAGGATGAAGCCGATTTTCTTTTCCCGCGTTGCGCAGCCACCAAGTTCCCTCGGCTCACTCCCAGGGAGCAGGAGAACACTCTAGAAGGCTCAGGGACCAAGTTGCAGAGTCTAGGTTGCTCTCTCATTCTTCCTCTCCAAAACTCGGGCTCCAACAATGGTTGGTGTCTCCTCGGCCGCCCCCGCACCCTGGGCTTTGACTGGGGCATGCAGAGGAGTGTGGAGAAACCTTGGAACCCAGGTATGGCCCCTCGTACTCCCCACAGGTAGCCCAAAAGCCGCATGCATTCAATGCATGATTTTTGGAACAATTGCTAATAGGTCTTTGCTTAGCTAACCATTTACTCCCAAATCCTTGCTGTAGGTGACAATTGCACCCAGAAACCTCACCAAGAAGTTTCATTCAATTCGGTATTAAAGTTTTCGCAAAAATACCCCATTTTTCTGCATATTTCACGCATTTCGATGTGCACGGGTCGTCAAATTGAAAAACGGACTTCGTCACGACGTCCGGCTCGTCGAGACCTATCAAATAGCGCTTTGCTTTCTTGATTCGGCGCCCCTAGAAAACTTTGACCCATAAAATACAGTTATTTTCACTATATGGCACGCATCCCGTTGCACCAGAATCGTCAAACGCGAATTTCGTCAGCGCCATTGCATTCAGAACGATGAAGCAGTTAAAATTGACTACCTGAACTGATAGATTCGGATACCAGACAGTGAATCGGCTGACGTTTGCCAGCGAAAAACCTGAATTAGGGGTTACTATTTACTAGCACTATTCACTTAAGTCGCGGGTCCCACCCGTAACTTCGCTGATTTCTGGACAATCCGATCGTCGGATCGAAAATCAGTTTATATTATTTTCAATCGATTCGACGAGACGGTCGCACTGATGATTTCAGATTTTCGAGATCAGACTCGGATCTGAAAGACAGACATAGTGCTCCGAAAACTGTGCAATTTGCACACCGATACACAACCACTTAGGTTCATTTTTGCATTTCCTCATTCACATTCACATTTGAATTCTTTAAATTCAAATTTGAGTTTCTCGGGTACTACACGTTATATCACCTTGTATGTGTTTAATCTTAGTGGATTTCACCGTGTTATCGGTCCCGTGGTTTTTTACTCCTGTGACGGAGTTTTCCACGTAAAATCTTGCGTACTTTATTTATTTTTCGCATTGGGTTATTTTTACGCAAAGATTTCTGAGTTTTATTGTTTACACCTATTCACCCCCCCTCTAGGTGATTTTTTTCCTATTTAGATCATTGGATCTCATAACCCACAAGTGGTATCAGAGCAGGAATAGGG
Organism: Tillandsia leiboldiana; assembly: GCA_029204045.2. Lineage (NCBI taxonomy): Eukaryota > Viridiplantae > Streptophyta > Magnoliopsida > Poales > Bromeliaceae > Tillandsia > Tillandsia leiboldiana. Next base: position 10,828,389 of record CM055062.1, read on the forward strand.
TTGTAAACAATGGTTGAATGTGAAAACATCAATAAACTGCCGTTCTTCGATGGAACAAACTATGCCTACTCGAAAGTACGCATGAGAGCGTTCTTGATTTCCATCGATGAACGAGTATGGCAATCAATTGAGTTTGGATGGGCAAATCCTACTGAGATTATTGCTGATGATGTTCTCACCATCAAACCTAGGTCGAAATGGACCAAGGAAGAGATTGATGCTTCTTTTTACAACGGCAAGGAAATTAATGCTTTATTTAATGCTTTGTCGCAAACTGAGTTCTCTCGCGTCTCGGCTTGTGAGACCGCGAAAGAAATCTGGGATACTCTGCAAGTTACACATGAGGGCACAAGTTTAGTGAAGATTCAAAAACTGCAGATGCTTACGAGTAAATTTGACTCTATTTATATGGCAGAAAGTAAATTTTTCACAGATTATTATACACGATTGCAAGACATCGTGAATATATGTGCTAACTTGGGAGAGAAGATCTCAGAATCTAAGGTTGTAAGAAAAATTTTGATAACTCTTTCTGAAAGATTTCACCCTAAGGTTGCAGCCATTGAAACAGTAAAACACCCGGACGAAATCAAAGTAGAAGAATTAGTTGGTGCACTTCAAACTTATGAAATGACTTTTCCTACTAACTATTCTTCTGGAAAGCCTTCCTCTTCTTCTAAGTTTTCAGGTATGGCATTGAAATCAACAAAAGAAGAAGATGCGGATTCATCCTCCTCAGACTCTAACGATGATCTATCGATGGAGGAATTTGAGAAACAACTTGCACTCATGACAAGAAAATTTCGCCTAAGCTTTAGAAGGGTAAATTCAAGCAAATCATCATCCTTCTTTCAGTCCAAGAAAGGCAAAGGATTTTCAAGTTCGAAATCAAGAAAGCAAGAGGGTTCTTCGAAAGAAAAGAAGAACACCGAGGGACAAATCCAGTGCTTCAAGTGCAGAGGTTTTGGCCATATATCAACGGAGTGTCCCAACAAGAATCCGTCCTAAAGGAAGGCTATGCAAGCCGTCACATGGGATAATTCTTCCTCCTCCAACGAGTCGTCTTCTAGTGATGAGGATACCAACGCCACGACATTTATTGCTGTGATGATCCGGACTTCTATAGAGACTGTCGCAGTGATTACAGTGACTACAGGAAGCTCACACAGTGTATCGGAGCTAGTAGTGTCGAAAACAGATTTTTAAAATGGATCCGGCACAAAAAACGGAGCAAGTGGGCTTTTCTGGGGACTTTCGGCAAAATTTCGGATGAGAATTTGGCGAAATGGACAGCGGATTTGGACTCAGCGCGCGAAAACGATCAAAATGCTATATTTACTTATTTTTTTCGGCGCAAAATTACTGTTCACCGGAACAGTATCTCCGGCTGCCGGAATTACTATTCCGGCAGCCGGCGGCGACCGGCGGCGCAGCGGCAGAGCGCGGCAGAGCGCGGCAGAGCGCAGCGGAGCACGGCGCGGGCAGCGCGGGCAGGCGCGGGCAGGCGCGCAGGTGCCGGGTCCACAGGCATGGCTTGCACCAGGAGCACCAAAGATTCCCCTTGGCACGTGGCAGCTCCTGATTGGTTGGCCGGCTTCTAGAAGGCTGTGTGACACGTGGCAGCACCCCATTGGCCGACATTTTCCGGAAGACCCGGCGCGGGGACCGGGCATGTGCACCATGTGGCCACGTGGCGGATTCTGAGTGGCCCTTGCACAGGCTGTTTCCTGTTTTGTGGACACGTGGCGCGTCCTGGTTGGTCCATTTTGGTGTTTCCTGTTTCGCCTGATCCCGTGTGGGAAGATTCCCTTGGCCCATTATAAATAGGATCCCTCACTCCCACCATTTCTCACCTCGGTTTTTGAGCCGGAGAGAGAGAAATAGGGGTTGGGCCCTATAGGAAAATTCTTTCTCTCTCTCTTCTCTCTCTCTCCTAAAAATTTCAGAATTTTTGGAGTTTCCGATAGTGAGTTATCTGCGACGCGGCGCACTGCGACGATTTTCTTTTTCGGCCCATTTCCCATCGCAGTTCAGTCGAAAAATCCCTGTGGGCTAACCAGGAGTAATTTTTGAACGATTTTCACGGCAGCGCGTTCCTAAAAGGTAAGGCTTCGATTTCCGTGTGATCACTTTGCTCCATTTCGCACTTTTGGCACGGTTTCCGAAGCCTCTTTGACCCTCCTTTTTGCTGTGGAAATTTCTGGACAGCATCGACTTCTCCGATTTTTATCTTGGTGTAGGAGCATCATATCTAGGCGTTTAAAGAGTCGATTTCAATCTACTCGTCACAAGGAACGCAACCATAATTTTTCTGGATTTTTCTGAGCAATATACAGAGGTGAAAAACTCCTCTCTTTTCGTGCTAGTTGAAAAACAGCAAAAGCTGCATTTTTATGAATAATATAGCTACACCCTGTGCAATGTGTGTTGCTGTAGGGCACCGTTTTCGACAGACAGCAGTTTTAGGGGACTGTGGACAACCAGGAGACTATCTGGGTGTGATTTGAGCTGTTCGAGGTGGGCGGTTGTTGCTTACCTCATTTTTGACAAGCTCACTGGGATTATTAGAACTCCCCTAAAATATTGATAAGAACCATTGGGACGAACTAATATGACAATTGATGAGAACCATTGGGACGAACTAATATGACAATTAATGAGAACCATTGGGACGAACTAATATGACAATTGATGAGAACCGTTGGGACGAACTCTCCTAAAATTTAATATGACCCCACAGATTATATGATAACTTATCTTGGGACACTGTGATTGGGACAAAGGCTATAATCTCGCATGCAAATAATTTTTATATCAGTACAGTAAATCAATCTTTTAAAAAAATAAATATTTGACACCTTTCTACAGCTTTTAAATAGCGCAATTGCATGCTCGCTTGGAAATCTAGTTAGCCACTATTTATTGCTACACTATCATATTGGGACTTGACATGTTTTATTGCTCTCCTTTGCATTCAGATGCTTGTTGCTCGAGTATGAGCAGGGGTTTGGGATAGTGTAGTCGAGATTGTACTAGATTATGGACTTGTGGGGTATTGCGGTAACCGCAGACATTTGGCGGTTGACCGGATGTTTATCTTAGCATCAGATTGAGGTTGACTCTTGTCGATCTTTACATCAGATTGAGGATCGGGCTTTTTCTAGTGGATGGAGTTTTCCCACTTATTGAGTACTATTGCATCAGATTGGGTATCAGGTCTCTTTAGTGGATGGTTTTTCCCACTTTGATTAGAGTCGTGATCCAGTCCTGTTGTTTTATGGCACTTATGATACTTATCACTGAGATACTCTACTCGTGTGGGTCGCTCCCCTCGAGTGCCGCTCCGGAGTGTGCGACAGGCAGGCTTCGAGTCCTTGAGACTCCTTCTTTTCATCGGTGTTATGCGTCGGCCAGCATACCCGATACGGCAAGGCACAGCAGGCAGTACCAGTTTTACCGGTGGCACTAGATTGGGTTTATTCAGGCAGGCATGTTAGATACTGATGCATACATACAGTCCTTCCTTTTGACACTGCATTTAGAGGCATGCTAGTGGTGGTTTCCCCTTTATTCAGCAGTTCTGTTTACAGCTTTACCACTTATTCCTTTCTTGCCTCTAGTAGTCCTAGTGGGTGCGTCAGAGTTGAGGTTTTACCCACTAGGGGAGGCTACTGGTTTATCTGGTAGTTCTCACCCCCATTGTTATTTTCTGTCTCTTTCGTCTCCTTTATTTTGCAGAGTCGTCTGCGGGAGCTGCTAGGCCATCGGCAGCTGATCCAGGTAAGGGGATCGCTGAGTAGATAGATCTCCTGTGAGACTGAGAGTTGTTATTAGACAGATGTTGTACCCTTCACTCAGACTGTGGTATTTTGGGTCTGGCTTGAGCCAGCTGGTTGTATTATTTTGGTGAGCTGGGAGATTATTGTATATTTTCAGCTTGTATCTTAGTTCCAGTCTGAGATACTATGTGGTTCTTCTACTTCAGCTCTGTATTATGCTCTTTTATCGTTCATATTATAATGGAACAGGTTACCAGCGCTTCGTGTACTCGGGAAATCCCGTGTGCACGGCGGATCTGTTGGCGAGCCCGGGTTCCGGGGCGTGACAGATTAAGTTGGTATCAGAGCTTAGGGATAGGTCAGTTGGGACTTAGGAAACCCTAGGCTTTTGGTAGACCCTAGGATAATAGGGTGCGAGAGACGTGATATTTGCGAAAGTCATTGATTTATTGTTTGACTCTTCCAGTGAGAGAAGAGGGACCGACATATCCAATTTCTGGTGGACAGTTATGTTGGCTGCAGACAACATAAAGTCACAGAAATAGGAGGATGTCTTTGACTTTCGCTAGATTGGGTCGAGTGTGGCTTCGTTTATTGATTCATGATTCCTTGTGGGGTAGGATGCCTCCTAGGCGGCGGATTCTTCCTCGGGGTACTCCTACACCCCCAGAGGAGCCGGAGCAGTCCGGGCCTTTAGAGATTAGCGAGTTGAGGGCCATGGTTGTCACGCCCCCGGGGGTTTTTGAGTCTATCAAAGCGGAAAAAAATTGCGTGTATCTTTTTTTTTCTTCTTAACAAGGTAATTTAAACCTCATCCCCGGTGCGCGCCAGACCGCCACATACACAAATTCTCCCTGCCCACGGACAGAGTCTCCTTTGTATACGCACGGCGTCTCATTTACAACAACATACATCAAACACCAACCATCAACCATACAATAGACATACATCGTCAAGCGGAATATTAAAGCGGCATCAATGTTTAGAAAGGATAAAGCCAGCGGTTGCAAAACCCGTGCCCACACGGCACTTCGTTTTGAGAAAGCATTTTCGAAATCATTTGGTTTATCATGAAAACGTGCCGCGTAAGAAAACATCACTAAAAGAATCGAAATATGAAAGTACACCTCATCCACAGCGCTAAGAAATACATGTCCACAAATAATACGACCCACAAGCAAATTAACTAATTAAATCATAAGAGAAATGAGATAATGAACCCAAGTATCAGACTACGGTCCTCGCGACGCAGTCTCACCGCCCTCCCGGCTAACGCACCTCGTAACACCTGTCACGGAGTGGGTAATGTCAGTGACAAACAAAGTAGATGTCTAATAACAATAAGGAATAAGGAGCAAACCGAATACACCGGAACCTTTCGCTAAAACCCTGCACATATTAAGCTGGGCCCCAACCCCAGATTTATCAATTAAGTTGGGCACCAACCCCAGAGTATCTGTCGGAGAGACTAAAGTCTCCCCTCGTGCGCAAACACCTTTTTGATGCATTTAACCCCTTCACGGTGCTGGTGTGCAATTCCCAGCGAGCGCGAAGAGGTCCTCACGGCTCCCACCCCTTGTGAGGAACACGGGTCATAAGAGACCACTTCTCCGGAAAAGTACACCCATGCGGAGGCCAATCCGCCTGTGTACGTGCAGCATCCGAAACGGATTTGCCGAGATCGGCGTGTAGTGAGCACCGCGACCGTAGCCGCTTCAATTGTTAGATGAAACACAATTATGCGAAAGGTTAAACTGTCCATCTACTTTGTTAGATAAATTAAGAGCACTTTAATGACGATAGATGCACTTACTGCACTTGTTGCACTTATCGCAACCGTACCCACCTGGAACGAAGATAACTGACCGCGCCCGCGACCCTCCTAAGCAAAACAGAGCTCCTCGCGGCCTACTAAAATATCCAAGAGCACCATTTAGCACCTTACCCTAATCAGGAAAAATCAGTGGTCCCCACCCACTGTAATAAAGAACCCACCAAAGCCGAAATCACTACACCTAGAGGACCGCGATGTCAATCAAAAACCCAACAAATCAAAACAGTCAAGTAAAATCAAAAACTCAGATCACACCGGTAAATTCAAAGGCTAACAACCACCGGACCGCGACTGTTTCATTGCGAACCCCGTCGGAGTCTAAAACCGCTAATGGAAATCCAACAAAATCCAATTCTCAACCGGTAGCCGACTCGGGACGATAATGATTAAGCCCGGAAGATCCCGACGGCAAAAAGATAAGACAAGAGACCCGGCGGCGCGCCCCCGACGATTTCGTCGGGGCACGGAGCACCGGCGAAATTAACACCCGACATAATAAAACAGTGACCAAAAGGATCCCAAGTGGCCACACCAAGAAAACCGCGGAGATAATGATCCCAACGGCGAAAACGGCGCTCAAAACGGTGGAAAAACGGACCCAAACGGAGCCCCCGAACTTTGGGCTGTCGGGTGGTGCACAGGGGCAACCGTGGACCGGGTCTGCGCATCGGGCGGCCGTGCGGCATGCGCCGGGTGCACGCAGGAGGCGTGCACCGCGCGTCTTGGGCCGGGCCGGTGCACGCGCGAGGCGTGCACCGGGTCTAAGCGTCGGGTGGCCGTGCGGCATGCACCGGGTGCACGCACGAGGCGTGCACCGCGCGCCTTGGGCCGGGCCGGTGCGCGAAACTGTGCACCGGGTCTTGTGCTTCCGACGCTGCGGGCGTGCACCGGGTGCATGCCTGGACCCGTGGACCGTGCTGTACCATCAAGCACAGTAAACCCTAATTTTGCCGTTTTCGCTCACGTTTTGCGATTTCTTCTCCGTTTTCGCTCCCGTGCGACTCCGGCGAAGACCCCGCGACCATGGTACCTACGGCGGCAGCCTCCCGTTTAACAACGGCGGCGGCGGCCTCCCGTTAACCCACTATGTTCCAACGAAACATCCCCAAAAATTCCCGAATAAATACACGATAATTCTAATGACTAAACCAACGATCGACGGACAACCAAAACGTCGATCGGAAGCCCGATAAAAAGAAACCGATTAAAAATCATCGATTAAACTCGATAAAAACCATCGATCACCCTCGATCAAGAACGAGAATAAATCATGGATCAAAACCCGACGAAAATCCGCGATCGATGTAACAATTAAAACGACCTTACAAGAACACGGAAAACCCCCGATTAATTTGACAAACGTAACGATGATCACTAACCTTAATTCATCGGAACTAAATAACCGATCTTGGTTCTTGCGGCGTTGGAGATCCGGATCCGCTCCCCGGAGATGATGGCGTCTCGTTCTCCGGTCTCCGGACGTCAATCGGGGCGATCGGGTTCCTCCGATTTCTCCTTCTTTCCCTCTTTTCTCCTCCGGTTAGGGTTTCCTTTTCTTTTCTCTCTTTTCCTTTCTCTCTTTTCAACTAGGGTTTCGTTTGGTGTTCGGTACGCACGAAAGAGGAGGGTTTGAGGAGGCGGTATTTTAAATTAGGGTTTTCCTTCCGGTAACGGGGTTTATTTATCCTCTTGTTATAAATTTATTTTCTTTATTTATTTTATTCTTTTATTTCCCTTTTATTATTCGTACGTAAAAAGGAAAAGTCCCGAATATTCGGATATTTATCTTCTAACAATAAATATCTAATCCCACGAGATAAACCCCACCTTTTTAAATCCTAGTCACCGATTAATTAATTTCCTAATTAATTAATATAGGGAATAAATTCCCAGATTTAATTTCACGTCATTGATTAATTAATTCCTTAATTAATTAATCACACGGAATATCCAAAATTCATCAAAAAGCGTGCCGGATATTTTACACGGATTTCGATGCACACCTTAATTCACCGCGATCTTAGAAACCCCATTCCGGGAGATCCGTAAATCGGATTTTGGATCCGATTGCACCGTCGCTCATCGTTTTTCGAGCTCTATCACCGAAAAATACCCACACCGCATGTTAGTCAACTCTAAAGAGCCCGATATTTTAATTCCCTCTAACTTACACTTTATTAGCAGGAGGGTAAAATAATACTAGAAAAGTCGTGTCATTACACCACTCACACTTTATAAAAAGTTTCATCCTCCAAACTTAAACTCAACCCTCGCTAAACAATTCTGGGAAAACTTCCTTCATTTTCGTCTTGAGTCCCCAAGTCGCTTCGCGCTCCTCATGGTTACTCCATTACACCTTTACGTAAGGGATTGTCCAGTTGCGGAGTTTCTTTTCCTCCCATGCCAGCCTCCGTATCGAGGTTTGGCAGTAACGTCAACTGGTATGCCACCGGGCCTACGTGCCCCGAAATCCCAAATGTCGGGTCGTCGACTCCAACCAACAATCCCAAAAGCTCAAATTATAAGAAATACGCAACCCATTTACTTAAGGCGTTCTGTCACACCGCCACCGATCTTGACCTGACTCAACCCACCTGGACGTCTAAGGCGTACTGTTACAACGCCTCGGGTCTTGGCCCGACTCACCTCACCTGGACGTCCAAGGCATACTGTTACAACGCCTCGGGTCTATTGTCACAAGGCCGAAAGTTGGACCTATTTAACCCTTAACTAAATAGCCAACATAAAAGACAACTAAGTCTTCACCTCCTTATTGGGCAGGAAGGTACGAAGCATTACTTCTAAGGGTTCCTCTGGGGTCGTGGCCAAAATTACTCTTTGTAAGAGGTCTTCCTTGCTACTACCTCCCTCGTAGCCGAAACGTCTGCTTTCCCCCGCCGGTCGCTGATGTTTCGCTTTCACCTGTTGGCACACCCAATATTGCGCCACAATTTGTGCCACATCGCTCTTTCGATTTGGGCCAACTGAAGGTCTGCCACAGATCCTTGCACCTCTTTGTACCTCCGGGATGCAGGGTATAGGAGGCATTATATACCTTTGCTAGACTTTCTTCCCTTATTTCTAGCTTACCGGGTACACAACTTCGTCCCCGGCACCTTATTACATCATCTGTGTCAGTCATACAAACTCCGTCTTGCTCCGAGGACATTTTGTCTCGCACAAGTTGTAGTCGCGTGTTCGTTATTTGATCTCCCAAGATCCTCTGGGAGATTCGTCAGACTTAAATCTTATAGTCCTTTCCGGGCTTCGGCAATGTGAGCGCTGGCGCCTGTGCGTGTTCGTCTTTAAGTCCCTTGAAGCCCTCCTGGCACTGGGCCATCTAGACGTATCTCTCCCCCCTTTGGGTTAGCCGATTTGGGGAAGTGGCCTCCCACGAGGCATCTGTAGCGGTCTGCCCGTCCTAAGAAGCTTCGGATTTCCATCATCTCGGTTGGTCGACCGCCTCCTAGAAGGCGTGCGAACCCGCCGTTTGCACCACCTTGAAGATGTCGCTCCATAAGCCATTCACAAATAGACGGGCCTTGTGAGATTCATCTCTTATAACAAGGGAACTCATTTGATCAACCTCACAAATGCCCGTTGATATCCCATAACTGTCCGACTTCCTTGCTTGATGGGCTTCAGGTCATCTTCCATCTGCCGTTTGATGCTGTCGGAGAGAAATGCCCCAAACAGTTTTCCTCGGAACGTGGTCCAAGATGGAAGGGCGGTGCCCTCCGAGGGGTCCGGGCGCACCGTCTTCCACCACTTGCGGGCGTCTCCCTCAAGAAAAAGGACTGCCAAAGGGACCCATTCACCCTCCTCCATTAGCAAAGCTTCGAAGAGCCTTTCCATGGTATCTACCTATTTTCCCACGACCCAAGGGTCGGCCGTCTCTCCCTCGAAAGTGGGAGGGTCATGCTTCTTGAACTTAGTCAAATTCGTCCTGACCCTTTCTCGCGTTGCTCGTTGCTCCGTGATCCCTCCTACAGCGGCGGACCCCCCGAGAGTAGGGGTCGTTCCTGCCTCCCCTGCTGTCGCTCCCATCACGGGCCCCGTGGTCGTCGGAGTAGGTACATCCCTTGGGGATGGGGGCTGTTCCGTCGTCGTACCACCCGTCCCTTGCGGTCCCGTAGTGGGTGCGGTGGCTTCGGGCGGAGGGGTCGGATCGCGTTCGGCTGGCGCGGTTTCCTGTCGCTGCGTCAGGTGACGAACCTGCTCCGTCAGCGTCGCTAATTGCCCGGCCATTTCCCGCAGTTGTTGTTAGAGGAGCTGGTTCTCTACGGTGGCCGGGGTCACTCTGTCCGCGTCCGCATTCTCGGTGGACGATCTAGTCCGGGCCATCGTCCGCTATAGACCAAGAAACCATGTCAACCCTAAGGTTATAACCGTAACACCCTGTCTTACGATTACACCTACATTACGTCCCCTTTTCCCCGTACTCTCACGTACTACGCACCTATACCTTGGTTATCTCATGCCTAATTTGCTTGTGGCACCCTACACTGTGGATGTGGATCACGTCTACTATGGTTATGGTTGTTTTCTCTGATACCATTTAATCTGTCACGCCCCCGGGGGTTTTTGAGTCTATCAAAGCGGAAAAAAATTGCGTGTATCTTTTTTTTTCTTCTTAACAAGGTAATTTAAACCTCATCCCCGGTGCGTGCCAGACCGCCACATACACAAATTCTCCTTGCCCACGGACAGAGTCTCCTTTGTATATGCACGGCATTTTATTTACAACAACATACATCAAACACCAACCATCAACCATACAATAGACATACATCGTCAAGCGGAATATTAAAGCGGCATCAGTGTTTAGAAAGGATAAAGCCAGCGGTTGCAAAACCCGTGCCCACACGGCACTTCGTTTTGAGAAAGAATTTTCGAAATCATTTGGTTTATCATGAAAACGTGTCGCGTAAGAAAACATCACTAAAAGAATCGAAATATGAAAGTACACCTCATCCACAGCGCTAAGAAATACATGTCCACAAATAATACGGCCCACAAGCAAATTAACTAATTAAAGCATAAGAGAAATGAGATAATTGTTGGGTTATATGTAATATAGATCTAAATAGGGGAAAAAACACCTAGAGGTGGGTGAATAGGTGTAAACAATAAACACTCAAAAAATCATTGCGCAATAAAACCCAATGCGGAAAAAATAAATGAACACGCAAGATTTTTACGTGGAAAAACTTCAAACCGGAGTAAAAAACCACGGGACCGATAACACGGTGAAATCCACTAGAATTGAAACACGTACAAGGTGATTTAACGTACTCACAGACGATTCAACCTTTTACCATACGCTCCTAGTTGATCTTCTCCGCTCGTTCCGCAACGCGTCTCGAATCCACGATCTGCGTCCAACGCCGAATCCACGGCGTCCAACGTCGAGTCCACGACGTCCGACCGAATCCACAGTCTTCACCCAGTAGCACGCTTCGAATCCACGAACGTACCTCGCTCCGAATCCACGAGAGCGGTTGAACCTTGAATCCACAAGGACACGCGAGTCCACGCGCCGATTTTGGGGAAATCGTTGTTTTTGGGTGGTGATGATCCGCCGAATACTTAGATTAGAAATAGATCGGAAATACCATCTAAGTATTCATTAGTTTGATTCAACTCAAGATGTGAGTATGAAAACCTAGAATCAAACTAATCAATATAGATGAAGAAACATAGAGTAATATCTAATGATTTCCTTTCTTCTCTATATGTGGATCTAGAGCCGTATAGAATGATATTTGATTATGACGGCTATTTTCCATTTTATTTCCTTTCTTCTCTATATGTGGATCTAGAGCCGTATAGAATGATATTTGATTATGACGGCTATTTTCCTTTTATTTCCTTTATTTCCTTTGCCATAGAAAAAGAATCATAGGGGCTATTTATAGGTTAGAAACCCTATGAAGAAGATAAGAATCAAAAACCTACCATTTCTGGAAATTTTACGGACGGCGATCCGGATCGGATTTCGGCGATCCGGATTGCAGTAGCAAGAAAGACGGTTTCCAGAAAATCAATAGTTCGGGATCCGGATCGAAATGGCTGATCCGGATCGTTCATACAGTTTCACCAAAACATCAACGTTCGGGATCCGGATTGCAAATCCTGATCCGGATCGTGCAAGTAAAAAGGTAAAAACTAGTGTTCGGGATCCGGATCATGAGATGCTGCGATCCGGATTGAACCAGTGTATGAACGAACACCCTTCGGGGATCCGGATTGGAATGTCTGATCGGATCCTGAACATGTCCCAAGTCCAGTTTTTGATTTTTATGCAATGAAAAATTCTTCCAGGTGTTTCTACACTACAAGAAGTATTCGGATCACCAAAAATCTTTAATTAAACATACCTGATCCTTTTGAATTCTTCTTCTTGAGATTGAGTTAAATGATCCAACCTTCTTCACCTTCAATCTTCAAGACTTGAACCTTTCACGAAATTACGCCAACTCAAATTCCGTAACAATCTCCCCCTTTGGCGGTTTCGTGACAAAACACAAATCCACTAAAGAAAATTTAAAAAGATATTTTTGTTGCTATCACCATACAACAAAAATTTACAATGGAGATCCAAAAATTTTAAAAACATGAGATAAACTCCTAAAACAGACTCTAGACTTAGACATCTGTACTCTCTGCACACAGAAACCATTCTTGACAAAAAGAATCGTTAGATACCTCAAGAATTGAAACATACAAAACCAAGTATAGAGATAGAGTTTATCTGATCATCATGACATTTGAGAATTCAGATATGTAAGAGAATCATAGTCAAAAACCAACATATCTTCTATGCATTCAAAAACCAAATGTCACAAAGTGTTAGTCCAACATCAACTTGTTAGTCATATTACATGCCCAAATAGTTAGTCGAATAGTTAGTAGGAACATGCAACAAATCACAAGATAAAAAAAAAACATAAAAACCAAAGTTGAAGTTGAAGTGATACTTACCTTGATGTTCACACATTCACACAGTTTTCACATCATCATTGTTCAAGTTCTCTCTAAACTCTCTCCCCCTTTTTGTCACAAACGTTAGCCAAAAATACAAGACAAGGAGAGTTAAAAAGTTTAAATACAAACTAAGAAACTTGAGAGTTGAAGGACACAAACCAAGAACGTAAGAACCTGCAAAAGAGAAGATTAGAAGGAAACTTCATGGAGAATCGTCAGAGCTGATACACCCAAGCTTCTGAAACATTTTTCTTGATCCGTTATTCATGGAAGCTTGCTCCTTCTTCACTTCTTGAGATCTTGGATCATCACAGCTTGTTCTTTCTTGACTTCTTTGAGATCTTCCTTCATTTCAGCGAACTCAACAGACATGCGTTCTTGTTCGTTGGAGAGTCGCTGTTGTTCTTTAAAGATTGAGCTGACAGAAGCATCATCATCAGAGGTGGATGGAGGTGCCTGCTGTGCTGTGGAACAGGAGCTGTAGAAGTAGTTGCTTGTGGTCGAGCTCTTTGTCGAATTGGAGGAGATGGAGGATCATCTTGTTTTGTCGATAGAGACTTCACAATTGTTGTCTCATTAATGGTGCCCAAACTGTACATGTATGAGCTCGCGCTTGTATCGACTTTAAACTTTCTAAGGATGCGCATGATTATCATTGGGTAGGGTAGTCTCTCTGTGGGGTGAGTGTGTTCCACATACCGCGCCATCCTTGACCAAATGAGATAAGGAATATTCAAGTTTGCTCCTATCAATGCGCCGGGTTTCCAAGAAGATAAAGGAATAACATCCTGTCCCATCGAAGAACCTTCGTATTCATGTTGGGAAGAATGTTGTAGCAGACAATGAAGTTTATATACCTATACTCTGGTCGAAGCTCTTTAGAGAAAACAGAATTTTCGGTTGACAAAGTATCCGGAACACAAATTCCATTGACTACAACTCTCCAGGAGTTGTCGTTGAAGCTTTGAGTTTTTAGGTAATGGAGTCCATCAGCCCTGGCTGTCATACCTAGCACATCTCCAATCAGGTTGGGTGTGACTTTGATTTTGATATTTTTAACCAAAGTATGAAATTCTCGACGTCCATCATCGTGATCAATTAGACTTGCAGCGTCTGATAAAACATTCGAACTGAGTGTGGACAGTACCCAGTAGTCTCAGGGAAGTTGCAAATTTGAGCAAGACCAACCTGGTCAAACAAAATCCCAAAGACTGCAGATCGTTCCTTCATTGGTTTGACATTGACATGTCTCTCGCCAATGCATTCCCTCTTCTCAAATCCTTGATTCTTGCGGAGCTGATGAAGTCTTGTGGAGGAGGCTGTCTAGCAACTGGTTGCTCAATGGAAATTCCTTGAGCACTGCCTCTTTTTCTTGCACCGGTTTTTCTTCTTGTCCTAACTGGATTTGGATCCATATGGGCTTTTCCTTTTTCAGCTGCAGTAGGCTTTGAAGCTTTTGATGTTTCCGCAGGAGCTTTTCCTTTCGAAGCAGTGGGTGCTGTTGCTTCAACTTGAAGCTCATCCCAATCAATTGATTCCGTTTCCGACTCCGTGTCGGAATCATCCTTAGTCTTCTTCGCTTTCTTGGCCTCTTGGGCTTGCCAGTATCCTTGACATGAACCATGGCAGCAAGTAGGAAAATAATCCATGTGATCACCATTTTGATCGCTAGTGAAAAATGATCCTGTGAAGACCAACTCAAGAACACATGAAAAAATTGTTAATTTTCAAAAATTTGAAAAATTGTACCCAAACAATCATAATCATGTAGAGAGACTAAAAATCAAATTAGTTTTGCAAAAGGATTTTAAAAATAGATCAATTGCATGTTTTTCAAAAATTCCTATTATATTCCCTAAAACAGAATTTTCAGAAATCGAAGCTCAAAAATTCGTTAATCAGGAGAATACCTAGCATATAATCAAAACTAATCTACCCAGAGTTCTTATTTCAAAAGAAATTTGACCAAAAACCATTCATAAACAAAAAAGATAGAAAAATCTCATCACGTTTTGAAGAAAAAAAAGAAAACCTGTGAAAAACGAGATTTTGATCAATAAACTTACTTGGATTCGAAGAACTGGGTTAGGAAAGCTTCAAGATGCAAGAATTCTAGAGAGAGAGGCTCTAGAGACTTGAGAACAAAAGATTAAGGTAAAAGAAATCAAACCCTTTCGTTCTATTAAAAACCCTAGCCGTGATCCGGATCGGATCGAGATTTCGATCCGGATCGGCTAGCCGCAGGAAGAAGCCTGCGTTCGGGATCCGGATCACTTATCCCGATCCGGATCAGCTGCAACTTTCTTCAGAAAAATTTAGAAAAAAAATCCATAAAATCCAGAAAAAGTATGTAAGCATTTTAGCACATCAACTTTAAACAAAAATCATCGTTTCATGTCAAGAGAAATAAATTATGTTAAATCTATCAATAACATTCAAATAATGACATGACAATTATAGAAATTAAAACTTTTAAAGTTGATCAAGTTCAAACACATCCATCATGATCTTATGAGTACGGCGTTTATCAAATCATTAAAATGGTAAAGAAAATGAATTACCAAGATCAATAGATGTTTGAAATCCCAAATAAATATATAATGTATCTAGTCAATCTGTTGAAGAGAGTGGCTCTTTGAGCATCTTTCATTAAAAAACCCACCTTATACCAACCTTGAAATTTGACGGAGTCAAGTATTTCATTATGCATTTTACTTAATCAAAAAATGAACAACCATGCTTGGTATACATGTGGTAGCTGCACACAGTACTCGGACGACCGAGGTGGTAGCTCTTTCCTCCATGTGGTGGTAGTTTTCACACTCCTCATTGGGATGTAACTCTTTCCACATCTTTTGAGCATTTTACTTTTCTTTGACTCCCCCTCAATTGGCTATCAATTATTTAATATATAAAGTATTCAACCAAATTGATCTCGAATTCATACTCAACTAAATAGTCAAATAAGATAAAAACAATACCAAGAGATCATTGAGAGAGAAATTGACTTTGATCAATTAAAAAAGGTTTAATTTAAATAAATGATCAATGCATCAACTGAATTATTATGATATCCAAAGCATAATAAATTTCTATTATATGAAAGGATGCAAGTAAAGTCAATAATACACATGCTCAATTAATGTACTATGTATAAACATAGATAAAGAACAAAAACACAAAAACAAAACCTAACCTAAGCAAAAGTTTCAAAAAGAAGGTATTTCAAGGAAAGCATTCCAATTGCTTTACGCAAATGAATAAAACGTTTTTGATCCAAAGGTTTTGTTAAAATGTCAGCTAATTGATCTTCAGTTGAAATATATGAAGTTGAAGAGTATTTGATTCAACTAGCTCTCTAAGAAAATGATATCTAAGTTCAATGTGTTTTGTTCTAGAGTGCAACACAGGGTTTTTAGAAATGTTAATGCACTTGTGTTGTCACAAAGAATTGTTACCGAAGAGTTGCTGAATCCGGAAGTCGCTCAACACACTTTTCATCCAAATGAGTTGAGTTGAACAACTACCCTGAAATGTATTCCGCTTCGGCAGTCGAGAGTGCTATGCAATTCTGCTTTTTACTGTGCCATGCAACAAGGCAATGGCCAAGATAGAAGCATGCACACTCGTGCTTTTCCGATCATCCACTGATCCTGCCCAATCGGCATCTGAGTATCCAACAATATCCAAACTAGTTCCCATAGGATACCAAATTCCGAAATTAATTGATCCTTTGATGTACCGGATGATCCTTTTCACCGCTTTCAGGTGAACCTCCTTTGGTGCTGATTGATATCTCGCGCAAATCCCAACACTAAAGGATATATCCGGGCGACTAGCCGTGAGGTAAAGTAGACTTCCAATCATACTTCGATACAGTTTCTCGTCTACATTCTCACTATGTGATTCACTTCCAAGTCCCTTGTGGCTAGTTCCCATTGGAGTCGGAAAATCCTTCGAATTTTCTAAGTCAAACTTTTTAACCAACTCCATTGCATACTTGGATTGACACAAGTGAATACCTTCATCATTTTGTTTAATTTGCAATCCAAGAAAATAAGTCAATTCGCCCATCATGGACATCTCAAATTCGCTTTCCATGGTCTCCGCGAATTTAGAAGCATCATTATCTCTTGTTGCGCCAAATACAATGTCATCGACATAGATTTGTGCTACAATGAAATTGTTTTGATAATGCTTCACAAAGAGAGTCCTGTCAGCTCCCCCTCGAGTATAGCCCTTCTCCAAAAGGTGCTTTGTCAACCTTTCGTACCATGCTCGCGGTGCTTGTTTCAGACCGTAAAGAGCCTTTTTCAAACGAAAAACATGGTTAGGTTGTTTATGGTCTACAAAACCTTTCGGTTGAGCCACATAAACTTCCTCATTAAAAAACCCATTTAGAAACGCGCTCTTAACGTCCATTTGAAATAATTTGATTTTAAAATGACAAGCAATAGCAAATAGTATACGAATGGACTCGAGTCTAGCTACAGGGGCGAAATTTCGTCAAAGTCTATACCTTCTACTTGAGAGTAGCCTTGAGCAACTAATCGTGCCTTGTTCCTGATGATAGTACCATCCTCATTTTTCTTGTTCTTGAAGATCCATTTGGTACCTATCACATTATGTTGCTTTGGAGGCTTCGTTAATTCCCAGACTTTGTTTCGCTCAAATTGATGGAGCTCTTCTGCATTGCTTTAATCCAGTAGTCATCCTGAAGAGCTTCATCTATGTTCTTTGGTTCGATTAAAGATACGTAGCAAGCGAATCCACAAACCAACTGCCTCCGAGTTCTAACTCCTTCTTGTGGATCTCCAATAATATTCGATTCCGGATGATCCTTGGAGATTCGTCGTAACGTTGAGGAACGGAGTACTCGGAGGTACATGAGATGATTCCTGCACATCAGATAAACTTGAAGAACCATTAGATGCATCATTAATATGGAAGTATTATCATGAGAAGATGCAATAGCAGGAGAATCATCATCTAGAGAGATACGGGTAGATTTTTCAGATTGCAAAGTGAAAAGCTTCATCTACTTTAACATTTATAGATTCTACGATCGTCTTAGATTCCAAGTTAAATACTCGATATGCTCTACTATTCGTAGAATACCCCAAGAAAATCCCTTCGTCACTTCGAGAGTCAACTTTCCAAGATTTTCACGGTCACGTAAAATGTAACACCGACTCCCGAAGATGCGAAAATATTGATGTTGGGTTTCTACCAACCATAGTTCATATGGTGTATTTAACGTTCCGGGCGCAAATAAACACGGTTAATGACATAGACAGCAGTGTTCACAGCTTCAGCCCAAAAATGTAGCGGTAAATTCCGGCTATGAAGCATCACACGTGCCATCTCTTGAACAACCCTGTTTTTGCGCTCGACAACACCATTCTGTTGAGGTGTATAGGTGCCGAGAATTCATGCTTAATGCCGTTGAAGTGCAAAATCAATGAATTTTGAATTATGAATTCTCCACCTCTATCACTTCTAACACGAATGATCTTTTCATTCTTTTCAATCATAATACGATGGCAAATCTCGTGAAAAGAATCAAAAGTATCAGCTTTCTCTTTTAAAAATGCTACCCAAGAATACCGAGAGAAATCATCAACCAATAAGAAAATATACCATTTACCTCCCAAAGATGGTTGACGGGTCGGCCAAAAGAAAAAAAATAGTCTACATAAACTACCAAGATTTAATCGTAGAACGATTAAGACAAGGAGGGATTTCACCTTTGCATACCCAAACCTTTTGAGTTTTGGAGTATGTTGGCAATGGTTGAGAGATTTTCCTTGATGAAGACGTCTTGTATGATTTCTTTTTCTTTTGTCATCGTCTTGTTTGAAGTACTACCAATGTTCTTTTCTTTTAAAAATCCTTCTTTGAATTCCGGGGAGTGACTTATTGGTAGCAGTGCAAGATGTGGTTGATTTGATCTTTGAGCTCCAATCTTGCAATTTCTTTCAATGTGCCCTGCAAAATTACAACGAAAACATACCTTTGTGCTTGACGATCCGAAGAGGATGAAGTAGGCTTGTTGTCGTTGTTGTCTTGAATTCCGGTGTCGGAGGAGGAGATACCGACTGAGGCACAAAGACTGTCCCACTCGAACTAAAACTGTTCCAGTTTGAGTGTATCCGAGGCCGAACGATTTGTTTGACCAAGACCAAGAAGTTTATCCAACTTACTCCTTCCTGAAGGAATTGCTGTAAGTCATCCTTGAGTTGGAAATGGTCTCTGTCATTTCCAGGTTATCCTGTCGAGCTCGTTGTAGAGCTTTGAGAAGTGATTCGCTTTATCCACATTCTATATGTTCTTCTCGAGTTGCTCATTGGACTCTTGAAGGGAAACATTTGCTTTTATCAGATTTCCCTTTCCACTTCAAGATCGTCGAGAGAGAAGTTGCCTTTTTACTTCTTCTTCGAGATCCTGCAATCTCCCTCTCAAACCCCTTGTTTTGCTTAGCCCGTTTTGTGATCCCTCAAAAGTCTGTGGTAGGCTAGAGCAAAATCTTCACCTTCCGAATCATCCGATTCATGTCCGTTGCATTCTTTTCAACAGTGGAGTTGGACAATGACTCGGATGTACTTGCCATAAGCACATGAAGGGTGAAGATATGGACGCGTGGAATGCGTGAGCTTTCTTCTTCATCACTTGAAGACGACTCATTTGACGTTGAGTTGTCATCCCAAGTGACGACTTGCATCGCTTTCTTCTTTGCCGGATTCTTGTTGGACACTCCGTTGCAATGTGGCCGTAGCCTCGGCATTTGAAGCATTGGAGTTGTCCTCTGAACTTTTTTATCCTTTGAGAAGTTCTCTGCTTTCTTGACTTGTACTTGAAGTACCCTTGCCTTTGTTCGACTTTCCGAAGGATGGAGATTTACTTGAATTACCCCTTCGAAAGTTGCGGCGAAACTTCCTTGTCAAGAGAGCGAGCTGCTTCTCAATTCCTCCATAGAAAGGTTCTCGTCATCGTCGAGGAGGATGTATCCGCGTCTTCTTCCTTAGTTGTTTTCAACGCATAACCTGAAGACTTAGAAGAGGATGCTTTTCCAGAAGAATTGTTAGTAGAAAATGTCATTTCATAAGTTTGTAATGAACCAACTAATTCTTCTACACGTATTTCGTCCGGGTGTTTAATAGTTTCAATGGCTGTAAACTTTGGGCGAAATCGTTCAGGAAGAGTTCTTAGATTTTCTTACAATCTTAAATTCTGGAATCTTCTCTCCCAGGTTAGCACATGAGTTTACGATGTCTTGCAATCGTGTATAGAGTCGTGAAAGATTCATTTTCTGCCATGAAAAATAGAGTCAAACTTGCTCGTAAGCATTTGCAGTTTCTGAATCTTCACGAGGTTAGTTCCCTCATGTGTAACCTGAAGAACATCCCGATTTCTTTCGCAGTCTCACATGCCGAGACGCGAGAGAATTCAGTTTGAGATAAGGCATTAAAAATAGCATTAATTCCCTTGCCATTGTAAGAAGATGAATCTAACTCTTCCTTGGTCCATTTCGACCTAGGTTTTAAGGTGCGAACATCAGAAATAATTCAGTTGGATTAGACATCCTAATTCAATTGATTGCCACACCCTTTCGTCGATGGAAATAAAAAGGCTTTCATCCGTACTTTCCAGTACGCATAATTTGTTCCATCGAAGAAAGGGGCGGTCGATTGATGTTCCACCTTCAACCATTGTTTACAACCCTATTCCCGCTCTGATACCACTTGTTGGGTTATATAATATAGATCTAAATAGGGAAAAAATACCTAGGGGGGGTGAATAGGTGTAAACAATAAACACTCAAAAATCGTTGCGATAAAACCCAATGCGGAAAAATAAATAACACGCAAGATTTTTACGTGGAAAACTCCATCACCGGAGTAAAAAAACACGGGACCGATAAACACGGTGAAATCCACTAGAATTAAAACACGTACAAGGTGATTTACCGTACACACTTACGACTCAACCTTTTCCATACGCTCCTAGAGGATCTTCTCCGCTCGCTCCGCACGCTTCTCGAATCCACGATCTGCGCCCAACGCCGAATCCCGGCGTCCAACGTCGAATCCACGACGTCCGACCGAACACGGTCTTCACCCAATAGCACCCTTCGAATCCACGAACGTGCCTCGCTCCGAATCCACGAGAGCGGTTGAACCTTGAATCCACAAGGACACGCGAATCCACGCGCCGATTTTGGGGTAAATCGTTGTTTTGGGTGGTGATGATCCGCCGAATACTTAGATCAAAGATAGATCGGAAATACCATCTAAGTATTCATTAGTTTGATTCAACTCAAGATGTGAGTATGAAAACCTAGAATCAAACTAATCAATATAGATGAAGAAACATAGAGTATTCTCTAATGATTTCCTTTCTTCTCTATATGTGGATCTAGAGCCGTATAGATGATATTTGGAAAATGACGGCTA
>CM055062.1:10849541-10918892 GCA_029204045.2 Tillandsia leiboldiana
AAAGTGGGAGGTTCATGCTTCTTGAAATTAGTCAAATTCGTCCGACCCTTTCTCGCTTGCTCTCGTGCTCCGTGATCCCTCCTACAGCGGCGGACCCCCCGAGAGTAGGGTCGTTCTGCCTCCCCTGCTTCAGCTCGTATTTCCCATCAGCGGCCCCCGGGGTCGTCGGAGTAGGTACATCCCTTGGGGATGGGGCTGTTCCGTCGTCGTACCACCCTCCCTTGCGGTCCCGTAGTGGGTGCGGTGGCTTCGGGCGGAGGGGTCGGATCGCGTTCGGCTGGCGCGTTCCTGTCCGCTGCGTCAGGGACGAACCTGCTCCGCAGCGTCGCTAATTGCCCGGCCATTTTCCCGCAGTTGTTTTAGAGGACTGGTTCTCTACGGTGGCCGGGGTCACTCTGTCCGCGTCCGCATTCTCGGTGGACGATCTAGTCCGGGCCATCGTCCGCTATAGACCCAAAACCATGTCAACCCTAAGGTTATAAACCGTAACACCCTGTCTTACGATTACACCTCATTACGTCCCCTTTTCCCCGTACTCTCACGTACTACCACCTATACCGTGGTTATCTCATGCCTAATTTGCTTGTGGCACCCTACACTGTGGATGTGATCACGTCTACTATGGTTATGGTTTGTTTCTCTGATACCATTAATCTGTCACGCCCCCGGGGTTTTTGAGTCTATCAAAGCGGAAAAAATTGCGTGTATCTTTTTTTTTTCTTCTTAACAGGTAATTTAAACCTCATCCCCGGTGCGTGCCAGACCGCCACATACACAATTCTCCTTGCCCACGGACAGAGTCTCCTTTGTATATGCACGGCATTTTATTTTACAACACATACATCAAACACCAACCATCAACCATACATGACATACATCGTCAAGCGGAATATTAAAGCGGCATCAGTGTTTAGAAAGGATAAAGCCAGCGGTTGCAAAACCCGTGCCCACACGGCACTTCGTTTTGAGAACAGAATTTTCGAAATCATTTGGTTTATCATGAAAACGTGTCGCGTAAGAAAACATCACTAAAAGAATCGAAATATGAAAGTACACCTCATCCACAGCGCTAAGAAATACATGTCCACAAATAATACGCCCACAGCAATTAACTATTAAGCATAAGAAAATGAGATAATTGTTGGGTTATATGTAATATAGATCTAAATAGGGGAAAAACACCTAGAGTGGGTGAATAGGTGTAAACAATAAACACTCAAAAAATCATTGCGCAATAAAACCCAATGCGGAAAAATAAATGAACACGCAAGATTTTTACGTGGAAAAACTTCAAACCGGAGTAAAAAACCACGGGACCGATAACACGGTGAAATCCACTAGAATTGAAACACGTACAAGGTGATTTAACGTACTCACAGACGATTCAACCTTTTACCATACGCTCCTAGTTGATCTTCTCCGCTCGTTCCGCAACGCGTCTCGAATCCACGATCTGCGTCCAACGCCGAATCCACGGCGTCCAACGTCGAGTCCACGACGTCCGACCGAATCCACAGTCTTCACCCAGTAGCACGCTTCGAATCCACGAACGTACCTCGCTCCGAATCCACGAGAGCGGTTGAACCTTGAATCCACAAGGACACGCGAGTCCACGCGCCGATTTTGGGGAAATCGTTGTTTTTGGGTGGTGATGATCCGCCGAATACTTAGATTAGAAATAGATCGGAAATACCATCTAAGTATTCATTAGTTTGATTCAACTCAAGATGTGAGTATGAAAACCTAGAATCAAACTAATCAATATAGATGAAGAAACATAGAGTAATATCTAATGATTTCCTTTCTTCTCTATATGTGGATCATAGAGCCGTATAGAATGATATTTGATTATGACTGCTATTTTCCATTTTATTTCCTTTCTTCTCTATATGTGGATCTAGAGCCGTATAGAATGATATTTGATTATGACGGCTATTTTCCTTTTATTTCTTGTTATTTCCTTTGCCATAGAAAAAGAATCATAGGGTCTATTTATAGGTTAGAAACCCTATGAAGAAGATAAGAATCAAAAACCTACCATTTCTGAAATTTTTAACGGACGGCGATCCGGATCGATTTCGGCGATCCGGATTGCAGTAGCAAGAAAGACGGTTTCCAGAAAATCAATAGTTCGGGATCCGGATCGAAATGGCTGATCCGGATCGTTCATACAGTTTCACCAAAACATCAACGTTCGGGATCCGGATTGCAAATCCTGATCCGGATCGTGCAAGTAAAAAGGTAAAAACTAGTGTTCGGGATCCGGATCATGAGATGCTGCGATCCGGATTGAACCAGTGTATGAACGAACACCCTCGGGATCCGGATTGGAATGTCTGATCCGGATCCTGAACATGTCCCAAGTCCAGTTTTTGATTTTTATGCAATGAAAAATTCTTCCAGGTGTTTCTACACTACAAGAAGTATTCGGATCACCAAAATCTTTAGTTAAACATACCTGATCCTTTTGAATTCTTCTTTCTTGAGATTGAGTTAAATGATCCACCTTCTTCACCTTCAATCTTCAAGACTTGAACCTTTCACGAAATTACGCCAACTCAAATTCCGTAACAATCTCCCCCTTTGGCGGTTTCGTGACAAAACACAAATCCACTAAAGAAAATTCAAAAAGATATTTTTGTTGCTATCACCATACAACAAAAATTTACAATGGAGATCCAAAAATTTAAAAACATGAGATAAACTCCTAAAACAGACTCTAGACTTAGACATCTGTACTCTCTGCACACAGAAATCATTCTTGACAAAAAGAATCGTTAGATACCTCAAGAATTGAAACATACAAAACCAAGTTAGAGATAGAGTTTCTGATCATCATGACATTTGAGAATTCAGATATGTAAGATCATAGTCAAAAACCAACATATCTTCTATGCATTCAAAAACCAAATGTCACAAAGTGTTAGTCCAACATCAACTTGTTAGTCATATTACATGCCCAATAGTTAGTCGAATAGTTAGTAGGAACATGCACAAAATCACAAGATAAAAAAAAAACATAAAAAACCAAAGTTGAAGTTGAAGTGATACTTACCTTGATGTTCACACATTCACACAGTTTTCACATCATCATTGTTCAAGTTCTCTCTAAACTCTCTCCCCCTTTTTGTCACAAACTTAGCCAAAAATACAAGACAAGGAGTTTAAAAAGTTTAAATACAAACTAAGAAACTTGAGAGTTGAAGGACACAACCAAGAACGTAAGAACCTGCAAAGAGAAGATTAGAAGGAAACTTCATGGAGAATCGTCAGAGCTGATACACCCAAGCTTCTGAAACATTTTCTTGATCCGTTATTCATGGAAGCTTGCTCCTTCTTCCTTCACTTCTTTGAGATCTTGGATCATCACAGCTTGTTCTTTCTTGACTTCTTTGAGATCTTCCTTCATTTCAGCGAACTCAACAGACATGCGTTCTTGTTCGTTGGAGAGTCGCTGTTGTTCTTTAAAGATTGAGCTGACAGAAGCATCATCATCAGAGGTGGATGGAGGTGCCTGCTGTGCTGGTGGAACAGGAGCTGTAGAAGTAGTTGCTTGTGGTCGAGCTCTTTGTCGAATTGGAGGAGATGGAGGATCATCTTGTTTTGTCGATAGAGACTTCACAATTGTTGTCTCATTAATGGTGCCCAAACTGTACATGTATGAGCTCGCGCTTGTATCGACTTTAAACTTTCTAAGGATGCGCATGATTATCATTGGGTAGGGTAGTCTCTCTGTGGGGTGAGAGTGTTTCCACATACCGCGCCATCCTTGACCAAATGAGATAAGGAATATTCAAGTTTGCTCCCATCAATGCGGCCGGGTTTCCAAGAAGATAAAGGAATAACATCCTGTCCCATCGAAGAACCTTCGTATTCATGTTGGGAAGAATGTTGTAGCAGACAATGAAGTTTATATACCGATACTCTGGTCGAAGCTCTTTAGAGAAAACAGAATTTCCGGTTGACAAAGTATCCGGAACACAAATTCCATTGACTACAACTCTCCAGGAGTTGTCGTTGAAGCTTTGAGTTTTTAGGTAATGGAGTCCATCAGCTCTGGCTGTCATACCTAGCACATCTCCAATCAGTTGGGTGTGACTTTGATTTTGATATTTTTAACCAAAGTATGAAATTCTCGACGTCCATCATCGTGATCAATTAGACTTGCAGCGTTCTGATAAAACATTCGAACTGAGTGTGGACAGTACCCAGTAGTCTCAGGGAAGTTGCAAATTTGAGCAAGACCAACCTGGTCAAACAAAAATCCCAAAGACTGCAGATCGTTCCTTCATTGGTTTGACATTGACATGTCTCTCGCCAATGCATTCCCTCTTCTCAAAATCCTTGATTCTTGCGGAGCTGATGAAGTCTTGTGGGGAGGCTGTCTACAACTGGTTGCTCAATGGAAATTCCTTGAGCACTGCCTCTTTTTCTTGCACCGGTTTTTTCTTCTTGTCCCAACTGGATTTGGATCCATGGGCTTTTCCTTTTTCAGCTGCAGTAGGCTTTGAAGCTTTTGATGTTTCCGCAGGAGCTTTTCCTTTCGAAGCAGTGGGTGCTGTTGCTTCAACTTGAAGCTCATCCCAATCAATTGATTCCGTTTCCGACTCCGTGTCGGAATCATCCTTAGTCTTCTTCGCTTTCTTGGCCCTCTTGGGCTTGCCAGTATCCTTGACATAACCATGGCAGCAAGTAGGAAAATATCCATGTGATCACCATTTTGATCGCTAGTGAAAATGTATCCTGTGAAGACCAACTCAGAACACATGAAAAAATTGTTAATTTTCAAAAATTTGAAAATTGTACCCAAACAATCATAATCATGTAGAGAGACTAAAAATCAAATTAGTTTTGCAAAAGGAATTTTAAAATAGATCAATTGCATGTTTTTCAAAATTCCTATTATATGCCTAAACAGAATTTTCAGAAATCGAAGCCCAAAAATCGTTAATCAGGAGAATACCTAGCATATAATCAAAACTAATCTACCCAGAGTTCTTATTTCAAAAGAATTTGACCAAAACCATTCACAAACAAAAAGATAGAAAATCATCACACGTTTGAAGAAAAAAAGAAAACCTGTGAAAAACGAGATTTTGATCAATAAAACTTACTTGGATTCGAAGAACTTGGGTTAGGAAAGCTCCAAGGTGCAAGAATTCTAGAGAGAGAGGCTCTAGAGACTTGAGAACAAAAGATTAAGGTAAAAGAAATCAAACCCCTTTCGTTCTATTAAAAACCCTAGCCGTGATCCGGATCGGATCGAGATTTCGATCCGATCGGCTAGCCGCAGGAAGAAGCCTGCGTTCGGGATCCGGATCACTTATCCCGATCCGGATCAGCTGCAACTTTTTCTTCAGAAAATTTAGAAAAAAATCCATAAAATCCAGAAAAAGTATGTAAGCATTTTAGCACATCAACTTTAAACAAAAATCATCGTTTCATGTCAAGAGAAATAAATTATGTTAAATCTATCAATAACATTCAAATAATGACATGACAATTTATAGAAATTAAAACTTTTAAAGTTGATCAAGTTCAAACACATCTAACATGATCTTATGAGTACGGCGTTTATCAAATCATTCAAATGGTAAAGAAAATGAATTACCAAGATCAATAGATGTTTGAAATCCCAAATAAATTATATAATGTATCTAGTCAATCTGTTGAAGAGAGTGGCTCTTTGAGCATCTTTCTTTAAAAACCCACCTTATACCAACCTTGAAATTTGACGAGTCAAGTATTTCAACATGCATTTTACTTAATCAAAAATTGAACAACCATGCTTGGTATACATGTGGTAGCTGCACACAGTACTCGGACGACCGAGGTGGTAGCTCTTTCCTCCATGTGGTGGTAGTTTTCACACTCCTCATTGGGATGTAACTCTTTCCACATCTTTTGAGCATTTTACTTTTCTTTGACTCCCCCTCAATTGGCTATCAATTATTTAATATATAAAGTATTCAACCAAGGATTGATCTCGAATTCATACGCAACTAAATAGTCAAATAAGATAAAAACAATACCATGAGATCATTGAGAGAGAAATTGACTTTGATCAATTAAAAAAGGTTTAATTTAAATAAATGATTAATGCATCAACTGATATTATGATATCTAAAGCATATAAATTTCTATTTATATGAAAGGATGCAAGTAAAGTCAATAATACACATGCTCAATTAATGTACTATGTATAAACATAGATAAAGAACAAAAAACACAAAAACAAAACCTAACCTAAGCAAAAGTTTCAAAAAAGAAGTTTATTTCAAGGAAAGCATTCCAATTGCTTTACGCAAATGAATAAAACGTTTTGATCCAATGGTTGTTGTTAAAATGTCAGCTAATTGATCTTCAGTTGAAATATATGAAAGTTGAAGAGTATTTGATTCAACTAGCTCTCTAAGAAAATGATATCTAAGTTCAATGTGTTTTGTTCTAGAGTGCAACACAGAGTTTTTAGAAATGTTAATTGCACTTGTGTTGTCACAAAGAATTGTTACCGAAGATGCTGAAATCCAGAAGTCGCTCAACACACTTTTCATCCAAATGAGTTGAGTTGAACAACTACCCGCTGAAATGTATTCCGCTTCGGCAGTCGAGAGTGCTATGCAATTCTGCTTTTACTGTGCCATGCAACAAGGCAATGGCCAAGATAGAAGCATGCACCACTCGTGCTTTTCCGATCATCCACTGATCCTGCCCAATCGGCATCTGAGTATCCAACAATATCCAAACTAGTTCCCATAGGATACCAAATTCCGAAATTAATTGATCCTTTGATGTACCGGATGATCCTTTTCACCGCTTTCAGGTGAACCTCCTTTGGTGCTGATTGATATCTCGCGCAAATCCCAACACTAAAGGATATATCCGGGCGACTAGCCGTGAGGTAAAGTAGACTTCCAATCATACTTCGATACAGTTTCTCGTCTACATTCTCACTATGTGATTCACTTCCAAGTCCCTTGTGGCTAGTTCCCATTGGAGTCGGAAAATCCTTCGAATTTTCTAAGTCAAACTTTTTAACCAACTCCATTGCATACTTGGATTGACACAAGTGAATACCTTCATCATTTTGTTTAATTTGCAATCCAAGAAAATAAGTCAATTCGCCCATCATGGACATCTCAAATTCGCTTTCCATGGTCTCCGCGAATTTAGAAGCATCATTATCTCTTGTTGCGCCAAATACAATGTCATCGACATAGATTTGTGCTACAATGAAATTGTTTTGATAGTGCTTCACAAAGAGAGTCTTGTCAGCTCCCCCTCGAGTATAGCCCTTCTCCAAAAGGTTCTTTGTCAACCTTTCGTACCATGCTCGCGGTGCTTGTTTCAGACCGTAAAGAGCCTTTTTCAAACGAAAAACATGGTTAGGTTGTTTATGGTCTACAAAACCTTTCGGTTGAGCCACATAAACTTTCTCATTAAAAACCCATTTAGAAACGCGCTCTTAACGTCCATTTGAAATAATTTGATTTTAAAATGACAAGCAATAGCAAATAGTATACGAATGGACTCGAGTCTAGCTACAGGGGCGAAAGTTTCGTCAAAGTCTATACCTTCTACTTGAGAGTAGCCTTGAGCAACTAATCGTGCCTTGTTCCTGATGATAGTACCATCCTCATTTTTCTTGTTCTTGAAAATCCATTTGGTACCTATCACATTATGTTGCTTTGGAGGCTTCGTTAATTCCCAGACTTTGTTTCGCTCAAATTGATGGAGCTCTTCCTGCATTGCTTCAATCCAGTAGTCATCCTGAAGAGCTTCATCTATGTTCTTTGGTTCGATTAAAGATACGTAGCAAGCGAATCCACAAACCAAATGTCTCCGCGTTCTAACTCCTTCTTGTGGATCTCCAATAATATTCGATTCCGGATGATCCTTGGAGATTCGTAACGTTTGAGGTAACGGTGTACTCGGAGGTACATGAGACGATTCCTGCACATCAGATAAACTTGAAGAACCATTAGATGCATCATTAATATTGGAAGTATTATCATGAGAAGATGCAATGGCAGGTGTATCATCATCTAGAGAGATATCGAGGGTAGATTTTTCAGATGCAAAGTGAAAAGCTTCATCTACTTTAACATTTATAGATTCTACAATCGTCTTAGATTCCAAGTTAAATACCCGATATGCTCTACTATTTGTAGAATACCCCAAGAAAATTCCTTCGTCACTTCGAGAGTCAAACTTTCCAAGATTTTCACGGTCACGTAAAATGTAACACCGACTCCCGAAGATGCGAAAATATTTGATGTTGGGTTTTCTACCACACCATAGTTCATATGGTGTATTTAACGTTCCGGGGCGCAAATAAACACGGTTAATAACATAGACTGCAGTGTTCACAGCTTCAGCCCAAAAATGTAGCGGTAAATTCCGGCTGTGAAGCATAACACGTGCCATCTCTTGAACAATCCGGTTTTTGCGCTCGACTACACCATTCTGTTGAGGTGTATAGGGTGCCGAGAATTCATGCTTAATACCGTTTGAAGTGCAAAAATCAATGAATTTTGAATTTATGAATTCTCCACCTCTATCACTTCTAACACGAATGATCTTTTCATTCTTTTCAATCATAATACGAAGGCAAATCTCGTGAAAAGAATCAAAAGTATTAGCTTTCTCTTTTAAAAATGCTACCCAAGAATATCGAGAGAAATCATCAACCAATAAGAAAATATACCATTTACCTCCCAAAGATGGTTGACGGGTCGGCCAAAAGAAAGAAAAATAGTCTACATAAACTACACAACATTTAATCGTAGAACGATTAAAGACAAGGAAGGATTTCACCTTTGCATACCCAAACCTTTTGAGTTTTGGAGTATGTTGGCAATGGTTGAGAGATTTTCCTTGATGAAGACGTCTTGTATGATTTATCTTTTTCTTTTGTCATCGTCTTGTTTGAAGTACTACCAATGTTCTTTTCTTTTGAAAAGTCCTTCTTTGAATTCCGGGGAGTGAACTTATTGGTAGCAGTTGCAAGATGTGGTTGATTTGATCTTTGAGCTCCAATCTTGCAATTTCTTTCAATGTGCCCTGCAAGATTATAACGAAAACATACCTTTGTGCTTGACGATTCCGAAGAGGGTGAAGTAGGCTTGTTGTCGTTGGTTGTCTTGAATTCCGGTGTCGGAGGAGGAGATACCGACTGAGGCACAAAAACTGTCCCACTCGAACTTGGACTGTTTCCAGTTTGAGTGTACCCGAGGCTGAACCGATTTGTTTGACCAAGACCAAGAAGCCTATCCAACTTACTCCTTCCTGAAGAGAATCGCTGCAAGTCATCCTTGAGTTGGAAAATGGTCTTTGTCATTTCCAGGTTATCCTGTCGAGCCTCGTTGTAGAGCTTTGAGAAGTGATCCACTTTATCCACCAGTTTTGTATGTTCCTTCTCAAAAAGCTCATTGGACTCTTGAAGGGAAACATTTACTTTTATCAGATTTTCCCTTTCCACTTCAAGAGCTTTTGAGAGAGAAGTTGCCCTTTTTGCTTCTTCTTCGAGATCATGCAATCTCCCTCTCAAACTCTTGTTTTGCTTAGCCAGTTTCTTTGAATCCCTCAAAAGTCTGTGGTAGGCTAAAACAAAATCTTCACCTTCCGAATCATCCGATTCATTGTCCGTTGCATTCTTTCAACAGTGGAGTTGGACAATGACTCGGATGTACTTGCCATTAAGCACATGAAGGGTGAAGATGTGGACGCGTGGAATGCCGTTGCGCTTTCTTCTTCATCACTCGAGGATGACTCATTTGACGTTGAGTTGTCATCCCAAGTGACGGCTTGCATCACTTTCTTCTTCGACGGATTCTTAGTTGGACACTCCGTTGAGATATGGCCGTATCCTCGGCACTTGAAGCATTGGACTTGTCCCTCTGAACTTTTCTTATCCTTTGAAAAGTTCTCTTGCTTTCTTGACTTGTAATTTAAAGTACCCTTGCCTTTCTTCGACTTTCCGAAGGATGGAGATTTACTTGAATTACCCCTTCGAAAGTTGCGGCGAAACTTCCTTGTCAAGAGAGCGAGTTGCTTCTCAAAGTCCTCCATAGAAAGGTTCTCGTCATCGTCTGAGGAGGATGTATCCGCGTCTTCTTCCTTAGTTGTTTTCAACGCATAACCTGAAGACTTAGAAGAGGATGCTTTTCCCGAAGAATTGTTAGTAGAAAATGTCATTTCATATGTTTGTAATGAACCAACTAATTCTTCTACACGTATTCCGTCCGGGTGTTTAATAGTTTCAATGGCTGTAACCTTTGGGCGAAATCGTTTAGGAAGAGTTCTTAAGATCTTTCTTACAACCTTAAATTCTGGAATCTTCTCTCCTAGGTTAGCACATGAGTTTACGATGTCTTGCAATCGTGTATAGTAGTCCGTGAAAGATTCATTTTCTGCCATGAAAATGGAGTCAAATCTGCTCATAAGCATTTGCAGCTTTTGAATCTTCACGAGGTTAGTTCCCTCATGTGTAACCTGAAGAACATCCCAGATTTCTTTCGCAGTCTCACATGCCGAGACGCGAGAGAATTCAGTTTGAGATAAGGCATTAAAAATAGCATTAATTCCTTTGCCATTGTAAGAAGATGAATCTAACTCTTCATTGGTCCATTTCGACCTAGGTTTTAAGGTGCGAACATCAGAAATAATCTCAGTTGGATTAGACCATCCTAATTCAATTGATTGCCACACCCTTTCGCCGATGGAAATTAAAAAGGCTTTCATCCGTACTTTCCAGTACGCATAATTTGTTCCATCAAAGAAAGGGGGTCGATTGATGTTTCCACCTTCAACCATTGTTTACAACCCTATTCCCTCTCTGATACCACTTGTTGGGTTATATGTAATATAGATCTAAATAGGGAAAAAAATACCTAGAGGGGGGTGAATAGGTGTAAACAATAAACACTCAAAAAACCATTGCGCAATAAAACCCAATGCGGAAAAATAAATGAACACGCAAGATTTTTACGTGGAAAAACTCCAAACCGGAGTAAAAAACCACGGGACCGATAACACGGTGAAATCCACTAGAATTGAAACACGTACAAGGTGATTTAACGTGCTCACAGACGACTCAACCTTTTACCATACGCTCCTAGTTGATCTTCTCCGCTCGTTCCGCAACGCGTCTCGAATCCACGATCTGCGTCCAACGCCGAATCCACGGCGTCCAACGTCGAGTCCACGACGTCCGACCGAATCCACGGTCTTCACCCAGTAGCACGCTTCGAATCCACGAACGTACCTCGCTCCGAATCCACGAGAGCGGTTGAACCTTGAATCCACAAGGACACGCGAGTCCACGCGCCGATTTTGGGAAAATCGTTGTTTTTGGGTGGTGATGATCCGCCGAATACTTAGATTAGAATTAGATCGGAAATACCATCTAAGTATTCATTAGTTTGATTCAACTCAAGATGTGAGTATGAAAACCTAGAATCAAACTAATCAATATAGATGAAGAAACATAGAGTAATATCTAATGATTTCCTTTCTTCTCTATATGTGGATCTAGAGCCGTATAGAATGATATTTGATTATGACGGCTATTTTCATTTTTATTTTCTTTCTTCTCTATTTGTGGATCTAGAGCCGTATAGAATGATATTTGATTATGACGGCTATTTTCCTTTTATTTCCTTTTATTTCCTTTTATTTCCTTTGCCCTAGAAAAAGAATCATAGGGGCTATTTATAGGTTAGAAACCCTAGGAAGGAGATAAGAATCAAAAACCTACCATTTCTGGAAATTTTACGGACGGCGATCCGGATCGGATTTCGGCGATCCGGATTGCAGTAGCAAGAAAGACGGTTTCCAGAAAATCAATAGTTCAGGATCCGGATCGAAATGGCTGATCCGGATCGTTCATACAGTTTCACCAAACATCAACGTTCGGGATCCGGATTGCAAATCCTGATCCGGATCGTGCAAGTAAAAAGGTAAAACTAGTGTTCGGGATCCGGATCATGAGATGCTGCGATCCGGATTGAACCAGTGTATGAACGAACACCCTTCGGGATCCGGATTGGAATGTCTGATCCGGATCCTGAACATGTCCCAAGTCCAGTTTTTGATTTTTATGCAATGAAAAATTCTTCTAGGTGTTTCTACACTACAAGAAGTATTCGGATCACCAAAAATCTTTAATTAAACATACCTGATCCTTTTGAATTCTTCTTTCTTGAGATTGAGTTAAATGATCCAACCTTCTTCACCTTCAATCTTCAAGACTTGAACCTTTCACGAAATTACGCCAACTCAAATTCCGTAACAATAATGAACCCAAGTATCAGACTACGGTCATCGCGACGCAGTCTCACCGCCCTCCCGGCTAACGCACCTCGTAACACCTGTCACGGAGTGGGTAATGTCAGTGACAAACAAAGTAGATGTCTAATAACAATAAGGAATAAGGAGCAAACCGAATACACCGGAACCTTTCGCTAAAACCCTGCACATATTAAGCTGGGCCCCAACCCCAGATTTATCAATTAAGTTGGGCACCAACCCCAGAGTATCTGTCGGAGAGACTAAAGTCTCCCCTCGTGCGCAAACACCTTTTTGATGCATTTAACCCCTTCACGGTGCTGGTGTGCAATTCCCAGCGAGCGCGAAGAGGTCCTCTCGGCTCCCACCCCTTGTGAGGAACACGGGTCATAAGAGACCACTTCTCCGGAAAAGTACACCCATGCGGAGGCCAATCCGCCTGTGTACATGCAGCATCCGAAACGGATTTGCCGAGATCGGCGTGTAGTGAGCACCGCGACCGTAGCCGCTTCAATTGTTAGATGAAACACAATTATGCGAAAGGTTAAACTGTCCATCTACTTTGTTAGATAAATTAAGAGCACTTTAATGACGATAGATGCACTTACTGCACTTGTTGCACTTATCGCAACCGTACCCACCTGGAACGAAGACAACCGACCGCGCCCGCGACCCTCCTAAGCAAAACAGAGGTCCTCGCGGCCTACTAAAATATCCAAGAGCACCATTTAGCACCTTACCCTAATCAGGAAAAATCAGTGGTCCCCACCCACTGTAATAAATAACCCACCAAAGCCGAAATCACTACACCTAGAGGACCGCGATGTCAATCAAAAACCCAACAAATCAAAACAGTCAAGTAAAATCGAAAACTCAGATCACACCGGTAAATTCAAAGGCTAACAACCACCGGACCGCGACTGTTTCATTGCGAACCCCGTCGGAGTCTAAAACCGCTAATGGAAATCCAACAAAATCCAATTCTCAACCGGTAGCCGACTCGGGACGATAATGATTAAGCCCGGAAGATCCCGACGGCAAAAAGATAAGACAAGAGACCCGGCGGCGCGCCCCCGACGATTTCGTCGGGGCACGGAGCACCGGCGAAATTAACACCCGACATAATAAAACAGTGACCAAAAGGATCCCAAGTGGCCACACCAAGAAAACCGCGGAGATAATGATCCCAACGGCGAAAACGGCGCTCAAAACGGTGGAAAAACGGACCCAAACGGAGCCACCGAACTTTGGGCTGTCGGGTGGTGCACAGGGGCAACCGTGGACCGGGTCTGCGCATCGGGCGGCCGTGCGGCATGCGCCGGGTGCACGCAGGAGGCGTGCACCGCGCGTCTTGGGCCGGGCCGGTGCACGATCGAGGCGTGCACCGGGTCTAAGCGTCGGGTGGCCGTGCGGCATGCACCGGGTGCACGCACGGGGCGTGCACCGCGCGCCTTGGGCCGGGCCTGTGCGCGAAACTGTGCGCCGGGTCTTGTGCTTCCGACGCTGCGGGCGTGCACCGGGTGCACACCTGGACCCGTGGACCGTGTTGTACGGTCAAGCACAGTAAACCCTAATTTTGCCGTTTTCGCTCCCGTTTCGCGATTTCTTCTCCGTTTTCGCTCCCGTGCGACTCCGGCGAAGACCCCGCGACCATGGTAACGACGGCGGCAGCCTCCCGTTTAACAACGGTGGCGGCGGCCTCCCGTTAACCCACTATGTTCCAACGAAACATCCCCAAAAATTCCCGAATAAATACACGATAATTCTAATGACTAAACCAACGATCGACGGACAACCAAAACGTCGATCGGAAGCCCGATAAAAAGAAACCGATTAAAAATCATCGATTAAACTCGATAAAAACTATCGATCACCCTCGATCAAGAATGAGAATAAATCATGGATCAAAACCTGACGAAAATCCGCGATCGATGTAACAATTAAAACGACCTTACAAGAACACGGAAAACCCCCGATTAATTTGACAAACGTAACGATGATCACTAATCTTAATTCACCGGAACTAAATAACCGATCTTGGTTCTTGCGGCGTTGGAGATCCGGATCCGCTCCCCGGAGATGATGGCGTCTCGTTCTCCGGTCTCCGGACGTCAATCGGGGCGATCTGGTTCCTTCGATTTCTCCTTCGTTCCCTCTTTTCTCCTCCGGTTAGGGTTTCCTTTTCTTTTCTCTCTTTTCCTTTCTCTCTTTTCAACTAGGGTTTCGTTTGGTTTTTGGTACGCATGAAAGAGGAGGGTTTGAGGAGGCGGTATTTTAAATTAGGGTTTTCCTTCCGGTAACGGGGTTTATTTATCCTCTTATTATAAATTTATTTTCTTTATTTATTTTATTCTTTTATTTTCCTTTTATTATTCGTACGTAAAAAGGAAAAGTCCCGAATATTCGGATATTTATCTTCTAACAATAAATATCTAATCCCACGAGATAAACCCCACCTTTTTAAATCCTAGTCACCGATTAATTAATTTTCTAATTAATTAATATAGGGAATAAATTCCCAGATTTAATTTCACGTTTTGATTAATTAATTCCTTAATTAATTAATCACACGGAATATCCAAAATTCCTCAAAAAGCGTGCCGGATATTTTACACGGATTTCGATGCACACCTTAAGTCACCGCGATTTTAGAAACCCCATTCCGGGAGATCCGTAAGTCGGATTTTGGATCCGATTGCACCGTCGCTCATCGTTTTTCGAGCTCTATCACCGAAAAATACCCGCACCGCATGTTAGTCAACTCTAAAGAGCCCGATTTTTTAATTCCCTCTAACTTACACTTTATTAGCAGGAGGGTAAAATAATACTAGAAAAGTCGTGTCATTACAATGGTGGCCCAGCTGGCGGAGAGTCACCCCCAGCAGGAGCAGAGGATTGAGCAACTGCTCGCTCAGGCAGGGGTACCTCCCCCTACTACTGTTGAGGCCCCTATACTACCAGTTATACCGCCGGCTATACCGCTAGTGCCTGCGGCACCATCATCGAGCAGTGGTTCTTAGGGAGCGGCCCATCCATTGACTCATGCGGAGGAGCAGGAGATTGCTGACAAACTTACCCAGTTCTGTCAGCGGGGACCGCCTAGGTTTTCAGGGCGGAATACTCAGCCGTGGGAGATCGGGACTTGGCTTTCGTCAATGGAGAAGTTATTTTGGGACTTCTTCATTGACCAGAAGTACAGGGTACATATGGCTGTACATTGCTTAGACGGGGACGCAGATGCATGGTGGCGTCGGGTAGAGCCCCTGGAGTTTCAGATCACTCGACAGCTACCCTGGTCAGAGTTCAAGAGGATGATTCTGGATACGTACTTTTCCACGAGTGTGAAGAAAAAACTGGAAGATGATTTGAAGAATCTTCAGCAAGGCGACCGGACAGCATTAGACTACTTTCAGGAGTTCACGCGGTTGCTCAACTGCGTACCCTACGTCGCCAGGGACGGACCGCACCAGGTGGAGCTCTTTGAGTCGGGCCTGCGCCCAGAGATCTATACTTTGGTGCATGCTCAGAGGCTACAGACCTTGGAGGAGGCAGCAGAGCATGTCCAATGGGTTGAAAGGGGAGACCACGTCGTCGCCAGACGTGGGGTCTTGGTCGCTCAGAGTTCTGACAGAAAGCGACCAGCGCAGGACGACGGGGGACAGGCCAGTTCCTGGAGGCCGCCCCGACCGCCACCGCCTCAATTCACGGGCCGTGGGCGATCGGAACGGCGAGGGCCTGGTGGATCCCAGAGGCCCCCACAACATCAGCAGCAGCAGCACCCGCGACAGCAGCAGCACTCGCATCCGCAGAGGTCGCAGTCACGGCAGCAGGGGCCTTCGCGGCAGAGGCAGCAGGCGAGGCAGCCCCAGGCTACGGCTAGGTGCATTTTCTGCCGGGGACAGCATACTTCTGATACTTGTGATCTGAGGTTTGGCCGCTGTTATAGGTGTGGACAGTCTGGCCACGTCCGAGCTACTTGCCCTTATGCGCAATCGACGACTCCTTCTTCAGCATCGGCTCCTTCTTCATCTCAGCAGTGGTCGACGGCTCAGCGACCATATGCTCCAGCAAGCAGGCCTTCTTCTTCCCATCCCACTGATTATCGCCCTCAAGCTCAGAGTGGGCGAGTGTATGCGGCACAGGTAGAGGACTCTTCAGCCGCAGATCATGTGGTGGCAGGTATCACCTTACTTTCTGGCATTAGGACTCGTACCTTATTTGATACTGGAGCATCGCATTCGTTCATTAGTAGATCATTTGCATCATTACATGGGTTAGAGGTAGGACTTTTGCCACGTGCACGAAAGGTTCAGATTCCCGATCACACCTTGCATGTGGAGGAGTGTTGTTGGTCCTGCTCGATGCAGATCGAGTCCTGGATTATGCCAGCAGACCTGTTGGTCCTGAGACAATTGAAGGACTTCGATGTGGTCCTCGGAATGGACTGGCTGGCTCGGTATTTTGCGACTATTGATTGTGCCGCAAGGACCGTCACTTTTAGAGAGCCAGACCAGGAAATGTTGGTATACCGGGGATGTCAGAGTGCTTTCTTTGCCTCTATGGTTTCGACTTCCCGAGCGAGGCAGATGATCCGTCGAGGATGTGTAGCCTTTTTGGCTTCCCGAGTGAGGCAGATAACTTCTCTCCCAAACGCTCTTGAAGATGAAAGGGATAACTTGAACAAGATAAATGTTTCCCTTCAAGAGAAGAATGAGCATTTCGAGAAGGAACATATTAAATTGGTGGATAAAGCTAATTACTTCTTGAAGCTCTATTCCGAGGCTCAGCAAGAAAAATTGGAAATGACAAATCCATATTCCAACTTAGAGAAGATTTGAAGAAATTTTCATCAGGAAGAAGCAAGTTGAACAAATTGCTTGGTCTTGGTCCAACAAATCGTTTGGGCCTTGGATACGGTCGAACTGGTGAGGATCCAAGTTCGAGCAGTACGAAATTTGTGCCTCAGTCGGTTGCTCCTCCTCCGATGGAAATCATCGCAGCCAACGTAGACAAGCCTACCTCATCCTCTTCAACTATTACCAAGGTATGTCATCATTGTGGTTTTGCAGGGCACATAAGATCAAATTGCAAGTATGGAGCAAAACGAGCAAATCAACCACCACTTGCAACGGCTACCATCAAGATCATTGACCGGAATTCAAGAAGAAATCAACCAAAGGTCAAGAATAATGGTAGTACATCCCACAAGACAACATTGTCATGGAATTCAAAGAAAAGTGACCAGCCGAACAAGACGTGTTCACCAAGGAGATCAACTTCACGATCATTGCCGACGTATTCCAAAACTCGTAAGGTTTGAGTGCGCAAAGGTGAAATCTATCCTTGTCTTGTCATTCACAGATCACTACATGCGTATGACAATACGTCTTGGTATTTGGATAGTGGTTGCTCACGGCACATGACCGGAGATAAAAACTATTTTAAATCATTTGAGAAAACCTCCGGAGGACTTGTTGTTTTCGGAGATGGACGATCCTCAAAAATAGTTGGAAAATGAACAATCACTATTCTAAACGGCCCAGTTTTGAAAAATATTTTATATGTTGAGGGGCATCAAGACTAACCTCATAAGAATTAGTCAATTATGTGATGATGGTTTTTCAGTTAGTTTTTCTGCGATAGAATGTCTTGTAACTAATGTAAACGAATCATTCTTTTTGAAAGGGGTTAGATCGCAGAATAATTGCTATGTAGTTCTTGGTAAAACTTTTGAACATTGTAACCTAGTTTGACTTGACACTGAGACTCTTTGGCATGAAAGACGAGGTCACATGAATTTTAAGGAACTATGTAGAATTACATATAAAGACGTGGTTAGAGGTGTTCCTAAATTAAACTTTAAAGATAACATTGTGTGTGCAGGTTGTTAAAAGGGAAAACAATCCAGATCCACGCACCGGAACTTGAACCACGTGGGAACCAATCGACCGCTAGAATTATTGCATATGGACTTAATGGGGCCAACTCGTCAACCAAGCCTGAGAGGTAAATGGTACATTTTTCTTTTGGTTGATGATTTCTCTAGATATTCGTGGGTAGTATTTTTAAAAGAAAAAATGGATACTTTCGACTCTTTTTTATGATATTTGTCATCGGATTATGATTGAGTAAAATGAAAAGATCGTTCGTGTTCGTAGTGATAGAGGTGGAGAATTTATAAATTCAAAATTCATTGATTTTTGCTCTTCAAATGGCATAAAACATGAATTCTCCGCACCTTATACACCGCAACAGAACGGTGTAGTCGAGTGCAAAAATAGGGTTGTACAGGAGATGGCGCGTGTTATGCTTCATAACCGGAATCTTTCGTTACATTTTTGGGTTGAAGCAGTCAACATCGCTGTCTATATGATCAGTAGAATATATTTGCGCCCTGGTACTTTAAATACACCATATGAGCTATGGTTCTGTCGAAACCGAATATCAAATATTTTCGTATCTTCGGGAGTCTTTGCTACATTTTATGTAATCGTGAGAATCTTGGAAAATAGTAGAGCATATCGGATATTTAACCTTGAATCTAAAACGATGATAGAATCTATCAATGTTAAAGTAGATGAAGCTTCTCATTTTTCTTTTGATAAATCTACTCCTGATATGTCTCTTGATGATGAAATGCTTGCTAATGATATTGCATCGATACATGATAAATCTTCTGAAAATTGTGATACATCTCATGGTTCTTCTAGTTCATCTAACGTGCAGGAATTATCGCAAATTCCCCCCGAGTACTCCGTTACCTCAAACGCTTCGAATCTCCAAGGACCATCCTGAATCAAACATTATTGGAGACCCTCAAGAAGGAGTTAGAACTCGGAGACAGTTAGAATGTGGAGTCGCCTGCTACGTCTCCATGGTAGAACCGAAGAATATTGATGAAGCTCTTCAGGATGATTACTGGATAGAAGCAATGCAAGAAGAGCTTAATCAATTTGAAAGAAACAAAGTCTGGGAATTGACGAAGCCCCCAAAGCACCAAAACATCAACGGTACTAAATGGATTTTCAAGAATAAGAAAAATGAAGACGGTACCATTGTGAGGATGTAGTGTCCTAGACTTTTTACAATCTTAAACTTTAAGAGTATATTTTATTTAGCGACTTTTGGAATTTTGAGTTGGTACTCGTGGGTATTTTTCGGTGATAGGGCTCGAGAATTGTTGAACGGTGGCGCGATCGGATCTGAAATTCGACTCCCGGATCTCCCGGAATGGATTTTTGAAGGTTACGGTATCTGCGACGTGCATCGAAATCCGTGCCGCATGATGTGGACGCTTTTCGAGGCAACGGGGTAGGTTTATGTTAGATCGGGCTAGTGACCGTGTTTGGGTTCGAGTGCGAATCGGATTGATTATTTAACCTTCTGTCTAATCCCGTTTGTGCGTGCTCGAAGTGAGGGTTTGGGGGTATCTGCGTTTACCTGAGGGTTGGGGTTTTCCTCCTATGTATATAAATACAGACGGTTTACCTGTCACGCCCCGGAGGTTCTAAAAGAGCGAAAAACGTATCCATTTTTTTTTTCTTAAATGAACCTCGCCTCCGGTGCGCACCAGACCCGCCACATATACAAATTCACTCCCCAAACGGGCAGAGCCCCCTTTGTATATGCACGGCGTTCCGAGCACGACAAACACTTTAACCATGCAAACAATGAACGACAATGAGGAGAAACTATCCTTAACCATATAATCTCATTTATCATATTGAAACTACACCATAAACCCATAGGTTTGAAAGTCGGTGTCCACTCGACACCCGGTTTTCCAAAATATTTTCGCAAACTCTTTTAAGCGGCCACATTACTTGAAAGGATAAATCCATGGGTTTTGAAATCAGTGCCCACACGACACTTGGTTTGAAAATGCTTTTGAAACCATGTTCGTATTTGAAAACGAGCCGCAATCATTCATCTCAACATTCACAGATATGAAAAGACATTCCTACACTAAGTCCTCATTCCAACATCCACAAGAAAACATGCACAAGTAACCACAGCTAGACTAACCAAACACAATAAAAGATAACCATAAAACAGTAAAGTTTAATAGCCTCAAGGGCTAGGGTCCTCTAACCGTTGCCTCACCGTCGTCCCGGTTCCCACCCCTGCTCGGACCTGTCACAGTGTGGGTAGTCAGTGACTGATAAAGTAGATAAACAAGTAAATGCTATAAACTGAAAAGACAAACCAATACGCCAGAGCATTCACTTCCCCCTCATGAATCACTAAATTCCTGTCACAAACACGCTGGGACCCTACCCCAGAGACCGTGCTCATTGAAATATATATTGGGCTCCAACCCCAGATACCGTGCTCATTGAAATATATATTGGGCTCCAACCCCAAATAGAAAATATGTTGGGCCCCTACCCCAGATAGCGTACTCACTTTCTTGGTGCCTCCAATCCCCTCCACTGCCCAAGTAGCAGTCGCCTCTCCTTGAGGGATCCCCATCATCACGAGTCGTGGGGTACACGGGTAATCCTTACCATCTTTCCGGAAAAATACACTGTGACGCCCCACTTCCCAGGGGGTCACCCATCCTAGAACTACTCTAGCTCTAGCACGCTTAACTCTCATAACCTCTTGGATCTTGCTACCATCCAAAATGCTATAGCCGGGTTAAGAGATTTAGTCATATTATATTATTTATATATATGACTAATCCAAATTCCTAGGGTGTCACATTCTTCCCCCCTTTAAGCCCTGACGTCCACGTCAGGCTCAAGCACACTTACAAGCACCAGGCGATGTGAGACTCGTCTCGCTAGCCTTAGCCGACCTTGTGAGGAGCTGCACTCCACTAACAACGGTCATTAGCCGGGGAGCCTCGCTCTACCCGCTATATAACCCTGGCTCAGCCGAGACACATCTCACATTTCCGACTGGTGAATGTCTCTGATACCAACTGTGACGCCCCACTTCCCAGGGGGTCACCCATCCTAGAACTACTCTAGCTCTAGCACGCTTAACTCTCATAACCTCTTGGATCTTGCTACCATCCAAAATGCTATAGCCGGGTTAAGAGATTTAGTCATATTATATTATTTATATATATGACTAATCCAAATTCCTGGGGTGTCACATTTACCCCAGGAATTTGGATTAGTCATATATATAAATAATATAATATGACTAAATCTCTTTCCTGGGGTGTCACATACACCCTGTGCGGTGGCCAAACCGTCGGTGTGCGTGTAAGCAATATGAGCATATAAAACGAAACTGCGACCGCAGCCGCCTCGGTTAGAACATGAAACGATATTGCGACCTCAGCCGCCTCAGTTAGAACATAAAACGATATCGCGACCTCAGCCGCCTCAGTTAGAATAGTAAACGGGATTTATATGCAATGGGGTTAGACAGTTTAACAAAAACATATACTTTATCATGCAAAATACACGGGACGACATTACATCGAAAATAAACAAAGGTACCCACCTAAACGAAGATAAATGGCCGCGCCCATGTCCCTCCTAGGCAATTAGAACTTCACGCGGCCTAATCAAATAACCAAAAGCACCATTTAACACTTTTACCCTAAACATGCAAAATCAGTGGTCCCGACCAGTGTAACCATAGATCGACGAAAAATCAAAATCACTGTGCCCAGTGGACCGTGTCGCCCAACAAAAACCGTCGAACCAAAAACTGATCCGAAAGAATTACATCGTTGTTAAAAATGTCGTCGTGGTCAAAAACACTCAAAAACGAGGCGAAACAGACCGAAAACGGAGCTACCGGACACTTCCGTTGGAGGCTGGTGCACGGAGACGGTCGTGGACCAGGTCTGTGGCCAAGGTTGGCGGTCATCACAGACCAGGCGCGCGCTGTGCGGTAGACCGCACCGACTTGGGCCGGGCCGCGCACGGCAAGAAGCGCGCGCTGGGTTCACCAATTCCCGGTCGCGGCGGCAGCACCGG
Organism: Tillandsia leiboldiana; assembly: GCA_029204045.2. Classification (NCBI taxonomy): domain Eukaryota; kingdom Viridiplantae; phylum Streptophyta; class Magnoliopsida; order Poales; family Bromeliaceae; genus Tillandsia; species Tillandsia leiboldiana. The sequence goes on from CM055062.1 coordinate 10,871,771, forward strand.
GTGCACGCCCAGGCGTGGACCGCGCCTGCGGGGCCGGTCTGGCGCACGCGCCCGTGTGCCGGGTCCGTGCCTCCAGTCCGCGGAGGCATGCGCCGGGTGCACGCCCAGCGTGTGGACCGCGCGGCTGCGGGCCGGTCTGGCGCACGCGGCCGTGCACCGGGTCCGCGCCTCCAGGCCGCGGAGGCGTGTGCTGGGTGCACGCCCGTGCCGTGGACCACGGGGCTTGGTGGCCGTACGGGGTGAACAATAACACCCCGTTTCGCGTTGTTTTCTCTGTTTTCGCCCCCGCGCGGCTCCGGCGACGACCCCGCGAACATGGTAACGACGGCGGCGCCCTCCCGTTTAACAACGGCGGCGGCGGCCTCCCGTTAACTCCCCCATGCTCCGACGAAGCACCCAAAATAACCCAAACAAAAACCCCAGATCGCTCCGACGCTAAAACCATTGATTAAACCCGGTAAAAACACGAACAAATCACCGATCAACATCAATCAAAAACCCGTGATCAATTTACCGATTAAACTGATCTCGAAAGAACACGAAAAAACCCACGATTAAACCGACGAAGGAGAGAAATAACGATTCCTAACCTTACTCCGGTGGAGGAGGCAACGCGATTCCGATCTCCGTTCTTTGCGGTGGTGAGCATCCGGATCCGCCCTCCGATGGCGGTGATGTCTCGTTCTCCGGTCTCCGGCGCATCGATCGGGGTGATCGGGTTCCTCCGCTTCTTCCTTCTCTATTTCTTTTTCCTTCGGTTAGGGTTTCCTTTTTCTTTTCTTTTTCTCTCCTTTCTCTCTTTTCTCTCCGATTAGGGTTTCCTCATTTCTCTCCGAAAAGAGATAATTTGTACGCACATTATACCCACATCCGGATATTAATAATTAATTAATAATTATTAATTCATAAGAGATAATTCCTTATCTCTTCGAAAGGCGTGCCCGATCTTTTGCACGGATTCCGATGCACACTACGGTTACCGCGATCCTCAAAACCCTATTCCGGAGAATCCATAAGTCGGATTTCAATCTCTAATTAATTAATTATTTAATTAATCCTTGGAGATAATTCCTTAGAGATAATTCCTTAGAGATAATTCATTAACGATAATTCCTTAAAGATAATTCTTTAAAGATAAATCCTTAAAGGTAATTTCTTAAAGATAATTCCTTTAAGATAATTCCCTAGAGATAAACCCTTATCTCCTCGAAAAGCGTGCACGATCACTTGCACGGATTTCGATGCACGTCCCGGTTACCGCGATCCTCAACAACCCCGTTCTGGGGGATTCGTAAGTCGGAATCAGGATCCGGTCGCACCGCTGTTCACCGTTTTTCGAGCTCTATCACAGAAAATACCCGCACCTCAAGATCATCAACTTTAGTAAACCCATTAATTTAGTTTCCCATAACTTGAGCTTTATTAGCAGGAGGGTAAAACGTTACATGAAAACTGTGATATTACACCATACACCCCTTAAAAGAAGTTTCATCCCCGAAACTTAACCTCAACCCTCGCTAAATAACTCAGGGAAACACTCCCTCATTTTCGTCTCAAGTTCCCAGGTCGCCTCGTGCTCCTCATGGTTACTCCATTGCACCTTTACGTAGGGGATCGTCCGATTGCGAAGTTTCTTTTCCTCTCGTGCCAATATCCGTATCGACGTTCTCTTGAAGCTCAAATCCTCACGCAACTCGACCGCAGAAACATCAAGGACGTGGGACGGGTCGGGAAGGTACTTTCGGAGCATCGAGACGTAAAACACGTTGTGTACCCGTTCGAGGTTTGGCGGTAAAGCCAACCGGTATGCCACCGGGCCCACGCGCTCCAAGATTTCAAACGGTCCCACGTACCGTGGGCTCAGCTTTCCTCGCAAGCCGAACCGTCTTGTCCCCTTAGACGCTGATACACGAAGCAACACGTGTTCCCCCCACCATAATTCCAATTCCCGTCGCCTCTGGTCCGCGTAGCTTTTTTGCCGGCTCTGGGCGGTCAACAGTCGCTGCCTGATAAGGCGTACCTTTGCCTCCGTTTTCTCCACGAGGTCTGGCCCTAAAAGCTTCCGCTCCCCCAAGTCGTCCCAGCAAATAGGTACAAGGCTTCATACGGGGCCATCTGTATACTAGCTTGATAGCTATTATTGTAGGCAAATTCCACGAGGGGTAGGTAACGCGACCATCCCTCACCCAGATCTAGCACACAAGCCCGAAGCATATCTTCGAGAATCTGGATCACTCGTTCTGATTGCCCATCCGTCTGCGGGTGGAAGGTCGTGCTAACTGCAGTTTGGTCCCCAGTGCCTGCTGCAGACTCTGCCAGAAGTTTGACACAAAGCGCGTGTCCCAATCAGAGGTTATCGACGACGGTATTCCGTGCAATCTTACAACCTCGTCAATAAAGGTTTGCGCTAGCCGATCTCAGGTCCACGTCATGTGGATAGGCAGAAAGTGGGCCGATTTCGTCAGACGGTCCACAGTGACCCATATCGCGTCATGTCCTTGTTGCGATCACGGAAAACCGGTTACGAAGTCCATAGTAATCCATTCCTATTTCCACTCTGGTATGGGCAATGGCTGTAGTTTTCCCCGCCGGTCGCTGATGTTCCGCTTTCTCCTGTTGGCACACCGAACATCGCGCCACGAATTGCGTCACATCACTCTTCAATTTGGCCCACCAGAAGGTCTACCTCAGGTCTTTGTACATCTTAGTACCTCCGGGATGCGCAGTGTAGGGGCATTGTGCGCTTCCGTTAGAATTTCTTTCCTCAGTTCTGGCACATTGGGCACGCAGATTCGTCCTCGGAACATTATCACATTATCTGTGCCAATCGTAAAATCCCCACCCTGCTCCGAGGATATTCTGTCCCGCACCTGTTGTAGTCGCGTGTTCGTTGTTTGGCCTTCCAAGATCCTCTCTATCAGTGTAGGCCTCACCACCAAGGACAGAAGTTTCACAACCGCACCTGCTGGCACTACCTCCAACCTCAATTGCGAGAACTCTGCAATTAGGCGATCCTATTGGGTAAGGGCGTTCAGTGCCATTTCCCCCGTCTGTTCTTTCCGGCTCAAGGCGTCGGCCACCACATTTGCCTTCCCGGGGTAGTAGTGGATGGACTCATCGTAGTCCTTTAGTAGTTCAGCCATCGCCTTTGCCGTAAATTTAGTTCCTTCTGAGTAAACAAGTATTTGAGGCTCTGGTGATCGAAAAACACGTTACAGTGTGCCTCGTAGAGATAATGTCTCCAGAGCTTCAAAGCAAACACGACTGCCGCGAGTTCCAAGTCGTGTGTAGGGTAGTTATGCTCGTAATCCTTGAGTTGTCTTGATGCGTATGCTATGACCTTCCCTTGTTGCATTAATACGCCTCCCAGACCGCTTCGAGATGCATTGCAATAGATCTCGTAGTCCTCACCGGGTTTTGGCAATGTGAGTACCGGCGCTCGTGCGAGTCTGTCTTTAAGTTCCTCGAAGCTCTTCTGGTATTGGGTTGACCAGACGAATTTCTCCCCTTTCCGGGTTAGTCGATTCAGGGGAGTGGCTATCTTTGAGAAGCCTTCCACGAAGCGTCTGTAGTATCCCGCCAGTCCTAGGGAGCCTCGGATTTCTTTCCCCGTTGTTGGCTGAGCCCAGTCGGTCACGGATTCTATCCTTCTCGGGTCCTCCCGCTATTCCCGATGCTGAGACTATGTGTCCCAACAAGTCTACCTCGCGGAGCTAGGACTCACACCCTTTGAGTTTGGCATACAATTTCTGGTACCGGAGGGTCTGGAGGATCACACGCCAGTGTCCCTCGTGCTCTTTGTCTGTGCGAGCGTAGATCGGGATGACATTTATAAAAACTACTACAAACTGGTCTAAGAAAGGTTCCAAGATCATGTTCATCATATTCATGAACGCCGCTGGAGCGATTATGAGTCCAAACGGTATCACCGTAAACTCATAACGACCATACCGAGTTCGAAAAACTGTTTTCGGTATGTCATCTCTCCGGACTCTAAACTGGCAATAGCCCGACTGTAGATCAATCTTTGAGGACGCCATCGCTCCTGTAGTTGGTCGAATAGGTCATCAATCCAAGGTGAGGGGTATTTGTTCTATACTATGACCTTATCTATTCCCCGATTGTCGATGCACAATCGTAGAATCCCGTCCTTCTTCCGTACGAATAGAACAGGTGTGCCCCAAGACGGCACGCTCGGTTTCTCGCAATCGACTAGCGTCTGATACTCAGTAAGCCAAACACTTTCGAGTATCCCCTCGAATTCTCTTAGCGGTGACACCACTAAGTCCCAAATGTCGGATCATTGGTGCCAACCATTAATCCCTAAAGCTCGAGCTTTTAGAGATATGCAACCAATATACTTAAAGCGTACCGACACAGCGCCACGGATCTCGACCGGACTCAACCCACCTGGACGTTGGGTCTATTGTTGGGTCTCTTGCCGTTAGGTCTGTTGTGGACCGCAGCCCCACTCAACCTATTGGGCTCACCCAACTCAACTTATTAGTCCTATAGTCTCGAGGCAAGAAGTTGGACCTATTTAACCCATAAATACATAGCCAACACCAAAGACAACTAAGTCTTCACATCCTTATTGGGCAGGAAGGTACAAAGTATTTGCTTCTAAGGGTCCTCCTGGGGTCAAGACCAACATTACTCTTCGTAAGGGGTCTTTCCTGCTACTACTTCCCTCGGGTAGTGCGTCCTTTGTCGTGTCGTCGCAGAAGACCTCTCATCCGTGTTGTGACTCCGAAATATTGTTCCCGGGTTCAGGGCAGTTAAAACGGAACTGTCCTAGTTTGTCACATCAGAAGCAATGGTCGTGCTTTCGGAAACGAATAATCCCCCGGGGTGCTTCTCTGCAGATGATGTATGGCCGGTCCCCGCTAGAAAATCCCCCCTTCGATAAAGGGCTGGGGTCGTTTCTTATCCTTGTTGTACTCCGAGTCCTCTCGTCGGGCACGCGTCACCGCGAATCTGCGCTCCACTATGGTGGCCCTATCCACCACTTTCTGGAAGGTGTGAAGATCCGCTGCTTGCACAACTTCGAAAATATTGCTCCGCAATCCATCTACGAAGAGGCAGGTGTTGTGAGCTTCATCCCTTATGACCAAGGGAACACAATTGGCCAGCCTTACGAATTCTCGTTGATACTCCATGACGTATCGGTTCCCTTGTCTGATGTGCTTCAGGTTCCTTGCGGCGTCTTCAGATACTGGGGTGGTCGGCTCCCGTTGAGAAGGTCATTCCGGGGTTATGCTGGGGTCGTTTTCGGCCCCCGGCAGGCTCATGATCCTTCTGCCGGGTGCGTGGAACGGCCAATTCCCGTCCCACCACAGTGGTCCTGTCGATCACTTCTCGGTAAGCGGGTAAACCCACCGTCGGTATTACCCGAATAGTGTCGCAATGTAGACCATCCTAATGAAGGCGAGCCATGTGGGGTTCGTCTTTCCTAACAAAAAGGGAAAGCGCTCGGCCTTGTCGCGTAACCGTTGTTGGAGTAGCCGATTCTCCACTGTTGCCGGAACCGTCGTATCCTCTTCTGCACCATCGATTGAAAAGCGGTTTCGGGCCATTAACCGTGCATACAAAGAAACCAAGTTAGTCCTAGACTTAATTGGTCTAGCACCTTGACCTACAAACACTGGGACTCTATCCCTTTTTCCCCGCACTCACGTTCGTACATTACACACCTACACCTTGGTTATCAATTTGGTTAGTTACTTGTGGTACTACACTCTGTGGACGTTGGTCACTGACTGGAGTGGTTAAAGTCGTTTTCTCTGATACCATACAATCTGTCACGCCCCGGAGGTTCTAAAAGAGCGAAAAACGTATCCATTTTTTTTTTCTTAAATGAACCTCGCCTCCGGTGCGCACCAGACCCGCCACATATACAAATTCACTCCCCAAACGGGCGGAGCCCCCTTTGTATATGCACGGCGTTCCGAGCACGACAAACACTTTAACCATGCAAACAACGAACGATAATGAGGAGAGACTATCCTTAACCATATAATCTCATTTATCATATTGAAACTACACCATAAACCCATAGGTTTGAAAGTCGGTGTCCACTCGACACCCGGTTTTCCAAAATATTTTCGCAAACTCTTTTAAGCGGCCACATTACTTGAAAGGATAAATCCATGGGTTTTGAAATCAGTGCCCACACGACACTTGATTTGAAAACGCTTTTGAAACCATGTTCGTATTTGAAAACGAGCCGCAATCATTCATCTCAACATTCACAGATATGAAAAGACATTCCTACACTAAGTCCTCATTCCAACATCCACAAGAAAACATGCACAAGTAATCACAGCTAGACTAACCAAACACAATAAAAGATAACCATAAAACAGTAAAGTTTAATAGCCTCAAGCACCGGGTGCACGCCCAGGCGTGGACCGCGCCTGCGGGGCCGGTCTGGCGCACGCGCCCGTGCGCCGGGTCCGTGCCTCCAGTCCGCGGAGGCATGCGCCGGGTGCACGCCCGGTGTGTGGACCGCGCGGCTGCGGGCCGGTCTGGCGCACGCGCCCGTGCACCGGGTCCGCGCCTCCAGGCCGTGGAGGCGTGCGCCGGGTGCACGCCCGTGCCGTGGACCACGGGGCTTGGTGGCCGTACGGGGTGAACAGTAACACCTCGTTTCGCGTTGTTTTCTCCATTTTCGCCCCCGCGCGGCTCCGGCGATGACCCCGCGAACATGGTAACGACGGCGGCGCCCTCCCGTTTAACAACGGTGGCGGCGACCTCCAGTTAACTCCCCCATGCTCCGACGAAGCACCCAAAATAACCCAAACAAAAACCCCGGATCGCTCCGACGCTAAAACCATTGATTAAACTCGGTCAAAACACGAACAAATCACCGATCAACATCAATCAAAAACCCGTGATCAATTTACCGATTAAACCGATCTCGAAAGAACACGGAAAAACCCGCGATTAAACCGGCGAAGGAGAAATAACGATTTCTAACCTTACTCCGGTGGAGGAGGCAACGCGATCCCGATCTCCGTTCTTTGCGGTGGTGAGCATCCGGATCCGCCCTCCGATGGCGGTGATGTCTCGTTCTCCGGTCTTTGGCGCGTCGATCGGGGTGATCGGGTTCCTCCGCTTCTTCCTTCTTTATTTTTTTTCCTTCGGTTAGGGTTTTCTTTTTCTTTTCTCTCTTTTCTCTCCGGTTAGGGTTTCCTCCTTTCTCTCCGGAAAGAGATAATTTGTACGTACATTAAACCCACATCCGGATATTAATAATTAATTAATAATTATTAATTCATAAGAGATAATTCCTTATCTCTTCGAAAGGCGTGCTCGATCTTTTGCACGGATTCCGATGCACACTACGGTTACCGCGATCCTCAAAACCCTATTCCGGAGAATCCATAGGTTGGATTTCAATCTCTAATTAATTAATTATTTAATTAATCCTTAGAGATAATTCCTTAGAGATAATTTCTTAAAGATAATTCCTTAACGATAATTCCTTAAAGATAATTCCTTAAAAATAATTTCTTAAAGGTAATTTCTTAAAGATAATTCCTTTAAGATAATTCCCTAGAGATAAACCCTTATCTCCTCGAAAAGCGTGCACGATCACTTGCACGGATTTCGATGCATGTCCCGGTTACCGCGATCCTCAACAACCCCGTTCTGGGGGATCCGTAAGTCAGAATCCGGATCCGTTCGCACCGCTGTTCACCGTTTTTCGAGCTCTATTACAGAAAAATACACACACCTCAAGATTATCAACTTTAGTAAACCCATTAATTTAGTTTCCCATAACTTTAGCTTTATTAGCAGGAGGGTAAAACGTTACATGAAAACTGTGATATTACATTACCCTGAGAGAGAAACCCTTGTACCCTAGCCGCCAACCCTTGTCGCCCGAGAGAGAGAGGGAGAGGAACGGGATCTCGTCGAAGATCCAACGCAACGGGATGGGGATCGGATCTGGAGGCTCCCTTCGGGAACGATCAGATCGTCTTCTCCGCGATAAGGTGAGCTTTGTGTGTGTGTGGGCGTTCTTCTTTTAGGGTCTTTTCTGTTTTCTTTGGACGCCCTAGCCTCGCCGGCGGCCGCCGCCGCCGTCTGTCGCGCCGTTGCCGTTGCCGCTGCCGCTGCCGCTGCCGCTGTCGCCGCCGCCGCTGCTGCCGTCGCTGCCGCTGTTGCCGCGCGCGCCACCCGCGAGGGCCTGCGCCGCGCGGGGGCGGCCTACTGCTGTGCGCCGCCCGCTCGGGCCGGCACCCGCGCGGGGCGGCCTGCTGCCGCGCGCCGCCCCGCGGGCCTGCACCCGGGCGGGGCGGCCGGCGCCGCGCGGGTGTGGCCTGCTGCTGTGCGCCGCCTGCGCGGGCCTGCAACCACGAGGGGCGGCCTGCTGTCGCGCTCCGCCCGCGCGGGCCTGCACCCGCGCGGGGCTCCGCGCCGCCGCCTGCGCCGGCTTGCGCCGCGCGGGGGCGGCCTGCTGCTGTGCGTCGCCCGCGCGGGCCTGCTGCCGCCCGCCGCCCGCGCGGGCCTGCACCCGCGCGGGGCGGCTTGCTGCTGCTGCGCCTCGCGGGGGCGGCCTGCTGCTGTGCGCCGCCCGCGCGGGCCTGCACCCGTGCGCGGCAGCCTGCTGTCGCGCGTCGCCCGCGCGGGCCTGCACTCGCGCGGGGCGGCTTCCTGCCGCTGCGCCGCGCAGGGGCGGCCTGCTGCCGCCGCGCCCGTGCGGGCATGCGCCCGCACAGGGCTCCGCTGCTGCCGCGCCGCGCCCGCGCGGGGCTTGTGCCCGCGCGGGGCGTCCACTGCCGCTGCCGCCGCGCCGCGCCCGCGCGGGGCTTGTGCCGCGCAGGGCCTCCACTGCCGCTGCCGCCACGCCGCGCCCGCGCGGGGCCTCTGCTGTCGCAGCCGCCGCTGCTCCCCTCCTTCTTGCCGCCGTGTGCTTGCTTGTTTCGACTCCCACGGGTTAGCGTCGTGTCATCGTGGTGTCATGTCGTCGTCTCCTTTTAAATATCATCGTACTTAATGGTTGTTTTGGGGACTCCGTAGGTCGAGGTGTCGTTCGGGGGCCGTGAGTAAACTGCAGGTGTTTCGACCAAACGCTGTCCAGGTGGGTGTTCCTTCAAATCCTAACTTTTATGAGATATGGTAAAGTTCGTGTATGCATGAATATAATGATATTGACCTTATGATCTTATCTAACTCCTGTTTTTCATAAGCATGTTATTACTAATATCTCTAGCGACTGTGGGCGCTCTCCTCCGTCACTGTGGGAATGTGTAAAAGAAATTATGTCTTCACATGAACAAAGCAACATATAATTTATAATCGCATCTAACCCCTGTTTTACATAAGCATGTTTACTGTTCATATCTCTGGCGACTACGGGTCGCTCTGGGTACGACACACCCACTTACACATGTATGAGCCCAAGGTTTGCTTGCACGCACACCAGCGGTTTGGTCACCGCACTGGTGTATTTTTTCAGAAAAATGGCATGTCGGCCCGTGTACCCCACGACTAGTGGTGATGGGGACCTCTCACGGCTGCTCCCGTACCGCACGAGCGCCGTGGAGGGGTATAGGCAAATCACGAGAGGCAGGTGCATAATTGATTGTTACAGGGACAAGTACGTATGTTTGATTGTTATAGGAGCAAGGGCATATGTTTGATTGTACAGGAGCAGATGCACGTGTCTGGCTCGTTACAGGGTACCGTGACTCTCTTGAGAGGGGGTAAACATGGACACGCGGGTGGCTCGGTTTGCATTATCTTCAGTTTTCCTTTTATCGCATATATATTGTTTACCCTGGTTTATGTTGCATCCTGGTAGTGTCACTGACTCCCCACTCTGTGACAGGTTGGTCGGGCGCGGGCACGGGACGAATGTGAGGACGGTCTAGGAAGATGTTTCGTTTTTAGCATTTCTTTCGAGTGACATTGCGAGGTTTTATTCATGTATATCCCCTTAGTTTTTCGTGCTGTGTGTGTGGGTTCGTCTGTGCTTGTGTGGATGTTCAAACTACTGTGGTGACTCTGTTTGCTCTCTTACTCTGTAGTTTTCAGCCTATTTTCAAACCAGGAAAAATGTTTGCGAAAACGACTTTTAAAACAACAAGTGTCGTGTTGGCACCGATTTGAAAACCCATGGATTTATCCTTTCTAAAGATCGACGGCCGTGTTAAGTAATTATAGTACTTTCTCTTACTATTGTGAACGATGATTGTGGTTAAAGTGTGAACGAGATTGCATGCGGGATTGGTATGCCTGTCTAAGTTGAAACCGCCGTGCACGTGCAGAGGAGACTCCACTCTCGGGGTCTAGGAATTTGCACGTGTGGCGGGTCTGGCGTGCACTGTGGGGACTCTGTAAAGAATAAAGAAATTTTTTTAATATTTCACGTTTTTTTGCTCGACCGAAAAACCCCCGGGGCTTGACAGAGGAACAAAGCACGGTTGGTTACTCAGGGCTACTCACAAGTTGAAGGAATAGACTTTGATGAGACTTTCGCCCCGGTTGCCCGTCTCGAGTCCATTCGTATCCTTTTCGCTATTGCTTGTCATTTCAAAATTAAGCTTTTTCAGATAGACGTTAAGAGTGCGTTTTTAAATAATTTTTTAAACGAAAAAGTTTATGTGGCTCAACCAAAAGGTTTCATTAATCATAAATTTTCAAACCATATTTTTCAATTGAAAAAGGCTCTTTACGGACTAAAACAAGTATCGCAAGCATGGTACGAAAGATTGACGAAATATCTTTTGGAAAAAGGCTATACTCGAGGGGGAGCCGATCGGACACTCTTTGTGAAGCATTCTTAGGATAACTTCATTGTGGCTCAAATCTATGTGGATGACATCATGTTTGGAGCTACGAGAAACAACGATGCTTCAAAATTCGCCGAACCAATGGAAAGCGAATTTGAGATGTCCATGATGGGCGAGCTTACGTATTTTCTTAGATTGCAGGTTAAACAATGTGAAGATGGCATTCATTTGTGTCAATCCAAGTATGCGAAGGAGTTGGTTAAGAAATTCGGATTAGAAAATTCTAAAGACTATCCGACTCCTATGGGAACAAGTAATAAAGGGACTTGGTAGTGTTTCTCACGGAGAAAATGTAGACGAGAAACTGTATCGAAGTATGATTGGAAGTCTACTTTACTTTACTGCTAGTCGTCCGGACATTTCCTTCAGTGTTGGGATTTGCTCAAGATATCAATCAGCACCGAAGGAAATTCACCTAAAAGCAATGGAAATGATCATCCGGTACGTCAAAGGTACAATCAATTTCGAAATTTGGTATCCTATGGGCACGTCTCTCAATATTATAGGATATTCAGATGCCGATTGGGCTGGATCAGTGGATGATCGAAAGAGCACGAGTGGTGCATGTTTTTATCTTGGCCATTGTCTTGTGGTATGGCATAGTAAAAAGCAAAACTGCATTGTTCTCTCTACTGCTGAGGCGGAATATATTTATGCGGAAAGCTGCTCAACTCAATTTATTTGGATGAAGAATGTATTGAGTGACTTCCGCATTCTTGCGACCTCGGTAACTATTTTGTGTGACAACACTAGTACCATTAACATTTCTAAAAATCCTGTGTTGCATTCTAGAACAAAACACATTGAACTGAGATATCATTTCTTAAGAGAGCTAGTTGAATCAAGTTGTCACGCTCCGGGTGTAAACCAGAACCCGGGCCTGTTTACAGATCCGCCGTGCACACGGAATTTTCCACGTACACGAAGCGCCAGTAACCTACTCAGATATAAGAGATATAATAAAAGAGCATAAATACAGAGAGCTGAACAAAAAACTAATACATCTCAAACTGAAACTGGAAGTAAAATACAGTACAACAGTGGAAATAATAAAACAGTCTCTCCCAGCTCACCAAAATAGATACAATAATTTGGCAAAAGCCAGACCCGAAAAGAATAATACAACAACCTGAGATAAAATGGGGTACAACAAAAATCCAGCTAACTCACGGTCGGGGCAGACGATCTATCTAATCAGCTATCCTCTTACCTCGATTCGCCGCTGAAGGCCCAGCAGCTCCCGCAGAAGACTCTACAAAACAAAGGGAAAGAAACATAAAACAACAATGGCGGGTGAGAACTACTAGATAAACCAGTAGCCCCCCCTAGTGGGTAAAGCCTCAAACTCCGACGCACCCACTAGGTCTACCAGAGGCAAAAGGGGGAAGAAAGGTGGCAAGCTATAAACAGAACTGTTGAAAAAATAAAATAAAAGGGAAGCTACCACTAATATGCCTCTAAATGCAGTGCCAGAAATAGTCACTATATGAATGCATCAGTAAAAGTGTCTGCCTGAATAAATCCAACAAAAATCCAGCTAACTCACGGTCGAGGCAGACGATCTATCTAATCAGCTATCCTCTTACCTCGATTCGCCGCTGAAGGCCCAGCAGCTCCCGCAGAAGACTCTACAAAACAAAGGGAAAGAAACATAAAACAACAATGGCGGGTGAGAACTACTAGATAAACCAGTAGCCTCCCCTAGTGGGTAAAGCCTCAAACTCCGACGCACCCACTAGGTCTACCAGAGGCAAAAGGGGGAAGAAAGGTGGCAAGCTATAAACAGAACTGTTGAAAAAATAAAATAAAAGGGAAGCTACCACTAATATGCCTCTAAATGCAGTGCCAGAAATAGTCACTATATGAATGCATCAGTAAAAGTGTCTGCCTAAATAAATCCAATCAATGGACCAGTAAGAACTGGTACTGCCTGCTCTGCCGGGCGCATCGGGTATGCTAATGGCGCATAACACCGACGCAAAGAATGAGTATCAAGAACTCAAAGACTGTCCGTCGCACACTCCGGAGTGGCACTCGAGGGGAGCGACCCACACGAGTAAAGTGTCTCTGTCACAAGTATCACGATATAGCAGAACTGGATCACGACTATGATCAAAGTGGAAAAGTCCATCCACTAGAGAAACCCCAATCCCCAATCTGATGCACAAGTAAACATCCGGTCAACCGCCCAAGTGACCCGGAACTTCGTGGTCATTACAGTGTGATCGACAGCTTATGGAGGCCTATTTCTGTGGATAGTGTATCTGATGCGCAAGTAAACATCCGGTCAACCGCCCAATGTCCGCGGTCGCCGCAATACCCCACAAATCCACAATCTGGTACTACCAATCCAACCTCGATAACCTCTGCTACACTATCCAACAACCGTGCTCGAACCCGAGTAACAAGTATGCTGAGTCTAAAATAAAAGGAGAAAATAGAAATCATGGTTTCTCCAAAGTCAACTCCCGGCATGATAATGTAGCAGTAAAATTGGCCTATCTAGATGTCCATACAAGCATGCCAATGTCCCGATGTAGCATAAAAGAAAGGGTCAACAGAACGATCACATAAGCTAAGTCATAATGTCCCCAACATGATAATCCCTTTTTTATAAAAGCTAAGTACTAAACATGACAGTAATATTCCCAACATGATGTTCCCACAAGAATAATCCCACATGATAGGCTCACAATGATTAACATACACAGCATGACTTTCAAATAGTGTAACATATCAACCAGTGCTAAAATAGGGGTTCCTCTAACAGTCCTAGTGAGTAAGTCGTAAAAATGAGGGATACAGCAACCACCCACCTGGAACACACAATCCACAACAGTAATAGCCTCCTCGCTGTCCAACTGGCCGCAGGACACCCAAATCTGCGAACCACTGCAAAAAGTATCGCTTTAGCAACAACGGTAGCAACTCCAAAAACAACACTTACTGTTTTACAAAAACAGCACAGAAAATGAGGGATTTCACCTCTTTGCAGTCCTCAGAAAAATCCAGAAAAATCACCGTTGTGTTTTTTGTGAAGAGTAGATACGAATCGAGTATTTATATGCCTCATTCAAATACTCGTAGGCCGAGAAAATCCATGATTACTACACCGCTGTCCAAAAATCACTGCAAAAAAAAGGGGTTTAAAGAAGCTCCAGAAAACCTTGTAAAATCTCGAAACTGGCAGAAGTGGTTAATGGGAAAAGTGTAGCCCTACCTGTCATGAAAAATATGCCGCAAGAATCGCTCAAAAATTCCCTCGGGGTAGCCCAGGGGAGCCCGCGGACTGAAATGCGACGAAAAAGAACACCGGAAGAAGAACGTCGCAGTGCGCCGAATCGCAGAAGTCGCCGATGTTGAGATCTCCAAAAATTTTGAAACTCCTTCAAGGGATGCAGCACAAGATGGAGATCAACATTGCTTAAGGGCTCGTTCACAGAAGAGCTCGGGAAAAGCCCAAAAACAAAGGGGAAAGTCCTATTTATAGCCAAGAAAATGGGGGGGGGGGGGGGGGGGGGGAATACCCCTTTGGGGTACACTTTCGGGCGCTCGGAACAACTGGGCGCCGAACACGGTACACCGTAGTCGGCGCCCAGGTCATTCCGGGCGCGACACGTGGCCCCGAACACGCGTCAACGGGGCGGGCCAACCGCTCTGCGCCGCGTGGCCTGACCGCAGCGGGGAGCGGGTGGCGCTAGCCACTCGCGGGGCGTCACGTGGCGCCCTCCCGCGTGGCCCGCCACACCGCCCCACCAACACCCCACCTGCCGTACTTGCCCCTCGTGTTCCGTGCGCCGCGCCGCGTGGACCGTCTAACTAGGGTTCGCCATGTGGCGCCGCCCCCCGGTCCATGCTCCGCCGTGACTCTCCCGTGGACCGCGCGTGCTGCACCAGCCAATCTGCAGCCTCCACGTGGCGCCTCGGTCGGTCCACAGCTCCTCCATGCACCAAAAATGCGCAGAAACTTCCGGGAGTCCGTTTTTGGGCATCCGGACTCCGAAAAATACAAGTAAATAGCCGATTTTCGATGTTTATCCGCGCTTAATCCAAATCCAGCATCGGATTTGCTTGAAACCCTTTCTAAAAATCGGCAAAAATAGCCGGAAGGCGGGCTTGATCCGGAAACCTCACAGAGTTCGTCCAACGCGTCCCTTTGACGCGTTGCCGATCCGACACACCAATAATAGGTGTTCCACAGTATGGATCAAGGGGAAAAGCTGCACGGGGATATGGGCTACTACATCCTCCCCCACTAACAAAAGTTTCATCCTCGAAACAAAAGCCATACCTCAAACCGGAACCTCGAACAAGTAGGGGTAGGTGTCCATCATCGTCGACTCGAGCTCCCAAGTCGCCTCGCGCTCGTCATGGTTGCTCCCCAAGACCTTCACAAAGGGAATGGCCTAACTGCGCAATTCTCTCACATCTCGATCCAGAATCCGCAGTGGGCGCTCCTAGTACCTCAAGTCCTCGCCGATCTCGAGCGAGGTGAAGTCGATGACGTGCGATGGATCGAAGACGTACCTCCTCAGAGTAGAAATATGGAAAACATCGTGGACACCAGCAAGTCTCGGGGAAAGTGCAAGCCTATAGGCAACTGGCCCAATGCGCTCCAATACCTCGAAAGGCCCAATGTAATGAGGGCTAAGCTTTCCACGGATACCAAACCTCCTGATCCCTTTCGACGGAGAGACTTTTAAGAACACATGATCTCCAACCTGAAACTCTAAGTCTCATCGCCGAACATCAGCATAGCTCCTCTGTCTGCTCTGGGCGGTCTGAAGATGCTGTCGAATCACTCGGACCTTTTCCTCTGCCTCCAATAATATATCGAGTCCCAAGGTCTGTCTCTCGCCCACGTCACTCCAATAAAGCGGTGATCGACACTTGCGTCCATACAACGCCTCAAAAGGAGCCATCTGAATGCTCGCTTGAAAGCTATTGTTGTACGCAAACTCAGCCAAAGATAAGTGTCGAATCCACCCGCCGCCAAAGTCCAAGACGCAAGCCCTCAGCATATCCTCAAGGATCTGTATCGTCCGCTAGGACTGCCCATCAGTCTGTGGATGAAAAGCTGTACTGAAACTGAGCTGAGTCCCCAAGGCAGTCTGTAAACTCCTCCAGAACCGTGAAGCGAACCTCAGATCTCTATCTGATACAATATAGGCGGGCACTCCATGTAATCTCACCACCTCATCCAAGTACAGCTGGGCTAGCCTCTCGAGTGGCCAAGTAGTCTGCATCGGCAAAAAGTGGGCTGACTTGGTGAGTCGATCCACGACTACCCAAATAGCATCTGCTCCTCCCGGTGCTCTCGGCAATCCAACCACGAAGTCCATAGTAATGTGATCCCATTTTCACTCAGGAATTGGAAGACTCTATAACTTACCAGCTGGCACTCGATGCTCAGCCTTTACCTGCTGGCAAGTTAAACACTGCGCTACAAACCTCCCAATGTCCCTCTTCATGCCGCTCCACCAGAAATGTGCCTTGAGCTCCTTATACATCTTAGTCCTACCAGGATTAAGGGTATAAGGTGTATAATGGGCCTCTCTCAAAATCTGCTCTCTGATCTTGGAGTCCACTGGCACACACGCTCGGTCCCTGTACCTCAGTACTACCGAAGCATCCACTGTAAAGTCCCCTGATTCATCGCTCGAAGTCTGATCTCTAATCCTGGTCAAGTGGGGGTCCTCACTCTGTCTCTCTCTGATCCTGTCCAGTAGAGTGGGCTGCACGACTAATAAAGTCTGTCTAGCAGAGACCCCAGGGGACACAACCTCTAGCTCAAGCCGCCTCATCTCCTCAAGTAGTGGCGCCTGGTCAGTAATCAACATAGACAAGCTCTGCATCGCTCTCCTACTCAGGGCATCTGCAACCACGTTGGCCTTGCCGGATGGTAAAGGATATTCACATCATAATCCTTTAATAACTCCAACCATCTGCGCTGTCTCAGATTCAACTCTTTTTGTGTAAACAGATACTTCAGGCTCTTGTGGTCGGTATAAATCTCACAGTGCTCCCCATAAAGATAGTAGGGCCACAACTTCAATGCAAAAACCACAGTGGCAAGCTCTAAGTCATGGGTAGGGTAATTCTTCTCGTAATCCTTAAGCTGTCGAGATGCATAAGAAATTATCCTACCCTCCTGCATCAGCACGCAACCAAGTCCACTATGTGATGCATCATTGTAAATCACATATCCTTTCTCCATAATAGGGAGGGAAAGGATAGGAGCTGACATCAGTCTGCCTTTCAATTCCTCAAAGCTCCTCTAACAGTTCTCACTCCAAATAAACTTAATTCCTTTACGAGTCAAACGTGTGAGGGGTGAGGAGAGCTTCGCAAAGCCCTCTACAAACCGACAGTAATATCCAGCTAAGCCCATGAAGTTTCGCACCTCAAAAATAGTCGTCGGTCGGGGCCAATCCCGAACTGCCTCAATCTTCACCGGGTCCACTGCCACACCTGCGGCGGAAATCACATGGCCCAAGAAAACTACCTCCCGAACCCAAAACTCGCACTTCACCAACTTGGCGTACAACTTCCTCTCTCGTAGAAGTTGCAGCACAATCCTCATGTGCTCCTCATGCTCAGCATCGCTCCGGGAGTAAACCAGGATATCGTCAATGAACACTACAACGAACCGATCCAAGTACGGTCGAAAGATCTTGTTCATCAAATCCATAAAGGCGGTAGGGGCATTAGTCAATCCAAAAGGCATGACGGTGAACTCATAATGCACGTACCATGTCCTGAAAGCTGTCTTCGGGATGTCCTCGGCCCTCACCTTCAGTTGGTGGTAACCCGACTGTAGATCAATCTTCGAAAAGACACAAGACCCTTGCAGCTGGTCAAACATATCATTAATGCGCGGCAAAGGGTACTTGTTCTTGATGGTCACTTTATTCAATTCTCGGTAATCTACGCAGAGTCGAAGTGAATCATCCTTCTTCTTCACGAACAACACCGGTGCTCCCCAAGGCGACACACTCGGTCTAATAAAACCCTTATCCATCAAATTCTTGAGTTGCGCCTTCAACTCTCTCAACTTTGCCGGTGCCATCTGGTAAGGAGCCTTGGAGATTGCGCAGTTTCCGGAACTACGTCAATCATAAACTCAATCTCTCTGTCTGGCGGCATGCTCATCAACTCTGGTGGAAAAACATCCGGGAACTCGCGGACAATGCGAATATCCTCGAGTCCCGGAGCCGCCGTAGGCCCCTCAACTACACTAGCCAAAAAGGTTACACAACCTCTATGAATTATCTGCCTCGCCCGTGAAGTCGAAACCATAGTGGCGAAGAAAGCACTCTGACATCCCCGGTACATAAACACCTCATGGCCTGGCTCTCTAAAAGTAGTCGTCCTCGCGGCACAGTCAATAATCGCGAAATACCGAGCCAGCCAATCCATCCCTAGAACCACATCAAAGTCCCGCAGCTGTCTCAAGACCATCAGGTCTGCTGGCATAATCCAGGACTCGATCTGCACCGGGCAGGACCAACAACACTCCTCCACGTGCAAAGTATGATCGGAAATCTGAACCTCTCGTGCACGTGGTAACCATCCTACCTCTAACCCATGTAATGATGCAAATGATCTACTAACAAAAGAATGCGATGCTCCGATATCAAATAAAGTGCGAACTCTAATGCCCGAAAGTAAAGTGATACCTGCCACCACATGGTCGGCTGCTGAGGAGTCATCCACCTGGGATGCATAAACTCGGCCTCTCTAGGCCGACGGCCGGTGGTCAGAAGGGTGGGAAGAAGGTGATCTGCTCATTGGAGCATAAGACCGCTGGGCTGACGACCGCTGCTGAGATGAAAAAGGGGCCGATGCTGAAGAAGGTGCTGCTGATGTTAACAGAGGGCATGTAGCTCGAATGTGGCCAGACTGTCCACATCGGTAACAGCGACCCCACCTCAAATCACAAGTGTCTGACGGATGCTGTCCCCTGTAGAAGATACACCTGTCCGAAGACCGGGAATGCCTCGACTGCTGCTGCTGTCTCTGGGGCTGCTGTTGAGACCTCTGCTGTCTCGGCTATGACCTCTGCTGCTGCGGCCTCTGGGATCCACCAGGCCCTCGTTGCTCAGAACGCCCACTGCCATGGAACTGGGGCCGCGGCGGTCTCCACGAACTGGCCTGTCCCCAATCATCTAGTGCTGGTCGCTTCCTGTCGGAACTCTGCGCGACCATCCCGCCTCGCCTAGCTACCACAGTGTCGCCCCTCTCCACCCACTGGGCATGCTCTGCGGCCTCCTCAAGAGTCTGAAGCCTCTGAGCATGTACCAGGGTATATATCTCGCTACGGAGGCCTGTCTCGAACAACTCAACCTGATGTGGACCATCACGGGCGACAAAGGGCACGTAGTTAAGCAACTGCATGAACTCCTGATAATAAGCCTGCAAAAGTCAAAGACATCACCCTATTTCTGTAACCTTATGTTGTCTGTAGCCAACATAATTGTCCAACAGAAATAGAATATGTCGATCACTCTTCACTCACTGGAAAAGTCAATTGAACAAATTACCGACTTTCGCAGAAATATCACGTCTCTCACGCCCTATCATCCTAGGGTCCACCATAAGCCTAGGGTTTCCTAAGCCCCAACTGACCTATCCCTAAGCTCTGATACCAACGTAATCTGTCACGCCCCGGGTGTAAACCAGAACCCGGGCCCATTTACAGATCCGCCATGCACACGGAATTTCCCACGTACACGAAGCGCCAATAACCTGCTCAGATATAAGAGATAATAAAAGAGCACAAATACAGAGCTGAACTAAAAACTAATACATCTCAGACTGAAACTGGAAGTAAAATACAGTACAACAGTGGAAATTATACAACTGTCTCTCACAGCTCACCAAAATAGATACAATAAGCTGGCAAAAGCCAGACCCGAAAATAAAAATACAACAGCCTGAGATAAAATTGGGTACAACAAAAATCCAGCTAACTCACGATCGGGGCAGACGATCTATCTAATCAGCTATCCTCTTACCTCGATCCGCCGCTGAAGGCCCAGCAGCTCCCGCAGAAGACTCTGCAAAACAAAAGGAAAGAAACAGAAAACAACAATGGGGGGTGAGAACTACTAGATAAACCAGTAGCCTCCCCTAGTGGGTAAAGCCTCAAACTCCGACGCACCCACTAGGTCTACCAGAGGCAAAAGGGGGAAGAAAGGTGGCAAGCTATAAACAGAACTGTTGAAAAAATAAAATAAAAGGGAAGCTACCACTAATATGCCTCTAAATGCAGTGCCAGAAATAGTCACTATATGAATGCATCAGTAAAAGTGTCTGCCTGAATAAATCCAATCAATGGACAAGTAAGAACTGGTACTGCCTGCTCTGCCGGGTGCATTGGGTATGCTAATGGCGCATAACACCGACGCAAAGAATGAGTATCAAGAACTCAAAGACTGTCCGTCGCACACTCCGGAGTGGCACTCGAGGGGAGCGACCCACACGAGTAAAGTGTCTCTGTCACAAGTATCACGATATAGCAGAACTGGATCACGACTATGATCAAAGTGGAAAAGTCCATCCACTAGAGAAACCCCAATCCCCAATCTGATGCACAAGTAAACATCCGGTCAACCGCCCAAGTGACCCGGAACTTCGTGGTCATTACAGTGTGATCGACAGCTTATGGAGGCCTATTTCTTTGGATAGTGTTGGTTGTGCGCAAACCGGACCCAAGAAACGGACTCAGCGCGAGAAATGAATCAAGATTGCCTAATGTGGAGTTTCGCCGAAAATTTGAAATGGATTCTTGCAAAACAGACTTCGTATTTGGATTCAGCGCAGAAAAACGATGAAAATCGGCTATTTACATGTATTTTTCTGAGTTCCTACGCGCGAAAACGGGCAACCCGATGTTTCCTGTGGATTTGGGAGCTTGGTGGACCGGTGGACCGTAGGGGTTTCACGTGGCGGCTCCCCGTTGGATCCGTACGCCACGTGGCAGGCGTAGAGGCGCGGCGCAGCAAGCCCGGCCCACGCAGCAGACGCGGGCAGGCCGGGCAGGCGCGGGCAGCGGCGCGGGTAGGCACTGTCGCGGGCGGGAGGATAAGGGAGGCCACGTGTCGCCTCCCGATTGGCCGCGTGGATTGGCCTGTCGGGAAGCGACACGTGGCGATGATCAGGCACGGGAGCGGCTGCGCGGGATGGCGCGAATGCGTGACGCGTGGCGGCCCGGCGGCACAATGCCGGGCCGGCCCGTTACTGTAGCAACAGGGGGGGGAGGTTTTGCAGCAGCTTCTTCTTCTTGGTTTAAATGGAGTTCCCTTCCTTCATTTGGGATCTTTTGGAGAGCTTTTCTCAGGGGAGTTTTTTAGCAGAGCTCCATCAACAAGTCTTCTACAACATTGGATTTTTTGAGGATTTTTGGAGGCCATCTGGATCATCTTCTCCACCTACATTTGAGGACATCACCATTGCTGCTTCACAGCCCTCTCCGTCGCAATTCGGTGCGAAAATTCCCCAGGACTCATTTCTTAGAATTTTGAGCTCATTTTTGGTTCTACGTTTTCAAAACAGGTAAGGCTACAATCTTTGTATTCAACTCTCCCCTCAGATCTCATTATTGTACAGAGTTTTAAAGCCATCTTTGGGACCCTTCATTTCAGTCTGGAATCCTGAATAGTCCTCAGTGTTTTGGCTTTTCTGAATTGTAGGAGTGGAATATTTGGATAATTTTTTCGGGGAAATTTCAAGGACTCTAAGATCTACAATATTGGTACGT
Organism: Tillandsia leiboldiana; assembly: GCA_029204045.2. Lineage (NCBI taxonomy): Eukaryota > Viridiplantae > Streptophyta > Magnoliopsida > Poales > Bromeliaceae > Tillandsia > Tillandsia leiboldiana. Next base: position 10,893,335 of record CM055062.1, read on the forward strand.
ACTATTTTCCCCAGATCTGAGTTTTTATTAGGGTTTATGAATGATCTTTGGAACACCTTGCTGCACTCGTGTACAGATGGAACTTGGTGGATAGTTCAAAGTGTTTATGGGTTTTCTCCTTCATCCGAGCATGAAATTTGGAGTTCTTTAGCTCAATTTGTATCTACTCTCGACAAGGAATCCAATGGTACCTCTCTTTCAGGATTTGGAGCACGTTTGGTTAGGTAACTTTAATGATATTTCCAAGTGCTGTTATAAGGTTTACTGCAGTCCCTGTTTTAGTTTTGATTTGAGCAATGCACCTTGGAATGCAGATAACTTTGTGGATATAAAGTCTTTTTCAGAAATTCAAGTTGGGACTTCTTCCTAACTTCAAGGTGAGAAAATTATCTTGTGTAATATGTGGATAAATCCCTTTGGAAAAGCCCCTAATTAAGCTTGGAAATGCTAGCAAGTTTATGTTAGCAGTTTTGGACAGCATTGTGACTTTTGTTGTGTTTGAATGTTGAGAGAAATTAATGGTGGATTTTGAGGACTTGAAGATGTTTGTGTGGAGCTGGAGATCTTTTTTTTTGCTGCTAGGAACTTCATCTTGAGGTATTTGGGGCTGCACTTACATCTTCTTTAACTTAATTTCAATTGCTGAAATTCTGGAATTTAATTGCGCAGTGTGTATTGTTTCAGTGATTGCGCCCAATCCGTGAGGCGGATTTGGATGATTTTTGTGGCATCGGACTCCTGAGAGGATAAGGATTACTCACGCCAAAATTCAGCCAGATCGGGCATCGTATCATCAAGTTTCAGGTGGGTGGTTGTGCTTTGCCGAAATCGACGATTTACCCACTCGGGCTATTTGTTTCCCTCATGGCATAGTTGATTGTTATTTTCTTTTCCTTGGTGAATCATGCTTGAATCTCCATATTTATGTTAGGTTAATTGATCCTTAGCTTATGCATGAGTAAATGATTGGTTGGTTGATATTACATTATCTCATATGAAGTTGATTATAAGTGATCATTCTTAAATCTATGCTATGTGAGGGTAATTGGGAAATTAATCTTCAACCTACACCTTGTGATGAATGGTTAACATTATTATGTGAGAATGATGGTGATAGTTATATGTGAATGGTTGGTTGATTTATGTGAGAACTTCATGGGATTATGTGAGAACTTAATGGTTGATTTTATTTGAGAATGACTTATGTGAGAGTAGTTGGGTTGGTGATCCTTAGTCTCCACTTGGTGATATGAATTATAGTTGTTGATCCTTATCCTACAATATGTGATGTTGGGCATAGATGTCGATTCATAATCTATCTATGAGAGAATGATTAGTTGATTGATCTTTGATCTAGCTTATGTGAAAATGGGTGTTGATGTTGGTTATTGATCTAGTTGATGTGAGAATGACCTATGCTTTTGATTTCTAATTCATTCATGATAAGATGGATATCATTGTGAGTTGAGGCCTATTCCTTATGAGACTAAGCATTGTTCATGACTCCTATTACCTCCAATGAGATTGGACGTTGTTGGTAGATCCTATGTTCATCCGATGTTCATCCTATGTGAGATCAATGAAGGTTGTGGAGCCTTAGACTATTCATTGGTGATACATGATTGAATGTCTATGTTTAACTAATGTTAAATGATCCTAAGCATATTCATGTATGAATGTGAGGTTTGACAAGCGTTGTACCATCTTATGTGATGTTGATTAGGTGTGGCACTTCCTTATTTTATACTTTGTGAGTATCGTGTATGTGGTATAGGCAGGCATAGGTTGTTGCACTTAACGTTCTTATGCAATTATCAATATTTTGGAATAGCATGCTCTAATAAATGTAAGAACATCGACACCTGTTTTCTTTTTATCATCTTGGGACATTTGCATGCTTGTATGGTCATTAGATAGGCCACCTTTTTCTGTTACACTATCATGTTGGACTTGACTTAGGAGAAACCATATTTCTTGCTTTTCTCCTTTCATACTAGGCTCAGGGTATTTGTAGCTCGTGCGCGAGCAGGGGGTTTTTGGATAGTGTAGACAGCTTCTTGGGATCTAGGACAGGCTGGCTTGAGGGCAGGGTATTGCGGCTACCGCGGACTTTGGGCGGTTGACCGGATGGTTACTTATGCATCAAATTGGGGATCGGATTTTGTCATGCCCCGGGGGGTTTTTACGCGCGGAGCGGTAGCCACCGATACTCCCAAAATTTCACATATATTTTTTTTTGAAACCAATCTCCCCCGGCGCGTGCCCAGACCCGCCGCATATACAAATTCACTCTGCAAACGGGCAGAGTCTCCTTTGTATATGCACGGCGTCCTGATTACAAAGTTCACATAAGCATGCCTTTAACCACACTAGACCGGTTGCCAATCACATACAATCATTTTCAACAACATACAATCAATTTCCACAAGTAATACAGGGGCCGACTATTTTTGAAAGGATAAAACCACAGGGTTTTGAATGCGATGCCCACTCGACATCAGGTTTTATAAGACTATTTTCGAAACCACATAAATCCACAGAATTTGAAATCGGTGCCCACCCAACACCAGGTTTAATAAAACTAATTTCGAAATCACATAAATCCATAGAATTTGAAAACGGTGCTCACACGGCACCCGTATTTTTAAAACAGTTTTCGCAACATTTTCCATATTTCTTGTTTGTAGTTTGAAAGCGGCCAAGTAAAGAAGTAAGAACAAACACCCAACCAAAAGAGTTATAAAAATAGTCCAACATCCACATCGATCCCACGGGGGTATCGCGATCCACAACTAGCTACAATGCGTAATGAAATGAACCGAGAAGGTAAAGTAAACCGTATCTGTAGCCTCTAAGGGCTAGAAGATCGCTCACGCGGCCTCACCAACACCCTACCACTCGCCCCTGGACGGACTAGACGAACCTGTTACAGAGTGGGAAGTCAGTGACCAGAAACAATAATACAAGCAATAATGCTAAAGTAAGGCAAATCATGGTAAAAACCGGAGCAATCAACAATGAAGAACCCTGTGCAAACCAAACAATGAAGAACCCTGTGCATACCAACCCGGGCACCTCCCCCGGCAACCACACCGAGCACCTGCCTCGGGAACCCCTGCCGAGCACCTGCCTCGGCCGCCGAGCACCCACCTCGGCATCACTGCTCACACCCCCCACCCACGGGGGCCCCCATTCCTAACATCACCATCACGCGAGGTACACGGGTCAACGTACCACTTTTCCGGAAAAGCACACCCTCGTGGTGGCCAAACCGCTGGTGTGCGTGTAGCTACCTCGAGCATCGACCGAGAACCAACCTCGGCCAACCAGACCGAGCACCCACCTTGGTAAACTAGACCGAGCACCTGCCTCGGCAATCACCCAGAACATGATGTATCAACGAGTACCACGACCCTCAGTCGCCATAAACATGATGATAATGAACACATAAGCATATACGGGGGTTAGCAGTATTTTAACATGTCAAACCTTTGCTCTTACCGATTACCCTCGTTTCCCGACTCTTGAACTGTCAGGAGAGGAACCCACCTTTCGACATCCGACTGGTCACACCGATCACCGTTCTCATCGCTAGCATGCTCCAAACAACTCTACTGTTGTTCGGAGAGGGCGAATTGCCCGTCCAGTCTCCCACCGTGACGTTCATTAATCCGAAGGTCCACGTCACCCCCACTACCCCTTATAAGATGAATATAACAATAACGAAAACATGCACAAAGAGGTTCTAAGGGGTACCCACCTGGAACGCGAATAAGAAGGTGTGCAGAAAATTCCAGTTAAAACACTCCCACCCTGTGCCCGGAAAAGCTACAGTAAGGAATAATGTTAAAAACATCGTCGCGGTCAAAAACGCTAAAAAACGGGACGAAACGGGACAAAAACGGAGCTTCCGGACTCTCCGGCTGCAGTCTGGTGCACGGGTCCAGGCGTGGACCGGGTCCACGACAGGAAGCGGCGGCGGCACAGACCGGGTGCACCGCACGGTGAGCCGCTGGAGCACAGCCTGCGTCGCTACCGGGCTCACAGCCTGCGTCGCGGACCGGGCTCACGGCTACAGTGCCTGCGGCCGCAGACCGGGCGCACGCCACTGCGGTGCGCCATTGCGGCTTGGGCCGGGCCGCGCACGGGCTGAGGCGCGCGCCGGATCCACGCGGTGGGGCTGTGAAGGCGTACACCGGGTGCACGCCCGACCAGTGGACCGCGCGACCTAGCGCACGCATTCGTGCGCCGGGTCCGCGCCCCTGGGTCCGGAAGCTGTGCGCCGGGTGCACGCCGGGCCCTGTGGACCGCGCGGCCTAGCGCACGCATTCATGCGCCGGGTCCGCGCCCCCTGGGCCCGGGAGTCATACGCCGGGTGCACGCCACGCCCCGTGGACCGCGCAGTGGCCTCGGCCGTACCGGGATGAACAGTAGCCCCCTTTCGCCCCCCCGCGGCTCCGGTTGCGACCCCGCGACCCCGGCGACTGCGGCGGCGACCCCGTGGACACGACAACGGCGGCGGCGGCCTCCTGTTTAACGACGGCGGCGGCGGCCTCCCGTTCAACACCTCGTATTGCCCATGACAACGACCAACGAAATCCTCATACCGAAAAACCGGGAAGACTCGAACCGCTCACCTTGTTTTCGCCGGAGGAAGAAAGAGGATCGTCCCGCTCTCGCTCGCCGGGTTCCGCAGTGCGGTCTTCCTTCCTTCTGCCCGTCTCGTCGCCTCGGTTCCTCACGCCCACGGTTGAAACGAGAGAAAATATGGATTGGGGTTCCCCTTTTTTTTCTTAAAAGCGCCGCCTTAAACCCTAGCCGTCAAGAGGAAAACCCAGGAGGAAAAACCCTACGGCCCCCGGTTTTAAAGAAACCCTAAAATAACCGGAACAAAAACCGGCGGCTAAGATTATCTCGAAAAGCGTGTCAATCGCTCGCACGAATTCCGAAGCGCCTAAAAGGAGTCCAAACTTCAAAATTAAATTCTGGGAGATTTCGGGGTCGGAATTCAAATCCGATCGCGCCGCCGTTCACCGTTTTGCGAGCTCTACCACCTAAAAATACCCGCAAACCCCGACAATCAGCCCAAAAGTTCTCGAATTTCGACCCCCCTCCCTAACAGCCGAAAATGTAAAATTAGGACCTAAAACGAAAAAACCGAAAGGTCGAGGTACCACCCAAAAGATAAAATAACCCACTGACATAACAAGATGAAAAGTCCGATCACAGCAGGATCCCGTCCGATCGCCTCGAAAAGCGTGCCGGCCACTTAGCACGAATTTCGATGCACCACACAAAGGCAAACGCTTTGACCCCCATTCCGGGAGATCCGTAAATCGGAATCCGAATCCGTTCGCTTTGTCGTCCTCCGTTTTCCTAGCTCAATCGTAGAAAAATACTCGCGGTCTAGGCCAGTCCATTGCAGAAAACACAGTGAAGAGTCTCCCTAACAATCCCGTCATAAAAAGAAGGTATGCAAAGGCATTGGAACGCCAGGACTCTACAGGTTTCCCTTTAGTGGATGGGTCTTCCCACTTTGATCAGAGTCGTGATCCAGTCCTGCTTTTATGATACTTGAGACCGTGATTGAGTTTTGTTATCACATCGGTGCGGCTTTATATGCCCGGTGATGCTTTCCTCGTGTGGGTCGCTCCCCTCGAGTTCCCCTCCGGAGCGTGGGGGTCAGACAGTTATGGACATTTTTTCCCATCACATCGGCGCGGCTTTACTTGCCCGATGATGAGGGTTTTTTCTATCACATCGGCGCGGCTTTATTTGCCCGATGATGAGGGCGGCAGCAGGCAGTACCAGTTTTTACTGGTGGATAAATTGGGTTTATTCAGGCAGGCATTTATATTCTGATGCATACATTTAGCTATTCTTTTAGCTTGGTATTTTAGAGGCATAGTAGTGGTAGTTTCCTTTTTCCAGCAGTCTCTATTGCTTACCACTCTTCTTTTCCTTTTGCCTCTGGTAGACCTAGTGGGTACGCCGGGGTTTGAGGCTTTACCCACAGGGGGAGGCTACTGGTTTTACTAGTGGTTCTCACCCCCATTGTTGTTTTTTTTCCCCTTTCCTCCCTTTGTTTTGCAGTGTCTGCTGCGGGAGTTGCGGATCTTTCGGTTGACGGTTCGAGGCGAGGGAGTCGCGAGATAGATCCCTACCAGTGTTGATTTCTACAGTGGGATGGATGTACCAACCCGGATTGTGGGTTTCACTATACACAGTTATATTTTATTATTTTAGTTTATCTCCCATTTTGGATTTATAGATGTTGTATAGGTGGCTTTTTACTTGTATCCAGCTATTCCGTGGATCGGATTATTGTATCATTATTTTTGGGAGATGGATATTGTACCTTTATTTTTCAGTTGTACAGTGACTCGGACTTTTATTATAGCAGTTTTCCTTCAGCTCTGATATCTGTTTAGTTGTTAGATTATACTTTTGCAGGTTGGACGCTTCGCCTATGCGGGATTTCGCATAGGTGGCGGATCTGTTGGCGAGCCCGGGTCGCAGTTTCGACCCCGGGGCGTGACAGATTAGAGATGCATTTGTCCTCAAGGAAGATACAAGATAATAACAAATAGCAGCTCCACATAAGTATATGCACATGCCAGAATCACTAATGAACTACACCTGTTCAATAACCATGATCCATAATCCATAATAACTCCTCAGAGTAATATTCGCATATATATGCCAAAGAGTAATCGAGCATGAACTCTATCTCATCTAGTATGACATGAACATAGCCATCAAGAATGCTAGATCTCAAATCCTCTAAAGCATGTATAATAATAAAGTAAGCATTAATCCACATGATCTAGGCCACTTTCCACGCTTACATCTCAATTCTATTAGTTGTACCTTAATCATGCATGCTATAAGTCACAGAGGATAACAATCCCTTAGGTAAGCTTTCCCTAATCACCAACATGGATATCCGAATCATGCAAGTCCTCATAATATAACATGAATATTAATCTTGCAATTCTCTTAGACAATCAACATTACTAAGCTTACCTCTCAATCACAAACAATGTACCCTAAACATGCATGCATTCTATCAAATAGAATTAGAGAACCGTCCACCAGTTCCGGGGACAAGGCAACCCACCTGAAATGCTTTCCGCAGGCAAAGCAGAAGTCGGTGAAGTGCGTAGTCACACGCTAACCAAAAATCCGCTGAAACCGCACCCTCGGAACTCAGTCGCGCAAGCCTCAGCTCCGATCAACCACACAACAACAACACACTAATCAATACCCCAAAACGCACCCACTGTTTTTCAAAATAACACAAAGAAGAGGGTTTTTCACTTGCGCGCAGTCCTCCAAAAAATCCAGAAAAAACATGGTTGCGATCCTTGCGATGAGTAGATCCAAATCGAGTATTTATACACCTCGTTCCGACACCTGTAGGCCAAGTTTCAGTACAAACATTGCGGTACATAAAAGTATCCACAACGCGCAATTCTGCGGAAAAACAGCCACTAATAAGCTTAATTATCACCTTTGAAGAGTCCTCCAAAAATTCCAATAAAAATACAGGCATGTTTCTCTCGAAGCGTAGATATCAATCGAGTCCTTACACGCCTCATTCCGATGCTCGTAGACCGAGAAAATCCAACAATACTCTACCGCTGTCCCAAAACTCACAGCAGTAAAGGGGGTCAAAGTTTGCCTCGGGAACCATGCCAAAAACTCAAAATGAGACGAAGTGACCAATACGGAAATCGAAGGCGTACCTCTCTTGAACGTACAGCCCAAAAAATTGGCTCGAAATTCCATCGGGGTGATCCAAAGGGTCTCGCGCACCGAAATGTGATGGTAAAAGCCAAAATCCAAGAAGCGTCGAAGTGTGCCGCGTCGCAGAAAACACCAATGTCACGGCCTCCAAAAATTCTGTAAATCCACCACGAGATGTAGGACAAGATGAAGAACAAGTTTCCTTGAGGGCTCACCACCAGTAACCCTCCGGAAAAGGGCCAAAAGAGCAGCCAAAGGGGCTATTTATAGCCAAAACAGAACATTTCCCAAAATTCCCTCTGTGTCCCCACATTCGGGCGCCCGAAAGGATTCGGGCTGCTACAGTCCTCCAAAACGTACCCCGAACCATCAGCGCCCGAAACAACCTGGTTGCGACACGTGGCCCCGAATAGCAAACAGCGAGCCTAGCCAACCCGCTCGCGACACATGGCCGAGCCCCCGCGCCCGCGTGAGCGCCTCGGTCGGCGCGCCCACGTGCGCGCCCGCCGCGCTGCCGGCGCCCACGCCGCGCACGCAGCCCGAGATACCTACTCAGCTCCTCGCATGGTCCGAGCGCACATAGACCGGACAACCAGCGACCGCCACGTGGCCCCGCCCCGGTCCATGCACCCGTCTGCGCGACCCCGTGGACCGCGCCTACTGCGCCGGCCAACCGGAAGCCGCCATGCGTCCAAACCCGGTGCACGCCTCGCCCCGTGGACCGCGCGGTCCGCGCCTCTGCCCGCGCCGCTGCTCGCTGCCGTGCTGCCGTGCTCCGCCGCTGCACGCCACTGCCGATGCTGCCCCGGCGGCCGGAACAGTACCACACTGCCTCGAAATCCGTGCACGGGCATTCGGGCTCCGAAAAATGCAAGTAAATAGTCAATTTTCATCGTTTTCGCGCGTTGAGTCCAAATCCGATGTCCGTTTTGCCCAATTCCTCTTCTAAAATTTGTCGAAGGCCTCCAAATAAGTGTTCTTAACCCAAATTTCGCACCGAGTCCATTTCTTGAGTCTGATACGCGCACAAACACCTCCAACTCATGCAAAGAGCCTCCAGAAGTTGCCAGACACACTACAAAAACCCTGTCGAGATCCGGGTCATCACATCCTCCCACACTAAAAGAAAGTTTCGTCCTCGAAACTAACACAACTCAAAAAAAGAGTCTCAAATACCAAGGGTAAGTATCCATCAACATCGCCTCCAGCTCCCAAGCCGCTACTCACTCCCCGTGATTACTCCTCAACAACAACAACAACAACCAGTATGGCATGGCCCAATTGCGCAATTCTCTCATCTCACGAGCCAGAATTCATAATGAGCGTCCCTCGTACTTCAAACACTCACAAATCTCAAATGAGGCGAGTCAATCTTGGGTGATGGATCCAAAAGTATAACACTCCTGAGCTGAGACGTGGAAAAGACCTCAGGGATTCCAACAAAAGCTGGGGGAAAAAGAAATAACCACCAATGCTACACGTACCAACACCACACCCTAGTGCCAACTCAACCAAGGCGACCGGAATACCCCCACACGATCATCCAAGAAGGAAATGGGCCCTAACAAGCTGGGGTCCTCACTCGGTCACTCTCGGATCCTGACCTTCCGAGTGGACTGCACAACCACAGGCTACAATCAAAAGGGACCCCCAGGGACACAACCTCAAGCCCTGTTCGCCTCAATAATTCCACACAGCGCCAGCTGTGGAATCATCAAACTCAACTCCAGACAGCTCTCCCACTCAAGATATCCGCCACTTCAGTGGCTTTGTCGGGGTGATACAAAATGCTCAACAATAACCTAACGGTAACTCCACAGCCACTATGGGAGGCATCACTATAACTCACAATCCATCTCCCATCACTAGCGATGCTAAAATCGGCGCTGGTATCAGTCTAATCATCCATTCGTCAAGCTCTGCTGGCACAGCCCAGTCTAAGAAGCTCCTCGTCTCAACAATAAATGTCGATCTCGGCCAATCCTCGAATAACATCCGCTTTGGCTGGATTTCCACCGTCGCTCCCACGGCTAGAATAATGTGACCCAAGACGGTATGTTCCCGAAGCTAAAAGTTGCATCTCAACAATTCGGCATACAACTTCTTCCACACAGGCGTTGTAGCACTAACCACAAGTACTCCACAGGCTCCAAGTCACTCTGGGAGTAAATCTGAATACCCCAGGAGAATACCGCCACCAGTCCGTCCAAGTACAACTGGAACACACCATTCCTCAAATCACAAAGACGGCAGGGCACTAGTCAATCCAATTAGCCCCACTATGAGCTCATAATGCCCCTACCGTGTGTTGAACGCCGTCTTGGCAAAATCCTCGGCTGTATGATTCCAATAAATACATGCCTCATAGAAGAACAACTGTCGGAGCATAACTCAATCAAACGGTCCTAAATAAAACCCGGACCTGCTTGCGCTCAAACCACAGTAAAACCCTCACCGTCGTGCATCCACGACGTGGCATCACCACCGTATATCAACGGCGTGGCACTAGGTCCAACAGACCCCTTGATCCATAAGATCCTGCAACTGCACCATCAGCTCTCTCTGCTCTACAGGTGATATCCAATGAGGTGCTATTGAGGTTGGCGCAGTTCCCAGAACCACGTCAATCGCAATCTCAATCTCCTTAACTGGCGGCATCATCATCAGCTCAGGTGAACTCACACCCGGGATCTCACGGGCAAAGGGATATCCTTGAGTCCCGATGCCGCCATAGGCACCTCTCAAACTATCGCTGTACCCGGTGTGCTCTAATTGTCTCAACCAGCAAACCTCTTCTTGTCTGCATCGCAGAAGGTCATAATCCTCTCTCTCCGCAGTCAAACATCATGTGGTACTGTGCCAACCAATCACAGGCACTGGGTCAAAGCACCAACTACCACAATACCAATAAGTCTTCCGGTATAACTCATGGTCTCAACTGCACTGGACATGATCCACAAGCTTCCTCCGCATGCACAATACCGACAGGAACCTGTACCTCTAGTCAAGTGATAACGACTCTGCCTCTAGTCCATGCAGGAATGCACAATGCTCTAACTCAGACGGCTGTAATGAAATCACACCTGCGATAATCCGATCCACTGCCGTGGCGCCCTCCAACCAGGCAGCACAGACTCATCTGCTCGATGAGAGTGGTCGTCGCTCAGTCTGCCTCGTCATCAAAGTCCGGTCTGCCAGAAAATATCTATACCAATCACATAGGGAGCATAACCTCTGCTTCTGCTCACACTGCGGCGATGAATGTGGTCTTCCGCAGATAACATATCCACGCTACCGCCGCTGCTAAAACTAACGCTGGTACTGCTATCGGGGTCCATCCGATCCCTGGCATCTCAAAAATCCACGATCCCTGGGAAGAAAATCGGGAATACCTCTGCCGGCCGCTCTGTCCTCCATCAACTAGTGCCAAGCGCCTCCATCCAGAACTTGCCTCTGGCGGCAGATCCCTATCCAACGAAACCATAGCGCCACGCTCCACTCAACGCCTACTCCAACGAGGCATCCAAGATCTGAAACGGAGAGACCGAATGAGCTAAAAGATATCCTGGCGCAAACCACTCCCAAACACACATATCCTATGCGCCTCGTCCCTCAAACATGGAGCACGCAGTTCAGCAACTGCGTAAACTCTCAGGCATAAGGGGGCTCTCAAATAGTCTCTCCATCACCACCAAACATGACTCTGCCTCCAAAGGCTCCAAACTCAATCCTACGAGTCGTGGTGGTTCATCTGCCGAAACTGGCTCAACTGATCGATAATGTCCAATAGCTCATCAGCTGTCAGCTATCCACCCTGCCTCGGTGCCTCCACACTAATCGTCGGCACAGAGGGGGCTACTCGCTCCATCGACGCCACTGAAAACGCAGCCACTGAGGATACTGCAACCGGGTGGTCTCAGGAGGAAAGCACTGTCGGGCTGCCCGCTGCTCCGACGACTGTGTCACCCAAGCCAGCAACCCACTCTGCTGCTATTATAACTCAGACAATCCTGTCATCTGGGTCTGGAGCTCTCTGACCTCAATCCGGGTATCCGGCCCAAAACTAATCGCTCAGGCTCCACTACTGCCACAGGATGTACACGGTTCAAAACCCAGCGTCGGGGGAAACACCGCTCACCACGACAAAACTGCACATCAGCACACAACAAACACTCGACCCAATCCAGCGAAAGTCTAGAGCATGTCACCCATTCCACAGCGTTATGTTGTCTGCAGCCAACATAATCACTTAGGAGAATAAACATGCCAATCACTCATCCCGTCCCTTGGGAGAGATATAAAACTCAATCAGGACTCTTGCTACAAGTCACGACTCTCACGAAGTCATCCTAGGGTCCAACCACAAGCCTAGGGTTTCTAAGTCCACCATGACCTACAACCTAGGCTCTGATACCACTCTAATCTGTCACGCCCCGGGGTCGAAACTGCGACCCGGGCTCGCCAACAGATCCACCGCCTATGCAAAACCCCGCATAGGCGAAGCGTCCTACCTGCAAGAAATGGCCTACAGCTAAACAGATATCAGAGCTATAAAATAAAAGTGCTGTAAAACTAAAACCAACCATCTGTACAACTGGAATAATGATACAATATCCATCTCCCATAAATGATAATCATACAATATCCTCAAATACAAAAAACCAAAACTCAACAGAGAGGTAACCTGAAAATAATACATCAGTGTACAAGCTCTCAGTAAAAGTCAGATCCTCACAATACAATAATCTATCAAAAATGAAAAAATAAATAATCTACTGACTGTACTCAGAATCTCCAATGTAGGGGTACCACTACTCTCCACAGACGGGTAGGGATCTAGCTCGCAACTCCCTTGCCTCGCACAGCAACCGCACAATCAGCAACACCCACTAAGACTCTGCAAAACAAAGGAGAGAAAAGAAAGATGGGGGGGAACCCCCAATGGGTGTGAGAACTACACCAAAATGGAGTTCTCAGTGGGTACCACCGCCAAGTCCGACGATCTACCTACGAAGTCTAGTAGAGGCATAAGATAACAATGCAGTAAAAACTGAATAAGAAAGCTGGAGATACTCTACGGCTACCATACCTCTATCTAAATGCTCAAAAGGGGAAAAACCAATGAAAGGTATGCAACCACTCGCACACGAGGTGCACAATCGACCCAATCGAGCTGACTGCCACATCTGGTCCAGTCAAACCTGCGCCTCCCTAGTGTATCAACGTAGGGTGTCCAACTAGACTAACTCGCTATCGAATAGTGGGACATGCAGGCTATAGTCGAAATCCACGCTCTCTCTCAGAACGGAAAGACTCAAGATCCTCAACATCTCGCACAACGGTCGAAGTACTCTCAACGACACGGGATCACCGTCAACCCAAACGGCTCCCAACAACACTAGCACTGGTCTAATCACAGCTACTAGACTCCACTCGGCCCCCAGGCACGAGTGCAACAATAAAAGTATCTGCCTGAATAAATCCAATCAATGGACCAGTAAAAACTGGCACTGCCTGCTCTACTGTCTCAAGTATCTGCTCACAAATCGGTGCTCACTGACCGATACTCAATGTCTGGCACTCACTGGCTGATACTCAATGTCTGGCACTCACTGGCCGATATGTCAATCGCCTACTCCGGAGTGGCACTTGAGGGGAGCGACCCACACGAGTAAAGTAACCATGTCTCACAAATACAGTAACCATGTCTCACAAATACAGTAACCATGTCTCAATATCTCACTGTAGCAGGACTGGATCACGACAATGATCGAAGTGGGAAAACCCCTCCACTGAAGATAACCCGATCCCCCCAGTCTAATGGAATAATACTTAAAAAGTGGGAAACTCCATCCACTAGAGAAATCTGATCCCCAAATCTGATGCATAAGTAAACATCCGGTCAACCGCCCAATGTCCGCGGTCGCCGCAATACCCACAACCCACAATCAAGTCCAACCTGCCCCAGACTCGAAGTCTCGACTACACTATCCCAAACCGCTGCTCAACTCGAGCAACAAGAATCGCCTGACTAACGAATAAGGAGAAAAGAAGCAAACATGGTTTCTCCTAAGTCAAGTTCCAACATGATAGTGTAGCGATAAAAGATGGCCTATCTAGATGTCCATACAAGCATGCATTTGTCCTCAAGGAAGATACAAGATAATAACAAATAGAAGCTCCACATAAGTATAAGCACATGCTAGAATCACTAATGAACTACACCTGTTCAATAACCATGATCCATAATCCATAATAACTCCTCAGAGTAATATCCGCATATATATGCCAAAGGGTAATCGAGCATGAACTGTCACGCCCCGGCGTCGAAACTGCGACCCGGGCTCGCTAACAGATCCGCCGCCCATACGGAAACCCCGTATAGGCGAAGCGACTAACCTGCAAAAAGAATCAACTACAGTATATAGATATCAGAGCTGAAAGTAAACTACTAAAAACTGAAATCCAATCACTGTACAACTGAAAATAATACATATATCCATCTCCCCAAATACGATCGTATAAAAAGTCATCTGATACAAAAACCCAAAAGGGAGATATCTCCAATAAATAAATCAGTGTACAAGCTCTCAATACAAAAAATATCCTCACTACAACAGTCCCTCAAACTGTAAAATAAAGTACAACTCTATACCTCACAACAAAGGTCTCTCAACAGAGGAAAAAGAAGTAAACTAATCTACTGAAGCTCTCCTCTGAAGGGGGTACCGCTACACTCCAACGACGGGTAGGGAACTAGCTCGCGACTCCCTCGAAACCGGTCAGAAGTATCAGCAACAGGAGCACAGGAACAGGAGTAGAAGTCCCTGGGGAAAAAGACACCACGACGGGTGTGAGAACTACTTCCCACAGTAGTTCTCAGTGGGTGCCGTCAACAAGCCCAACGGTCTGCCCACTAAGTCTACCAGAGGCATAAAGTAACAAAGTGATACGGAAGGAAAAGAGCTGGAAAGGATAACTCTACAGCTACTATGCCTCTATCTACTATGCTTAAAAGGAAAAAGAACACAGATGATGGTATGCATCCACTCACTACTGACAATATGTCACAAGTACTATGCTCAAAGAAAACTCTACTATGACACATGCTATGCCATCACTCTCTCAATGTCACCCAATCTCAATGACTGTCCCACTTTGGACCAGTCAAACAAACCTGCGCTCATCTACTGCCACTACGCCCAAACAGGACTTGGTCTTACGTAGGGTGTCCCTCAAGGACTATCTCAATCTCAAGCGAACTCTAGTGTATCAACTAGTCGCATCATCGCAGCCTCGTCAGGCTCGGTATCATCATCGCACCCGGGGCGTAGCTCGAGGGGAGCGACCCCAACGAACTCAAGTATCACAAGTATCTCATAACTGCCATGAAATGCCAGGCTCAGCAGGCTATAATCCACGATCAAACAGATCGGTATCACAAAGCTCGAAACACAACTCAGTCAGAAAAGAACCTCGACTCAAATATGAAAAGCCCAAACACTCTCACGGCTATGTCGGAGAACCCTCAACGACTCAACTCACAACACTAACTCACTAAAAGAAAGTACCACACAGCTGGGACCGCCGTCACTCCAAACGGCTCCCACACCAGAACACCAACCACATCGATAACTCAGGGAGGGCCGACACATAAGGGTTTGGAAAATCCGATAGGTCGGTGCTAAGAACCCTATCAAACAAGAACAGACTCTAGGCTCCGCCTATCGAAGTTCCCGGCCCCCTTACAGTTCGGGAACACGACAACCTCGGTACAACACGCAGAAGATACCAACTAGGGCCCGAAAGTTCCGGGAGGCCGACACCTACAACCCTATCAAACAAGAACCGGTTCCAGGCTCGGCCCCCGTGGCTTTCGTCCCGACAAAGGAATGGTCCCTAGAACCCAGACCACTCGAATCCTTACGAGTGGGAAAATTTACAGGAAAAGGGGTGACATTTGTTACTGAAAACCATTTTCACTCAACCCCCACGGGTGTGGACTAAAAGTAGTTCCCTTTTTGAAAAACCATCTTATTTTGAGGAGAAACCCATTTTAATGATTTTTAGTTCTTTTTAGGAAAAACAGTTAGAAAATAAGTGTTTATCCAAACCCTAAAGGGCTGATGCCTTTGTCCAATCAAACAAGAACAGACTTCAGCGGCCCTTCGATGCTTGGAAGGAAACATCGATAGACTAAAATCATGTGTATGTCAAAAGGTTCTGCGTTCTAGGTCCAGCTAACACAAGCACACAACTGCCACTAACACAGTGGCGACAGCACAACAGGGATAGAAGACCTCCCGGGACTACCGTTTATCCAAACGGCTCCCGGCACAGAAAAGCGACCCACTACGTCTACCAGAATCCACTCTGCTCCCAAGCACGAGTGCAAATGCATCCCACACTAAAAGAAAGTCCCGACCTCTCGACCCACTACCCGGGCAAGGGTAACACTATGTCCAGGAATAGAATAACAGTGTGGGTGTCTAAACAGAAATAACCCTAGCCCAAGTGAGGGTTTTCTACTGGTCTGGTTACACATGCAACATATGACGGGGGTGCTAGGTCAAGTTCCAAGATAACTATATTAACAGATGATAAAAGGAATAACAATTCCTACAATCTGGCATGCTACACAAGAAAATAAACTATCATTCATTGTCTTGTTGGGTTATGTATAATTGGATCTAAATAGGGGAAAAAACACCTAAAGGGGGGTGAATAGGTGTAAACAATAAACACTCAAAAATCTTTGCGATATAAAACCCAATGCGGAAAAATAAATAACACGCAGAGATTTTTACGTGGAAAACTCCAAACCGGAGTAAAAAACCACGGGACCGATAACACGGTGAAATCCACTAGAATTAAACACGTACAAGGTGATATACCGTACTCACAGACGACTCAACCTTTTCCGTACGCTCCTAGTTGATCTTCTCCGCTCGCTCCACGACGCTTCTCGAATCCACGATTTGCGTCCAACGCCGAATCCACGACGTCCGACCGAATCCACGGTCTTCACCCAGTAGCACGCTTCGAATCCACGAACGTACCTCACTCCGAATCCACGAGAGTGGTAGCACCTTGAATCCACAAGGCCACGCGAGTCCACGCGCCGATTTTGGAAAAATCATTGTTTTTGGGTGGTGATGATCCGCCGAATACTTAGATTAGAAATAGATCGGAAATACCATCTAAGTATTCATTGATTTGATTCTACTCAAAATGTGAGCAAGAAAACCTAGAATCAAATCAATCAATATAGATGAAGAAACATAAGATTTAATCTATTGATTTCCTTTCTTCTCTATTTGTGGATCTATCTAATTCGGTCGTCTTTTTTCTTTTTCGTGGGTTACCCTAAAAGATGAATTAAAGGGTCTATATATAGGTTAGAAACCATTGGAAGAAGATAAGAATAAAAAACTAACCATTTCTGGAATTTTTCAGGACGGCGATCCGGATCGGACTTCGGCGATCCGGATTGCAGTAGCGAGACAAACAGTTTCCAAAAAAACCAAGGTTCGGGATCCGGATCGAAGTGCCTGATCCGGATCGTTCATACAGTTTCACCAAACACCAACGTTCGGGATCCGGATTGCAAAGCCTGATCCGGATCGTTCATAAACATGGTAAAACCAGTGTTCGGGATCCGGATCAAGGGAGGCTACGATCCGGATTGAACTGATGTATGAACGAACACCCTTCGGGATCCGGATTGGAAAGTGTGATCCGGATCCTGAACATGTCCCATGTCCAGTTTTTGATTTTTATGCAATAAGAAATTCATCCAAGTGTTTCTACACTATAAGAAGTATTCGGATCACCAAAAATAATTAGTTAAACATACCTGATCCTTTTGAATTCTTCTTTCTTGAGATTGAGTTAAATGATCCAACTTTCTTTATCTTCAATCTTCAAGACTTAACCGAATTCACGAAATATGCCAACTCAAATTCCGTAACAATCTCCCCCTTTGGCGGTTTCGTGACAAAACATAAATCCACTCAAGAAAATTCAAAAAGATATTTTTGTTGCTATCACCATACAACAAAAATTTACAATGGAGATCCAAAATAGATACATGAGTTAAACTCCTAAAACAGACTCTAGACTTAGACATCTGTACTCTCTGCAAAAGAAATCATTCTTGACAAAAGAAATCGTTAGATATCTCAAGAATTTTATATCATTCAAAAACCACATACAGAGATGAAGTTTATGCTCATTTACTTACCATGACATTTATACATTCAGATATGTAATTTGATCATAGTTAAAAACCAACATATCTCCTATGCAATCAAAATCCAAATGTCACAAAAATTGTTAGTGAACATCAACTTGTTAGTTATATTACATGCCCAAATAGTTAGCAAATAGTTAGTCGAGGCATGCAAGCAATCACAAAAGAAAACCAAAAGTTGAAGTTCTACTTACCTTACTTACCTTCATAGTTCAACTGGACAATCAAGATTATTCAAACTGTTCTAATACTCTCTCCCCCTTTTTGTCACAAAGTTAGCCAAAAATTACCAAAAAGGAGAGCAAAGTTAACAAGTTCAAGAACCAAAAGTTTGAGAATTAAAACTAAAAACTAAAACTTAAAACCTACACAAGAAAAGATTAAAAATCTGCAGTTTGAGCACAAATCAATCATCTGAGGCAGAGTCTTCAGAGCTCGTGCAGCCCAGTTTGTTCAAAATTCCTTTCAGCATTCCCGAAATCGTAGAACATTCTTGTTTCATCTTAAGTATGTCCTTGGACATCTTTCTGAGTTCTAGAGCCATTTTATCTTGTTCTTGGTTGATGGAAGACACTAAGTTTGCCTTTTGGTCGATTCTTCTGGAAGTTGAAGAACGTTGTGTGACAACTGACGGAGCAGTCTGACCTTCATTCCGAGGAGATCTCCTTGGCAGAGAATGTGAATTGTCAAGAGGTTCATTGCTTGGCGAATTCTTTTTCCTTGCGTGCTGCTTAATTATTGAGGAAGGCTTCACTAGCTTTTTGTTCTTTAGGTAAACCTTACTTTCTTCATCAATACCTTGTTGTATTTCTATAAGAAATGTGTCCCAATCTTCTTCGTCTTCAGATTCAATTTCAGTTTGAGGGATATTCTTTGTTTCCTCTTGACATGTTTCATTTATTTCAATACCCCGAGCTCGTCCAAGCCGTCGAGCAAGTCCTTTTCTTTTAGTTTTCACAGATGTTTCTTCCATCGGAGCTGTGATGATCCGGATTTCCCCAGTAACTGTTGTAGCCTTAACAGTGACAATAAAAGGCTTATATGGTGTAATGGAGCTTGTAGTAACGAAATTGGACCTCAGAAATGGATCCGGCGTGAAAAACGGAGCAAGTGGGCTTTTCCGGGGGCTTTCGGCAAAATTTCGGATGAGAATTTGAAGAATCGGACGGCGGATTTGGACTCAGCGCGCGAAAACGATCAAAATGGCATATTTACTTTATTTTTTCGACACTGGGTTACTGTTCATGCCGGAATTACTGTTCCGGCCGCCGGAAACACTGTTCCGGCGACCGGCGGCAGGCGGCAGACGGCGGCGCACGGCGGAGCAAGGCGGCGCAGGAGCGGAGCAGGGACGCGGGCAGCGCGGGCAGGCGCGGGCAGCGCGCAGGCGCGGGGTCCACAGAATAGGCGTGCACCGGGTGCACCGAAGACTCAGAAGGCCACGTGGCAGCCTCTGATTGGTCCGGCGGCGTCAAGGGTGGCGGCTTGTCCCTGACACGTGGCGCGCTGTGATTGGCCGACGGGATCCGGAAGACCCGGCGCGTGGACCGGGCTCGTGCGCCCCGTGGACCACGTGGGACACGTGGCGGCTGTTCATTGGCGGCGCACGGCCGCCCACGTGTGCCGGGCGCGTGAGAAACGTGGGCGGCGGGGGACACGTGGCGCAATTTCATTGGCCCGTACGGATGTTTCCTGTTTTGTGAGGTGTGGCGCTGTCTGATTGGCTGGTTTCGGTGTTTTGTGTTCGGGCCCGGATTCTTTGTGGAGTCCGAATAGTAAATTGGCCCATTATAAATACCCCTCCCTCTCTCTTTGCAAATTCCGAGTTTAGAGAGAGAAAATGAGAGTGAGCCCATAATGAAAGTTTTTCATTTCTCTATCCTCTATCTACCATAGAAATTTCAGAATTTTTGAAGTTCCCGACAGAGAGATATCTGCGACGCATTACGCTCTGACGTTTCTCCTTTTTCGGCCCGTTATCGTCGGAGTTCAGTCAGAAAATTCCTGTACGCTAACTAGGAGGAATTTTTGAACGATTTCTACGACAGTGCGACCGTAAGAGGTAAGGCTTCATTTTCCGTGTTGATCAGTTCACCACATTTCGCACTTTTGGCACGGTTCCCGAGGCATCTTTGACCCTCCTTTTTGCTGTGGTACTTTCTGGACAACAGTAACTTCTCCGAATTATATCTGGAGCTAGGAGCATCGGATTAAGGCGTTTAAGTAGTCGATTTCGATCTACTCGTCGCGAGGAACGCAACAGTAATTTTTCTGGATTTTTCAGAGCACTGTACAGAGGTGAAAATCCCTTCTTGTTGTGCTGTTTGGAAAAATAGCAAAGGCTGTATTTTTGGGATTTGTGTTTACTCTGGGTGTGTTATTCTGTACAGTTGTGCACTGTTCTTGACGAGTTGCGGGTATAGAGGACTGTGGATAGTAAGGAGACCTTTCTGGGTATGGATCACGCTTTTCGAGGTGGGTGGTTGTTGCTTACCTCACTTCTGACTATCTCACTAGGAGTATTAGAGATCCCCTATTTTAAACTGGTAATCGGTATTTTAATTGTGAATTGCATGAGTAAACCCCACAAATTATATGACGGCTTATTTATAATAAATTGGGACACTGTTGTTGGGACAAAGGCTATATCATAATCTCGCATGCAAAATGACTTACTATGTTGGGACATTTAAGCCATCCTTTTCTAAATAAATATCAAACACTTTTCTTCAGTTTTAAAAGAGGACAATTGCATGCTTGTATGGACATCTAGATAGGCCACTATTTATTGCTACACTATTATTGGGACTTGACTTAGGAGAAACCATGTTTTATTATTCTCCTTTGCATTCAGATGCATGTTGCTCAAGTTTGAGCAGGGTTTTGGGGTAGTGTAGTTGAGGCCATCGAGTCTGGGACAGGTTAGACTCGATTATGGGTTGTGGGGCATTGTGGTATCCGCGGACATCAGGCGGTTGGCCAGATGTTGATTACTTTATCAGGCTTTGGACTTATGGGGTATTGCGGCAACCGCGGACATTAGGCGGTTGACCGGATGTCGATCTTTGCATCAGATTGGGGATCGAGCTTTTGCTAGTGGATGGAGTTTCCCACTTATTGAGTACTATTGCATCAGATTGGGGATTAGCTTTTCTTTAGTGGATGGGTTTTCCCCACTTTGATCAGAGTCATGATCCAGTCCTGCTGTTTTATGATACTTATGATTACTGGTTACTGAGATACTTTACTCGTGTGGGTCTCTCCCCTCGAGTGCCACTCCGGAGTGCGCGACAGGCAGGCTTTGAGTCCTTGAGACTCCTTTTTACATCGGTGTTATGCGTGGGCTGGCATACCGATACGGCAGGCACAGCAGGCAGTACCAATTTTACTGGTGATTAGATTGGGTTTATCCAGGCAGGCAGGGTAGATACTGATGCATACTTACAGTCATTTCCTTCGGCATGGCATTTAGAGGCATAGTAGTGGTAGTTTCCTCTTTATCAGCAGCCTTTATAGCTTACCACTGTCCTTTCCTTTTGCCTCTAGTAGTCCTAGTGGGTGCGTCAGCATTTGAGGTTTTATCCACTAGGGGAGGCTACTGGTTTATCTAGTAGTTCTCACCCCCATTGTTGTTTCCTGTCTCTTCTTCTTTGTGTTGCAGAGTCGTCTGCAGGAGCTGCTAGGCCATCGGCAGCTGATCGAGGTAAGGGGATCGCTGAGTAGATAGATCTCCTGTGAGATTGATTTGTTGTTAGACAGATGTTTACCCTTTACTCAGACTGATGTATTTTCTTATTTTGGGTCTGGCTTTGGCCAGCAGGTTGTACTATTTTGGTGAGTTGAGAGATTATTGTATTTATTACAGCTTTATGATTATTCCAGTCTGAGATACTATGTGGTTCTTCTATTTCAGCTCTGTATTATGCTCTTTTATTGTTTATATTATACCTGAGCAGGTTTACCAGCGCTTCGTGTACGCGGGAAATTCCGTGTGCACGGCGGATCTGTAGACGGACCCGGGTTTCTGGTTTACACCCGGGGCGTGACAGATTAGTTGGTATCAGAGCTTAGGGATAGGTCAGTTGGGACTTAGGAAACCCTAGGCTTTTGGCAGACCCTTGGAAGATAGGGCGCGAGAGACGAGACATTTGCGAAAGTCGTTGATTTATTGTTTGACTCTTCCAGTGAGTGAAGAGGGATCGACATACCCAATTTCTGGTGAACAGTTATGTTGGCTGCAGACAACATAAAGTCACAGAAATGGGGGATTTCTTTGACTTTCGCTAGATTGGGTCGTGCGGGATTGTGTTATTGATTCGAGGTTTCTTGTGGCAGGATGCCTCCGCGACGCAGGATGTTGACGCGTTCTCAGCCTTCTTCCCTGAGCCCGAGCAGGAGGAGTCCGGGCAAGGCCAGCAGAGTTGAGGTGCAGGAGCTACAGGCTCAGATGGCTCAGATGTCGGAGGCTGTTCGGCGTCAGGAGGAGCCATGGGTCGGCTGACGCAGATGTTAGAGCAGAGGGCGCAGCCTGTTGTAGCACCCCCGGAGAGTTCTCCCGTACCATCATCCCCTGCTGTGGCTCCCCCAGTTGTACCAGTGACCCCAGCATCCCCTGTTGCTCGGGGTACTGGTAGACAGCCGTCTGGGTTGACGGGACCTCTGACCTCGGCAGAGCAGCGGGAGATGGTCGATTTGGTTGATGAGGTTTCGCCAGTTTGACCCACCCCATTTCTCGGGGCAGAGTGCAGAGCCGTGGGAGGCAGAGTCGTGGATCACGGCGATGGGAGCGACGTTTTGAGACATTGTTCATCAATGAGCGATACCAGGTGTTTATTGGCGACGAACTTTTTGGAGCGCAACGCCGAGGCTTGGTGGCGGCGTGTTCGACCGGCTGGTCCGCCTGGGGCTCAGCTCCTGACCTGGGCGGAGTTCGCAGTCTCCTTCTGGGGCTTTCTTCCCGGAAAGCGTCCGGCAGAGGTTGGAGGAGCAGTTGAGAAACCTTCGCCAGGGAGATCGGCCCGTGCACGAGTATATTGCGAATTTCAATCAGTTGCTGGCGTGTGTACCGAACGTGGCCAGAGATGAGGCGCACCGGATTACATGTTCGAGCGAGGGTTGCGCCGGGACCTTTTTCAACTGGTTCGCTTCGCGTAGGTTGCAGACCTTGAGGCCTCGATGGAGCAGGCGCTCTATGTGGACTGCGGGGAGGTAGTAATGGGAGGAGGTAGCTCCAGCTCCCGTAGTGATCCCGGGGGCGAAGCGCCCATTACCGGATGATGGAGGACAGGCTCATTCTTGGAGGCCACCACGACCGCCACGGCCTCAGTTTTCCAGCCGTGGCGTTCTGAGCGGCGAGGGCCTGGTGGATACCCAGAGGCCACCGCAGCAGCAGCAGAAGCCGCAGTCGAGATAGCATAACTCTCAGCAGCAGTCTCAGAGACAGCAGCAGCAGTCGAGTCGGACCCAGCCGTTGGGGAGGTGTGTCGTCTGTGGGGGGTCAGCATCCGGCAGGCACGTGTGAGATGAGATTTGGCCGCTGTTATCGATGTGGACAGCCTGGTCATGTTCGAGCTACGTGCCCAGTTGCGACACCAGCAACACCTTCTTCAGCATCTGTCCCCTTTTCATCCCAGCAGCGATCGACGGCTCAGCGGCCGTATGCCCCAGCAAGCAGGCCATCTTCTTCACATCCCACTGACTATCGGCCTCCAGCTCAGAGTAGGCGAGTGTATGCTGCGCAGGGTAGAGACTCGTCTGGCAGCAGATCATGTGGTGGCAGGTATCACCTACTTTCTGGCATTAGGACTCGTACTTTATTTGATACTGGAGGATCGCATTCTTTTATTAGTAAAACTTTGCATCATCACATGGGTTAGAGGTAGGACTTTTACCACGTGCACGAGAGGTTCAGATTCCCGATCACACTTTGCACGTGGAGGAGTGTTGTTGGTCCTGCCCGATGCAGATCGAGTCCTGGATTATGCCAGCAGACCTATTGGTCTTGAGACAGCTGAGGGACTTTGATGTGGTTCTAGGGATGGACTGGCTGGCTTGATATTTTGCGACTATTGGATTGTGCCGCGAGGACTGTCACTTTTAGAGGAGCCAGGCCAGGAGATGTTGGTATACCGGGGATGTCAGAGTGCTTTTCTTTGCCTCTATGGTTTCGACATCCCGAGCGAGGCAGATGATCCATCGAGGATGTGTAGCCTTTTTGGCTAGTGTTGTTGAGGGGCCTACGGCGGCACCGGGACTCGGGGATATCCCGATTGCCCGCGAGTTCCCGATGTTTTTCCACCTGAGCTAACCAGCATGCCGCCAGATAGGGAGATTGAGTTTGTGATTGACGTAGTTTCAGGAACTCCGCCAATCTCTAAGGCTCCTTACCGGATGGCAACGGCTGAGCTGCGAGAGCTTAAGCACAACTCCAGATTTGATGGATAAGGGCTTTATTAGGCCGAGTGTGTCGCCTTGGGAGCGCCGGTGCTATTCGTGAAGAAGAAGGATGGGTCACTTCGATTGTGTGTGGACTATAGGGAATTGAATAAAGTGACCATCAAGAACAAGTACCTTTTGCCGCGCATCGACGATCTCTTTGATCAACTGCAAGGGTCTTGTGTCTTCTCTAAGATAGATCTGCAGTCCGGTTACCACCAGTTGAAGGTAGAGGCCGAGGATATTCCGAAAACGGCATTCAGATCTCGGTATGGGCATTATGAGTTTACAGTTATGCCTTTTGGACTGACTAATGCCCCTGCCGCATTCATGGATTTAATAAACCGAATCTTCGGCCGTACTTGGATTGATTCGTGGTAGTATTCATTGATGATATTCTGGTCTACTCCCGAAGTGATGCTGAGCATGAGGAGCACTTGAGAATCGTGCTGCAACTTTCTGAGAGAGAAGAAGTTGTATGCCAAGTTATCTAAGTGCGAATTTTGGCTTCGGAGGTTGCTTTCTTGGGCCATGTGATCTCAGCCGCAGGAGTGGCAGTGGACCCGGCGAAGATTAAGGCGGTCCGGGATTGGCCCGACCGACTACCGTTTCTGAGGTACGTAGTGTTATGGGCTTAGCTGGGTATTATCGTGTGGTTGTGTGGAAGGCTTTGCGAAGCTCTCCACACCCCTCACTCGCTTGACGCGTAAAGGAGTGAAGTTTATCTGGAGTGAGGACTGTCAGAGGAGCTTTGAGGAGCTGAAGAGTAACTGATGACCGCTCCTATCCTTTCCCTCCCTGTTATGGGAAAGGATATGTGATCTACAGCGACGCATCACACAGTGGACTTGGCTGTGTGTTGATGCAGGAAGGGAGGGTAATTGCTTATGCATCGAGACACTCAAGGATTATGAGAAGAATTACCCTACCCATGAATTTGGGCTTGCTGCCGTGGTGTTTGCACTGAAGCTTTGTCGCCATTACCTGTATGGGGAGCACTGTGGATTTTACCGACCGACAATAGGCCCGCCCCCCTCGCCCCCTAAAGTACCTGTTCACAGCAGAAGGAGCTGAATTTGAGGCCGCAGATGGTGGAGCTACTAAAGGCTTATGATGTGGATA
>CM055062.1:10918992-10935249 GCA_029204045.2 Tillandsia leiboldiana
GGTCGCGCGTGCGTTGACCCCGCGAGCGGGGCCTGCCACGTGGCGAAACCTTCTGTTGATTGCTCCCAGTGCACGCCAAGTTGGGCCGGGGACCAGCCCACCCGAAAAATCGTCCCGTTTGGCCATTTAGCCCGAAAATAGCCGATTTTTACGTTTTCCGCTCGCTGATCCGTTTTTGGCATCCGTTTTGATTGCACAATGGGCTCGATACACCAATAATAGGTGTTTTCTCTCCGCCGACCACCCGGACAGGTCGTACGGAAAAACCGGGACCACACCCTGTGCCTAGTCCAGAGCACCTTCACATAGGTATGGAACGGTCCCCTTAGCTTTCTTCTTACCGATTGATAATTTTATACGAAAACTCGTCATAGCTTATGTCCTCCCGTAGATCAAGCGATGGGTACTCAATCACATGCCTCGGGTCGTGGACATACTAACGGAGTTGTGATACATGGAACACATCGTACATTCCTGCCAAATCTAGGCAATGCCACTCTATAGGCCACTAGGACAACCCGCTCCAACACTTCATAAGGGCCTAGAAAATGAGGATTTAACTTTCCCGCATTCTGAATCGCACTACACCCTTTGCAGTGACGCCTTCAAGAACACATGATCCCCAACGTCGAATTCCAATCGCGCCGCCTTTTGTCGGCATAACTCTTTTGCCGGCTTTGCGCCGTCATTAGACGTTAACGCGCAATTCTTACTTTCTCCTCGGCCTCCTGCAAAACATCTGGGCCCAAGGTTGATCCCTCGCCGACCTCGCTCCAATGCAACGGAGATCGGCACTTCCTGCCATACATGCCTTGAATGGTGCTATCCCTATGCTGGCTTGGTAGTGTTGTTGTAGGTGAATTGGGCCATAGGCAAATAATGTTGCCACCACACGTCGTAATCCAGAACACACGCCCTAAGCATATTTTCGAGGATTTGATTGGTCCTCTCAGATTGACCATCGCTATGCGGATGATAAGCGGTAGTGAAATCTAGGCGTGTTCCAAGAGTCTCGTGGAAACTCTTCCAAAACTGTGAGACGAATCAGGGGTCTCAATCCCACACAATAGACATGGGCACTCCATAAGGCGCATAATCTCGTCGATATACAACTGCGCCAACTTGTCCTCGACCACGTGGTGTGGACTGGCAAGAATGGGCTGCTTTGGTCAATCGATCCACCAACACCCCATATCGCGTCGTGGCCCGCTTGAGATGTCACGCCCCGGGTGTAAACCAGAACCCGGGTCCGTCTACAGATCCGCCGTGCACACGGAATTTCCCGCGTACACGAAGCGCTGGTAACCTGCTCAGGTATAATATAAACAATAAAAGAGCATAATACAGAGCTGAAATAGAAGAACCACATAGTATCTCAGACTGGAATAATAATAAAGCTGTAATAAATACAATAATCTCTCAACTCACCAAAATAGTACAACCTGCTGGCCAAAGCCAGACCCAAAATAAGAAAAATACATCAGTCTGAGCAGAGGGTACAACATCTGTCTAACAACAACTCAATCTCACAGGAGATCTATCTACTCAGCGATCCCCTTACCTCGATCAGCTGCCGATGGCCTAGCAGCTCCTGCAGACGACTCTGCAACACAAAGAAGAAGAGACAGGAAACAACAATGGGGGTGAGAACTACTAGATAAACCAGTAGCCTCCCCTAGTGGGTAAAACCTCAAATGCTGACGCACCCACTAGGACTACTAGAGGCAAAAGGAAAGGACAGTGGTAAGCTATAAAGGCTGCTGATAAAGAGGAAACTACCACTACTATGCCTCTAAATGCCATGACGAAGGAAATGACTGTAAGTATGCATCAGTATCTACCCTGCCTGCCTGGATAAACCCAATCTAATCACCAGTAAAAACTGGTACTGCCTGCTGTGCCTGCCGTATCGGGTATGCCAGCCCACGCATAACACCGATGTAAAAAGGAGTCTCAAGGACTCAAAGCCTGCCTGTCGCGCACTCCGGAGTGGCACTCGAGGGGAGAGACCCACACGAGTAAAGTATCTCAGTAACCAGTAATCATAAGTATCATAAAACAGCAGGACTGGATCATGACTCTGATCAAAGTGGGGAAAACCCATCCACTAAAGAAAAGCTAATCCCCAATCTGATGCAATAGTACTCAATAAGTGGGAAACTCCATCCACTAGCAAAAAGCTCGATCCCCAATCTGATGCAAAGATCGACATCCGGTCAACCGCCTAATGTCCGCGGTTGCCGCAATACCCCATAAGTCCAAAGCCTGATAAAGTAATCAACATCTGGCCAACCGCCTGATGTCCGCGGATACCACAATGCCCCACAACCCATAATCGAGTCTAACCTGTCCCAGACTCGATGGCCTCAACTACACTACCCCAAAACCCTGCTCAAACTTGAGCAACATGCATCTGAATGCAAAGGAGAATAATAAAACATGGTTTCTCCTAAGTCAAGTCCCAATAATAGTGTAGCAATAAATAGTGGCCTATCTAGATGTCCATACAAGCATGCAATTGTCCTCTTTTAAAACTGAAGAAAAGTGTTTGATATTTATTTAGAAAAGGATGGATTAAATGTCCCAACATAGTAAGTCATTTTGCATGCGAGATTATGATATAGCCTTTATCCCAACAACAGTGTCCCAATTTAATATAAATAAGCCGTCATATAATTTGTGGGGTTTACTCATGCAATTCACAATTAAAATACCGATTACCAGTTTAAAATAGGGGATCTCTAATACTCCTAGTGAGATAGTCAGAAGTGAGGTAAGCAACAACCACCCACCTCGAAAAGCGTGATCCACACCCAGAAAGGTCTCCTTACTGTCCACAGTCCTCTATACCCGCAACTCGTCAAGAACAGTGCACAACTGTACAGAATAACACACCCAGAGTAAACACAAATCCCAAAAATACAGCCTTTGCTGTTTTTCCAAACAGCACAACAAGAAGGGATTTTCACCTCTGTACAGTGCTCTGAAAAATCCAGAAAAATTACGGTTGCGTTCCTCGCGACGAGTAGATCGAAATCAACTACTTAAACGCCTTAATCCGATGCTCCTAGCTCCAGATATAATTCGGAGAAGTTACTGCTATCCAGAAAGTACCACAGCAAAAAGGAGGGTCAAAGATGCCTCGGGAACCATGCCAAAAGTGCGAAATGAGGTGAACCGATCAACACGGAAAATGAAGCCTTACCTCTTACGGTCGCGATGCAATAGAAATCATTCAAAATTTCCTCCTGGATAGCGCACAGGAATTTTCCGACTGAACTCCGACGATAACGGGCCGAAAAAGGAGAAACGTCAGAGCGTAATGCGTCGCAGATATCTCTCTGTCGGGAACTTCAAAAATTCTGAAATTTCTATGGTAGATAGAGGATAGAGAAATGAAAAACTTTCATTATGGGCTCACTCTCATTTTCTCTCTCTAAAACTCGGAATTTGCAAAGAGAGAGTGAGGGGTATTTATAATGGGCCAATTTACTATTCGGGCTCCACAAAGAATCCGGGCCCGAACACAAAACACCGAAACCAGCCAATCAGACAGCGCCCCACCTCACAAAACAGGAAACATCCGTACGGGCCAATGAAATTGCGCCACGTGTCCCCCGCCGCCCACGTTTCTCACGCGCCCGGCACACGTGGGCGGCCGTACGCCCGCCAATGAACAGCCGCCACGTGTCCCACGTGGTCCACGGGGCACACGAGCCCGGTCCACGCGCCGGGTCTTCCGGATCCTGTCGGCCAATCACAGCGCGCCACGTGTCAGGGACAAGCCGCCACCCTTGACGCCGCCGGACCAATCAGAGGCTGCCACGTGGCCTTCTGAGTCTTCGGTGCACCCGGTGCACGCCTATTCTGTGGACCCCGCGCCTGCGCGCTGCCCGCGCCTGCCCGCGCTGCCCGCGGCCCTGCTCCGCTCCTGCGCCGCCGTCTGCCGCCTGCCGCCGGTCGCCGGAATAGTGTTTCCGGCGGCCGGAATAGTAATTCCTGCATGAACAGTAACCCAGTGTCGAAAAAATAAAGTAAATATGCCATTTTGATCGTTTTCGCGCGCTGAGTCCAAATCCGCCGTCCGATTCTTCAAATTCTCATCCGAAATTTTGCCGAAAGCCCCCGGAACAGCCCACTTGCTCCGTTTTTCGCGCTGGATCCATTTCTGAGGTCCAATTTCGTTACTACAAGCTCCATTACACCATATAAGCCTTCTATTGTCACTGTTAAGGCTACAACAGTTACTGGGGAAATCCGGATCATCACATCCTCCCCCACTAAAAAGAGTTTCGTCCTCGAAACGAGAATCATACCTCAGTCCGTTGTCTCAAATAAGTAGGGGTGGGTATCCCTCATCTCTGACTCGAGCTCCCACGTAGCTTCGCGCTCGTCATGATTGCTCCAAAGGATCTTCACATAGGGAATTGTCCGACTGCGCAATTCTCTCACCTCTCGATCCAGAATCCGTAGTGGGCACTCCTCATACCTCAAATCCTCGCTGATCTCAAGCGGTGTGAAGTCGATGACGTGCGACGGGTCGAAGACATATCTCCTCAGAGTAGAAACATGGAATACATCGTGGACACCGGCAAGTCTCGGAGGAAGTGCAAGTCGGTAGGCGACTGGCCCGATACGTTCCAATACCTCAAAGGGTCCAATATATCGGGGGCTAAGTTTCCCACGAATGCCGAACCTCCTGATTCCTTTGGACGGCGAGACTTTCAGAAATACATGATCTCCAACCTGAAACTCTAAGTCTCGTCGCCGAACATTGGCATAACTCCTTTGTCGGCTTTGGGCGGTCTGGAGATTCGAATCACTCGGACCTTCTCCTCTGCCTCTAATAATACATCTGGTCCCAAGGTCCGCCTCTCGCCCACGTCACTCCAATAAAGCGGTGATCGACACTTGCGTCCATACAATGCTTCAAACGGAGCCATCTGAATGCTCGCTTGAAAGCTATTGTTGTACGCGAACTCTGCCATAGATAAGTGTCGAATCCACCCTCCACCGAAATCCAAGACGCAAGCCCTCAGCATGTCCTCCAAGATCTGTATGGTCCGCTCTGACTGCCCATCAGTCTGCGGATGAAAAGCTGTACTGAACCTGAGTTGAGTCCCCAAGGCTGTCTGCAAGCTTCTCCAGAAACGCGAAACAAACCTCGGGTCTCTATCTGATACTATGGAGGCCGGTACTCCATGTAATCTTACTATCTCATCTAGATATAACTGGGCTAGTCGCTCGAGTGACCAAGTAGTTTGTACAGGCAAAAAGTGCGCTGACTTGGTAAGTCGATCCACAACTACCCAGATAGCATCAACACCTCCCTGTGCCCTCGGCAATCCGACCACAAAATCTATCGTAATGTGGTCCCATTTCCACTCGGGAATTGGGAGACTCTATAACTTGCCAGCTGGCACTCGATGCTCAGCCTTCACCTGTTGGCAAGTTAAACACTGAGCCACAAACCTCCCAATGTCCCTTTTCATGCCATTCCACCAGAAGTGTGCCTTGAGGTCTTTATACATCTTAGTCCCACCAGGATGTAGGGTATAAGGTGTATAATGGGCCTCTCGCAATATCTGCTCTCTGATTTCCGCATCCACTGACACACATACTCGGTCCCTGTACCTTAGTACTCCCGAAACATCCACCGTAAAGTCCCCTGACTGATCGCTCGGGATCTGATCTCTAATCCTGGTCAAGTGGGGGTCCTCACTCTTTTTCTCTTTGATCCTGTCCAGTAGAGTGGGCTGCATGACTAAAGATGTCAGTCTAGCAGAGACCCCAGGGGACACAACCTCTATCTCTAGTCGCCTCATCTCTTCTAACAGTGGTGTCTGGTCTGTGATCAACATGGACAAACTCTGCACCACTCTCATGCTCAATGCATCAGCAACTACATTAGCCTTACCTGGGTGGTAGAGAATATCCACATCATAATCCTTTAGTAGCTCCAACCATCTGCGTTGCCTCAAATTCAGCTCCTTCTGCGTGAACAGGTACTTTAGGCTCTTGTGGTCGGTATAAATCTCACAGTGCTCCCCATACAGGTAATGGCGCCAAAGCTTCAGTGCAAACACCACGGCAGCAAGCTCCAAATCATGGGTAGGGTAATTCTTCTCATACTCCTTGAGTTGTCTCGATGCATAAGCAATTACCCTCCCTTCCTGCATCAACACACAGCCAAGTCCACTGTGTGATGCGTCGCTGTAGATCACATATCCTTTCCCCATAACAGGGAGGGAAAGGATAGGAGCGGTCATCAGTCTACTCTTCAGCTCCTCAAAGCTCCTCTGACAGTCCTCACTCCAGATAAACTTCACTCCTTTACGCGTCAAGCGAGTGAGGGGTGTGGAGAGCTTCGCAAAGCCTTCCACAAACCGACGATAATACCCAGCTAAGCCCATAAAACTACGTACCTCAGAAACGGTAGTCGGTCGGGGCCAATCCCGGACCGCCTTAATCTTCGCCGGGTCCACTGCCACTCCTGCGGCTGAGATCACATGGCCCAAGAAAGCAACCTCCCGAAGCCAAAATTCGCACTTAGATAACTTGGCATACAACTTCTTCTCTCTCAGAAGTTGCAGCACGATTCTCAAGTGCTCCTCATGCTCAGCATCACTTCGGGAGTAGACCAGAATATCATCAATGAATACTACCACGAATCAATCCAAGTACGGCCGAAAGATTCGGTTTATTAAATCCATGAATGCGGCAGGGGCATTAGTCAGTCCAAAAGGCATAACTGTAAACTCATAATGCCCATACCGAGATCTGAATGCCGTTTTCGGAATATCCTCGGCCTCTACCTTCAACTGGTGGTAACCGGACTGCAGATCTATCTTAGAGAAGACACAAGACCCTTGCAGTTGATCAAAGAGATCGTCGATGCGCGGCAAAGGGTACTTGTTCTTGATGGTCACTTTATTCAATTCCCTATAGTCCACACACAATCGAAGTGACCCATCCTTCTTCTTCACGAATAGCACCGGCGCTCCCCAAGGCGACACACTCGGCCTAATAAAGCCCTTATCCATCAAATCCTGGAGTTGTGCCTTAAGCTCTCGCAGCTCAGCCGGTGCCATCCGGTAAGGAGCCTTAGAGATTGGCGGAGTTCCTGAAACTACGTCAATCACAAACTCAATCTCCCTATCTGGCGGCATGCTGGTTAGCTCAGGTGGAAAAACATCCGGGAACTCGCGGGCAATAGGGATATCCCCGAGTCCCGGTGCCGCCGTAGGCCCCTCAACAACACTAGCCAAAAAGGCTACACATCCTCGATGGATCATCTGCCTCGCTCGGGATGTCGAAACCATAGAGGCAAAGAAAGCACTCTGACATCCCCGGTATACCAACATCTCCTGGCCTGGCTCTCTAAAAGTGACAGTCCTCGCGGCACAATCAATAGTCGCAAAATATCAAGCCAGCCAGTCCATCCCTAGAACCACATCAAAGTCCCTCAGCTGTCTCAAGACCAATAGGTCTGCTGGCATAATCCAGGACTCGATCTGCATCGGGCAGGACCAACAACACTCCTCCACGTGCAAAGTGTGATCGGGAATCTGAACCTCTCGTGCACGTGGTAAAAGTCCTACCTCTAACCCATGTGATGATGCAAAAGTTTTACTAATAAAAGAATGCGATCCTCCAGTATCAAATAAAGTACGAGTCCTAATGCCAGAAAGTAAGGTGATACCTGCCACCACATGATCTGCTGCCGAAGAGTCCTCTACCTGCGCAGCATACACTCGCCTACTCTGAGCTGGAGGCCGATAGTCAGTGGGATGTGAAGAAGATGGCCTGCTTGCTGGGGCATACGGCCGCTGAGCCGTCGATCGCTGCTGGGATGAAAAGGGGACAGATGCTGAAGAAGGTGTTGCTGGTGTCGCAACTGGGCACGTAGCTCGAACATGACCAGGCTGTCCACATCGATAACAGCGGCCAAATCTCATCTCACACGTGCCTGCCGGATGCTGACCCCCACAGAAGACACACCTCCCCAAAGGCTGGGTCCGACTCGACTGCTGCTGCTGTCTCTGAGACTGCTGCTGAGAGTTATGCTATCTCGACTGCGGCTTCTGCTGCTGCTGCGGTGGCCTCTGGGATCCACCAGGCCCTCGCCGCTCAGAACGCCCACGGCTGGAAAACTGAGGCCGTGGCGGTCGTGGTGGCCTCCAAGAATGAGCCTGTCCTCCATCATCCGGTAATGGGCGCTTCGCCCCCGGGATCACTACGGGAGCTGGAGCTACCTCCTCCATTACTACCTCCCCGCATTCCACATAGAGCGCCTGCTCCATCGAGGCCTCCAAGGTCTGCAACCTACGCGAGCGAACCAGTTGAAAAAGGTCCCGGCGCAACCCTCGCTCGAACATGTAAATCCGGTGCGCCTCATCTCT
Source organism: Tillandsia leiboldiana (assembly GCA_029204045.2). Taxonomy (NCBI): domain Eukaryota; kingdom Viridiplantae; phylum Streptophyta; class Magnoliopsida; order Poales; family Bromeliaceae; genus Tillandsia; species Tillandsia leiboldiana. Next base: position 10,927,395 of record CM055062.1, read on the forward strand.
GGCCACGTTCGGTACACACGCCAGCAACTGATTGAAATTCGCAATATACTCGTGCACGGGCCGATCTCCCTGGCGAAGGTTTCTCAACTGCTCCTCCAACCTCTGCCGGACGCTTTCCGGGAAGAAAGCCCCAAGAAGGAGACTGCGGAACTCCGCCCAGGTCAGGAGCTGAGCCCCAGGCGGACCAGCCGGTCGAACACGCCGCCACCAAGCCTCGGCGTTGCGCTCCAAAAAGTTCGTCGCCAATAACACCTGGTATCGCTCATTGATGAACAATGTCTCAAAACGTCGCTCCATCGCCGTGATCCACGACTCTGCCTCCCACGGCTCTGCACTCTGCCCCGAGAAATGGGGTGGGTCAAACTGGCGAAACCTCATCAACAAATCGACCATCTCCCGCTGCTCTGCCGAGGTCAGAGGTCCCGTCAACCCAGACGGCTGTCTACCAGTACCCCGAGCAACAGGGGATGCTGGGGTCACTGGTACAACTGGGGGAGCCACAGCAGGGGATGATGGTACGGGAGAACTCTCCGGGGGTGCTACAACAGGCTGCGCCCTCTGCTCTAACATCTGCGTCAGCCGACCCATGGCCTCCTCCTGACGCCGAACAGCCTCCGACATCTGAGCCATCTGAGCCTGTAGCTCCTGCACCTCACTCTGCTGGCCTTGCCCGGACTCCTCCTGCTCGGGCTCAGGGGAAGAAGGCTGAGAACGCGTCAACATCCTGCGTCGCGGAGGCATCCTGCCACAAGAAACCTCGAATCAATAACACAATCCCGCACGACCCAATCTAGCGAAAGTCAAAGACATCCCCCTATTTCTGTGACTTTATGTTGTCTGCAGCCAACATAACTGTTCACCAGAAATTGGGTATGTCGATCCCTCTTCACTCACTGGAAGAGTCAAACAATAAATCAACGACTTTCGCAAAATGTCTCGTCTCTCGCGCCCTATCTTCCAAGGGTCTGCCAAAAGCCTAGGGTTTCCTAAGTCCCAACTGACCTATCCCTAAGCTCTGATACCAACTTAATCTGTCACGCCCCGGGTGTAAACCAGAACCCGGGTCCGTCTACAGATCCGCCGTGCACACGGAATTTCCCGCGTACACGAAGCGCTGGTAACCTGCTCAGGTATAATATAAACAATAAAAGAGCATAATACAGAGCTGAAATAGAAGAACCACATAGTATCTCAGACTGGAATAATAATAAAGCTGTAATAAATACAATAATCTCTCAACTCACCAAAATAGTACAACCTGCTGGCCAAAGCCAGACCCAAAATAAGAAAAATACATCAGTCTGAGTAAAGGGTACAACATCTGTCTAACAACAAATCAATCTCACAGGAGATCTATCTACTCAGCGATCCCCTTACCTCGATCAGCTGCCGATGGCCTAGCAGCTCCTGCAGACGACTCTGCAACACAAAGAAGAAGAGACAGGAAACAACAATGGGGGTGAGAACTACTAGATAAACCAGTAGCCTCCCCTAGTGGATAAAACCTCAAATGCTGACGCACCCACTAGGACTACTAGAGGCAAAAGGAAAGGACAGTGGTAAGCTATAAAGGCTGCTGATAAAGAGGAAACTACCACTACTATGCCTCTAAATGCCATGCCGAAGGAAATGACTGTAAGTATGCATCAGTATCTACCCTGCCTGCCTGGATAAACCCAATCTAATCACCAGTAAAAATTGGTACTGCCTGCTGTGCCTGCCGTATCGGGTATGCCAGCCCACGCATAACACCGATGTAAAAAGGAGTCTCAAGGACTCAAAGCCTGCCTGTCGCGCACTCCGGAGTGGCACTCGAGGGGAGAGACCCACACGAGTAAAGTATCTCAGTAACCAGTAATCATAAGTATCATAAAACAGCAGGACTGGATCATGACTCTGATCAAAGTGGGGAAAACCCATCCACTAAAGAAAAGCTAATCCCCAATCTGATGCAATAGTACTCAATAAGTGGGAAACTCCATCCACTAGCAAAAAGCTCGATCCCCAATCTGATGCAAAGATCGACATCCGGTCAACCGCCTAATGTCCGCGGTTGCCGCAATACCCCATAAGTCCAAAGCCTGATAAAGTAATCAACATCTGGCCAACCGCCTGATGTCCGCGGATACCACAATGCCCCACAACCCATAATCGAGTCTAACCTGTCCCAGACTCGATGGCCTCAACTACACTACCCCAAAACCCTGCTCAAACTTGAGCAACATGCATCTGAATGCAAAGGAGAATAATAAAACATGGTTTCTCCTAAGTCAAGTCCCCAATAATAGTGTAGCAATAAATAGTGGCCTATCTAGATGTCCATACAAGCATGCAATTGTCCTCTTTTAAAACTGAAGAAAAGTGTTTGATATTTATTTAGAAAAGGATGGCTTAAATGTCCCAACATAGTAAGTCATTTTGCATGCGAGATTATGATATAGCCTTTGTCCCAACAACAGTGTCCCAATTTATTATAAATAAGCCGTCATATAATTTGTGGGGTTTACTCATGCAATTCACAATTAAAATACCGATTACCAGTTTAAAATAGGGGATCTCTAATACTCCTAGTGAGATAGTCAGAAGTGAGGTAAGCAACAACCACCCACCTCGAAAAGCGTGATCCATACCCAGAAAGGTCTCCTTACTATCCACAGTCCTCTATACCCGCAACTCGTCAAGAACAGTGCACAACTGTACAGAATAACACACCCAGAGTAAACACAAATCCCAAAAATACAGCCTTTGCTATTTTTCCAAACAGCACAACAAGAAGGGATTTTCACCTCTGTACAGTGCTCTGAAAAATCCAGAAAAATTACTGTTGCGTTCCTCGCGACGAGTAGATCGAAATCGACTACTTAAACGCCTTAATCCGATGCTCCTAGCTCCAGATATAATTCGGAGAAGTTACTGTTGTCCAGAAAGTACCACAGCAAAAAGGAGGGTCAAAGATGCCTCGGGAACCGTGCCAAAAGTGCGAAATGTGGTGAACTGATCAACACGGAAAATGAAGCCTTACCTCTTACGGTCGCACTGTCGTAGAAATCGTTCAAAAATTCCTCCTAGTTAGCGTACAGGAATTTTCTGACTGAACTCCGACGATAACGGGCCGAAAAAGGAGAAACGTCAGAGCGTAATGCGTCGCAGATATCTCTCTGTCGGGAACTTCAAAAATTCTGAAATTTCTATGGTAGATAGAGGATAGAGAAATGAAAAACTTTCATTATGGGCTCACTCTCATTTTCTCTCTCTAAAACTCGGAATTTGCAAAGAGAGAGGGAGGGGTATTTATAATGGGCCAATTTACTATTCGGACTCCACAAAGAATCCGGGCCCGAACACAAAACACCGAAACCAGCCAATCAGACAGCGCCACACCTCACAAAACAGGAAACATCCGTACGGGCCAATGAAATTGCGCCACGTGTCCCCCGCCGCCCACGTTTCTCACGCGCCCGGCACACGTGGGCGGCCGTGCGCCGCCAATGAACAGCCGCCACGTGTCCCACGTGGTCCACGGGGCGCACGAGCCCGGTCCACGCGCCGGGTCTTCCGGATCCCGTCGGCCAATCACAGCGCGCCACGTGTCAGGGACAAGCGCCACCCTTGACGCCGCCGGACCAATCAGAGGCTGCCACGTGGCCTTCTGAGTCTTCGGTGCACCCGGTGCACGCCTATTCTGTGGACCCCGCGCCTGCGCGCTGCCCGCGCCTGCCCGCGCTGCCCGCGTCCCTGCTCGCTCCTGCGCCGCCTTGCTCCGCCGTGCGCCGCCGTCTGCCGCCTGCCGCCGGTCGCCGGAACAGTGTTTCCGGCGGGCCGGAACAGTAATTCCGGCATGAACAGTAACCCAGTGTCGAAAAAATAAAGTAAATATGCCATTTTGATCGTTTTCGCGCGCTGAGTCCAAATCCGCCGTCCGATTCTTCAAATTCTCATCCGAAATTTTGCCGAAAGCCCCCGGAAAAGCCCACTTGCTCCGTTTTTCACGCCGGATCCAGTTCTGAGGTCCAATTTCGTTACTACAAGCTCCATTACACCATATAAGCCTTTTATTGTTCACTGTTAAGGCTACAACAGTTACTGGGGAAATCCGGATCATCACAGCTCCGATGGAAGAAACATCTGTGAAAACTAAAAGAAAAGGACGTGCTCGACGGCTTGGACGAGCTCGGGGTATTGAAATAAATGAAACATGTCAAGAGGAAACAAGAATATCCCTCAAACTGAAATTGAATCTGAAGACGAAGAAGATTGGGACACATTTCTTATAGAAATACAACAAGGTATTGATGAAGAAAGTAAGGTTTACCTAAAGAACAAAAAGCTAGTGAAGCCTTCCTCAATAATTAAGCAGCACGCAAGGAAAAAGAATTCGCCAAGCAATGAACCTCTTGACAATTCACATTCTCTGCCAAGGAGATCTCCTCGGAATGAAGGTCAGACTGCTCCGTCAGTTGTCACACAACGTTCTTCAACTTCCAGAAGAATCGACCAAAAGGCAAACTTAGTGTCTTCCATCAACCAAGAACAAGATAAAATGGCTCTAGAACTCAGAAAGATGTCCAAGGACATACTTAAGATGAAACAAGAATGTTCTACGATTTCGGGAATGCTGAAAGGAATTTTGAACAAAACTGGGCTGCACGAGCTCTGAAGACTCTGCCTCAGATGATTGATTTGTGCTCAAGACTGCAGAGTTTTAAATCGTTTCTTGTGTAGGTTTTAAGTTTTAGTTTTAGTGTTAATTCGCAACTTTTGGTTCTTGAACTTGTTTAACTTTGCTCTCCTTTTGGTACAAGTTGGTTGGCTACTTTGTGACAAAAAAGGGGGAGAGAGTATTAGAACAGTTTGAATAATCTTGATTGTCCAGTTGAACTATGAAGGTAAGTAAAGGGTAAGTAGAACTCAACTTTTGGTTTTCTTTGGTGATTGCTTGCATGCCTCGACTAACTATTTGCTAACTATTTGGGCATGTAATATAACTAACAAGTTGATGTTCACTAACAATTTTTGGTGACCATTTGGATTTTTGATTGCATAGAGATATGTTTGGTTTTTAACTATGATCAAATCTAACTATCTGAATGTATAAATGTCATGGTAAGTAAATGAGCATAAACTTCATCTCTGTATGTGGTTTTTGAATGATATAAAATTCTTGAGATATCTAACGATTTCTTTTGTCAAGAATGATTTCTTTTGCAGAGAGTACAGATGTCTAAGTCTAGAGTCTGTTTTAGGAGTTTAACTCATGTATCTATTTTGGATCTCCATTGTAAATTTTTGTTGTATGGTGATAGCAACAAAAATATCTTTTTGAATTTTCTTGAGTGGATTTATGTTTTGTCACGAAACCGCCAAAGGGGGAGATTTGTTACGGAATTTGAGTTGGCATATTTCGTGAATTCGGTTAAGTCTTGAAGATTGAAGATAAAGAAAGTTGGATCATTTAACTCAATCTCAAGAAAGAAGAATTCAAAAGGATCAGGTATGTTTAACTAATTATTTTTGGTGATCCGAATACTTCTTATAGTGTAGAAACACTTGGATGAATTTCTTATTGCATAAAAATCAAAAACTGGACATGGGACATGTTCAGGATCCGGATCACACTTTCCAATCCGGATCCCGAAGGGTGTTCGTTCATACATCAGTTCAATCCGGATCGTAGCCTCCCTTGATCCGGATCCCGAACACTGGTTTTACCATGTTTATGAACGATCCGGATCAGGCTTTGCAATCCGATCCCGAACGTTGGTGTTTGGTGAAACTGTATGAACGATCCGGATCAGGCACTTCGATCCGGATCCCGAACCTTGGTTTTTTTGGAAAACTGTTTTGTCTCGCTACTGCAATCCGGATCGCCGAAGTCCGATCCGGATCGCCGTCCTGAAAAATTCCAGAAATGGTTAGTTTTTTATTCTTATCTTCTTCCAATGGTTTCTAACCTATATATAGACCCTTTAATTCATCTTTTAGGGTAACCCACGAAAAAGAAAAAAGACGACCGAATTAGATAGATCCACAAAATAGAGAAGAAAGGAAATCAATAGATTAAATCTTATGTTCTTCATCTATATTGATTGATTTGATTCTAGGTTTTCTTGCTCACTATTTGAGGAGAATCAAATCAATGAATCTTAGATGGTATTTCCGATCTATTTCTAATCTAAGTATTCGGCGGATCCATCACCACCCAAAAACAATGATTTTCCAAATCGGCGCGTGGACTCGCGTGGCCTTTGTGGATTCAAGGTGCTACCACTTCGTGGATTCGGAGTGAGGTACGGTTCGTGGATTCGAAGCGTGCTACTGGGTGAAGACCGTGGATTCGGTCGGACGTCGTGGATTCGGCGTTGGACGCAAATCGGGATTCGAGAAGCGTCGTGGAGCGAGCGGAGAAGATCAACTAGGAGCGTACGGAAAAGGTTGAGTCGTCTGTGAGTACGGTATATCACCTTGTACGTGTTTAATTCTAGTGGATTTCACCGTGTTATACGGTCCCGTGGTTTTTTACTCCGGTTTGGAGTTTTCCACGTAAAAATCTCTGCGTGTTATTTATTTTTCCGCATTGGGTTTTATATCGCAAAGATTTTTGAGTGTTTATTGTTTACACCTATTCACCCCCCTCTAGGTGTTTTTTCCCCTATTTAGATCCAATTATACATAACCCAACAAGACAATGAATGATAGTTTATTTTCTTGTGTAGCATGCCAGATTGTAGGAATTGTTATTCCTTTTATCATCTGTTAATATAGTTATCTTGGAACTTGACCTAGCACCCCCTCATATGTTGCATGTGTAACCAGACCAGTAGAAACCCTCACTTGGGCTAGGGTTATTTCTGTTTAGACACCCACACTGTTATTCTATTCCTGGACATAGTGTTACCCTTGCCCGGTAGTGGGTCGAGAGGTCGGGACTTTCTTTAGTGTGGGATGCATTTGCACTCGTGCTTGGGAGCAGAGTGGATTCTGGTAGACGTAGTGGTCGCTTTTCTGTGCCGGGAGCCGTTTGGATAAACGTAGTCCCGGGAGGTCTTCTATCCCTGTTGTGCTGTCGCCACTGTGTTAGTGGCAGTTGTGTGCTTGTGTTAGCTGGACCTAGAACGCAGAACCTTTTGACATACACATGATTTTAGTCTATCGATGTTTCCTCCAAGCATCGAAGGGCCGCTGAAGTCCTGTTCTTGTTTGATTGGACAAAGGCATCAGCCCTTTAGGGTTTGGATAAACACTTATTTTCTAACTGTTTTTCCTAAAAAGAACTAAAAATCATTAAATGTGGGTTCCTCTCAAAATAAGATGGTTTTTCAAAAAGGGAACTACTTTTAGTCCACACCCGTGGGGGTTGAGTGAAAAATGGTTTTCAGTAACAATGTCACCCCTTTTCCTTAAAGTTTCCGCACTCGTAAGGATTCGAGTGGTCTGGGTTCTAGGTACCATTCCTTTGTCGGACGAAAACCCACGGGGGCCGACCTGGAACCGGTTCTTGTTTGGATAGGGTTGTAGGGTCGGCCTCCCGGAACTTTCGGGCCCTAGTTGGTATCTTCTGCGTGTTGTACCGAGGTTGTCTTGTTCCCGAACTGAATGGGGCGCGGGAACTTCGATAGGCGTAGCCCTAGAGCGGTCTGTTCTTGTTTGAATATGGTTCTTAGCACCGACCTCTCGATTTTCCAAACCCTTAGGTGTCGGCCCTCCCGGAGTTAGCGATGTGGTTGGTGTTCTGGTGTGGGAGCCTTTTGGAGTGACGGCGGTCCAGCTTGTGGTACTTTCTTTTTAGTGCGTTGTGTTGGATTGAGTCGTGGCGGTTCTCCGCATAGCCGTGAGAGTGTTTGGGCTTTTCATATTG
>CM055062.1:10935349-11084262 GCA_029204045.2 Tillandsia leiboldiana
CGATCCGTCTCAGATTCCGTATCGGAATCATCTTTAGTTTTCTTCGCCTTCTTAGCCCTCTTGGGCTTGACAGTGTCTCTAGTATGGACCATAGTAGCCAGAAGAAAAATGATCCAGGTGATCACCATTGCTACTAGTTGCTTGTGAGAAAGAAAATCCTGTGAGCAACAACTCAAGAACACGAAAAAATTGTTAATTTTCAAAAATTTAAAAAATTGTACCCAAACAATCATTATCGTGTAGAGAGACTAAGAATCAAATTAGTTTTGCAAAAGGAATTTTAAAAATAGATCAATCGCATGATTTTGGAAAATTCCCATTATATGCCCTAAAACTGAGATTTTTGAAATCGAAGGCCAAAAATCCGTTTATCATTAGAATACCTAGCATATAATCAAAACTAATCTACCCAGAGTTCTTATTTCAAAAGAAATTTGATCAAAAACCATCCATAAACGAGAAAGATACGGAAATTCATCACGTTTTTGAGGAAGAATATGAAAAACTGTGAAATACCGAGATTTTGATCAATAAAACTTACTTGGAATCGAAGAATTTGAGTTTGAAAGCTTCCAAGATGGATGTATTCTAGAGAGAGAAGCTCTGGAGACTTTAGAACAAAAGATTGAGGTAAAAGAAATCAAAACCCTTTTGTTCTATAAAAAACCCTAGCCGCGATCCGGATCGGTTCGTGATTACGATCCGGATCGGCTACCCGCAGAGAATACCTGCGTTCGGGATCCGGATCCGCTTGTCCAATCCGGATCGGCTCCAACTTTTTCTTAAGAAAAATTCAGAAAAATTCTAGAAAATCCAGAAAAAGATTGTAAGCATTTTTGTGTATCAACTTTAAATGAAAATCATTGTTTCATACAACAAGAAATAGATTATGCCAAATCTATCAATAACATCCAACAAATGAAACAAAAATTTATAAAAATTAAATCCCTTAAAGTTGAACAACTTCAATTACATCTAACTTGATCTTATGAGTAATGCCTTTATCAAATCATCAATTCGGTAAAGAAAATGAAATACAAAGATCAATAGATGTCTAAAATCCCAGATAAGTTAGATAATATATCTAGTCAATTTATTGAAGAGAGTGGCTCTTTGAGCATCTTTCATTAAAATTCCCACCTTATACCAACCTTGAAATTTTGACAGAGTCAAGTATTTCAACATTCATTTTACTTAATCAAACTTGAAAAACCTTGCTTGGTATACATGTGGTAGCTGCACACAGTACTCGGACGACCGAGGTGGTAGCTCTTTCCTCCATGTGGTGGTAGTTTTCACACTCCTTATTGGGATGTAACTCTTTCCACATCTTTTGAGCATAACACTTTTTCTTTGACTCCCCCTCAATTGGCTATCAATTATTTAAGATATAAAGTATTCAGCCAAATATTGATCTCGATTTCATACTCGACTAAACAGTCAAATAAGATAAAAACTATACCAAGAGATCATCGAGAGAGAAATTGACTTTGATCAAAACAAAGATGATTTAATTCACATAAATGATCATTGCACCAAATGAATTATTATGATATCCAAAGCATAATAAATTTCTAAGCATATAAAAGGATGCAGTTAAAGTCAATAAAAAACTAATGCTCAATTAATGTTCTATGTCTAAGCATAGATAATGAACAAAAATACAAAAACAAAACCTAACCTAAACAAATTTCAAAAAGAGGTTATTTCAAGGAAAGCATTCCAATTGCTTTACGCAAATGAATAAAACGTTTTTGATCCAAAGGTTTTGTTAAAAAGTCAGCTAATTGATCTTCAGTTGAAATGTAGGAAATTTGAAGAATATTTGATTCAACTAGCTCTCTAAGAAAATGATATCTAAGTTCAATGTGTTTTGTTCTAGAGTGCAACACAGGGTTTTTTGAAATGTTTATAGCACTAGTGTTGTCACATAAAACAGTTACCGAAGTTGCTGAAATCCGGAAGTCGCTCAACACGCTTTTCATCCAAATGAGTTGAGTTGAACAACTTCCCGCTGAGATGTATTCCGCTTCGGCAGTCAAGAGTGCAATGCAGTTTTGCTTTTTACTATGCCATGCAACTAGGCAATGGCCAAGATAAAAACATGCACCACTCGTACTCTTCCGATCATCCACAGATCCTGCCCAACCGGCATCTAAGTATCCAATAATATCTAGACTTGTTCCCATAGGATACCAAATTCCGAAATTAATGGTTCCTTTGATGTACCGGATGATCCGTTTCACCGCTTTCAAGCGAACCTCCCTTGGTGCTGATTGATATCTCGCGCAAATCCCAACACTAAAGGATATATCCGGGCGACTAGCTGTGAGGTAAAGTAGACTTCCAATCATGCTGCGATAAAGTTTCTCGTCTACATTCTCACTAAGAGATTCACTTCCTAATCCCTTATTGCTAGTTCCCATAGGAGTAGGAAAATCTTTAGAATCTTCTAATCCGAATTTCTTTACCAACTCCTTTGCATACTTGGATTGACACAGATGGATGCCTTCACCATTTTGTTTCACTTGCAATCCAAGAAAGTATGTCAGTTCGCCCATCACAGACATCTCAAATTCGCTTTCCATGGTTTCAGCGAATTTAGAAAAATCATTATCTTTTGTTGCTCCAAATACAATGTCATCGACATAGATTTGTGCAACAATGAAGTTATTTTGATAATGCTTCACAAAGAGAGTCCTGTCTGCTCCCCCTCGAGTATAGCCCTTCTCCAAAAGGTGCTTTGTCAACCTTTCGTACCACGCTCGCGGTGCTTGTTTTAAACCGTAAAGAGCCTTTTTCAAACGAAAAACATGGTTAGGTAGTTTACAGTCTACAAAACCTTTCGGTTGAGCCACATAAACTTCCTCATTTAAAAACGCGCTCTTAACGTCCATTTGAAAGAGTTTTATTTTAAAGTGACAAGCAATAGCGAACAAGATACGAATGGACTCGAGTCTAGCTACAGGGGTGAACGTTTCATCAAAGTCTATACCTTCTATTTGAGAGTAGCCTTGAGCAACTAAGCGTGCTTTATTCCTGATGATGGTACCATCCTCATTTTTCTTGTTCTTGAAAATCCATTTAGTACCGATCACATTGTGTTGCGTTCAAACTGATGGAGCTCTTCCTGCATTGCTTCAATCCAGTAGTCATCCTGAAGAGCTTCATCGATATTCTTTGGTTCGATCATGGACACGTAACAAGCGAATCCACAAACCAACTGTCTCCGAGTTTTGACTCCTTCTTGTGGGTCTCCAATGATGTTTGATTCAGGATGATCCTTGGAGATGCGTAACGTTTGATGTAATGGAGTACCCGGAGGTATATGAGATGATTCCTGCACATCAGATAAACTTGGAGAACCATTAGATGCATCATTAATATTGGAAGTATTATCATGAGAAGATGCATTTACAGGAGTATCATCATCAAGAGAGATATCAGGGGTAGATTTATCAGATGCAAAATGGAAAGCTTCATCTACTTTAACATTTATGGATTCTACAATCGTTTTAGATTCCAAGTTAAATACCCGATATGCTCTACTATTTGTAGAATAACCCATGAAAATCCCTTCGTCACTTCGAGAGTCAAATTTTCCAAGATTATCGCGGTCACGTAAAATGTAACATCGACTCCCAAAGATGCGAAAATATTTGATGTTGGGTTTTCTACAACACCATAGTTCAAATGGTGTATTTAACGTTCCCGGGCGCAAATAAACTCGATTAATAACATAGATTGCAGTGTTCACAGCTTCAGCCCAAAAATATAACGGTAAATTCCGGCTGTGAAGCATAACACGTGCCATCTCTTGAACAACCCTGTTTTTGCGCTCGACAACACCATTCTGTTGAGGTGTATAGGGTGCTGAGAATTCATGTTTAATGCCATTGGAAGTGCAAAAGTCAATGAATTTTGAATTTATGAATTCTCCACCTCTATCACTTCTAACACGAATGATCTTTTCATTCTTTTCAATCATAATACGAAGGCAAATCTCGTGAAAAGAATCAAAAGTATCGGCTTTCTCTTTTAAAAATGCTACCCATGAGTATCTAGAGAAATCATCAACCAATAAGAAAATATACTATTTACCTCCCAAGGATGGTTGACGTGTCGGCCCCATAAGATCCATATGCAATAATTCCAAGGGCCGTTTGGTACCGACGTGATTCAAGTTCTTGTGTGCAGTCCTAGATTGTTTTCCCTTTTGACAACCACCACACACAATGTTTTGGTTAAGTGAAAGTTTAGGAACCCCCTTGACCACGTCTTTGTTTGAAATTCTAGCAAGTTCCTTAAAATTTATGTGACCTAGCCTTTCATGCCAAAGAGTTTCATTATTCAAAGAGGCTAAGTTACAATTTTCAGAAATTTTATTGGGAACAACATAACAATTGATTTTAGATCTAACCCCTTTTAAAAAGAAAACATGGTCCTTATCAGTTACAATGCATTCGACAGATGAAAAATTAACTGAAAAACCATTGTCACAAAGTTGACTGATACTTATGAGGTTAGTCTTAAGGCCATCAACAAATAACACATTATTTAGAATCGGGCCATCTGGAATAGCTATATTCCTTTTCCAACAATTTTGGAAGACTGACCGTCTCCGAAAACTACAAGTCCTCCGGAGATTTTCTCAAAATTTTGAAAACAGTTTTTGTCACCGGTCATGTGACGAGAACAACCGCTATCCAGATACCAAGACGAATTATCATAAGCATGCAAGGAAATATTTGTAACAAGACAAGAGAAAACTTCACCTTTGCGTACCCAAACCTTTCGAGTTTTGGTGTACGTCGGAAATGATTGTGAGGTTGATACCTTTGGTGAAAGCGTCTTGTTTGATCCGTCGCTTTTCCTTGATGTCGTCGTCTTGTTTGATGAACTACCGAGGCTCTTTTTCTTTAAAAAAATTGCATTTGATTTCCGAGGAATCACCCTTTTGGTAGTCGTTGCAAGAAATGCTTGAGTTGAGCGTTTGGCTCCCATCTTGCAATTTCTCCTTATGTGCCCTGCAATGCCACAACGAAAACATACCTTGATGCTTGACGATTCCGAAGAGGGGGAAGTAGGTTTACTGTCGTTGTTTGTCGTCAATTCCAGTGTCGGAGGAGGAGATACCGACTGGGGCACAAAGCCTGTCCCAACCGAACTAAAATTGTCGTTAGTTCGATTGTATCCGAGGCCGAACTTGTTTGATTGACCAAGACCAAGAAGCTTATCCAACTTACTCCTTCCTGATGAAAATCGCTGTAAGTCATCCTTGAGTTGGAGAATGGTCTCTGTCATTTCCAATTTTTCCTGTCGAGCCTCGCCGTTGAGCTTCAAGAAGTAATTCGCTTTGTTCACCATATCTATATAATTCTTCTCGAGTTGCTCATTGGACTCTTGAAGGGAAACATTTATTTTAATCAGATCATCCCTTTCCACTTCAAGATCGGTCGAGAGAGAAGTTACCCTTTTTACTTCTTCTTCGAGATCCTGCAATCTCCCTCTCAACCCCTTGTTTTGCTTAGTCAGTTTCTTTGAATCCCTCAAAAGTCTGTGATAGGCTAGAGCAAAATCTTCACCTTCCGAATCATCCGATTCATCGTCCGTTGCGTTCTTTCCAACTTGGGAGGAGGACAATGACTCGGATGTACTAGCCATTAAGCACATGAAGGGTGAAGATGTGGACGCGTGGAACGCTGTTGCGTTATCTTCTTCATCACTTGAGGATGACTCATTTGACGATGAGGTGTCATCCCAAGTGACGGCTTGCATCGCTTTCTTCTTTGACGGATTCTTATTAGGACACTCCGTTGAGATGTGGCCGTACCCTCGGCACTTGAAGCATTGGACTTGTCCTTCTGAGCTTTTCTTATCCTTAGAAAAACCCTCTTGCTTTCTTGGTTTGAAACTTGAAGAACCTTTGCCTTTCTTCGACTTTACGAAGGATGGAGTTTTGCTTGAGTTACCCCTTCGAAAGTTTCGGCGAAATCTTCTTGTCAAGAGAGCAAGCTGCTTCTCAAAGTCCTCCAGAGATAAATTCTCGCCATCGCCTGAGGAGGATGAATCCGCGTCTTCTTCTTTTGTTGTTTTCAACGCATAACCTGAAGACTTAGAAGAGGATGCCTTTCTAGAAGAATAGTTAGTAGGAAATGTCATTTCATAAGTTTGTAATGAACCAACTAATTATTCTACACGGATTTCGTCCGGGTGTTTAATAGTTTCAATGGCTGTAACCTTGGAGCGAAATCTTTCAGGAAGAGTTCTTAATATTTTTCTTACAACTTTAAATTCTGGAATCTTCTCTCCCAAGTTAGCACATGAGTTTACGATGTCTTGCAATCGTGTGTAATAGTCTGTGAAAGATTCATTTTCTGCCATGAAAATAGAGTCAAATTTGCTCGTAAGCATTTGCAGTTTCTGAATCTTCACAAGGTTAGTTCCCTCATGCGTAACTTGAAGAACATCCCAGATTTCTTTCGCAGTCTCACATGCCGAGACGCGAGAGAACTCTGTTTGCAACAAAGCATTAAATAAAGCGTTAATCCCTTTGCCATTGTAAGAAGAAGTATATATCTCTTCCTTGGTCCATTTCGACCTAGGTTTGATGGTGCGAACATCAGCAAGAATTTCAGTTGGATTAGACCATCCTAATTCAATTGATTGCCACACCCGTTCGTCGATGGAAATTAAAAAGGCTTTCATCCGTACTTTCCAATAGGCATAATTTGTTCCATCGAAGAACGGAGGTCTGTTGATGTTTCCACCTTCAACCATTGTTTACAACCCTATTCCCGCTCCGATACCACTTGTTGGGTTATGTATAATTGGATCTAAATAGGGGAAAAAACACCTAGAGGGGGGTGAATAGGTGTAAACAATAAACACTCAAAAATCTTTGCGATATAAAACCCAATGCGGAAAAATAAATAACACGCAGAGATTTTTACGTGGAAAACTCCAAACCGGAGTAAAAAACCACGGGACCGATAACACGGTGAAATCCACTAGAATTAAACACGTACAAGGTGATATACCGTACTCACAGACGACTCAACCTTTTCCATACGCTCCTAGTTGATCTTCTCCGCTCGCTCCACGACGCTTCTCGAATCCACGATTTGCGTCCAACGCCGAATCCACGACGTCCGACCGAATCCACGGTCTTCACCCAGTAGCACGCTTCGAATCCACGAACGTACCTCGCTCCGAATCCACGAGAGCGGTAGCACCTTGAATCCACAAGGCCACGCGAGTCCACGCGCCGATTTTGGAAAAATCGTTGTTTTTGGGTGGTGATGATCCGCCGAATACTTAGATTAGAAATAGATCGAAAATACCATCTAAGTATTCATTGATTTGATTCTACTCAAAATGTGAGCAAGAAAACCTAGAATCAAATCAATCAATATAGATGAAGAAACATAAGATTTAATCTATTGATTTCCTTTCTTCTCTATTTGTGGATCTATCTAATTCGGTCGTCTTTTTTCTTTTTCGTGGGTTACCCTAAAAGATGAATTAAAGGTTCTATATATAGGTTAGAAACCATTGGAAGAAGATAAGAATAAAAAACTAACCATTTCTGGAATTTTTCAGGACGGCGATCCGGATCGGACTTCGGCGATCCGGATTGCAGTAGCGAGACAAACAGTTTCCAGAAAAACCAAGGTTCGGGATCCGGATCGAAGTGCCTGATCCGGATCGTTCATACAGTTTCACCAAACACCAACGTCCGGGATCCGGATTGCAAAGCCTGATCCGGATCGTTCATAAACATGGTAAAACCAGTGTTCGGGATCCGGATCAAGGGAGGCTACGATCCGGATTGAACTGATGTATGAACGAACACCCTTCGGGATCCGGATTGGAAAGTGTGATCCGGATCCTGAACATGTCCCATGTCCAGTTTTTGATTTTTATGCAATAAGAAATTCATCCAAGTGTTTCTACACTATAAGAAGTATTCGGATCACCAAAAATAATTAGTTAAACATACCTGATCCTTTTGAATTCTTCTTTCTTGAGATTGAGTTAAATGATCCAACTTTCTTTATCTTCAATCTTCAAGACTTAACCGAATTCACGAAATACGCCAACTCAAATTCCGTAACATGTCCTACATCAGTAGAATTACTGTACAGTCCATAAAACTTGGAGATAAGGCCACCCACCTCGGTTTGCCACCAATTGCTTGTAGACACTTGCAATTGGCCACCACGCGATCCGCACTCAAAACGAAGCACGATGCCAGAATCCGCACGCAAAACGGAGTCCGCACGCAAAACGGTGCACGGTGCCGGAGTCCGCACGCAAAACGGAGTTCGCACGCAAAACGATGCACGGTGCCGGAGTCCGCACGCAAAATGGAGCACGGTGCCAAAATTCGCACGCAAAACGGAGTCCGCACGCAAAACGGAGCACGGTGCCAAAATCCGCATGCAAAACGGAGTCCGCACGCAAAACGGAGTCCGCACGCAAAACGGAGCACGTCGTGGTGTCCGCACGCAAAACGGTGCAGTAAAATACGGTACCTTACAGAGATAAGAACAAGGGGTTAATTCATAGTCGAAAAGAACGCCCCAAAACTGTGCCAAAAACACCGTAAAAACAAATGCGGGACCTACCCGACTGCGCCGCGCCGCCCAGCCGCCCCATTGGAAAACCTCGCGCGCTCCACGAGGCCCACGACGCACCGCCGCACCACCCAAAAATCTCCTCCTCACTCCCTCTCTCTCTCGGTTGGAGAAGAAAGAAAAGAAAATGGAGGAGAAATGGTGTGCGGGGGAAGAAAGAAGAAGAAAAAGAAGAGGAGGAAGAGGGAAGGGAGCATGGACCCGGTCCACGGTGCACCGGCCAATGGGAAGCCACCAACCACCGGTCCACAAAGCCGGGCGCGTGCACCGGGTCCACGCACGCGCCCCGCGCGCCATGCGGCACGCACCCAAGCGTGCCACGCGGGCGCGGAAAAACGCGCGCCACACGGGCGCGCGTTACACCGCGCCACACGGGCGCGGGACATACCGCGCGCCACACAGGCGTGCGTCCCCGCACCCGAGCGGGCGCCAGTGGGGGCCCGCCACGTGGCGGCCCCCGCGCGCGTCCCGCGCCGCAGGCGCGCTTCCCCAGAGCGCCTGCCGCGCCCACTCCGCGCCGTATGCCGCCTCGAACCGCGCGCCACCTCGGGATCCGTGCCACCTCGAAAAATACGCACGCGTCTCGAAAAACGCGCGTGTCACCCGTGCTCCGAAAAAAACAAGTAAATAGTCCATTCTCAACGATTTCGCGCGCTGAATCCAAAAACGATGTCCCTTTCTCTAAATTCTCATCCGAAAATTTGCCGAATGCCTCCGGATAGCCCACTTGATCCGATTTCCGCGCCGGGTCCAATTCTGAAGTCCGATTTGCCAAATTCCAACTCTAAAAAATTCCCGAAGGCAACCGGAGAGGTAATCTTTTATCCAAACTTCGCCCTGAGTCCAAATTTGGCATCCGTGTCGCGCGAAATCACTTCTAAACACTCGACGGGTCCTCCAATTACCCACGTGATCTCCTTTTAAGCCCAAAGTCCAACACTTGTGTCCAAATTGCGCACAAACACCACCGACACACCGCGCAGGCCTCCAGTGATGCAACTAAATCCCAAATCGCATCACAAATCCATTTCTCGGGCCCGACATGCGCACAAACACTCCCAAAGGCCACAAAAAGCTGCCGAACAACCAGCAAACCCTACGCGGGGAATTCCGGGACCTCACACTCTCCCCCACTAAAAGAAAGTTTCATCCTCGAAACTAACACAGCTCAAAAGGGGAGTTCCAAAGCCACAGGTAAGTATCCATCAACACCTTCTCCATCTCCCCAGTCGCTACGCACACTCTGTGAAGCGAGTCCACACGGTTAGGAGCCCAAAAGCTGGAAAATCCCAGAAATTCCAAAGGACAGAGGACAAGAAAAAACGACCAACTCTACTCGTCCAAAACTACGCGAATTACGCCAACACAACCAACAAGAATGATAAAGGCCCCACCAGCAGGAAAGTCGTCAGCCACAACTCTCAGTTTAGAAAACGACTGAAATTAACGAAAAGTCCGAAAATTCCGAAAGAACCCGTGCCCTTGCCCCAATCAAACAAGAACAGGTTCGGGCAATCTTTCGAAGTTTTCGTCCTGTTCGAAAATTTCAGAACACAGACAAGAAAAGGGAGAGAAGTGTTGAAGTCGTTCCTGCCGTGGCTACAAAACGAAAGCTACGATCTAACCGAGACCCCTAAGGACACAACCTCTAGTCCTAATCGTCACCAACGATCCAAAAGTAGCGCCACGCCGCAAACCACTGAAGCCACAGCTGTATGAAGGATACCCCGGTGATCTGTGAAAATGAACTCCTCTAGTCCAACTCGCGGAAGGGTAACAGATCTCATTCCACAATCAGCCGTTGCACGATACCGCACCAACTGGTCCATCTTGTGTGCTCAAACTGAGTCGTGGGGCTGCCACTAAACCGTAACACCTATCGGTATAATTCCAAGTCTCAACTGTACTGGACACAATCCACAAGGCTCCCCAACATGCACAACACCAACAGAAATCTGTACCTCTAGTGCACGTGGTAACAACTCTACCTCCAGTCCAGACAGGAAAGCCAAAAACACTCAACTCAAACTACGGTAAAGAAATCATGCCCGCGACAACCTGGTCCACTGCCGTAGCGCCCTCCAACCGGGCGGTACAGACTCATCCGCTCGATGTAGATGGTCGTCGCTCAGTCTGCCCCGACGTCGTGTCCCTATCTGCCTGGCGGTAATCGGAGGAGCTCCTTCATCCCGAGGAGGTAGCGGGGGTGCCGTCGCAAGCGGTACTGCCGTAAGCACTGCTCGAGGGCATGCTGCCTGAAAATGTCCCTACTGTCCACACGAAAAACATCGCCCCTGTCTGTGGTCACACTGCGGCGCAGAAAACGGCCCACCACAAATGACACAGTCATCCCGCTGCTGCTGCTGATACATCGGCTGTGGAGAACCTCCTGGTCTCTGTCTCCTCTGAGACTCACGACCCTCAGACTGGGATCGTGGCGGCCCCGGGGGTCTCGATCTACACAACTGTCCAAACTCAGGCGGCACTGGATGCATATCCCCGGAGCTGGTCCCTGGCGTCCGTCTCTCTCTTACATGATCACTGATCCTCGGTCAACCCACCGAGCAAGCCCAATCGCTGCATCTAACGTCGGCGCTCGCCGAGAATACACCGAGTGATAGATATTCTGATGTAGTCCTCTCTCAACAACTCAACCTTCTAGGCTTCATCCTGGCGACATGGGGTACACCGCTCAACACTCGCAAAAACTCGCGAACACACTCCTGAAGAGATCGACTTCCCTGCTGCAGGAGTCTAAGATCCCCTTCCAGTTTCTGCTTACACTGTCAGGAAAGAAGGCCCTGAGCAGCAAAGCACGAAACTCGCTCCAAGTCAACAACTGCGCTCCCGGTGGTCCAACAGGACGAACTCGACGCCACCAAATCTCGGCGTCCTTTTCCCAAAAAGTGCGTAGCCAAGTGCACCTAAAGCTTCTCCTGGATGAGTAAATTCTCAAACAGCTTCTCCATTGTTGCTATCCAGTTTTCAGCCTCCCACGGCTCCAAGCTCAAACCTGCAAATCGGGGTGGATCAGACTGCCGGGACTGGCTCTATCGACCGATGATGTCCCAAAGCTCATCTACTATCCGCCATCCACCCTACCTCGGTGCCTCGGCACTACTCGTCGACACGGAGGGGGTTGCTCGCTCCATCGGTGCCACTAGTATAACTGAATATGCCACTGCATAGGAAAAGTGCTGGAGGACTCTCAAGCGATACTGCAACTAGCTGTGCTCTCTGCTCCAACAAGCGCATCAAACGTTCCATGGCTTCCTCCTGGCATCGGACGGCCTCCGACATCGGCGCCATCTGGGTCCATAACTCCTGGGTCTCGCTCTGCTCTGATAGCTCTGCCTCCCGCTGCTCGGGTACTCATCAGGTGCGGGGTGTGTCCTCTTCACAACACGACGTCTCAGGAGTATCGTAGTCCACTGCACAATAACAAACGTCAGGACACAACAACCATACGACCCAATCCAGCGAAAGTCTAAGGCATGTCATCCATTCCATAGCATTATGTTGTCTGCAGCCAACATAATCGCTTAGGAAAGTAAACATGCCAATCACTCATCCCGTCTCTTGGGAGAGGTATAAAACTCAATCAGGACTCTCGCTATAAGTCACGACTCTCACGTAGTCATCCTAATGTCCAACCACAAGCCTAGGGTTTCTAAGTCCACCACGACCTACAACCTAGGCTCTGATACCACTCTAATCTGTCATGCCCCGGCGTCGAAACTGCGACCCGGGCTCGCTAACAGATCCGCCGCCCATACGGAAACCCCGTATAGGCGAAGCGACTAACCTGCAAAAAGAATCAACTACAGTATATAGATATCAGAGCTGAAAGTAAACTACTAAAAACTGAAATCCAATCACTGTACAACTGAAAATAATACATATATCCATCTCCCCAAATACGATCGTATAAAAAGTCCTCTGATACAAAAACCCAAAAGGGAGATATCTCCAATAAACAAATCAGTGTACAAGCTCTCAATACAAAAATATCCTCACTACAACAGTCCCTCAAACTGTAAAATAAAGTACAACTCTATACCTCACAACAAAGGTCTCTCAACAAAGGAAAAAGAAGTAAACTAATCTACTGAAGCTCTCCTCTGAAGGGAGTACCGCTACACTCCAACGACGGGTAGGGAACTAGCTCGCGACTCCCTCGAAACCGGCCAGAAGGATCAGCAACAGGAGCACAGGAACAGGAGTAGAAGTCCCTGGGGAAAAAGACACCACGACGGGTGTGAGAACTACTTCCCACAGTAGTTCTCAGTGGGTGCCGTCAACAAGCCCAACGGTCTGCCCACTAAGTCTACCAGAGGCATAAAGTAACAAAGTGATACGGAAGGAAAAGAGCGGGAAAGGATAACTCTACAGCTACTATGCCTCTATCTACTATGCTTAAAAGGAAAAAGAACACAGATGATGGTATGCATCTACTCACTACTGACAATATGTCACAAGTACTATGCTCAAAGAAAACTCTACTATGACACATGCTATGCCATCACTCTCTCAATGTCACCCAATCTCAATGACTGTCCCACTTTGGACCAGTCAAACAAACCTGCGCTCATCTACTACCACTACGCCCAAACAGGACTTGGTCTTACGTAGGGTGTCCCTCAAGGACTATCTCAATCTCAAACGAACTCTAGTGTATCAACTAGTCGCATCATCGCAGCCTCGTCAGGCTCGGTATCATCATCGCACCCGGGGCGTAGCTCGAGGGGAGCGACCCCAACTAACTCAAGTATCACAAGTATCTCATAACTGGCATGAAATGCCAGGCTCAGCAGGCTATAATCCATGATCAAACAGATCGGTATCACAAAGCTCGAAACACAACTCAGTCGGAAAAGAACCTCGACTCAAATATGAAAAGCCCAAACACTCTCACGGCTATGTCGGAGAACCCTCAACGACTCAACTCACAACACTAACTCACTAAAAGAAAGTACAACACAGCTGGGACCGCCGTCACTCCAAACGGCTCCCACACCAGAACACCAACCACATCGATAACTCAGGGAGGGCCGACACCATAAGGGTTTGGAAAATCCGATAGGTCGGTGCTAAGAACCCTATCAAACAAGAACAGACTCTAGGCTCCGCCTATCGAAGTTCTCGGCCCCCTTACAGTTCGGGAACACGACAACCTCGGTACAACACGCAGAAGATACCAACTAGGACCCGAAAGTTCCGGGAGGCCAACACCTACAACCCTATCAAACAAGAACCGATTCCAGGCTCGGCCCCCGTGGCTTTCGTCCCGACAAAGGAATGGTCCCTAGAACCCAGACCACTCGAATCCTTACGAGTGGGAAAATTTACAGGAAAATGGGTGACATTTGTTACTGAAAACCATTTTCACTCGACCCCCGCGGGTGAGGACTAAAAGTAGTTCCCTTTTTGAAAAACCATCTTAATTTGAGGAGAAACCCATTTTAATGATTTTTAGTTCTTTTTAGGAAAAACAGTTAGAAAACAAGTGTTTATCCAAACCCCAAAGGGCTGATGCCTTTGTCCAATCAAACAAGAACAGACTTCAGCGGCCCTTTGATGCTTGGAAGGAAACATCGATATCATGTGTATGTCAAAAGGTTCTGGGTTCTAGGTCCAGCTAACACAAGCACACAACTGCCACTAACACAGTGGCGACAGCACAACAGGGATAGAAGACCTCCCGGGACTGCCGTTTATCCAAACGGCTCCCGGCACAGAAAAGCGACCCATTACGTCTACCAGACTCCACTCTGCTCCCAAGCACGAGTGCAAATGCATCCCACACTAAAAGAAAGTCCCGACCTCTCGCCCCACTACCCGGGCGAGGATAACACTATGTCCAGGAATAGAATAACAATGTGGGTGTCTAAACATAAATAACCCTAGCCCAAGTGAGGGTTTTCTACTGGTCTGGTTACACATGCAACATATGACGGGGGTGCTAGGTCAAGTTCCAAGATAACTATATTAACAGATGATAAAAAGAATAACAATTCCTACAATCTGGCATGCTACACAAGAAAATAAACTATCATGCATAGTCCTACATTAGTAGAATTACTGTACAGTCCATAAAACTTGGAGATAAGGCCACCCACCTCGGTTTGCCACAAATTGCTTGTAGACACTTGCAATTGGCCACCACGCGATCCGCACTCAAAACAAAGCACGATGCCAGAATCCGCACGCAAAACGAAGTCCGCACGCAAAACGGTGCACGGTGCCGGAGTCCGCACGCAAAATGGTGCACGATGCCGGAGTCCGCACGCAAAACGATGCACGGTGCCAGAGTCCGTACGCAAAATGGAGCACGGTGCTAAAATCCACGCGCAAAATGGAGTCCGCACGCAAAACGGAGCAAGGTGCCGAAATCCGCGCGCAAAACGGAGTCCGCACGCAAAACGGAGCACGTCGTCGGGGTCCGCACGCAAAACGGTGTTGTAAAATACGGTCCCTAACATAGATAAGAACAAGGGGTTAATTCACAGTCCAAAAGAACGCCCCAAAATTGTGCCAAAAACACCGTAAAAACAAGTGCGGGACCTACCCGACTGCGCCGCGCCGCCCAGCCGCCCCGTTGGAAAACCTCACGCGCTCCACGAGGCCTACGACGCGCCGCCGCACCACCCAAAAATCTCCTCCTCACTCCCTCTCTCGCTCGGTTGGAGAAGAAAGAAAAGAAAATAGAGGAGAAATGGTGTGCGGGGGAAGAAAGAAGAAGAAAAAGAAGAGGAGGAAGAGGGAAGGGAGCATGGACTCGGTCCACGGTGCACCGGCCAATGGGAAGCCACCAACCACCGGTCCACAAAGCCGGGCGCGTGCACCGGGTCCACGCACGCACCCCGCGCGCCACGCGGCACGCACCCAAGCGTGCCACGCGGGCGTGGCAAAACGCGCGCCACACGGGCGCGCGTTACACCGCGCCACACGGGCGCTGGACATACCGCGCGCCACACAAGCGCGCGTCCCCGCGCCCGAGCGGGCGCCAGTGGGGGCCCGCCACGTGGCGGCCCCCGCGCGCGTCCCGCGACGCAGGTGCTTCCCTAGAGTGCCTGCCGCGCCCACTCCGCGCCATACGCCGCCTCGAACCACGCGCCACCTCGGGATTCGTGCCATCTCGAAAAATGCGCACGCGCCTCGAAAAACGCGCGCGTCACCCGGGCTCCGAAAAAAACAAGTAAATAGTCCATTCTCAACGATTTCGGGCGCTGAATCCAAAAACGATGTCCGTTTCTCAAAATTCTCATCCGAAAATTTGCCGAATGCCTCCGGATAGCCCACTTGATCCAATTTCTGCGCCGGGTCCAATTCTGAAGTCCGATTTGCCAAATTCCAACTCTAAAAAATTCGCGGAGGCAACCGGAGAGGTAATCTTTTATCCAAACTTCGCCCTGAGTCCAAATTTGACATCCGTGTCGCGCGAAATCACTTCTAAACACTCGACGGGTCCTCCAATTACCCACGTGATCTCCTTTTAAGCCCAAAGTCCAACACTTGTGTCCAAATTGCGCACAAACACCACCGACACACCGCGCAGGCCTCCAGTGATGCAACTAAATCCCAAATTGCATCACAAATCCATTTCTCGAGCCCGACATGCGCATAAACACTCCCAAAGGCCACAAAAAGCTGCCCAACAACCAGCAAACCCTACGCGGGGGGTTCCGCGACCTCACATGAACTCTATCTCATCTAGTATAACATGAACATAGCCATCAAGAATGCTAGATCTCAAATCCTCTAAAGCATGTACAATAATAAAGTAAGCATTAATCCACATGATCTAGGCTACTTTCCACGCTTACATCTCAATTCTATTTGTTGTACCTTAATCATGCATGCTATAAGTCACAGAGGGTAACAATCCCTTAGGTAAGCTTTCCCTAATCACCAACATGGATATCCGAATCATGCAAGTCCTCATAATATAACATGAATATTAATCTTTGCAATTCTCTTAGACAAACAACATTACTAAGCTTACCTCTCAATCACAAACAATGTACCCTAAACATGCATGCATTCTATCAAATAGAATTAGAGAACCGTCCACCGGTTCCGGGGACAAGGCAACCCACCTGAAATGCTTTCCGCGGGCAAAGCCGAAGTCGGTGAAGTGCGTAGTCACACGCTAACCAAAAATCTGCTGAAACCGCACCCTCGGTACTCAGTCGCGCAAGCCTCAGCTCCGATCAACCACACTAATCAATACCCCAAAACGCACCCGCTGTTTTGCAAAACAGCACAAAGAAGAGTGTTTTTCACCTGCGCGCAGTCCTCTAAAAAATCCAGAAAAACACGGTTGAGATCCTCGCGACGAGTAGATCCAAATCGAGTATTTGTACACCTCGTTCCGGCACCTGTAAGCCAAGTTACAGTCAAAACATTGCGGTACACAAAACTATCCACAACGCGCAATTCTGCGGAAAAACAACCACTAAGATGCTTAATTATTACCTTTGAAGATTCCTCCAAAAATTCCAATAAAAATACGGGCGCGTTCCTCTCGAAGCGTAGATATCAATCGGGTCCTTACACGCCTCATTCCAATGCTGGTAGACCAAGAAAATCCAACAATACTCCACCGCTGTCCCAAAACTCACATCAGTAAAAGGGGTCAAAGTTTGCCTCGGGAACCTTGCCAAAAACTCAAAATAAGATGAAGTGATCAGTACGGAAATCGAAGTCGTACCTCTCGTGAATGCGCTGCCACAAAAATAGGCTCTAAATTCCATCGGGGTGATCCAGGGAGTCTTGCAGACTAAAATGTGACGGTAGAAGCCAAAATCCAAGAAGCGTCGAAGTGCGCCGCGTCGCAGAAAACGCCGATGTTGCGGCCTCCAAAAATTCTGTAAATCCACCACGAGATGCAGCACAAGATGAAGAACAAGTTTTCTTAGGGCTCACCACCAGTAGCCCTCCGAAAAAGGGCCAAAAGAGCAGCCAAAGGGGCTATTTATAACCAAAACATAACATTTTCCAAAATTCCCTCTGTGTCCCCACATTCGGGCCCCCGGAAGGATTCGGGCTGCTACAGTCCTCCAAAACGTACCCCGAACCATCAGCGCCTGAAACAACCTGGTTGCGACATGTGGCCCCGAACAGCAAACAGCGGGCCTGGCCAACCCGCTCGCGACACGTGGCCGAGCCCCCGCGCCCGCGTCAGCGCCTTGGTCGGCGCGCCCACGTGCGCGCCCGCCGCGCGCCGGCACCCACGCCGCGCACGCAGCCCGAGATACCTGCTCCGCTCCTCGCGTGGACCGAACGCACATGGACCAGGCAACCAGCGACCGCCACGTGGCCCCGCCCCGGTCCATGCACCCGTCCGCGCGACCCCGTGGACCGCGCCTGCTACGCCGGCCAACCGGAAGCCGCCACGCGTCCAACCCCGGTGCACGCCTCGCCCCGTGGACCGCGCAGTCCGCGCCTCTGCCCGCCGCCGTGCCGCCGCGCTCCACCGCTGCCCGCCACCGCCGGCGCTGCCCCCGCGGCCGAAACAGTACCACACTGCCTCGAAATCTTTGCACGGGCATCCGGGCTCCGAAAAATGCAAGTAAATAGTCCATTTTCATCGTTTTCGCGCGCTGAGCCCAAATCCGATGTCCGTTTTGCCCAATTCCACTTCTAAAATTTGTCGAAGGCCTCCAAATAAGTGTTCTTAACCCAAATTTCGCACCGAGTCCATTTCTTGAGTCCGATACGCGCACAAACACCTCCAACTCATGCAAAGAGCCTCCAGAAGTTGTCAGACACACTACAAAAGCCCTGTGGAGATCCGGGTCATCACACTTGTACCTCTCTGGCAAAGAACTTAGTTCACCGCCTTCCAATGCACCTTTTCAAGATTTGCCATAAACCGGCTAAGAACACTAACGACGTATGCAATGTCCGGCCGTATGCATATCGTAGCAAATATCAAAATACCTACAACACTTGTATTGGGAACTCAATCCATCAACTCCATTTTCTTCTCCGCTGAAGTGAGATACAAGTAGTGTCTTTACCACCTTTGCTTTATCCAAGCCAAACTTGTCTACAAATTTTCTTACAAATCCCTTTTGTGAAAGTGATAATGTGTTTTTTTGCCTATCCCCCCAAATCTCCATGCCAATAATTCGGCATGCCAATCCAAATTCTTTCATTTCAAAGGTCTTAGCTCAATTCATTCTTGAGTTTATTGATCTTAACTTTGTCCTTATATACTATAAGCATGTCATCCACATACAATACTAAAACCACAAAAGTGTCATATTTGAAGAATTTTAAGTAAACACAATGGTCATACTTACATCTTTGGAATCCGCAGCTTAGCATAAAAATGTCAAACTTCTAATACCAATGTCTTGATGTTTGTTTGAGTCCATACGATGATTTCTTGAGCTTGCATTCAAGATGTTCCTTATCCTTCTCTATAAAATCTTGAGATTGATGCATATAAAACTCTTCTTCTAGATCTCCATATAAAAATGCTATTTTAACATCTAGTTGTTCAGGTTTCAAATCATTCATAGCAACAAGACAAAAAAAAAAAAAAGCCAAATAGAAACCAATTGAACAACGGGAGCAAACACTTACAAAGAAATTCATACATTCCTTTTGTACGAAGTCTTTATCATTCAATCTTGCTCTATACCTTTGAATTGTCCCATCGGTTTCTCTTTTGATTTTGTACACCCACGGTTAGAAATTATGAACTACTTCATGATGACAAATCACATAGATTTTCTTCATACCTTTTCACCATGGAATTTATATTGTAATTACCCGGATCTAATCTCGGCTTGTTTTACAAACTTCTTGATCCGCCTAGAATCTATCTCGATCTCTAGCACATTTTTTTCTGCGGAGTTGACCTTTTTTCGTCATAAACCGGCTACCAGAGTCGATCACAATACACCGTCCAAATCCTTAGGATTTTTTATGGTGCCCTAGATTGACCCAAAGAGAGAGAGATAGAGAAAGGAAAAGTGAAAATTATTGTGGAGAGATAATTTTAATTTTCTTTTGTATATGTTGTAGCCAATCTCTCATATATTTATAGGCCATATGGGAGATATTAATTATAATCTGATTCTAATTGGATCCTATAAAAATAGTGATTTAAACAGAATAGGATTTATTTTTAAATTTATTTCTTATCACATATGGATTAGAAATATTATAAATCCCAATATGGATGAATCCTAACAAATAACTCCACCTAATCCCAAGTTTCATTCTTATTAAGTACCATAATTTCTTCGTCTATTGCTTCTTTCCAATGCTTTCCATCAATAGAATTTATGGCTTCTAAAAATGTACATGGCTCTTCTTGCTCCACAATTAGTATCCGGAATGTATTTGGATCCACAAAATTCTTCAAATGCATAAGTGTGTGTCGCTCTCTTGTGGACTGTCAAGGCAAGTCACATATTTCTCCACCTTCATGAGAACCTCTCCATCATTGGAATCTTCATGGATTTGATCCTCTACCTCACCATATTCAATCGGTGCACTCTTCGCTTCAACGTCTTCATTTGGTGAGAAAGTTAAATTTGGAAGTTCAAAATTTTGAGTATCATTCCGGACTTTTTCCTCCTCGATACTTTCATATTCTACACCTCTTTTCAACACATTTGATTTATCAAAGTGAGCATCACAACTTGTGATAATTTTGTGGGCCATCAGATCCTATAACCGGTATTCTTTCACACCTTTTGTATAATCAACAAATATGTATTTTCTTAACCTTGGATCCAACTTAGTTATTTGACACCTAGGGACCAATGCATAAGCATGACACCAAATATTTTTAAGTTAGAATAATCATAAGGATTTCTAAACCATACCTCCTCCAATGTCTTTCCATTTATAGCCATGGAAAGTGAACAGTTGACAAGATAACATGTCATACACACGGCCTCGGCCCACAACTCGTGCTCCAAACTAGCATTGCTCAACGTACTATGAGCCCGCTCCACCAATTTATGGTCCATTCTCTCAGCCACCCCATTTTGTTGTGGATGATATGACTTTAAATAGTTTCTTGAGATACCGCCTTACAAAAAAAACTCAAACTCCTTCGATTTGTACTCCAAACCATTGTCCGGTCGGAGAACTTTAATGTGGTGTACGGTGGGGTTCTCTACTTTGGCCTTGAAGTGCTTAAATACTTGAAATGTCTCTCCCTTAGACTAGAGAAATTTTATCCAAACCTTCCGTGAGAAATCATCAATAAATAATATATAATAATTGGCACCACCATAAAAAGTAGAAGAACTCAACACATCCGTATAAATGTAGTCAAGAATACCTTTACTTGTGTGACTCCCGACTTTGAAGCTCCGCTTATGAAAGTTTCCACAAACACAATGCTCAAAAAATTTCAAGTCATTAAAAATAATATCCGATATAAACTTTTTTCTCTACTATCTTCATACCCTTCTCACTCATATGACCTAACCTCCTATGCCATAATCGGAGAGGAAGGTCATTAACTTGGTGTGCTTCATTGTCCGATTCCGAGTTTTGTTTATCATTACTTGATTCACGAGAATCTTTTTTAGTGCAATTTAAACGTATAATCAAAGTCTCAAAGGAATCCGACAATGTACATAATAAAGTTATGGGTTTATCTTCTTCATTCATCTTCTCTCCAATACTCTCAAGCTCATAAATAATGTTGTTGAATATGTTCAAGATCAAAGTCCTTGTTGCCTTCTTTCATTCTTAAAATATAACTGTCTCTTCAAGAAAATTCAGTTGGTAATTGACTTGTTTTGGTACAAGCTCTCTAATTTTTCCCATAATCCAAAAGTTGTCTTCTCTCCAATTATATTGAAAAGAATTTTATTCGCCAAGCACATGTCCATTTTCTTCCATTCATCATCGATCAATCACTCTATTTTCTTATCTCTCCCAAGTAGAGCCTTATATTGCCCTATATTGTACTAATAAATCATGATTGAACTTTTAAATTTCCAAGTACAAAATTTCTTTGTCCATCAAATCTATCCACTTCCAATAGATTTGTTGCTAATGAGAAAATTTGTCAAACACCTTACACTCAACCTTGAAGTTCTGATACCAATTGTAATGCAATAATGATGAAATCCAATTTAACAAGATACTAATAACACTAATGAATAAATGTGTTGTATCTAAATCATCCACAACCAAAATGTGCAAAATTGGAGTAAATGAAATAGAATGAGAAAATCTAAAAACAACCACAACAACACAAGAAAATTTACGTGGTTCACCCAAACCGAGATACATCTACGGGCACGGAGAGATCAAATCCACTAACAAATGCAGAGATTACAATATTTGGATAAAGATTACCACTCAATTATAATGGGCATGTAATCTTCCAATTGGAAAAACTCTTATTGCTATATTTCTTTGAAGCACCTTTCGATTTCACAAATCTCCCTTCAGAATTCCTCTTAGAATTTCTCCTATTAACCTTGAAAGCTTTAAATCAAATAAGAAGAAAAGGAGAGCTCCTTCTCTAAATCTCTCTACACCTCTATTCTCTATACCAAAAAAAGGGAACCCTAGAGGGCAAAATGAGAACTCTCTCTACACCTCTCTTCTCTATGTCAAAAAAGAAAAACCCTAGCACTCCGTTTGGTAACGGGGATAAGGGAGGAATAACCCCCTTATTCCCAGATTTATACCCAAACGGGAATAAAAAATTTAGGAATAGTTATTCTAAAGTATTGTGGAATATGGAGTTTGGGGTGGGAACTGTTGTTCCCACCCCCAGCTGGAATACACGGGAATTTTATTTTGGCACGAGAATCGAGCACATTCACGTGGGTGCACTGAAGAGCTTCTCCCCTTCTCCCCCATCTTCAGACAAATCTTCATCTTCTCCATTTTTCCCCTTCCCCCCCTTCTTCATCTTCTCCAAATACACATCTTCCTCTCCCCGATCTGCATCGTGGCTCCGATCGCAGTCGCCGCCGTCGCCGTTGCCGCCGAGGCGACGCTTCCGAGTCGTCCCCGACGACTATCTCGATCTCGATCTCGATCTCGATCTCGCCGCGATCTTCGTCCCCCTCCCCCCCAAGAAGCGGATCCGAGCAGGCTAATCCCCATCCCCCCATCTCGATCTCGCCGCGATCTTCGTCCCCCTCCCCCCCCCAGAAGCGGATCCGAGCAGGTTAATCCCCCTCCCCCCATCCCCTTTTTCTTTTTCTTTTTCTTTTTCTTTTTTGTATTTTCACGTGGCGAATTTTTTTTTTGTTTGCTTTTTTTTGGGATTTTTTTTTTCGATTTTAGAATAATATATTGGGGAATTGTGTGTGAATTGGGGGAGCATTTGTTATAGAAGTGATTATATATATATATATATATATATATATATATATATATATATATATATATATATATATATATATATATATATATATATATATATATATATATATATATATATAGAGAGAGAGAGAGAGAGAGAGAAGAACTCTTTCTGGTAAATTTCTTTGTTGATAGTCAGTTGATTATTTTGGCATGTCTCACTTAGTTTCATCTCACTTTTACAATTTTATCTTTAATTATTCAGCTTTCTTGATATTCCACACATTTTGCATTTTGGGAGGTTCCAATCATGTTTTTACAGAATATATCTCGCTTATTCCTTGGCATGCCTACTCTATCTTTTGCGGATGCCTTGGTTGCAGCATTTATCTTATGATAATCATTTAATATGGTCTCATATTGCTGAGTTAGGTGATATTTATCTTCTTATTACCATGCAATCCTGTTCCATTTTTACCAATAGTTGTTTTTTAATGCTGTGATAACACAATTGCATGCAATTCTATGTTGCTAACTGATTATATTGAAGACCATAATTTCACAGATCTGTATCATATGTACAGGATAAACTATTCTTCTTTTATGATGTGACATCCTCTGTGCCTCCATATAGAAATATTCTTGCAAGGCACATGTTTTATCTCTCTTTATCTTCTACAGATATAGTTGATGATATTATAAGGGGATACCGAGTATAACTATAGTTTGAAGAGAAAACTTACACAAGGACTCCATGGTCCTCAATATTAGAGTTTCTAATTTCCACTGTATGAACTGTATGGAGTTCTCTGAGTTTTTTAAGGCAATTATGTGATTGAAATTACCGTATACGTGCCAACCAATTTTAGTCTCTGACGGGACTGTGCCACTATTTTCTATACCGCGCAGTTTAATAGCAGAAAATCCTTTTACAAGCCTCCTCCTCTGCTCTTGTTTGCCTTCAACTAACATCAGCATCGAGAGGTTTGTTGTTCTTTGGTGCCAACATCTTGCCATAGAGGTAATATTTTGGTAACGAGTGTTTGATTGTTTCCATGAGAGAGAGAGAGAGAATTCATATAAATTTTGTATTATAATTATGTGATTTTAATGTGATCTATGTGATCTATGTGATTTAGAATCCAATGCAACCCCATACTATGTGGCAACCAATTGAGTCCAATACTAAATTACAATTCCCCTCTATTTCTACTTTACTTATTGGTATCATTGTGCCTTCAAATACATCATATAACTCTTCTTCCAGATGCGTCCCGCTAAGAAACACGCCAAGCATCAAGCCAGAAAAAGTGTGGCTTTCGACCCACTCTCTAATTTCCTAGGATCTCAGGAGGGTTCTTCTGGGCAGCGTGCCCAACCTCATACCCAAACCCATAATTGGACTGACAGTATGGACGCAATATTCTTGTCTTTGCTCACTGAAGAGCATACACTGGGGAACTACGTGAATGGGTCGTTCACCAATGTAGAGTGGGTTCGAATCATTGCGGCATTCAATTCTAGGACCAATTTACAACTGACCAAGGAGCAGATAAAAAATCGGCCAAAAGTTTTAAAGC
Source organism: Tillandsia leiboldiana (assembly GCA_029204045.2). Lineage (NCBI taxonomy): Eukaryota > Viridiplantae > Streptophyta > Magnoliopsida > Poales > Bromeliaceae > Tillandsia > Tillandsia leiboldiana. Next base: position 10,959,876 of record CM055062.1, read on the forward strand.
GCTCATACAGTCTTTATAACTATTTAGCCAACAAGAGTGGATGGGGTTGGGATTATATCAACAATATCCCAACACCAGGTGATCCAACTGACTGGGATGCAGTTATAGCGGTATTAACCCTATCATGTAAGTCATAAACTTTTTTCGAAAGTCTCGCGTACTATAAGCATAATTGACATTATACATTTCTAATTCCTATTCAACAGGAAAATCCGTCATATGGAAAATCTCGAGATAGGCCATTTCCGCCATATAAGGATATGGCATTCTTGACAGAAAAAACAACGGCCACTGGCCGATATGGTTTTGCATCAACTATGCCTGCAGCCCAAACAGTTGAAAGTTCATCCTCATCTTCCCCTGGTGAGGATGATACTAATCTTGAAGTTAGAATGTCGGCTTTTAATATCTCACAAACTCCATTTGAAGCAGGATCTTCTGCAGCGCCTCAATATGCGAATATCAGGGCGCCGCAAACCTCCGACTACCCATCTTCAACTCCTGAAATCCCCTATGTCGGAGGTAGTGCTAGCGGGAGCAGGCATAGCTCAGGAAGCAAACGACCACGCTCTCCACAACCCACAAACCCTCAACCCAAACATACCTCGTCCTCTGGGGGACGCCGGCGCAAACCTGATGCCGGGCTTAGTGTAATATCTGAGCTGGTTGATATAGGCAGGCAAAAGCTTGAACTCGCCCGTAAAATTTATCAGCACGAAAATGCCAACAAAAGTATTATTCCAACCATTTCCGATTGCATGACCCGAGTGTATGCGATGCCAGGCATTACTCCAGAAAAAGTGCTTATTGTAGGGGACGCACTGAAAGATCGAAATAATCGTGAACTGTTTATGACTATGACCGACGAGTTGGCAATAATGTGGGTTGAGCGTCAAGTGGCAATGCAATCGGGTGTATATAGGCCATTTTTTCCTTGAATGTAGGTTTTTTTTTTAAATTGACTACATGTCTTTGTTTGTTTCTTTATTTTATTGCCATCTTATGTATTATGCTCAGAAGACATTTCAATTTTGTTTGAATGCTGTTAGATGTACTCTTTAAATATTGACTGTATTAACAAGCATGCTTGAATTAGTGTTGTATTACAACGTCATATGTTGCGATTGTCAGTGTTGAATATATATTGTACTTACAGCATAAATGGGTGATTCGAATGATGGTCATGTGTTTTCCTCCACAATCAATACCATATTAAGGGACCTTTTAGATGATGATGACGACTATTGGGGTGAGGTATTTGCGATGTTGATTCAGCAAGGTTACTTGACATCTAGTCAAACCGTCGACAAGCAACCGTGTCGAACCCGTCCATTCACAGGGCACCAGGTAATATGTGATATATTGAATGGCCATCCTGACCGTGGATACGACCAGTTTCGAATGCGGACCACGACTTTCATCGCACTGCGCGATGAGCTACTCCAAAAGGGATTGGTACAAAACACACACCATATGACAATTGAGGAACAGTTAGGAATTTTTATGTTTTGCGTTGGACATGGGGTGGCTAATAGGGTAATTGCTGAAATATTTCAACATTCGGGTGAAACTATCAGTCGACATTTCAACAATGTGCTTCGGGCGATTCTGACGTTGAAAGACGATTATATAACACTTCCGCCGAATAATGTTTCGGTGCATGCCCGAATTAGAGATAATGTCAATTTTCACCCATTCAAGGTATGTATGCTTTTATATTTGTTAGTTCACTTATATGTCACCAGTGTACATTATATTAATTGACTGCATGATGTTTGATGTTTATTGGCAGAATGCAATTGGTGCAATTGATGGGACACATATTCCGGTGGTTGTCAGCAGGAGCAAGCAACCGAGATTCCGGAATCGCAAAGGATTTACTTCGCAAAACATGATGGCTGCAGTATCCTTCGACCATAACTTCCTATTTGTCTGCACTGGTTGGGAGGGATCAGCAGCTGACATGAGAGTACTCCGATGGGCATGCGAAAGTGGAGGATTCACTGTGCCTGAAGGTATATTGTACACAGAAATTTATCTTTTACATTTCTTTAATGATGGGGAATATAGAATTTAACATTGTACATGTTTCGTAAAATCTATAAGCAAATATTATTTGGTAGATTCTGGCTATGCAAATACAGAAAGATTTCTTGCACCATATCGGGGGGAGCGTTACCATATTAGCCAATTTGAGGGAAACACACGAGGTCGCACTCATCGCAGTCCGCGCGACCTATATAATCATCGACATGCACAATTGAGAAATGTGGTGGAAAAAACATTTGGTATTTTAAAAAAATGGTTCATGATCTTGACTATTGCAACACCGTTTCCATATAAAGTCCAATGCCAGATTGCGATGGCATGTTGCGTTATACACAATTTTATTCGACGACACCAAGGTACGGATGCCATATTTAACGATGTGTTAGAGGAAGAACCAATTGTAGATTTAGATGTCGAGGAAACGGTTCATAGTGTTGGTACTACTGAGTCACGCAGAGGCGACGCGTTGCGCACATTTATAACAGACCAGTTATGGAATAATCGCAGTTAGATATATATTTGATTGCAATGTAAGAAATGTGTATTATATGTGATTGTATGATTACAATGTGTTTGTAAAATAATGTACGAACTGGATTATGTAAAGGACTTTTCTTATATGTGTATTGAACTGAATTATGATTACAATGGGATTGTATGTAAAGGACTTTTTCTTATGTGTATTGAACTGAATTATCATTACAATGGGATTGTATGTAAAGGACTTTTCTTATGTGTATTGAACTGAATTATGATTACAATGGAATTGTATGTAAATGACTGAATTATGTGTATTGAACTGAATTATGATTACAATGGGATTGTATATAAAGGACTTAATATTGTGTGATCTTTATGAACATAATGGACTGAATTGTATGTGATTGAATTTGGTAATTATTATGTTGGTCCTATAATTGGGGCAATTTTCGTTAGTGTAATGTCATTATTTCTCACATTTGTTTGGTTGATTATTAACAATATTGTGTCATAACATTCTGCTTTAATTTTATTTAACATCCAGATAGTTTTGTATTGGTATATTGACTTGTTTATAATTAGTGCCGGAATTTTATTAACTTTTTTTATTGACTATTTGACCATTTATGATAAATTTTACAAATTAAAAAAGTATGGTATTAATCAACCTTATAATAAATTTAGATTAATATTAAAAAAGTATAAAAATATTTAAAAGTATTTATGAATGATAGAAAATTTTAAAAAAAATATTTAAAATTTGCTTATCTATTGGTTAATGGTTTGAAAATGATAAAGAATCAAAAATTTTAAATATTTTATTATAAAATTTTCTATCATTTTTAAGTACTTTTAAATATTTATTATTTATTTTTAAATATTTTTTAAATTTTTTAATAATAATTTAAATTTATTATTAGGTTGATTAATATCATAAATTATTTAATTTATAAATTATATCATAAATGGCAAAATAGTCAATACACATATTTATCACTTCTTAATTCTTCTTATTCCTCTATGCTCAACCAAACACAATTTTTTCTTATTCATCTTATTCTCCTTATTCCTATATAATTTACCAAACACAATTTTCTTTAAACCCGGTATAACTCTTAAACCCAACCAAATAGAAATTTACACTAATTCGTACTAATACCATAACTTATACCTATCCCCGGTATAACTAAATTTTTCTTATTCCCGAACCAAACGCAGCCTAGAGGACGTAAAATGAGAACTCTCTCTCAACTATACCCAATGAGAATCCCTCTTATAACACCACTTGGCCCAATATGGCGATGAATCAACTAAAACTCAAACCAACTATCAATTAGCCCATTATATGAGTTATTGAATCAAATTCAAACTGAACCAAATAGGGTAATGGATAAATTTGATATCACCAAACCTAACAAAGTTAAGGAATTGTTAATCGAAAGAGAAATAACACATCATATATATATATATATATATATATATAGGAAAATGCTATGTGTACACCCCTTTCGGGGTGTACATCATACACCCCACCCATCTAAGGGTGGGGGTGTGATGATGGGTCACTTGATGTGACCCGTAAAAAGTATCGCCACCATTAAAATGGTGGAGGTGTATGATGTACACCCCTTCGGGGTGTACAAGTAGCATTGCTCATATATATATATATATATATATATATATATATATATATATATATATATATATATATATATATATATATATATATATATATATATATATAAAGAGAGAGAGAGAGAGAGAGAGAGAGAGAGAGAGAGAGAGAGAGAGTTCGGCTATTATACTATCGATAGTACCAAGCATTTGGTGCTATCAAGTTTTCTACCCTTAGATCAAACCCCTTTAATTATTTTTATCCGTTAGATTTTACTATTTCCCCAACCACCCATTAAACTTAAGGGGCTTACTATCATACCAACCACACATCTTTTAATTCAATAGTTAAAAACATAATAGCACCAATGACTTGGTATTATTAATAGTATTCCAGCCTAGCTTATATATATATATATATATATATAATTGAGCTCCTATGCTTATAAAAGTACAAAGTTATTTGTGCTTGTGAGTTTTTTACCATTGGATGTAAGAATGTACGGTTATGATGATGGAGGGCTCCTTGGGTTTAGTGGGTGGCTGATGAAATAGTATGATCTAAGGGGTAGAATTAATCAAAGGATTATATCTAACGGTGGAAAACTTACAAACACCAATTGCTTGGTGCTTGTACAAGCATAGTAGCCGAACTATATATATATATATATATATAACGGCCTTAAGTTGAGAGGTTTCAATACATATTACTCTTTTTTTCCTTTTCCTTCCTTTTGCTTATTGGTTGTTCAGTTCGCATAGCTCTTACTATGTTCAACATAGGCCCTTCATTTTACTCTTTTTTAAATTTTTGAGCCCATAGACTTACACACATGAATGAGGGAGTTAATGCCCGAGGGAGGACGAAGGTACTTACCAATTAGACTAACTTTTGATTGTTTAACTAAGTATATTGTAGCCCCATTCAAAAGGGCAGTGAAAAATTATTTTTTTTATTTGTCATTAGAATTGCAACCTTGCCCTCTCTTAGTCCAATTTCAAAGTCTCCTATATATGACTTGAACTGAAGATCATACTCTCCGTATCTCAATGCATTTGTGACGCCCCCAATAGTCCCACATCGGATGTGAATGGAATTATGATTAGGTTTATATGAGATATGAACACTAGTAATAATAACTGGGCTTAAGTATTTTGGACTGTGATTTAGACCCAACAAGTTATTATTGCTAGTGGACCGGATCGTTACAGCATTACCATCGGAATCCTATTAATTGGTGTAGCTAGCAAGAGTTTTTAGACTATTAATGGATGCTCAAACCAAAATTTTCTTATAAGATTGTGTTAATTTAAAACTATCAATATCCTGCTTTATAGTGGAAGACTGGGCTAGGCTGAGCCATATTTACAGTGGTAAGAGATCGGATTAGCGACGAGTCACGATCGACATTCGTGGACCTTGTATTTGTAAGCTATAAGTGAATTAGTTATATCTTCTAATAGCTTGAGTTTTTGAAACTAGTGGTTATTGCCAACAATTTACAAGTTGTATCAAAGTCAAATGTTACGGGTTCCATTTTCGTATGGTGCAAATTTACACAGGTGTTGAAAAAAATTATTAACTTAAAGGTCCCACATACTGCAAATTTGTGCCAGTGCTGGGAATAAGTTGTTGGCTTAAAAGAACCAGCATCCCGCTCTGTAACAAGATGCTGCCAGATTGGGAGAAGTTGTTAGCTTAAAAGGACCAACATCATGTCCGTTAGCTAGATCGGACAAAATCATGTTTGAAATAGGAGAAGGCTAGGTTGGACCAAGTGATGTTCAAAGTGACGGTCGAACCGATCGAGTCAAAATCAAAGACCCGTAGATGCTATAGAGATTAGATTTGACCGAGTCATATTCGAAATTGCGAGAGAACAAAATCTTTCAAGCAACTTGAACTTTTTGAAATTATTAGTTAACCCCAAGAATTCTACAAACCTAACTCTTTTATTTGAAAAATTATTATCAGATGGTCTCGTAATGATTTTAATTTATTAATTTGTTTAAAAAAAAACAGTAGTAATTAATTTAATTGTCATCAAATACTTATGATACGTCCCTTTCAAGAGAAGTTGGATTTAGGCCTTTGAGGGGACTATTTTTTCAGGGCTTCAAATAAGATTGGACAACTAGCTATGTCGTTTGATATATATAGCTTTGTACATGGCATAATAAGGTGCATATGGGAGGAAATGGGCTAGTGGGTTAAAGCCTAATTTAGGTCACTATAGGAGCATATCCTTATTACCCTCTTTTCAAGAGCACATGCATAGCTTGCATATTTTGGGAGCACATGGCTCCATGTGAACTAATGGATATATATGGTTGGAGACAAAGGCACCAGGGGAGGGAGCACAATAAAGGGGAGGGAGAGCAATAATAGGTGTTGGTTACAGTGATAAATACTGACCTAACAATGCAAAAAGAAAAAAAAAAAAAATGAAAAATTGAAAAAAAGGATTTTGTGTGCAGCACCTGATGGCACTCTGAATAAACTTCCATTGCCATCTATACTATCTCATATGCTTTCCCCCTAACCATCCAACTTGAAATTAAGAAAATAATATAATATAAAGGATTGAAATATAATATGAGATGTATGGATATATACATGGAAGTACTAAGAATGCACTTAAATGCTATAAATAAGAATGAGATCTAGGGAGAGAAAAAGAGTATATGGAGATGTTTGGCTTAGATTACGGCAAATAAATTTTGGTATTCTAATTTTAAAATATGTTTATTGAAATCTGATTCTAATTTTAAACTCAAATCTTAAATTTTAAATTTTTCTAGATTCAAATTTTAAATTAAAATTTAAAATTTAAATTTTAAGTTTTAAATTGTAAATATCAAACTTTAAGTTTAAATTTTAAATTTTAAATTTTAAAATAATTTTAAATTTTACATTAGATATTTAAAATTTTAAAATTTTAAAATTATAGATTTCAAAATTTAATTTCTAAAAAAATTAAAATTTTAACTTTTATGTTTTAATTTTAAAATTTTAAATTTTAAATTTCAATATTCAAACTTAGAATTTTAACTTCAAATTTTAATATTTTTAAAATTTTAAAACATATATGTAATCAATATATAGTATGAGTAGAGCTTATATGTTTTTAAAAACACAAGTCCATCAATACTTGTAAATTTTTTACCATTGAATTTGTATTGAGATTTATATTTTTTACTTTTTCTTTCTCTCCCTTTAGTTGACTTTACAATAGTACAAATCTCAATACAAATATAATGATAAAAAATTCACAAATATAGTTGGACTCGTGCTTTTGAAAAATTATATAAGCTCTACTCATGTAAGTATAAAAACATTTATAAATATATATTACATGTAGAAAAATAATAATATTGAAACATTATTAGTATATAATATTAAAATATTTCTGCGCAAAAATTTTTATCCTTGCAAAATAATATATATATATATATAAATATATATATATATATATATATATATATATATATATATATATAGAGAGAGAGAGAGAGAGAGAGAGAGAGAGAGAGAGAGAGAGTCTGGCTACTATGCTATCGATAGTACCAAGTACTTGGTGATACCAAATTTTATGCCGTTATTTCTAACCCTTTGATCATTTCCACCTATTATATCATACTATTTTTTCAACCACCCACTAAAACCTAAGGACCCACTATTATCCTAACTACACATCTCTTAATTTAAGGGTTAAAAATTTAATAGCACCAATGACTTAGCATTATTAGTAGACGAGGTCTATATATATATATATATATAGAGAGAGAGAGTAGAGCTTATATCCTTTTACTAGTACAATCCTAACTATAGTTATGAATATTTTATCATTAGATTTACATTGAGATTTGTGTTATTGTACTTTCTTTTTCTCTTTTTAGTTGAATTTATAATAGCATAAATCTCAATGCAAATTCAATAGTAAAAATATTACAAATATAGTTGGGCTTGTACTTTTGAAAGTATATAAGCTCTACTCTCTATATATATATATATATCGAGAGAGTAGAGCTTATATACTTTTAAAAGTATAAGCCAATTTATGTTTGTAAATTTCTTATCATTAAATTTGTATTGAGATTTATGTTATTGTAAAGTCAACTAAAGAGAGAGAAAGAAAAAGTAAAAAAATACAAATTCTAATACAAATCCAATGGTAAAATATTCATAAGCATTAATTGGCTTGTGCTTTTAAAAACATATAAGTTGTATTATATATATATATATATATATATATATATATATATATATATATATATATATATATATATATATATATATATATATATATATATATATATTCGATGTAATTTACTTTATAATCAAACTATTTCAAAATTATTAATTTTCAATGGCTATTATGGCGAGTTTGTAGTTTAACGGTGTAGAAGAATCTAAATTTACTCAAATTTTGATAAAAAAATATTTTAAACTATTTAAATCAAGAATGTTAGATCTTGGATTCAAAAGTCATATTCTTAAATTTTTAAACATTGTTCAATTTTCACCATTCATTTTGACATGACTTATTTACTAAGTAAACGATGTCGAAAAAAATTAAAATTTTATTTCTAAGAATTTTATAAACTATAAATCATATTTAACGGTGTGGATCATTAATTCGAGCACCTATCGAAAACGAAACTATAGTCCCGAACCTCCGGTATTATAGATCGAGTGCTCCAGTACTATAATCTCGTTTGCCATCTTACATTATTCAAATCAACGATCCACACTGGTAAAATTGATTTAAGATATTTAAAATTTTAGAAATTTTTTTTTATATTTTTTCGACATATTTTACTTTATGATCAAATTATTTTAAAATTATTAATTTTTAATAACTATTATGACGAGTTTGTAGTTTAGCGATATAGAAGAATCTAAATTTATTTAAATTTTGATAAAAATTACTTTAAACTATTTAAATAAAGTCCATCATTCTTCATCTTAAATTTAAAAGTCATATTCTCAAATTTTAAATATTGTTCAATTTCTATTGTTCATTTTGACATAATTACTTACTAAATAAATAATATCAAAAAAAAAAATTTATTTCTAAGGAAGCGAGGCCATAGTTTTTTTTATACAATATATTAATTAAACTGGCCTTAATTTTTTATACAATATATTAATTAAATTATATTTGATTTAATTAGTAATTCAGATCAATTTAAATTTGCATTTGAAAACTAATTACTTATTTATTTAACAAACAAATATATAGTTTAACGTTTGTGGGCCATTAAAAACGGCAGGACCAACTTGCAGTGCTACAACAAAATATTCTTAAATAGAAAACTTTTAATGCTAAGGAGGGTGTTTGGTTGCAAGTAAAATTATAAAAAATAATTTTTGATAAGAAGTATTTTATATTTTGTAACGTTTAGTTTGTAGAAAAAATAAAATAAAAAAATTTTATCAACATTTGTTTTGTTGAAAGAAAAAAAAGAAAAAGTTATATTTGTGTAGTTCGGTGGAAAAAAAAAAAATAAGAAAATTTTCAGAGTTTGAGTTTTTATTTTTCGCCGAAACCAGGCGGAAAACAAAAAAAACATTAATTTTCAAATCCGTAAAATTTTTAGAATTAAATAAACACACGAAAAATAATTTTTCAAACCGAAAAATAATTTTTATCGTATTTTACGCCAACCAAACACATCCTAATTTCGTTAGAATTTTTCTTAGGATGTGTTTGGTTAGTCATAAAATATAGGGTTAATTGCATACGGCTTTCTATAAACATATCGAATAGCAGATATATTCCTACACAGTTTAACTTTTTATATTTATTTTTTAAAAAGTCCAACGTTATTCATATATATCCATCCGGTTTATTATCGTTAGTTCACTGTTTATTTTTTAACCGATTATATGTGAAATGACAGTTTTGCCCTTTCAAAAATGTCCCTCCAAAAAATAATACAGAAAATATCTAGAAGGGTAAAAAGGTAAATTTACTTCATTAACTAACCAAGATTAAGTATTTAACCTATGGTTAACTAGATTTTTCTAACAGAGATAAACGGTATGGATATATATGAATAACGTTGGACTTTTGAAGAGATAAATATAAAAAGTTGAACTTTGTAGGGATATATCTGTTATTCGATATGTTTACAGGGAGCAGTATGCAATTAACCCTAAAATATATCCAAAAAAATAATTTTGATTTGAAAAATTAATTTATTTACATTTGTTTAGTCTTATAAAAACATTTAAAAATTATTTTTATGAATTTAAAAATAATAAAGTATTTTTATTTTCTGCTGACTTTATGTGAAAAACGAAAATTTTTAAGCCGCGTCATTTTTTTTTTCATTCATTTTTTTTTTCTTTCAACCAAAACAAATGTTGATAAAAAATTTTAAAAAATTTCTACAAACCAAACACTACAAAACATATCACCAAATTTTTTTTTTGCAAAAAATTAACTCTTATGATTTTAGGACAAACCAAACACCTCGTAGATTTTATAATTAAAAAGCAGTTCTGAATAAGCTCCTGCAGTCGATACCGGCATTTAATATCTTTCACAATTAATTAATGTGCAAAATAAATGTTAAGGGATTGTACTCGGGCGACAAACGAAGGTACCAAAGGGACTACGGGCAAGGACTAGTACTGTTACTCTTCATCTCCCAATTTAATGAGAAGCCAACCCCTTTGTTGTTGCCTGGGCCACTACGGCACCCCATCATGTCCGATATTAGATCTTGAAAAATTCCATTTGCACATTTTAATAGTAGGATGTAAATTTTACATTTATTTATAAAAAAAAAGGTTTTTTTAAAAAATATTTTAAGCACATTCAAAAGTGAGGCGCAAATTATACATCTCTCCCGCATCTAAGAGTTTGTGCTATTTTTTTGGATTTTAAAATGGAGGCGGATGAATAAAATATAAAACTTTTTTAATTTTTTTTTGGGAGAAATTTTTAGTATTATAAAAAAATTAATAAGGCTAATAAATAAATTATTATGAATTAATAAGGCTAATAAATAAATTATTATAAATAAATTATTATGAATTGTAGTTATAATTTATACGTTATATATAGCTATACATATAGCATTACTCACCTCATTGGTATCAGAACATTTAATTAATATTCAAAAGTTCGAAAATATATATAAGAGCTCATTTATTTTAAGGATTATATTTAATTAGGTAAAACAATAGTGCAATTTTGCCAGCATAAGAGAAATGAACAACTAGTGGAGGTATTAGGGATTAGGGGAGATACCTAATACCATGCATCCACAATTAGCGTGATCCCCGGCACCTTTGATTGTTGAACCTTTTCTAGTTGTTTCTTCACAATGTTCTCATTTTATTCAATTCAGCAAACTCTTGAAAGTTAAAGAGGGCTAACAGGAACTTATAATTGATTTATATTGTATATATCGTGTGAGGCTTATTCTGTGACCGATTATATTTAGCGTAGTTGAGTGAGAACTTAATAATTAATATCCAAATTAAGTCTCAAGTTTAAAATTTAGTGACTTCATGTACCAAGCTGAGTTTATGTTTTAAAAAATAAATAAATTGAATAATTTTCACATTTTTTCTTTCTCTCTTTCTCTCTCTCTCTCTCTCTCTCTCAAAAAAAAAAAAAAAAAAAAAAAAAAAAAAAAAAAAAAAAAAAACAAACGAAAAAAGAAAACCTTTCTTATATACTAACAATCACATGTGGCATGCGTCAATTGATTCAAACGAGGACAAAAAAAACATCGTATATTAGGAGCACTTTGCAAGGCGTAACGAGCACTACTTCTCTACCACCCCAAACGCATGAATTGAAATTCCAACAATTAGGCCACTTCAGCTACTATATATCCAGAACTGTCCAATTTAATTATTTGCACACTAAATTGCACCCAATAATGTGGGGGCACCCAAAGAACCACACATGCACAAAATAATTTTTACTCATGCACAAGTCTGAGCATGAGAAGTAGTGGAGCGCGTATATTCATTCTAGCAGTTAGTCAGGCGTGTCCTTTTCACTGATGTGCCTACCTACGGAGATTGAGTTTATTTACCAAACCAAGTATACATTTCTTTTACAATAGTGGAACAAAGGTATTGCAAACTAAAAAAAAAAAAAAAAAAAAAAAAAAAAAAAAAAAAAAAAAAAAAATCATGTATAGAATTTATTTGAGCTTTCATCGGCTCTGATTTAACTATCTAGATTTCTAAAAATAATTTAAAAATTATTTTGATACTTAATCTTTCACTATATTTGATTTAGATTTTGTTTGTGAATGTAGAAAAGGTGGGTTCACTAAAACAAAACTATGCTATAGCGACACCGTTAAGTGTTGTTAAAAACTAAAAAAAATACTGCTGAAAAAAATACCAACACTTGTTATTAGTGTCGTTATATGTGCTGTCGCTAGGACACATTATTATAATGTGTCACAAAAATATGTCCATATAACCTAATTTTGAATATAGATGGACTATAAATAGAACACTTACAAAAAAGTATCACAAATATGTGTTCCTATAATCTAATTTTGTTGTAGTGGTTATGTAAGAAACGAAAGTGCGATGGATAAATATTTTATTCATTTCTGTAAAAAAATATCACGTGGTGTCAATCAGCTACAACAACTCGGTTATTATATAATTTTTGCACTGAAATATACATAAATATACTTCAATATGCTTTTTCATCCATTTTTTTTGGCTAAATTAAATTTTTGGTCCTCAAACTATAAGGTGTATGATATTGATCAATAAAATCCTAGAATGGCCCCTTACATTTATGCAAAGCATAAAGGTATTCATATTACAAATCTCACTAGAATTGCCCGTTTTTTATCAAAAGCCTGTGATTTAGTTTTTGATGCAGCAAGTAGGGAAAAAAACTTCTTAATCGTCCGTACCAAAAATAAAGCATCGGATTCAGTAGCATTAGCTGCAATAAGGGCTCGGTCTCATTTTATTAATAAAAAATGGCTCAGTGGTATGTTACCGAATTGGTCCACTACGGAAAAATGGCTCAGTGGTATGTTACCGAGTTGGTCCACTACGGAAACGAGACTTTATAAGTTTAGGGACTTAAGAGCAGAAGAAAAGAAGGGAAAACTCAACCGTCTCCCCAAAAGAGATGCAGCAATGTTGAAGAGAAAATTGAGCATGGCTGTTGTGCTATTAGGAGCATGGAGGTTTCATGCTCCTAAGTCATTTTCGATTATTAAATATCTGAATCGATGATCGACTCTGTTAAACTTGATCGAACATATTTGAAGTATTTAGAACATAAATTTTATGATTTTTATTATAATTTATTTGGTGATTAAAAAGATTCAAAATTATCAATTTTTAACGGTTAATGTGTGTCGTTTACATGTTTAACGGTGTAAGAGTATTTAAATCAGATAAAATTTTAATAAAAAAAAATTTATACTATACATAGCAAAATCAATATCTCTAATAAAAAATTTTAGTGCTACATCACAATTTTTTGTACGATTTTTATTTTTAATCTTTCATTTTTAATTCTTTTGATTGCTAGGTAGATAATAACGAAAAATCACAAAGTTTATTTTCTAGATACTTCAAATATGTTAGATCAAATACAACAGAGCCGATTATCGATTCGAAAGTTTCATCATAAAAAACGGCTTAGGAGCACAGAGGCCTCCGTCCTCCTAATAGTACAGCAACCCTACTCGTATGATATTTTAGATCTCAAATTTTAATTTATTGTAATTTCTAACTCGACCTTTTTGAGTTATTGTAATTAAATCCAACAATTTAGTTTAGTTAATTAAATAATAATAATAATAATATATATAGTAGTACTTATATGTTTTCAAAAGTACAAGTCTAACTATGCTGGTAAATTTTTTATTATTGAATTTGTATTGAGATTTGTGCTATTGTATTTTTTCTTTCTCTCTCTTTAATTGACTTTATAATAGCACAAATCTCAATACAAATCTAATGGTAAAAAATTTACAAGTATAGTTGGGCTTATGCTTTTGAAAGTATATAAACCCTACTATATATATATATATATATATATATATATATATATATATATATATATATATATATATATATATATATATATATATATATATATATATATATATAACTAGGCTACTATGCTATTAATAGCACCAAGTTTTTGGTGCTATTAGATTTTTGGCCGTTGGATGAAGGGATGGATGGTTAGGATGTGTTAGGGTCAAAATGTGGCTGCACTATGATCGGCCCGTGGGGTGACCCTCAGAGATGTCGAATGCGCCGCGTGCCAACAGATCAAGCGATCGGGCCGTGGAGGGATCAGCTCGGCCGGGTCTGGTAACTCTCACGACCATTCGGCTTAAAGTAGCCGAATCGGGTTTACGGAGGTAGAGAGGGATTGCAGGGTTCGACTTAGAGTAGCCGAACTGGATAAAAGGATAATGATTGTGACGCCCCAGAATCAAAACTGTGACCCGGGCTCGCCAACAGATCCGCCGCCCATATGGGAAGCCCGGCATAGACGAAGCGTCTAACCTGCAAAAGATAATGCTAACAAATATACAAATATCAAAGCTGAAAATTAAATTGCTGAATTATAAAAAAAAAAATACAACTCCAAATGGTATATGTCAGATCCTCACAATACATAAGTTTCTCAAAATAAAACTCTCCAAATTAAAATATACATGATACATCAAATCCTCTAATAGTAGTGAAAGTCACCAAAAAGGGGTACAACTACTCTCTCCGAGGACAGGTAGGGATCTAACTCACGAGCCCCTTACCTCGATCTGAAGAAGCAACAACTGGAGGAGCAGGAACTGGAGTAGATGCATAAGGTTCAGAATGAAGGACTTGAGAAAGGATTTGCCCACTAAATCTGCTAGAGGCATAAGATAACAATGCAGTATAACTGTAAATGAAAAGCTGGAAATAACTCTACAGCTACCATGCCTCTATCTATAATGCTCAATGGGTGATACAGATGAAAATAATGCATCTACTCGATATCAATGCTCAGTCAACCCAATCACACTGACTGCCACATAGGGTCCAGTCAAACTTGCGTCACCTACTACCATTACATCCATGGAGGACTGAAATTACGTAGGGCGTCCAACAATGACTGCGTCGACAAATCGTGGTAGCAAAGTAATAGGCCCAGCTTCGGAGCGGCACTCGAGGGGAGCGACCCCAATGAGGAAGTATCCGCACATCTCTGTCGACCTCAATATGGCTCATGTAGGCTAGACATATTTCAACAGTCGGGACCCACCGTCGACTCAAATGGCTCCCAAAAACTAGCACATATTTCAACAATCGGAACCCACCGTCGACTCAGATGGATAGACATATTGCAACAGTCGGGACCCACTGTCGACTCAGATGGCTCCCAAAAACTAGCACATATTTCAATAGTCGGGACCCACCGTCGACTCAGATAGCTAGACATATTCCAACAGTCGGGACCCACCGTCGACTCAGATGGCTCCCAAAAACTAGCACTGATCGAACTCAGCTACCAGACTCCACTCGGCCCCAAAGCACGAGCGTAACATGCAACCCACAATATCCCGACCACACGGCCTACTACCCAAACGAGGAGAAACTCTAAGTCCAGAAAAAAAGAATGCAGACTGTGGAAAAGTTTAAAACATAATATCTAACTCAAGTGAGGGTTTTCTATTAATCTGGTTAATACATGCAAACATATGACAGGATGTTAGTAAAGGTTCCACAATTTCATTATCATAGTCATAGAAAAATTTACTAATTCTATCATACATGCATTATAACCAAAATATGGAGTACAACTCTAACATGATCACATCTCAACACCACAAGGAGTATAACACTATCATGCTCACATCTCATTCAACATAGGGAGTATACTTTAACATGTTCACATCTCAATCACATAAGGAGTGTAACTCTATCATGATCACATCTCATTCAACATAAGGAGTACACTCTAACATGCTTGCATCCCAATCAACATAAGGTATCCAATTTTATCATGCTTACATCTCAATCACATAAAGTGTACAACTTAATCATGCATGCTTACTACATGATAGAATTTGAAAGCAGCCCGCTAATTTTGGAGGAAATCCAACCCACCTGAAACTTGACGATCTAATGGCCGATTTGGCTGAAATTTGGTGTGCTTAATTCTCAGCCTCTTAGGAATCCAATGCCGCAAGAATCACCCAAAATCTCCACTCGGATTGGGCGCAATCGCAAGAACAACGCACGCTACGCAGATTGATCCCAGAATTTCAGCATTCACTCATATGTTAAATAAAATGTATATACAACCTCAAAAACCTCAATTTGAAGCTCCCAATAACAAATCTAAGGTGTCCTCTGTCAAATGAACATCTCCAAAGCTTCAAAAATTCATCTTTTATTCCCCTTAATTAACAAATTAATAACACATCAATATGCTGTCTAGAATTTGCTTAAAATTTCAGCATGAACTTCTAAGAAGTATAGAGACTAATCCATAAGAAATTTTCCACAGGAATAAAAAGAGGAATTTCTCACCTTAAACTTAAGAAGATGTCCAAATTTTAAAATCCCGAAAATGTTCAAGAAATCACCAAGAAATATGCATTCAAAGACTCAATCCTCAACACAAAACTAAAAACTACACCCAACTCTATCACAGGGTCAAGAAGATCGATAATGTTACCTGGGCAATGTCACGCCCCGAGGTCGAAACTGCGACCCGGGCCCGCTAACAGATCCGCCGCCTATACGGGAAACCCGTATAGACGAAGCGACTAACCTGCAAAAGATACTACAACTACTAAACAGATATCAGAGCTGGAAAGTAAACTGCTGTAAAACTAAAATCCAACCATTGTACAACTAGAAATAAAAATGCAATATCTATCTCCCAAAAATAATCATCATACATCATCCTCTGATACAACATCTAAGAACCCAAACGGAGAGGTAAACTAAAATAAGAATACATCAGTGTACAGGCTCACAGTACAAGTCAGATCCTCACAATACATCAGTCTCTCAGAATAAAGGAAACTCTCAAAAGAGTAAATATACTAATCTATCTGACTGTACTATAAATCTCCAATAAGGGGGTACAGCTACTCTCCAAAGACAGGTAGGGATCTAGCTCGCGACTCCGTCATCTCGATCAGAAGAAGCAGCAACAGCAGAGGTAGGAACTGGCGAAGATGCCTCTGCAAAACTGTTACTAACAGAGGGTGTGAGAACTACACCGTCACGTAGTTCTTAGTGGGTACCGCCACCAAGCCCGACGGTCTGCCCACTAAGTCTACTATAGGAATAAAGTAACAGATGCAGTACTATAAAGGAAAGGCTGGAAATAACTCTATAGCTACTATGCCTCTATCTAAATGATCAAAGGGTGATACAGATGAAACATGATGCATCTACAACCTCTCGACAGAACAATCATCCAATCTACACTGACTGCCACAAAGGGTCCAGTCAAACCTGCGCCCACCCACTGCCATTACATCCACGGAGGACTAGACTTACGTAGGGCATCCGCGACTGCCTAAAAAAGGCCCAGCCAAAAGGACTGCGTCAACAAGTCGCGATATCAAAGTAACAGGCCTAGCTCCGGAGCGGCACTCGAGGGGCGCGACCCCACCGAGGAAAGTATCCGCGCATCTATGTCGAGCTCAATATGGCTCATGCAGGCTATAATCCAAATCCACGATCAATAAGATCAACAATACCCAAATCACATCTCTAACTTACTGGCTGGAAATACTCGATAACCGGGACCACCGTCAACCCGACGGCTCCCACATCAGGACATCAAACTCAATATATGAAAACCCACTGGACCGGAGATACTCCACAGCCGACGACAATGAAGGGTTTGAACACCCCGAAAGACTAGTTCCTACAACCAAAATCAAATAAGAACAGACTCTAGGCATAGCCTCTCGTTGTTCTCGACCCAAAGAAGGAATAGCCCTTAGAACCCAGATCACTTGAACCCTCTCGGGTGAGGAAGTTTACAGGAAAATGTGATATTTATTACTGAAAACCATTTTCACTCGAACCCCCTCTGGGTGAGGACTAAAAGTAGTTCCCTTTTATAAAACCATCTTAATTTGAGAAAACCCATTTTAATCATTTTTAGCTCTTTTGGAAAAATCAGTTAGAAAACAAGTTTTATTCCCAAACCCCGAAGGGCTAATGCCTTTGCCCAATCAAACAAGAACAAGCTCTGACCACCCTTCGACATTTGGAAGGAAAGCATTGGTTTACTAAAATCATGTGTGTCCAAAAGGATTCTTAGTTTAGGGTTCTGCTATCACTAGTACACTACTGCCACGAACACTATGACGACAAATAGATCGAAGAAACTCAATGATCCGGGACCACCGTTTACCCAACGGCTCCCGACACTAGTACAAGACTAGCCACGGCTACCAGACTCCACTCGGCCCCCAAGCACGAGTGCAACATGCATCCCACAACAATCCAACCACTCGGGCCACAACCCGGGTGAGGAACACTCTAAGTCCAGGTGAAAAGAATAAATGTGTGGGAGTGTCTAAAGCATAAATAAACTAGCCCAAGTTGGAGTTTTCTACTAGTCTGGTTGAAACATGCATCATATGACAGAGTGCTTGGTCAAGTTCCAATAATAGCATTTAATTCAACATAAATAGGAAACATTAACCGACATGATCTCAATAACAACACAAGAAACATCATCTCTCTCAAACATGCTTCCTATCTCATCTCACCATCATGCATGCTCACTTTCAATTAGAATTAGAGAACCGTCCACCGGTTTTGGAGACAAAAGCAACCCACATGAATGCACATGTCGATCTGAAGTCCAAATAAGCCGAAACTAAACGGAGATACTCCTAAGATTCCCACAATCCCAACGAGCCTAAAAACACCTGAAAACTCCTCCCGGTCACTGAGATACAGACCAAACACCGCGGTAAGCAAAAATCTCCAAAATTCCAACTCTATGGAAAATCAGTCTGAAAGAAGTCAAAGTATCACCTATGAAATGATCTTCAAAAATTCAAATAAAAATATAGCTGCGATCCTCGCGAAGCGTAGATGTCGATCGAGTCCTCACATGCGGAAATTTGATAATTGAGCACCAAGATAAAAATCAAACAAGCTCCGCTATCCAAAAAATCAAGCAGCAAGAAAGGGGTTCAAAGATGCTTAGAAAACCCCAATAAAAACCCAAAACTGAGAAGAGAGGTAAATACGGAAATCAAAGATCTACCTCTCGTGGAAACGATACCGCAAAAATCAGCCAAAAATTCCTCGGATCAGCCCAGGGGAGCCCGCGGACGAAGCATCGACGAACAAGATCGGTATCGAAGGCACGTCGAAGCTTGTGATGTCGAGAAGGAGGCTAATTAAACGCCTTCCAAAAAATCTCTGGGATCCCAAAAATCAAAGAAGAGTCACCGAGGAAGGTTCCTATCAAAAAAGGGCTCAAGAGAGGCTCAAAAAAACCCCAAAAGGAGGCACAAATGGGCTATTTATACCCCAACCCACAAAAAATGGGGTTTCGAATTCGGGCGCAAGATTTGGGCGCCCGAAACCCAGCCCCCCGGCCCACACTGTGCGCGCCCGGATTCACCCGGGCGCGACACGTGTCCAAGCGGGGTTCACGGCGCGGCGCACGGACCGCGGTCCGCGCCGGGCCGCCAGGTCCGTGCGCCTGCCAACGGGGGCGTGCCAAGCGACCTAGCGCGGTCCATGGTGCGCCGCGCCCGGCGCGTGCGGCACCTCGACTCCCGCGCCGCCGCTCGACCACTCAGGGCCTGCCAAATGCCCCCGCCGCGGCCCTTGCTGGTCCCGGTGCGCGCCCAGTGGGCCGTGTACCGGCCCACCCGAAAAATCGGCCCGTTAGGCCCGTTTTGCTTGAGAATAGCCGATTTTCAATGTTTTCGCATGCTGAGTCTATTTTTAGCATCCGTTTGATGCATAACGGGCTCGATACACCAAAAATAAGTGTTTTCTCATCGCCGACCACCTAGTCAAGTCACACGGGAAAATCGAGACACAACAGGCAAACTTGCTCCAAATCAGCAAGCAAGCTCTCAATGGATTCATCTTCGAGAGTAGATGCAAAACAAGCCAAAGAACTCCAAATTCCATACACAAATCACCAAGAAAATTCATAAATACTATGAACTATCCAAAAGTCTATTATATGCACGAAGGTTCCAGAGATGGTATGAAAACTCTAAGAAAACTCAAGATCTGGGAGGATGGATGAATATCAAAGTTGTAGGCCTACCTCTTGTGAAGATCCTAAACCAAAAATCAGCCAAAAACTCTAAGAGATGAGTCCTATAGAGGTCATGCAGTAAAACGCGACGATGGTGGTTGAAAAACAGCAACAATGGTGAAGCTCCTTAGCTTGAGGAAGATGATGGTGTAGAAGCTCCAAAGTCCTCCGAGGTGATCAAGAGTGGTCGAGGAGAAGTAGAAGAAGTTCTTAGCTCAAGCTCTCTGAAAATGGCTAAGTCCAAAAGAGAAGAAAGGTGGAAGAGGAAGCCTATTTATAGCCCAAGAAATGAACCAATTATCAGCCTTTGGGCCAGAATTCGGGCGCCCGACTCTTCCCAGGCCCAGCCCGCGACGAGCGTCCGGACAAGTGTCGCGCATCCGGCAGTGCCCGAATCCCGAATCCCGTAATCCGCCGCTCCCGACGTGCACATGTCCCAATCCGCGAGTAGGTGGTGTGACGCCCCCAATAGTCCCACATCGGATGTGGATGGAATTGTGATTGGGTATATATAAGACTTGGACACTAGTAATAATAACTGGGCTTAAGCATTTTGGGCTGTGGTTTGGCCCAACGAGTTATTATTGCTAGTGGGTCGGGTCGTTACATTTGGTATCAGAGCCAATAACCAGCCGGAAGTGTGCGGCGAGTCTCGGCTGAGCCTGGGTCTAGATGGCAGGGCTAGCGAGACAAGTCTCACACCGCCTGGTGATCTTGGGCTGCTGTGTGTGTGTTTGGGCTGACGGGGACGTCAGGCCTAAATGGGGGGAGTCTGTGACGCCCCCAATAGTCCCACATCGGATGTGGATGGAATTGTGATTGGGTATATATAAGACTTGGACACTAGTAATAATAACTGGGCTTAAGCATTTTGGGCTGTGGTTTGGCCCAACGAGTTATTATTGCTAGTGGGTCGGGTCGTTACAGGTGGCCTCGGCGAATGGCAGCGCAACACATGGCTGCATGGGGACGCAGCGCCGCCGCTTGCCCCGCGCGTGCGCCGCGCCAACGGGCACGCGACGCGTGTCCCGCTATCGGCCCGTCACCTGGCGACACGTGGCCCCGCATACGGTCAGTGGTCCCGTGGACCGGCCCGCCAGCCAAATAGGCCCAATAGCCCAAAAATAGCTATTTTGATCGATTTTTCACGCTGAGTCTGCTTTTCGCGTCCGTTTGACGCGCAATGAACTCGATACACAAAAAATAGGTGTTTTCTCGTCGCCGACGACACAGTCAAGTCACAGGGAAATTCAAGACACCACATCCTCCCCCACTAAAAGAAAGTTTCATCCTCGATACTAAAACATACCTCAGCCAAGAGTCTCGAACAGGTAGGGATAGTCATCCATCATCACCGTCTCCAGCTCCCAAGTAGCCTCCCATTCCTCGTGATTACTCCACACAACTTTCACTTACGGTATAGCCCGATCGCGCAATTCCCTCACCTCACGAGCCAGAATTCGCAATGGGCGCTCCTCGTATCCCAGATCCTCTCCGATCTCAAGTGGTGTGAAGTCAATCACGTGCGATGGGTCAAAAACATATCTCCTCAGAGCTGAGACGTGGAAAACATCATAGACTCCTGCTAATCGCGGGGGTAGAGCAACTCTGTATGCAACTGGGCCAACTCTCTCAAATACCTCAATGGGTCCAATAAAACGGGGATTGAGCTTCACACGAACTCCAAATCTCTGGACCCCCTTCGAATGCGAGACTTTCAAAAAGACATGATCTCCAACCTGGAACTCTAAGTCTCATCGTCGAGTATCATCATAGCTCCTCTGTCGACTCTGGGCGGTCTCAAGATGTCGTCGTACCAATCTGACCTTTTCCTCTGCCTCCTGCAAGATATCGGGCCCCAAAGTCCTCCTCTCACCCACGTCACTCCAATGTAGGGGTGATCGACACCTGCGTCCATACAACGCTTCAAATGGAGCCATCTGAATGCTCGCTTGATAGCTGTTGTTGTACGTGAACTCAACTAATCCAATGTGCTGATACTACACTCCTCCAAAGTTTAGAACGTACGCTCTCAACATATCCTCGAGGGTCTGAATAGTGCGCTCAGACTATCGAGCAGTCTATAGGTGGAATGCTATGCTGAATCTGAGCTATGACCCCAAGGCTGTCTGTAAGCTCCTCAAAAAATACGAGATGAACCTCGGATCTCTGTTTGATACAAACGAGGCGGGCACTCCATGTAGCCGCACCACCTTTTCTAGGTACATCTGTGCAAGTCGATCCAATGGCCAGGTCATCTTCATTAGTAGAAAGGGAGCAGATTTGGTGAGTCTATCCACGACCACCCAAACTGCACATGCTCCACTCTGCACTCTCGGCAGTCCCACGATAAAATCCATGGTGACATGATCCTATTTCCACTCGGGGATTGGGAGACTCTATAACTTGCCAGCAGGTACTCGGTGCTCTGCTTTTACTTGCTGACAGTTAGACAATGAGCTACAAATCTCCCAATGTCCCGCTTCATTCCATTTCACCAAAAATGTGCTTTGAGATCCTTATACATCTTAGTCCCACCAGGATGAATGTTATAAGGTGTATAATGGGCCTCTCTCATGATCTGCTCTCTGATCTCAGTGTCCATAGGCACACAGGCTCGGTCCATGTACCATAGTACTCCCGAAGTGTCCACCGAAAAATTTCCTATCTGATCAGTCTGGATCTGCTCTCTAATCCTCATAAAGTGGGGGTCCTCACTCTTTCTCTCTCTAATTCTGTCCAACAGAGTGGGTTGCACAACCAAAGACATCAGTCTAACAGAGACCCCAGGGGATACAACCTCAAGCTCCAACCGCCTTATCTGCTCAATAAGTGGCGCCTACTGGGTAATCATCAAACTCAGACTCTGCACTGCCCTCCTGCTCAAAGCATCTGCTACAATATTGGCCTTGTCGGGGTGATACAAGATGCTCATATCATAGTTCTTCAGTAGCTCCAACCACCTACGCTACCTCAGGTTCAGCTCCTTCTGGGTAAATAGATACCTCAAGCTTTTATGGTCGGTGAAGATCTCGCAGTGCTCGCCGTAAAGATAGTGTCGCTAAAGCTTCAAAGCAAAGACTACAGCTGGCAACTCCAAATCATGGGTAGGGTAATTTTTCTCGTAATCCTTCAATTGTCGGGAAGCATATGCAATTACCCTACTGTGCTGCATCAGTACGCATCCAAGGCCGTTGTGTGAGGCATCACTGTAAATCACATATCCATCTCCTATGACCGGGAGAGCAAGGATCGGCGCTGTCATCAACCTCTACTTCAACTCCTCAAAACTACTATGACAGGCTTCATTCCAGATGAACTTGATCCCCTTCCTAGTCAGACGAGTGAGGGGAGTGGAAAGCTTTGCATAGCCCTCCACAAAGCGACGGTAATACCCAACTAGATCCAAGAAACTCCTCACCTCAGTGATGGTCGTCGGTCTCGGCCAATCTCGAATAGCATCCACCTTGGCCGGGTCTACTGCCACTCCTGCAGCTGAAACTATGTGGCCCAAAAAGGTAACCTTTCGGAGCCAAAACTCACACTTCTTAAGCTTGGCATACATCTCGCAGAAGCTGCAGCACTGTCCTCAAGTGCTCCTAATCACTTTGGGAGTAAACAAAGATGTCGTCGATGAAGACTACCACAAATCTGTCCAAGTACGGCTGGAATACACAGTTCATCATATCCATGAATGCGGCAGGGGCATTGGTCAATCCAAAAGGCATAATAGTGAACTCGTAATACCCGTACCGCGTCCTGAATGTTGTCTTTGAGATGTCCTCGGCCCTCACCCTCAGCTGGTAGTAACCGGACTGCAAATCCACTTTGGAGAAGACGCACGCTCCCTGAAGCTGGTCGAAGAGATCATTGATCCGCGGCAAAGGATACTTATTCTTAATGGTCACTTTGTTCAATTCCCTGTAATCAACACAAAGCCTCAGTGAACTATCTTTCTTCTTCACAAACAGCACCGGAGACTCCCCACGGTGATACGCTCGGCCTCACGAAGCCTCTATCCATCAGATCCTGTAACTACGCCTTCAACTCTCTCAGCTCTGCAGGCGCCATCCTATAAGGTTCCTTCGAGATTGGCGCAGTTCCCGGAACCACGTGAATCACAAACTTTATCTCCCTCTCCGACGGCATAGTCGTCAGCTCAGGGGGAAACACATCCGGGAAATCACAGACAATAAGATTATCCTCGAGTCCCAGTGCCACCGTAGGCATCTCTACAATAGTCGCCAAGAAAGTGATGCAACCTCTGCTCATCATCTGCCTGGCCCTCGCCGATGAAATGGTCGCTGCGAACAGCGTACTTTAGCAGCTTCTGTAGACAAACTCCTCCTGCCCAGGCTCGCGAAAAGTCACGGTCCTCTCTTTGTAGTCTATGGTAGCACAATACCGCGACAACCAATCCATGCCCAGAATAACATCAAAATCCTGGAGCTGCCGCAAGACAAGCAAGTCTACCGGCATGATCCATGATCCCAACTGCACTAGACAAGCTCTACAACACTCCTCTACATACATGATATGATCTGGAATCAGAACCTCTAATGCATGTGACAATGAACCTATCTCTAGTCCATGAAGTGATGCAAATACTCTACTAATAAAAGAGTGCGAACCGCCGGTATCAAAAAGACCTCTAACACGAGTAGCTGAAATCAAAACAATACCTGCGACGACGTGGTCTGCCGCTGTAGCATCCTCTACCTGTGCTACATACACTCGCCCACTCGGCGCTGGAGGCCGTCACTCCGGCTACCTCGAAAAATAAGCTTGATCTGGCATACTGTAGGTCGAGGGAGTCCAACCATCTGAAGAGGTACAAAGGAAGCTGAAGCTGTCGATGGTGCTGGGGGTCCTACTCGAGGGCAAGCTGACTGAAAGTGTCTGGTATGACCGCAACGGTAGCACCGACCCTGCCTCTGAGTACACTAATGCGGCGGGTGCGGTCCTCCGCAAATAATGCATTTGTCCTGATGCCGCTGCTGCTGAGATTGCTGCTGCTGAGGCTATCGCCGCTGCTGCTGCTGGTGGTGGTGACGGGATCCACCAGACCTCTGGCGCCCCTGAAACCCACGACCCTGAGGGCGAAATCGTGGAGGTCTCGGAGGCCCCAGTCAGCAAGTTTGTCACTCGTCGACTAGTGCTTGGCGCTTTGCCCTTGAAATCTCTACTGGGGCAAGGGTCCTCTCAACCATAACTACAGCCCCACGCTCCACATAGAGCGCCTGCTCCATAGAGGCGTCCAAAGTATAACCTCAACGATCGAACAAACTGATATATATCTTGGCGCAATCCCTGCTCGAACATATAGATCCTCTGCGCCTCATTCCTGGCAGCCTGTGGCACGCAGTTCAGTAACTGCGTGAAGTCTCTGATATACTCTTGGACAATGCGGCCTGCATGCTGGAGGTTCTTTAGATCCTCCTCCAGCTTCTGTCTGACGCTGTCGAGGAAGAAGGCTCCGAATAGCTAGCTGCGAAACTCAGACGAGGTAAGCAGCTGGGCCCCTGGTGGGCCAACGGATCGAACTCGGCGCCACCAAGTCTCAGCATCATCCTCCAGAAAGTTCGTCGCCAAGTGAACCTGATATCTCTCAGGTATGAAGAGGTTTTCAAACAATCGCTCCATGGCTTCAATCCAAGACTCCACCTCCCAAGGTTCCAAACTCCAACCAGAAAAATGAGGCAGGTCAAAGTGTCGGAACCTGGTCAAACGGTCCACAAGATCCCTTTGCTCCTCATACGACAGCTATCCAGCAGGCCAGGATGTCTGTCCACTAGTGATCGGTGCGGCAGCTGGTGCAACTGGTACTACTGGGGGTGCTACTGCAGGGAAAGAAAGTGCTGGAGAATTCTCAGGTGGTGCTGCAACTGGCTGCGCCCTCTGCTGAAGCAGGTGCATCATACAGTCCATGGCCTTCTCCTGGCATCGGGAAGCCTCCTCCTGACGTCGGATAACCTCCGACATCTGTGCCATCTGGGCACGCAACTCCTGGACCTCTCTCTGCTGGTCCTGCACTGGCTCCTGCTGCTCAGGCTCATCAGCAGGTGCAGGCTGCAAACGCGTCGGTACCCTGCGTCGGGGTGGCATCGTGCTCACCTGAAACTGAAAGAGAAAGGATCAGTACCAAAGCAACACTCGACCCAATCTAACGAAAGTCTAAAACATGTCCCTTTCTCTATAGAACTATGTTGTCTATAACCAACATAGTCGCTTACTGGGAGAAGACATGCCAATCACTCATCCCATCCCTTGGGAGAGTTATAGAACTCAATCAGGACTCTCGCTATACATCACGGCTCTCACGTGTGTCATATCAGGGTCCAATCACAAGCCTAGGGTTCCTAAATCCACAATGACCTACATCTTAGCCTCTGAAACCACTCTAATTTGTCACACCCAGGGGTCGAAACTGCGACCCGAGCTCTCCAACAGATCCGCTGCCTATACGGGAAGCCCCGCATAAATAAAGCATCTAACCTGCTAAAAATAGTGCTAACAACTATATAGATATCAGAGCTGAAAAGTAAACTGTTGAAATATAAAAAAAGTACGACTCTAAATAGCACATGTCAGGTCCTCACAATACATAAGCCTCTCAAAATGAAACTCTCCAAAGTAAAATATACATGATACATCAAATCCTCTGACAGTACTGAAAGTCACCAAAAATGGGTGCAACTACTCTCTCCGGGAAAGGTAGGGATCTAGCTCGTGACCCTCTTACCTCGATCTGAAGAAGCAGCAACTAGAGAAGCAGGAACTGGAGTAGATGCCTCTGAAAAATGGTCACCAACAGAGGGTGTGAGAACTACATCTAACAATAGTTCTCAGTGGGTACCGTCTCCATCACTAATGGTCTGCCCACTAAGTCTACTAGAGGCATAAAATAATAATGCAGTATAACTGTAAATGAAAAGTTGGAAATAACTCTACATCTACCATTCCTCTATCTATAATGCTCAATGGGTGATACAGATGAAAATAATACATCTACTCGATATTAATATACTCAGTCAACCCAATCACACAGGCTGCCACATAGGGTCAAGTCAAACCTGCGCCACCTACCACCATTACATCCACGGATGACTGGAATTACGTAGGGCGTCCAACAAGGGCTGCGTCGACAAGTCGCGATAGCAAAACAACTGCCCCATCTCCGGAGCAGCACTCGAGGGGAGCGACCCCAACGAGGAAGTATTCGCGCATCTCTGTCGAACTTAATATGGCTCATGCAGGCTATAGTCCAAATCCACGATCAATCAGATCGACAATACCTGACTCACAACACTAACCCACTGGCTGGAGGTACTCAACAGCCGGGACCCACCGTTGACTCAGACGGCTCCCAAAAATTAGCACTGATGTAACCTCATCTACTAGACTCCACTCTGTCACGCCCCAGGTGTAAACCATAACCCGGGCTCGTCTACAGATCCATCGTGCACATGAAATTTTCTGCGTACACGAAGCACAAAAACCTGTTCAGATATAAGAAAAGCATAAAAGAGCAAAAGTATAGAGTTAGAAACTAAAATAATCTCAAACTAAAACTGTATAAATAAAAACATCTGTACATCAACATCTCCCAGAATACAAGTAATATAAGTCCATCTCTCAAAAGCTTTAAAATACAACCAGCTGGCTAAAGCCAGATCCAAATATACAGTAGTCTGCTAAACTAAACTATAAACAAAAATAAAATGACACTGGGTCCACCGCTAGCTCACAAATGTGGTAGAAGATCTATCTAGCCCTCGATCCCCTCACATCGACCCGCCGACACCGCAACTGCCATAGAGAAATCTGAAAAAGACTGAGCAATCACGGATGTGAGAACTACTATAAACAGTAATCCTCGGTGGGTAAATCATCAATACTTCGACGTAACCACCGAGTCTACCAGAGGCAAGAAAGGAGGTAAAGTGGTAAAGCTATAAATAAATCTGCTGGTAAAGCAAACTACCACTACTATGCCTCTATTGATGTAATGAATGTAATAACAGGATATGCATGCATCAGTAAACGATAACTGCTAAGATAAACCCAAACTAGTGGATCTGTACAACTATCACAATCGGCTACACCCAGCCATGTACCACCGACGTGCAAGCGTAATCAAGTATCAGTCCAGTCACCTACTCAACCATCACAATCGGCTACATCTAGCTTTGTACCACCGATAACGTACCCATCACAATCGGCTACACCCAGCTATGTACCACCAATATCACAACGTACTCAGTCAAGTGTCTCAAATAGTAGGTAATAGTCATAATTATGCTCAAAGTGGAAGACTCTATCCACTAATAGAAATCCCGATCCCAATCTGATGCAAAATCAACAACCGGTCAACCGCCCAATATTCGCGGTTGCCGCAACATCCCACGAGTCAACAATCTGATGATATCCCACCCCGACTCGATAATCTCAACTACACTATCCCAAACCGTGCTCACAACCCCGAGCAACGTAACATACGAGGAGAGAAGAAATGAAAATAGCAAGTTTTCTCCTAAGTCAATTCCAACATGATAGTGTAGCAAAATGAAGTGGCCTATCTAAATGACCATACAAGCATGCATTTGTTCTCATTTAAGGTGGAATGAAAATCAAGTATAATTGTTCTCACATAGGGTAAAGTAGAAATCAACAACCATACTAGTCTCACAAGGAATATGTAGGAACTATCAACAATAATACTTAGTCTCGCAAGGAATATGTAGGAACTATCAACAACAATACTTAGTCTCACAAGAAATATGTAGGAACTATCAACGACAATCACCTTCACAAGAATGAACTAGGAATCATCAATATAAGCCAATCTCATATAACCATAATAAACCATTCTCACATAAGTCATTCTCAACCAAATCCTTCTCACATAAACCAAATAACCACTCTCACATAGCATGGACTTAGGATCATCAATAATAATCGGTCTCACATGAATAAGCCAAAAGTCATCAACAATGATAAATCTCACATAATGTAGGCTCAAGGATCATCAATCATGATCAATCTCACATAATGTAGGCTCAAGGATCATCAACAATATCAATCTCACATGATGTAGGCTCAAGGATCATCAACAATATCAATCTCACATGATGTAGGCTCAAGGATCATCAACAATATCAATCTCACATGATGTAGGCTCAAGGATCATCATCAATATCAATCTCACATGATGTAGGCTAGAAATCATTAAACATAACCATTCAAGCATGATTTACATAGGAATAGGGAAACATCATCAAACATAATCATGCTGAATTCTAATAGCCTAAGTGAGTAAATCGAAGGTTTGATGTGTTCGGAAACCCACTTGGTAACTCGACAATCCAAAGTTTGATCATGCTGAAAATCGGCATGCACGATCCCCCACCTGTTACAAATCCAACGCACCAAAAATTGCTCCGAGATTACTGTCAGATTGAGCGCAATCAACAAAACAAAATCGATGCGCAGATTTCTTGAAAAATTCCAGCAAATAACCCCTTTGTAGATAGATTTAATTTCTGAATGTAATACCTCAAATTTAATCTCCAATCTGAATTTATAGGTCCTCCACTGTGCAAGGATCATCACCCTAGTCTCAAAAACTCATTTTAAGGTTTCCTTAATTATCCAATTAGCAAAAGGGTCCAATACTGTCCAAAAATCACTTTCAAATTTCAGCATGATTACAAGTGAATGTGGAGACCAATCCACTAGAAATTTTAAACTAAAATCAAAAGGAGAAATGCTCACCTTGCTTCTAAGAACATGCCCAAACTTTAAAATCCATAAAATAACCAAAAATTACATCAAAATATGCATCCCCAAAGTCCAAATATCAAAACAACACTTAAACAAGATTCTGCTGTAAACCTCATCATAGGGGTTGAAAGATCGATAAAGTTACCTGGGCAAACAAACTCCAAATTCAGTAATTAAGGTATCAATGGATTCCTCATCGAGATTAGATGCAAATCAAGCCAAAGAACTCTAAAATATATGCACGAATCAAAGAGAAAACCTATAAATACTTTGAACTATCCAAAACTTAATTCAGTGCACAAGAGTTCGAAAGATAATAAATAAAGTCCAAGAAAACTCCAGATCTGGGTGACGTGGTACATACTAACGTTGTAGAGCTTCAAGTCCTGAAGATTTTTCCACAAAAATCAGCTCGAAACTCTAATCCTACAGTCCAGAGGAAGGAAAATACTGAGGGTTGTCCAAAACTCCTAGGCTGTGCACAAGGGTCCCAAATATGGCATAAAAATTCCATGAAAACTCGAGATCCAAGAGAAGTGGTAAATATCAAAGTTGTAGGCCTATCTCTTGTGAAGATGCCAAACTAAAAATCAGCCAAAACCTTTCTCTGGTTAGATCTGTAGAAGCCTTGCACTGAAATGCAACGAAGGTGGCTGGATTTGGCTTCAATGGAAGTTCTTATCTAGCTTGGGATAGAGGCACAACAAGAACTCCCCCAATGCCTCCAAGTGGTGAGGATGTTGAAGAAGAAGAGTAGCAAGCTCCTCAGTAAAATCTCATAAAATTAACTATGTCCAAAAACTAAAAATTGGAGGAGAAACGGGATATTTATAGCTTAAAAAATCATTTGTAAATTACTTATGGGTGCATTTTAGGAGACCTATAGCCGGCAGGGGGAGAGGGAGAAGGCGGGACACGTGGCGGCCATCCGTGCGCCGCAGCAGCCTGATATGACGCACGCGCGAGGAGAAACTCTAAATCTAGGAAAAAAGAATGCAGAGTGTGGAAAAGTCTAAAACATAATATCTAGCCCAAGTGAGGGTTTTCTACTAGTCTCGTTAATATATGCAAACATATGACAGGATGCTAATCAAAGTTCCACAATTTCATTATCATTATCATAATCAATTTACTAATTCTATCATACATGCATCATAACCAAAACATAGAGTACAACTCTAACATGATCACATCTCAACAACACAAGGAGTATAACACTATCATGCTCACATCTCATTCAACATAGGGAGGATACTTTAACATGTTCACATCTCAATCACATAAGGAGTGTAACTCTATCATGATCACATCTCATTCAACATAAGGAGTACACTCTAACATGCTTGCATCCCAATCAACATAAGG
Source organism: Tillandsia leiboldiana (assembly GCA_029204045.2). Taxonomy (NCBI): domain Eukaryota; kingdom Viridiplantae; phylum Streptophyta; class Magnoliopsida; order Poales; family Bromeliaceae; genus Tillandsia; species Tillandsia leiboldiana. The sequence continues at coordinate 10,991,453 of CM055062.1, forward strand.
TGTCCAATTTTATCATACTTACATCTCAATCACATAAAGAGTACAACTTAATCATGCATGCTCACTGCATGATAGAATTAGAAAGTCACCCGCTAATTTTGGAGGAAATCCAACCCACCTGAAACTTGACGATCCAATGGTCGATCTGGCTGAAATTTGGCGTGCTTAATTCTCAGCCTATTAGAAATCCAATGCCGCAAGAATCACCCAAAATCTCTACTCGGCTTGGGCGCAATCGTAAGAATAACACACGCTGCGTAAATTGATCCCAGAATTTCAACATTCACTCATATGTTAAATAAAATGTATATACAGCCTCAAATACCTCAATTTGAAGCTCCCAATAGCAAATCTAAGGTGTCCTCTGTCAAATGAACATCTCCAAAGCTTCAAAAATTCATCTTTAATTTCCCTTAATTAACAAATTAATCAAACATCAATATGCTGTCCAGAATTTGCTTAAAATTTCAGCATGAACTTCCAAGAAGTATAAAGACTAATCCATAAGAAATTTTCCACAGGAATAAAAAGAGGAATTACTCACCTTAAACTTAAGAAGATGTCCAAACTTTAAAATCCCGAAAATGATCAAGAAATCTCCATTCAAAGACTCAATCCTCAACACAAAACCGAAAACTACAACCAACTCTGTCACAGGGTCAAGAAGATCGATAATGTTACCTGGGCAAACTAGCTCCAAATCCAGCAAGCAAGGTCTCAATGGATTCATCTTCGAGAGTAGATGCAAAACAAGCCAAAGAACTCTAAAATCCATGCACAAATCACCGAGAAAATTAATAAATACTATGAACTATCCAAAAGTCTATTCTGTGCACGAAGGTCCCAGAGATGGCATAAAAAATCCAAGAAAACTCAAGATCTGGGAGGAGTGATGGGTACCAAAGTTGTAGGCCTACGCTTGTGAAGATCTCAAACTAAAAATCAGCCAAAAACTCCAAGAGATGACTCCTGTAGAGGCCTTGCACTAAAACGCGACGGTGGTGGTTGAAAAATAGCAACAATGGTGATGCTCCTTAGCTTGAGGAAGATGATGGTGTAGAATCTCCAAAATCCTCCAAGGTGATCAAGAGTGGTGGAGGAGAAGTAGAAGAAGTTCTCAACTCAATCTCTCCAAAAATGGCTAAGTTCAAAAGAGAAGAAAGGTGGAAGAGGAAGCCTATTTATAGGCCAAGAAATGAACCAATTCTCAGCCTTTGGGCCAAAATTCGGGCGCTGGAATCTTCCCAGGCTCGGTTCGCGACGAGCGTCCGGACAGGTGTCGCGCATCGGGAAGCGCCCGAATCCCGTGATTCGCCGCAACCAACGTGCCACATGTCCCAATCCGCGGGTAGGTGGCCTCGGCGAATGGCAACGCGACGCCTGGCTGCTTGGGGACGCAACGTCGCCGCCTGCCCCGCATCACCTCCTTTTCTCATGACAATTTCCATGCCATCACTACACCTGTGTTTTGGTCGTAGCTCTTTCATTTTTGAGGCAACCTTTCAGTCTGAAGCTGGCGGCACTTCAACGCCAGCCAATAAAGGTTTTTCTCCATCTTTGAGTTCTGATGGGGTCTCTTTTGGAGAAATCGAACCGTTTGAACCCCTTGGACGGTGATACCCCGAGCAAAACATGCTATCCGACTTGAAATTCCAAGTCATGACACCTCTGGTCCGCGTAGCTTTTCTGTCGACTCTGAGAAGTCAGGAGTCGCTGTCTAATAATGTGAAACTTCGCCTCAGTCTCCTCTACCAACTCCGGACGAATGAGCTTCCGCTCTCCTAAATCATCCAAGCAGATAAGGGACCGACACCTACGTCCGTACAAAGCCTCGTATGGCGCCATCTGAATGCTCGCCTCATAACTATTGCTGTAGGAAAACTCCACCAAAGGCATATAGCGAAACCATCCTTCCCCAAAGTCAAGCACACAAGCCCAGAGCATATCCTCAAGAATCTGGATCACCCGCTTCAACTGTCCGTCACTATAGGGATGGAAAACTGTGCTGAAGTGGAGTTTTGTCCCCAAGGCCTGTTGCAAACTCTACCAAAAATTTGATATGAACTGCGTATCCTTGTCGGAAGTGATTGACGCCGGCACCCCATGCAACCTCACAATCTCGTCGATATACAACTGCGCCAGTCGATCCCGTGACCACGTTGTGTGTATAGGCAGGAAATGCGCCAACTTCGTTAACCGATCCGTCACGACCCAAACCGCATCATGACCATGCTGCGATCATGGGAGGCCAGTAACAAAGTCTATAGTGTCTGCTCCCACGTCCACTCGGGTATCGGGAGTGGGTTCAACTTTTCCGCTGGCCGCTGGTGCTCAGCTTTAATCTACTGACAAACCAGACAATGCGCCACGAACCATGTCACGTCACCCTTGAGCTTGGGCCACCAGAAAGTCTGTTTTAGATCCTTGTACATCTTCGTCCCTACAGGATGAACTATATAGAGGGAACAATGTACCACTGTCAGAATCTCCTCCTTTACATCCGACTGATCTAAAACACATAGACGATCCCGAAACCGAATTGAGTCGTCTACCGCAATAGAAAAGCCCCCATCCTGGTCCGAAGTAATCCTGCTCCTCAAACGCTGTAGATGTGCGTCCGTCTTCTGACCTTCCAAAATCCTTTCAAGTAAAGTCGGCTTGACCACTAGGGCCAACAGTCGTGCCACCGTGCCCTTAGGCACGACTTCCAACCTCATCCGTTGGAATTCTTTCATTAACCCATCCTGTTCGGTAACCGCCTCGACTGTAAGCCCCTCAGTCTGGCCTTTCCTACTAGGGTGCCAGCCACTATGTTTGTCTTTCCCAGATGATACTGGATTGACAAATCATAGTCCTTCAAAGGCTCCAACCAATGCCTCTGTCGTAGGTTCAATTCCTTCTGAGTGAGCAAGTACTTCAGGCTCTGGTGGTCAGTGAACACCTCACAGTGCACCCCATAAAGATAGTGTCTCCAAAGCTTTAGGGCAAAAACAACCCCTGCTAGTTCCGCTCATAATCCTTGAGCTGCCTTGACGTATAAGCAATAACTCTATCTTGCTGCCTTAGGACACATTCAAGGCCAATCCGCGACTCATCACAATACACCACATAATCCTCTCCCGGCCATGGTAGTGCCAGAATAGGTGCTCGAGTCAATCTACCCTTGAGTTCTTCAAAACTCTCCTGACACTGAGGCGTCCAGACAAACTTCTCTCCCTTCCGGGTCAACTTGTTCAGCGGAGTGGCAATCTTAGAGAAACCCTCCACAAACTATCTATAATACCCGGCCTGTCACGCCCCGGAACCCGGGCTCGCCAACAGATCCGCCGTGCACACGGGATTTCCCGAGTACACGAAGCGCTGGTAACCTGCTCAGATATCGGATGTACAATAAAAGAGCATAATACAGAGCTGAAATAGAAGAACCACATAGTATCTCAGGCTGGAACTAAAAATAAACTGTAATATGTACAATAATCTCCCAGCTCACCAAAATAATACAACCAGCTGGCGAAAGCCAGACTCAAAATAAAAGGAGAATACCACAGTCTGAGTGAAGGGTACAACGTCTATTTACAGCTCTCAATCTCACATGGGATCTATTTATTCGGCGATCCCCTTACCTCGATCCGCTGCCGAAGGCCTAGCAGCTCCTGCAGATGACTCTGCAAAATAAAGGAGAAGAAAGAAACAGAAAATAACAATGGGGGGTGAGAACTACCAGATAAACCAGCAGCCTCCCCTAGTGGGTAAAACCTCAACTCTGACGCACCCACTAGGACTACTAGAGGCAAAAGGGAGAAGTGGTAAAATACATAAGATGCTGAAACAGGAAAACTACCACTACTATGCTGTCAAAATTGTATGTATGCATCAGAAATAGTATCAGTCCAAATAAACCCAATCTAGTCACCAGTGACAACTGGTACTGCCTGCTCAGCGGAATCTGCACACAAGGCTCGAAACCGCGGGATCGGCCCGCACGGCTCGCATCCCAAAATAAGTATCAGACCGGCACACAAGGCTGGGTCCGAGAAAGCACACCTCCGGAGTGGCACTCGAGGGGAGCGACCCACACGAGTATTTCTGTCATCAGTATCACAAGTATCTCTGTAGCACATGTCTCACCAGTATCACAATATAGCAGGACTGGATCATAACTATGATCAAAGTGGGAAACTCCATCCACTACAGAAACCCAACCCCTAGCTGATGCAATAAACCAGACTCAACCCCAATCTGATACAAGGATAAAATCTGGTGAACCGCCTACTGTCCGCGGTCACCGCAATACCCCACAAATCCACAATCTAATGCAATCTCGACTACACTATCCCAAACCCCTGCTCATACTTGAGCAACACGCATCTGGATGCAAAGGACAACAATGAAACATGTACAAATCCCAGGATGATAGTGTAGCAATAAATAGTGGCTAACCGGATGAGCAAGAAAGCATGCAATTATTTAAAAGCTGTAGAAAAGTGTCAAATATTATTTTAAAAAGATTGATTGTTATAAAAGTTATTCGCACAGTGTCCCAATATAAGTCATCAAATAATTTGTGGGGTTATATTAAATTTTAGGAGAGTTCGTCTCAGCGGTTCTCATCAATTGTCCTGTTAGTTGTCCTGTTAGTTGTCCTGTTAGTTATCCTGTTAGTAGTCCTGTTAGTTGTCCTGTTAGTAGTCCTGTTAGTTGTCCTGTTAGTAGTCCTGTTAGTTGTCCAATGGTTCTCATCAATTAAATTTTAGGGGAGTTCCAGTAATCCAAGTGAGCTTGTCAAAAATGAGGTAAGCAACAACCGCCCACCTCGAGCAGCTCAAACTACACCCCAGGTAGTCTCCTGGTTGTCCACAGTCCTCAAATCCTGCAAATCAACGCTCCCGGTATAAATGCAAATCCCAAAAAGCACAATATTTGCTATTTTTCAAACAGCACAGGAAAAAAGGAGTTTTTCACCTCTATACATTGCTCAGGAAAATCCAAAAAAATTACGGTTGCGTTCCCCGCGAAGAGTAGATCAAAATCGACTCTTTAAACACCTCGATCTGATGCTCCTACGCCAAGATAAAAATCGGAGAAGTTGACACTGTCCAGAAATTTCAACAGCAAAAAGGGGGGTCAAAGAGACCTCAGGAAACGTGCCAAGAGTACGAAATGGAGCAAAGTGATTAACACGGAAATTTAAGCCTTACCTCTTAGGAACGCGCTGCCGCAAAAATCGTCCAAAAGTTCCTCCTGGTTAGCCCACAGGGAATTTTCGACTGAACTGCGACGGGAGATGGGCCTAAAAAGAAAATCGTCGCAGTGCGCCGCGTCGCAGATAACTCACTAACAGTATCTTCAAAAATTCTAAAATCTCTAGGAGAGAGAGAGGAGAGAGCGAGGAAGAAATCTTGTAGAGGGCTCAGATTTTAATTCTCTCTCTAAGGGCTCGGAAACCAAGGTGGGAATGAGAGGGGAGTGGGGACCTCTATTTATAATGGCCCAAGAGAATATTCGGGCTCCACACGGGATCCAGATCAGAATAGGAAACACCGAAATTGGCCAACCAGGGTGCGCCAAGTGTGCACATAACAGGGAACAGCCTGTGCAAGCCCAATCAAAAACTGCCACGTGTCCACGTGGTGCACGTGGTTGCTCCGCGCTCCAGGTTTTCCGGATCCTGTCAGCCAATAGGGGAGCGCCACGTGTCACCTTCCCATGAGTTTCTAGAAGCCGGCCAACCAATCGGGAGCCGCCACGTGGCACGGGGGGGTATTCGGTGCTCCCGGTGCACGCCAGGCCCATGGACCGCGCACCCGCGCCCCCTGCCCGCGCCTGCCCGCGCTGCCCGCGCCGCGCGCCGCCGCCCTCTGCCGCTGTGCCGCCGCTGCGCCACTGCCCGCCGCCGTGCGCCGCCGCCCGCCGCCGCTCGCCGCTCGCCGGTCGCCGGAACAGTAATTCCGGCGGCCGGAGTTACTGTTCCGGCGTGAACAGTACCGTGTTGCCGAAAAATTAAAGTAAATATACCGTTTCGATCGTTTTCGCGCGCTGAGTCCAAATACGACGTCCATTTCGCCAAATTCTCATCCGAAATTTTGCCGAAAGCTCCCGGAAAATTCCATTTGCTCCGATTTTCGCGCAGAGTCTATATTAAATGTCCAATTTCGATTCTACAAGCTATGTTTCACCGAATAAGCTCCCCGCAGTCACTGTTTAACGTTGCACAGTTCCTGCGGGAGTCTGGATCATCACATCCTCCCCCACTAAAAGAGTTTCGTCCTCGAAATGAGACTAAACAATAATCCTCAGTCCGATGTCTCAAATAAGTAGGGGTGGGCATCCCTCATCTCCGACTCGAGCTCCCATGTAGCCTCGCACTCGTCATGATTGCTCCATTGGATCTTCACATAGGGGATGGCTCGACTGCGCAATTCTTTCACTTCTCGATCCAGAACTCGCAGTGGGCGTTCTTCATACCTCAAATCCTCGCTGATCTCAAGCGGTGTGAAGTCGATGACGTGCGATGGGTCGAAGATATACTTTCTCAAAGTAGAAACATGAAATACATCATGGACACCAGCAAGCCTTGGAGGAAGTGCGAGTCGGTAGGCAACTGGCCCGATACGCCCCAATACCTCAAAGGGTCCAATATATCGGGGGCTAAGTTTCCCACGAATGCCGAACCTCCTGATTCCTTTGGACGGCGAGACTTTCAGGAATACATGATCTCCAACCTGAAATTCTAAGTCTCGTCGCCGAACATCGGCATAGCTCCTCTGTCGGCTTTGGGCGGTCTGAAGATACTTTCGAATCACTCGGACCTTCTCCTCTGCCTCTAATAATACATCTGGTCCCAAGGTCCGCCTCTCGCCCACATCACTCCAATAAAGTGGTGACCGACACTTGCGTCCATACAACGCTTCAAACGGAGCCATCTGAATGCTCGCTTGAAAACTGTTGTTGTATACGAATTCAGCCAAAGATAAATGTCGAATCCACCCTCCGCCGAAATCCAGGACGCAAGCCCTCAACATGTCCTCCAGGATTTGTATCGTCCGCTCCGACTGCCCATCAGTCTGCGGATGAAAAGCTGTACTGAACCTGAGTTCAGTCCCCAAGGCTGTTTGCAAACTCTTCCAGAAATGCGAAACAAACCTCGGGTCTCTATCTGATACTATGGAGGCTGGTACTCCATGTAATCTTACTATCTTATCTAGATAAAGCTGGGCTAGTCGCTCAAGTGGCCACGTAGTCTGCATGGGCAGAAAGTGCGCCGACTTGGTAAGTCGATCTACAACTACCCAGATCGCATCGGCTCCTCCTTGTGCCTTCGGTAGTCCGACCACAAAGTCCATCGTAATGTGGTCCCATTTCCACTCGGGAATTGGGAGACTCTGTAACTTGCCAGCTGGCACTCGATGCTCAGCTTTCACCTGCTGACAAGTTAAACACTAGGCCACAAATCTCCCAATATCCCTTTTCATGCCTTTCCACCAGAAGTGTGCCTTGAGGTCTTTATACATCTTAGTCCCACCAGGATGTAGGGTATAAGGTGTATAATGGGCCTCTCGCAATATCTGTTCTCTAATCTCCACATCTATTGGCACACATGCTCGGTTCCTGTACCTCAGTACTCCCGAGGCATCTACCGTAAAGTCCCCAGACTGATTACTCGGAATCTGATCTCTAATCCTGGTCAAGTGGGGGTTCTCACTCTGTTTCTCCCTGATCCTGTCCAGCAGAGTGGGCTGCAAGACTAAAGATGTCAGTCTAGCAGTGGCCCCAGGGGACACAACCTCTATCTCGAGTCGTCTTATCTCCTCTAATAGCGGCGCTTGGTCTGTGATCAACATAGACAAACTTTGCACCGCTCTCCTACTCAAGGCGTCAGCGACCACATTAGCCTTACCTGGGTGGTAGAGAATATCTACATCATAATCCTTTAATAGCTCTAACCACCTACGTTGCCTCAAATTTAGCTCATTCTGCGTGAACTGGTATTTTAGGCTCTTGTGATCGGTGCAGATTTCACAGTGTACTCCATACAGATAATGACGCCAAAGCTTTAGTGCAAACACTACAGCAGCAAGCTCCAAGTCATGGGTAGGATAATTTTTCTTATATTCTTTGAGTTGTCTTGATGCATATGCAATTACCCTCCCTTCCTGCATCAACACACATCCGAGTCCACTGTGTGATGCATCGCTGTAGATCACATATCCTTTTCCCATAACAGGAAGGGAAAGGATAGGAGCGGTCATCAGTCTATTCTTCATCTCCTCAAAGCTCTTTTGATAGTCCTCACTCCAGATAAACTTCACTCCCTTACGCGTCAAGCGAGTGAGGGGTGTGGAGAGCTTCGCAAAGCCTTCCACAAACCGACGATAATACCCAGCTAAACCCATAAAACTACGCACCTCAGAAACCGTCGTCGGTCGGGGCCAATCACGGACTGCCTCAATCTTTGCTGGGTCCACCGCCACACCTGCGGCGGAAATCACATGGCCCAAGAAGACAACCTCCCGAAGCCAAAACTCGCACTTTGCCAGTTTGGCAAACAACTTCTTTTCTCGCAGAAGTTGCAGCACAATCCTCAGGTGCTCCTCGTGCTCGGCATCACTTCGGGAGTAGACCAAGATATCATCAATGAACACTACCACGAACCGGTCTAAGTACGGTCGGAAGATCCGGTTCATTAAATCCATGAATGCGGCAGGGGCATTAGTTAGCCCAAAAGGCATAACTGTGAATTCATAATGCCCGTACCGTGATCTGAATGCCATCTTCGGAATATCCTCGGCCTTCACCTTCAACTGGTGGTAACCGGACTGCAAATCTATCTTAGAGAAGACACAAGACCCTTGCAGCTGATCAAAAAGATCATCGATGCGTGGCAAAGGGTACTTGTTCTTGATGGTCACTTTATTTAATTCTCTATAGTCCACACACAATCGAAGTGACCCATCCTTCTTTTTCACGAATAGCACCGGCGCTCCCCAAGGCGATACACTCGGCCTAATAAAACCCTTATCCATTAAATCCTGAAGTTGCGCCTTAAGCTCTCGCAACTCAGCCGGTGCCATCCGGTAAGGAGCCTTAGAGATTGGCGCAGTTCCTGGGACTACGTCAATCGCAAACTCAATTTTCCTATCTGGCGGCATGCTAGTAAGCTCAGGGGGAAAAACATCCGGGAACTCACGGGCAATAGGGATATCCCCGAGTCCCGGCGCCGCCGTAGGCCCCTCAACAACACTAGCCAAAAAGGCTACACATCCTCGACGGATCATCTGCTTTGCTCGGGAAGTCGAAACCATAGAGGCAAAGAAAACACTCTGACATCCCCGATATACCAACATCTCCTGGCCTGGCTCTCTAAAAGTGACGGTCCTTGCGGCACAATCAATAGTCGCAAAATACCGAGCCAGCCAGTCCATCCCGAGGACCACATCGAAGTCCTTCAATTGTCTCAGGACCAACAGGTCTGCTGGCATAATCCAGGACTCGATTTGCATCGGGCAGGACCAACAATATTCCTCCACGTGCAAGGTGTGATCGGGAATCTGAACCTTTAGTGCACGTGGCAAAAGTCCTACCTCTAACCCATGTAATGATGCAAATGATTTACTAATAAAAGAATGCGATGCTCCAGTGTCAAATAAAGTACGAGTCCTAATGCCAGAAAGTAAGGTGATACCTGCCACCACATGATCTGCGGCTGAAGAGTCCTCTACCTGTGCAGCATACACTCGCCCAGTCTGAGCTGGAGGGCGATAATCCGTGGGATCGGAAGAAGATGGCCTGCCTGCTGGCGCATATGGCCGCTGAGCCGTCGACCGTTGCTGTGATGAAGATGGAGCCGATGCTGAGGAAGGAGTGGCAGGGGCCGAAAAGGGGCACGAAGCTTTAATGTGTCCGGGCTGCCCACATCCATAGCAGCGACCCCACCGCTGGTCGCTGGTGTTGGAAAAATGCTGACCTCTGCAGAAAATACAATTGCCGGGGGCCCGTGGCTGTCGTGATTGCTGTTGAGACTGCCGCTGTCGCTGAGGCTGCCACTGCGACCCACGCTGCGACGACTGCGACCTCTGCTGCTGCTGCCGCTGCTGGGGCCTCTGGGACCCACCAGGCCCTCGTCGCTTAGACCGTCCTTGGCCGGGGAACTGTGGCTGCGGCGGTCGTGGCGGCCTCCACGAACTAGTTTGTCCCCCAACCTCCGGTGCCGGTCGCTTTGCCCCCGGGATCACTACGGGAGCTGGAGCTACCTCCCCTATCACTACCTCCCCGCACTCAACGTAGAGTGCCTGCTCCATCGAAGCTTCCAAAGTCTGCAACCTACGCGAACGAACTAACTGAAAAACGTCTCGGTGCAACACTCGCTCGAACATATAGATCCGATGCGCCTCATCCCTGGCCACGTTCGGTACACTTGCCAACAACTGATTGAAATTGGCAATGTACTTGTGTACGGGCCGATTTCCTTGGCGGAGGTTTCTCGACTGTTCCTCCAACCTCTGCCGGACGCTTTCCGGGAAGAAAGCCCCAAGAAGGAGATTGCGGAATTCCGCCCAGGTCAGAAGCTGAGCCCCAGGCGGACCAGCCAGTCGGACACGCAGCCACCAAGCTTCGGCGTTGTGTTCCAAAAAGTTCGTCGCTAATACCACCTGATATCGCTCCTCGATAAACAATGTCTCAAAACGTCGCTCCATCGCCGTGATCCACGACTCTGCCTCCCACGGCTCTCCGTTCTGCCCCGAAAAATGGGGCGGGTCGAACTGGCGGAACCTCATCAACAAGTCCACCACTCCTCGCTGCTCTGCCGGGGTCAGAGATCCCGTTAACCCAGACGGCTGTCCACCAGTACCCCGAGCAACAGGGGATGCCGGGGTCACTGGTACAGCTGGGGGATTCACAACAAGGGAAGAAGGTACGGGAGAATTCTCCGGGGGTGCAACAACAGGCTGCGCCCTCTGCTCTAACATCTGCGTCAGCCGACCCATAGCCTCCTCCTGACGCCGAACAGCCTCGGACATCTGGGCCATCTGAGCTTGTAGCTCTGGCACCTCACTCTCCTGGCCCTGCCCGGACTCCTCCTGGTCGGGCTCAGGGGAATCAGGCTGAGAACGCGTCAACATCCTACGTCGCGGAGGCATCCTACCACAAGAAACCACACTCAGTATCATAACCCCACACGACCAAATCTGGCGAAAGTCAAAGACATCCCCATATTTCTGTGACTTTATGTTGTCTGCAGCCAACATAACGGTTCACCAGAAATTGGGCATGTCGATCCCTCTTCTCTCACTAGAAGAGCCAAACAATAAATCAACGACTTCCGCAAATATCACGTCTCTCATGCCCTATCATCCTAGGGTCTGCCAAAAGTCTAGGGTTTTCTAAGCCCCAACTGACCTATCCCTAAGCTCTGATACCAACTTAATCTGTCACGCCCCGGAACCCGGGCTCGCCAACAGATCCGCCGTGCACACGGGATTTCCCGAGTACACGAAGCGCTGGTAACCTGCTCAGATATCGGATGTACAATAAAAGAGCATAATACAGAACTGAAATAGAAGAACCACATAGTATCTCAGACTGAAACTAAAAATAAACTGTAATATGTACAATAATCTCCCAGCTCACCAAAATAATACAACCAGCTGGCGAAAGCCAGACTCAAAATAAAAAGAGAATACCACAGTCTGAGTGAAGGGTACAACGTCTATTTACAGCTCTCAATCTCACAGGGGATCTATTTATTCGGCGATCCCCTTACCTCGATCCGCTGCCGAAGGCCTAGCAGCTCCTGCAGATGACTCTGCAAAATAAAGGAGAAGAAAGAAACAGAAAATAACAATGGGGGGTGAGAACTACCAGATAAACCAGCAGCCTCCCCTAGTGGGTAAAACCTCAACTCTGACGCACCCACTAGGACTACTAGAGGCAAAAGGGAGAAGGGGTAAAATACATAAGATGCTGAAACAGGAAAACTACCACTACTATGCTGTCAAAACTGTATGTATGCATCAGAAATAGTATCAGTCCAAATAAACCCAATCTAGTCACCAGTGACAACTGGTACTGCCTGCTCAGCGGAATCTGCACACAAGGCTCGAAACCGCGGGATCGGCCCGCACGGCTCGCATCCCAAAATAAGTATCAGACCGGCACACAAGGCTGGGTCCGAGAAAGCACACCTCCGGAGTGGCACTCGAGGGGAGCGACCCACACGAGTATTTCTGTCATCAGTATCACAAGTATCTCTGTAGCACATGTCTCACCAGTATCACAATATAGCAGGGCTAGATCATAACTATGATCAAAGTGGGAAACTCCATCCACTACAGAAACCCAACCCCTAGCTGATGCAATAAACCAGACTCAACCCCAATCTGATACAAGGATAAACATCTGGTGAACCGCCTACTGTCCGCGGTCACCGCAATACCCCACAAATCCACAATCTAATGCAATCTCGACTACACTATCCCAAACCCCTGCTCATACTTGAGAAACACGCATCTGGATGCAAAGGACAACAATGAAACATGTACAAATCCCAGGATGATAGTGTAGCAATAAATAGTGGCTAACCGGATGAGCAAGAAAGCATGCAATTATTTAAAAGCTGTAGAAAAGTGTCAAATATTATTTTAAAAAGATTGATTGTTATAAAAGTTATTCGCACAGTGTCCCAATATAAGTCATCAAATAATTTGTGGGGTTATATTAAATTTTAGGAGAGTTCGTCTCAGCGGTTCTCATCAATTGTCCTGTTAGTTGTCCTGTTAGTAGTCCTGTTAGTTGTCCTGTTAGTAGTCATGTTAGTTGTCCTGTTAGTAGTCCTGTTAGTTGTCCCAATGGTTCTCATCAATTAAATTTTAGGGGAGTTCCAGTAATCCCAGTGAGCTTGTCAAAAATGAGGTAAGCAACAACCGCCCACCTCGAGCAGCTCAAACTACACCCCAGGTAGTCTCCTGGTTGTCCACAGTCCTCAAATCCTGCAAATCAACGCTCCCGGTATAAATGCAAATCCCAAAAAGCACAATATTTGCTATTTTTCAAACAGCACAGGAAAAGAGGAGTTTTTCACCTCTATATAGTGCTCAGGAAAATCCAGAAAAATTACGGTTGCGTTCCTCGCGAAGAGTAGATCAAAATCGACTCTTTAAACACCTCGATCTGATGCTCCTACGCCAAGATAAAAATCGGAGAAGTTGACACTGTCCAGAAATTTCCACAGCAAAAAGGGGGGTCAAAGAGACCTCGGGAAACGTGCCAAGAGTGTGAAATGGAGCAAAGTGATTACCACGGAAATTGAATCCTTACCTCTTAGGAACGCGCTGCCGCAAAAATCGTCCAAAAATTCCTCCTGGTTAGCCCACATGGAATTTTCGACTGAACTGCGACGGGAAATGGGCCTAAAAAGAAAACCGTCGCAGTGCGCCGCGTCGCAGATAACTCACTAACAGTATCTTCAAAAATTCTAAAATCTCTAGGAGAGAGAGAGGAGAGAGAGAGGAAGAAATCTTGTAGAGGGCTCAGATTTTAATTCTCTCTCTAAAGGCTCGGAAACCAAGGTGGAAATGAGTGGGGAGTGGGGACCTCTATTTATAATGGCCCAAGAGAATATTCGGGCTCCACACGGGATCCAGATCCGAACAGGAAACACCGAAATTGGCCAACCAGGGTGCGCCAAGTGTCCACATAACAGGGAACAGCCTGTGCAAGCCCAATCAAAAACTGCCACGTGTCCACGTGGTGCACGTGGTTGCTCCGCGCTCCGGGTTTTCCGGATCCTGTCAGCTAATAGGGGAGCGCCACGTGTCACCTTCCCACGAGTTTCTAGAAGCCGGCCAACCAATCGGGAGCCGCCACGTGGCACGGGGGGGTATTCGGTGCTCCCGGTGCACGCCAGGCCCATGGACCGCGCACCCGCGCCCCCTGCCCGCGCCTGCCCGCGCTGCCCGCGCTGCGCGCCGCCGCCCTCTGCCGCTGTGCCGCCGCTGCGCCGCTGCCCGCCGCCCGCCGCCGCTCGCCGCTCGCCGGAACAGTAATTCCGGCGGCCGGAGTTACTGTTCCGGCGTGAACAGTACCGAGGTGCCGAAAAATTAAAGTAAATATACCGTTTCGATCGTTTTCGCGCGCTGAGTCCAAATACGACGTCCATTTCGCCAAATTCTCATCCGAAATTTTGCCGAAAGCTCTCAGAAAATTCCATTTGCTCCAATTTTCGCGCAGAGTCTATATTAAATGTCCAATTTCGATTCTACAAGCTCTGTTTCACCGAATAAGCTCCCCGCAGTCACTGTTTAACGTTGCACAGTTCCTGCGGGAGTCTGGATCATCACACGGCCAAACCCAGAAAACAACAAACCTCAGTAACGGTGGTCGATCGCAGCCAGTCAACCACCGACTCCATCTTCTTCGAATCCACTGCAATCCCCGATGCTAAAATTATGTGCCCTAAGAAGGACACATCGCGAAGCTAAAACTCACACTTTTTAGGTTTGGCAAAAAGTCTATGATCCTTAAGAATCTGTAGCACAACCTGTAAATGATCCTCATGGTCCTCATCGCTACGCGAGTAGATCAGGATGTCGTCAATAAAGACCACCACGAACTGATTCAAATAAGGTTTGAATACCCTGCTCATCATGTCCATGAACGCAGCTGGGGCATTTGTAAGTCCAAACGGCATAACCGTAAACTCGTAATGGCCATATCGAGTCCGGAACGCCGTTTTAGGAACGTCCACACCCTTGATCCTGAGTTGATGATAGCCAGACTGCAAGTCGATTTTTGAAAATACTGTCGCGCCTTGTAGTTGATCGAACAAGTCATCAATCCGAGGTAAAGGGTATTTATTCTTTACCGTGACCTTATTTAGTTCCCGGTAGTCAATACACAACCTCAAACTGCCATTCTTCTTCCACACGAATAGGACGGGTGCACCCTAAGGTGACACACTCGGCCTAATAAAACCCTTGGCCAACAAATCCTCGAGTTGTGCCTTGAACTCCCTTAACTCCGCAAATGCCATCTGGTAAGGTGGCTTCGTAATAGGGGAAGTGCCGGGAATAAGCTCAATTGAAAACTCAATCTCCCTTTCAGGAGGCATCCCCGGCAACTACTCAGGAAAAACATCAGGAAAATCCCTCACTATCGGAATATCTGCAAGCGAGGGGGAAGGCCGCGTGATCACATCCACCAAGGCCAAGTAAGCCACACAACCACCAACAATCATTCTTCTTGCACGAGATGTAGACACAAACATAGAGAAGAATGTGATCTTACATGCGAGGTAAACAAACTCCGGATATCCAGGTTCCTGTAGATGCACCTGACGCTTCTCACAATTAATAATCGCATAGTGCCTGGCAAGCCAATCCATGGCAAGCACCACATCAAACTCCTTGATAGGAATAACCACCAAATCCCCCGGGCAGACTCGTCTTCCCAACATCACCGGACAGGAAGGGATAAAAGAATCAGCATCAATGGGTGACCCCGGGGTTAGGATCGTCAGTGCTCTAGGAAGGGGGCTCTCCTCAAATCCGTGGGTACGAGCAAAGGTACGTGATATGTAGGAATGGGATGCTCCAGTATAAAATAATGTTCTAGCTCGAATGTCGAAGAGTAAAGTAATACCTGCAACCACGTCCTACGGTGGATTCGCTCCCTGCTGTGCCAAAGAGTAGACTCTCCCACCAGACGGTTGCGGTGCCCTCTCTTCACGTCGTGGTGTCGAAGGGCATCCGGTCGATACTGAAGGAGACCTCCCACGTCCATGGTGCTGCGGTGATGGTGTAGAGGCCACCGACGTTGCCGTCACCGGGTTCAGAGGGCAATTGGATCTGAAATGCCCCTACTTGCCACACCGGAAACAATGGTCGTGCCTCTGGGTATAAGCTGTCACCATGTGCGCCCCGCCACAGATAATGCAAGGCCAGTCCCCCGGCTTCTATCGAGCCTCTAGGTACAAGCTGTCACCATGTGCGCCCCGCCACAGATAATGCAAGGCCGGTCCCCCGGCTTCTGTCTGCTCGACTGTGTGTTCCTTCCCTTCTGCTGCGACCGAGGATACTTGGGTGGTCAGCCGCCACCGGTCTGTCCACCTCCAGGATAAGTCTGAGATCGTTTCTTGTCCCTGTTGTGGTCAAAACCCTCCTGCCGGGCACGGGTAACCACCTCCCCACGCTCCACCAAAGTGGCCATGTCGACCACTTGTTGAAAAGTCTTCAAATTAGTTGAATGTACCAGCCAGAAAATGTCACTCCTCAAACCATCCACGAAAAGACAGGCCTTATGAGACTCGTCCCTAATGACGAAGGGCACGCAATTAGCCAGTCCCACAAACTCGCGCTGATACTCCATCACAGCATGGTTTCTTTGCTTGATGTTCTTCATATCATCCTCCAGCTATTGCTTGATGCTGTCGGAAAAGAAAGCCCCAAACAGTATCTCCCAAAAAGTAGTGCAAGA
Source organism: Tillandsia leiboldiana (assembly GCA_029204045.2). NCBI lineage: Eukaryota > Viridiplantae > Streptophyta > Magnoliopsida > Poales > Bromeliaceae > Tillandsia > Tillandsia leiboldiana. The sequence continues at coordinate 11,007,923 of CM055062.1, forward strand.
AGGAAAGGCAGTGCCACTGAAAGGAGTAGGTCGCATTGTCTTCCACTATATACGGGCGGTTCCCTCAAGAAAGTGTACTTCCAAGGGAACCTGCTCGTTCTCCTCCATCAGTAGGTCCTCAAAAATCTTCTCCATCGTGTCCACCCACTTCTCTATGACCCATGGGTCAGTCGTCTCTCCCTCGAAAACTGGCGGGTTGTACTTTCGAAACTCCGCCAAATTAGCCCTAATCCTTGCCCGCTCCGTGTGCAAAGTAGGATCCTCTCCAGCGACGGTAGTGGACAAGGTAGGGGAGGGTACTGCCATGGTCTCCCTCACAGGGTCCCCGGCAGTACCCCCCAGCGTAGGTCCCGGGGCCGCAAGCTATGGAGCATCCGAGGGTACCATCGCCTGAGCCTGCGACACCCCCGCTGTAGTAGTCTAAGTTGTGGGTTATGGGATATATGGATCTGAAAAGGAGAAAAACCACCTAGAGGGGGGGTGAATAGGTGTAAACAATAAACACACCAAATCATTGCGTAGAAATAACCCAATGCGGAAAATAAATAAAGTACGCAAGATTTATATGGAAAACTCCGTCACAGGAGTAAAAAACCACGAGACTGATAACACGGCGAAATCCACTAGAATTAAAACATGTACAAGGTGATTTACCGTAAACCTACGACTCAACCTTTTCCATACGCTCCTAGTTGATCTTCTCCGCTCGCTCCACGACGCGCCTCGAATCCACGATTAGCGTCCAACTTTGAATCCACGAAGTCCAATGTCGAATCCACGACGTCCAATCGAATCCACGGTCTTCACCAATGTAGTACGTATCGATCACACGAACGTACCTCGCTCCGAATCCACGAGAGCGGTAGCACCTTGAATCCACAAGGACATGCGAATCCACACGCTGTTTTTAAAATCGTTGATTGTTGGTGATAAAAATCCGCCGAATACTTAGATCAAAGATTGTCACGCCCCGGAACCCGGGCTCGCCAACAGATCCGCCGTGCACACGGGATTTCCCGAGTACACGAAGCGCTGGTAACCTGCTCAGATATCGGATGTACAATAAAAGAGCATAATACAGAGCTGAAATAGAAGAACCACATAGTATCTCAGACTGGAACTAAAAATAAACTGTAATATGTACAATAATCTCCCAGCTCACCAAAATAATACAACCAGCTGGCGAAAGCCAGACTCAAAATAAAAGGAGAATACCACAGTCTGAGTGAAGGGTACAGCGTCTATCTACAGCTCTCAGTCTCCCAGGAGACCTATCTATTCAGCGATCCCCTTACCTCGATCAGCTGCCGATGGCCTAGCAGCTCCCGCAGACGACTCTGCAAAATAAAGGAGAAGAAAGGGACAGGAAAACAATAATGGGGGGTGAGAACTACCAGATAAACCAGCAGCCTCCCCTAGTGGGTAAAACCTCAACTCTGACGCACCCACTAGGACTACTAGAGGCAAAAGGAAAAAGGGGAAGTGGTAAGATACATAAGATGCTGAAATAGGAAAACTACCACTACTATGCTGTCAAAACTGTATGCATGCATCAGAAATAGTATCAGTCCAAATAAACCCAATCTAGTCACCAGTGACAACTGGTACTGCCTGCTCAGCGGAATCTGCACACAAGGCTCGAAACCGCGGGATCGGCCCGCACGGCTCGCATCCCAAAATAAGTATCAGACCGGCACACAAGGCTGGGTCCGAGAAAGCACACCTCCGGAGTGGCACTCGAGGGGAGCGACCCACACGAGTAAAGTATCTCTGTCATCAGTATCACAAGTATCTTTGTAGCACATGTCTCGCCAGTATCACAATATAGCAGGACTGGATCATAACTATGATCAAAGTGGGAAACTCCATCCACTACAGAAACCCAACCCCTAGCTGATGCAATAAACCAGACCCAACCCCAATCTGATACAAGGATAAACATCTGGTGAACCGCCTACTGTCCGCGGTCACCGCAATACCCCACAAATCCACAATCTAATGCAATCTCGACTACACTATCCCAAACCCCTGCTCATACTTGAGCAACACGCATCTGGATGCAAAGGACAACAATGAAACATGTACAAATCCCAGGATGATAGTGTAGTAATAAATAGTGGCTAACCGGATGAGCAAGAAAGCATGCAATTATTTAAAAGCTGTAGAAAAGTGTCAAATATTATTTTAAAAAGATTGATTGTTATAAAAGTTATTCGCACAGTGTCCCAATATAAGTCATCATATAATTTGTGGGGTTATATTAAATTTTAGAAGAGTTCGTCCCAGCTGTTCTCATCAATTGTCCTGTTAGTTGTCCTGTTAGTTGTCCTGTTAGTAGTCCTGTTAGTTGTCCTGTTAGTAGTCCTGTTAGTTGTCCCAATGGTTCTCATCAATTGTCATATTAGTTTGTCCCAATTGTTCTCATCAATTGTCATATTACTTTGTCCCAATTGTTCTCATTAATTGTCATATTAGTTTGTCCCAATTGTTCTCATCAATTAAATTTTAGGGGAGTTCCAGTAATCCCAGTGAGCTTGTCAAAAATGAGGTAAGCAACAACCGCCCACCTCGAGCAGCTCAAACTACACCCCAGGTAGTCTCCTGGTTGTCCACAGTCCTCAAATCCTGCAAATCAACGCTCCCGGTATAAATGCAAATCCCAAAAAGCACAATATTTGCTGTTTTTCAAACAGCACAGGAAAAGAGGAGTTTTTCACCTCTATACATTGCTCAGGAAAATCCAGAAAAATTACGGTTGCGTTCCTCGCGAAGAGTAGATCAAAATCGACTCTTTAAACACCTCGATCTGATGCTCCTACGCCAAGATAAAAATCGGAGAAGTTGACACTATCCAGAAATTTCCACAGCAAAAAAAAGGGGTCAAAGAGACCTCGGGAAACATGCCAAAAGTGCGAAATGGAGCAAAGTGATTAACACGGAAATTGAAGCCTTACCTCTTAGGAACGCGCTTCCGCAAAAATCGTCCAAAAATTCCTCCTGGTTAGCCCACAGGGAATTTTCGACTGAACTGCGATGGGAAATGGGCCTAAAAAAAAAACCGTCGCAGTGCGCCGCGTCGCAGATAACTCACTAACGGTATCTTCAAAAATTCTAAAATCTCTAGGAGAGAGAGAGGAGAGAGAGAGGAAGAAATCTTGTAGAGGGCTCAGATTTTAATTCTCTCTCTAAGGGCTCGGAAACCAAGGTGGGAATGAGAGGGGAGTGGGGACCTCTATTTATAATGGCCCAAGAGAATATTCGGGCTCCACACGGGATCCAGATCCGAACAGGAAACACCGAAATTGGCCAACCAGGGTGCGCCAAGTGTCCACATAACAGGGAACAGCCTGTGCAAGGCCAATCAAAAACTGCCACGTGTCCACGTGGTGCACGTGGTTGCTCCGCGCTCCGGGTTTTCCGGATCCTGTCAGCCAATAGGGGAGCGCCACGTGTCACCTTCCCACGTGTTTCTAGAAGCCGGCCAACCAATCGGGAGCCACCACGTGGCACGGGGGGGGGTATTCGGTGCTCCCGGTGCACGCCACGCCCATGGACCGCGCACCCGCGCCCCCTGCCCGCGCCTGCCCGCGCTGCCCGCGCCGCGCGCCGTCGCCCTCTGCCGCTGTGCCGCCGCTGCGCCGCTGCCCGTCGCCGCCCGCCGCCGCTCGCCGGTCGCCGGAACAGTAATTCCGGCGGCCGGAGTTACTATTCCGGTGTGAACAGTACCGTGGTGCCAAAAAATTAAAGTAAATATACCGTTTCGATCGTTTTCGCGCGCTGAGTCCAAATACGACGTCCATTTCGCCAAATTCTCATCCGAAATTTTGCCGAAAGCTCCCGGAAAATTCCATTTGCTCCGATTTTCGCACAGAGTCTATATTAAATGTCCAATTTCGATTCTACAAGCTCTGTTTCACCGAATAAGCTCCCCGCAGTCACTGTTTAACGTTGCACAGTTCATGCGGGAGTCTGGATCATCACATCCTCCCCCACTAAAAGAGTTTCGTCCTCGAAACGAGACTAAACAATAATCCTCAGTCCGATGTCTCAAATAAGTAGGGGTGGGCATCCCTCATCTCCGACTCGAGCTCCCATGTAGCCTCGCGCTCGTCATGATTGCTCCAATGGATCTTCACATAGGGGATGGCTCGACTGCGCAATTCTTTCACTTCTCGATCCAGAATTCGCAGTGGGCGTTCTTCATACCTCAAATCCTCGCTGATCTCAAGCGGTGTGAAGTCGATGACGTGCGATGGGTCGAAGATATACTTTCTCAAAGTAGAAACATGAAATACATCATGGACACCAGCAAGCCTTGGAGGAAGTGCGAGTCGGTAGGCAACTGGCCCGATACGCCCCAATACCTCAAAGGGTCCAATATATCGGGGGCTAAGTTTCCCACGAATGCCGAACCTCCTGATTCCTTTGGACGGCGAGACTTTCAGGAATACATGATCTCCAACCTGAAATTCTAAGTCTCGTCGCCGAACATCGGCATAGCTCCTCTGTCGGCTTTGGGCGGTCTGAAGATGCTTTCGAATCACTCGGACCTTCTCCTCTGCCTCTAATAATACATCTGGTCCCAAGGTCCGCCTCTCGCCCACATCACTCCAATAAAGTGGTGACTGACACTTGCGTCCATACAACGCTTCAAACGGAGCCATCTGAATGCTCGCTTGAAAACTGTTGTTGTATGCGAATTCAGCCAAAGATAAATGTCAAATCCACCCTCCGCCGAAATCCAGGACGCAAGCCCTCAACATGTCCTCCAGGATTTGTATCGTCCGCTCCGACTGCCCATCAGTCTGCGGATGAAAAGCTGTACTGAACCTGAGTTCAGTCCCCAAGGCTGTTTGCAAACTCTTCCAGAAATGCGAAACAAACCTCGGGTCTCTATCTGATACTATGGAGGCTGGTACTCCATGTAATCTTACTATCTCATCTAGATAAAGCCGGGCTAGTCGCTCAAGTGGCCACGTAGTCTGCATGGGCAGAAAGTGCGCCGACTTGGTAAGTCGATCTACAACTACCCAGATAGCATCAGCTCCTCCCTGTGCCCTAGGTAGTCCGACCACGAAATCCATCGTAATATGGTCCCATTTCCACTCGGGGATTGGGAGACTCTGTAACTTGCCAGCTGGCACTCGATGCTCAGCTTTCACCTGCTGACAAGTTAAACACTGGGCCACAAATCTCCCAATATCCCTTTTCATGCCTTTCCACCAGAAGTGTGCCTTGAGGTCCTTATACATCTTAGTCGCACCAGGATGTAGGGTATAAGGTGTATAATGGGCCTCTCGCAATATCTGTTCTCTAATCTCCACATCTATTGGCACACATGCTCGGTTCCTGTACCTCAGTACTCCCGAGGCATCTACCGTAAAGTCCCCCGACTGATTACTCGAAATCTGATCTCTAATCCTGGCCAAGTAGGGGTCCTCACTCTGTTTCTCCCTGATCCTGTCCAGCAGAGTGGGCTGCAAGACTAAAGATGTCAGTCTAGCAGTGACCCCAGGGGACACAACCTCTATCTCGAGTCGTCTCATCTCCTCTAATAGCGGTGCCTGGTCTGTGATCACCATAGACAAACTTTGCACCGCCCTCCTACTCAAGGCATCAGCGACCACATTAGCCTTGCCTGGGTGGTAGAGAATATCTACATCATAGTCCTTTAATAGCTCTAACCACCTGCGTTGCCTCAAATTCAACTCCTACTGCGTGAACAGGTATTTTAGGCTCTTGTGGTCCGTGTAGATTTCACAATGCTCCCCATATAGATAATGACGCCAAAGCTTCAGTGCAAACACTACAGCAGCAAGCTCCAAGTCATGGGTAGGGTAATTTTTCTCATATTCTTTGAGTTGTCTTGATGCATATGCAATTACCCTCCCTTCCTGCATCAACACACATCCGAGTCCACTGTGTGATGCATCGCTGTAGATCACATATCCTTTTCCCATAACAGGAAGGGAAAGGATAGGAGCGGTCATCAGTTTATTCTTCAGCTCCTCAAAGCTCTTTTGACAGTCCTCACTCCAGATAAACTTCACTCCCTTACGCGTCAAGCGAGTGAGGGGTGTGGAGAGCTTCGCAAAGCCTTCCACAAACCGACGATAATACCCAGCTAAACCCATAAAACTACGCACCTCAGAAACCGTCGTCGGTCGGGGCCAATCACGGACTGCCTCAATCTTTGCTGGGTCCACCGCCACACCTGCAGCGGAAATCACATGGCCCAAGAAGACTACCTCCCGAAGCCAAAATTCGCACTTTGCCAGTTTGGCAAACAACTTCTTTTCTCGTAGAAGTTGCAGCACAATCCTCAAGTGCTCCTCATGCTCCGCATCACTTCGGGAGTAGACCAAGATATCATCAATGAACACAACCACGAACCGGTCTAAGTATAGCCGGAAGATCCGGTTCATCAAATCCATGAACGCGGCAGGGGCATTAGTTAGCCCAAAAGGCATAACTGTAAATTCATAATGCCCATACCGTGATCTAAATGCCGTTTTCGGAATATCCCCGGCCTTCACCTTCAACTGGTGGTAACCGGACTGCAAATCTATCTTAGAGAAGACACAAGACCCTTGCAGCTGATCAAAAAGATCATCGATGCGCGGCAAAGGGTACTTGTTCTTGATGGTCACTTTGTTTAATTCCCTATAGTCCACACACAATCGAAGTGACCCATCCTTCTTTTTCACGAATAGCACCGGCGCTCCCCAAGGCGACACGCTCGGCCTAATAAAGCCCTTATCTATTAAATCCTGAAGTTGCGCCTTAAGCTCTCGCAACTCAGCCGGTGCCATCCGGTAAGGAGCCTTTGAGATTGGCGCAGTTCCTGGAACTACGTCAATCACGAACTCAATCTCCCTATCTGGCGGCATGCTAGTCAACTCAGGTGGGAAAACATCCGGGAACTCACGGGCAATAGGGATATCCCCGAGTCCCGGCTCCGACGTAGGCCCCTCAACCACACTAGCCAAAAAGGCTACACACCCTCGATGGATCATTTGCCTCGCTCGGGAAGTCGAGACCATAGAGGCAAAGAAAGCACTCTGACATCCTCGATATACCAACATTTCCTGGCCTGGCTCTCTAAAAGTGACAGTTCTTGCGGCACAGTCAATAGTCGCAAAATACCTAGCCAGCCAGTCCATCCCTAAAACCACATCAAAGTCCCTTAGCTGTCTTAAGACCAACAGGTCTGCTGGCATAATCCAGGACTCGATTTGCATCGGGCAGGACCAACAATATTCCTCCACGTGCAAGGTGTGATCGAGAATCTGAACCTTTAGTGCACGTGGCAAAAGTCCTACCTCTAACCCATGTAATGATGCAAATGATTTACTAATAAAAGAATGCGATGCTCCAGTGTCAAATAAAGTACGAGTCCTAACGCCAGAAACTAAGGTGATACCTGCCACCACATGATCTGCGGCTGAAGAGTCCTCTACCTGTGCAGCATACACTCGCCCACTCTGAGCTGGAGGGCGATAATCCGTGGGATGGGAAGAAGATGGCCTGCCTGCTGGCGCATATGGCCGCTGAGCCGTCGACCGTTGCTGTGATGAAGATGGAGCCGATGCTGAGGAAGGAGTGGCAGGGGCCGAAAAGGGGCACGAAGCTTTAATGTGTCCGGGCTGCCCACATCCATAGCAGCGACCCCACCGCTGGTCGCAGGTGTTGGAAAAATGCTGACCTCTGCAGAAAATACAATTGCCGGGGGGCCGTGCCTGTCGTGATTGCTGTTGAGACTGCCGCTGTCGCTGAGGCTGCCGCTGCGACCCACGCTGCGACGACTGCGACCTCTGCTGCTGCTGCCGCTGCTGGGGCCTCTGGGACCCACCAGGCCCTCGTCGCTCAGACCGTCCTTGGCCGGGGAACTGTGGCTGCGGCGGTCGTGGCGGCCTCCACGAACTAGTTTGTCCCCCAACCTCCGATGCCGGTCGCTTTGCCCCCGGGATCACTACGAGAGCTGGAGCTACCTCCCCTATCACTACCTCCCCGCACTCAACGTAGAGTGCCTACTCTATCGAAGCTTCCAAAGTCTGCAACCTACGCGAACGAACTAACTGAAAAAGGTCTCGGTACAACCCTCGCTCGAACATATAGATCCGGTGCGCCTCATCCCTGGCCACGTTCGGTACACTTGCCAACAACTGATTGAAATTGGCAATGTACTCGTGTACGGGCCGATTTCCTTGGCGGAGGTTTCTCAACTGTTCCTCCAACCTCTGCCGGACGCTTTCCGGGAAGAAAGCCCGAAGAAGGAGATTGCGGAATTCCGCCCTGGTCAGGAGCTGAGCCCCAGGCGGACCAGCCGGTCGGACACGCCGCCACCAAGCTTCGGCGTTGTGTTCCAAAAAGTTCATCGCTAATACCACCTGATATCGCTCCTCGATAAACAATGTCTCAAAACGTCGCTCCATCGCCGTGATCCACGACTCTGCCTCCCACGGCTCTGCGTTCTGCCCCAAAAAATAGGGCGGGTCGATCCCTCTTCTCTCGCGGAGGCATCCTACCACAAGAAACCACACTCAGTATCATAACCCCACACGACCAAATCTGGCGAAAGTCAAAGACATCCCCATATTTCTGTGACTTTATGTTGTCTGCAGCCAACATAACGGTTCACCAGAAATTGGGCATGTCGATCCCTCTTCTCTCACTGGAAGAGCCAAACAATAAATCAACGACTTACGCAAATATCACGTCTCTCATGCCCTATCATCCTAGGGTCTGCCAAAAGTCTAGGGTTTTCTAAGTCCCAACTGACCTATCCCTAAGCTCTGATACCAACTTAATCTGTCACGCCCCGGAACCCGGGCTCGCCAACAGATCTGCCGTGCACACGGGATTTCCCGAGTACACGAAGCGCTGGTAACCTGCTCAGATATCGGATGTACAATAAAAGAGCATAATACAGAGCTGAAATAGAAGAACCACATAATATCTCAGACTGGAACTAAAAATAAACTGTAATATGTACAATAATCTCCCAGCTCACCAAAATAATACAACCAGCTGGCGAAAGCCAGACTCAAAACAAAAGGAGAATACCACAGTCTGAGTGAAGGGTACAGCGTCTATCTACAGCTCTCAGTCTCCCAGGAGACCTATCTATTCAGCGATCCCCTTACCTCGATCAGCTGCCGATGGCCTAGCAGCTCCCGCAGACGACTCTGCAAAATAAAGGAGAAGAAAGGGACAGGAAAACAATAATGGGGGGTGAGAACTACCAGATAAACCAGCAGCCTCCCCTAGTGGGTAAAACCTCAACTCTGACGCACCCACTAGGACTACTAGAGGCAAAAGGAAAAAGGGGAAGTGGTAAGATACATAAGATGCTGAAACAGGAAAACTACCACTACTATGCTGTCAAAACTGTATGCATGCATCAGAAATAGTATCAGTCCAAATAAACCCAATCTAGTCACCAGTGACAACTGGTACTGCCTGCTCAGCGGAATCTGCACACAAGGCTCGAAACCGCGGGATCGGCCCGCACGGCTCGCATCCCAAAATAAGTATCAGACCGGCACACAAGGCTGGGTCCGAGAAAGCACACCTCCGGAGTGGCACTCGAGGGGAGCGACCCACACGAGTAAAGTATCTCTGTCATCAGTATCACAAGTATCTCTGTAGCACATGTCTCGCCAGTATCACAATATAGCAGGACTGGATCATAACTATGATCAAAGTGGGAAACTCCATCCACTACAGAAACCCAACCCCTAGCTGATGCAATAAACCAGACTCAACCCCAATCTGATATAAGGATAAACATCTGGTGAACCGCCTACTGTCCGCGGTCACCGCAATACCCCACAAATCCACAATCTAATGCAATCTCGACTACACTATCCAAACCCCTGCTCATACTTGAGCAACACGCATCTGGATGCAAAGGACAACAATGAAACATGTACAAATCCCAGGATGATAGTGTAGCAATAAATAGTGGCTAACCGGATGAGCAAGAAAGCATGCAATTATTTAAAAGCTGTAGAAAAGTGTCAAATATTATTTTAAAAAGATTGATTGTTATAAAAGTTATTCGCACAGTGTCCCAATATAAGTCATCATATAATTTGTGGGGTTATATTAAATTTTAGGAGAGTTCGTCCCAGCGGTTCTCATCAATTGTCCTGTTAGTTGTCCTGTTAGTTGTCCTGTTAGTTGTCCTGTTAGTAGTCCTGTTAGTTGTCCTGTTAGTAGTCCTGTTAGTTGTCCCAATGGTTCTCATCAATTGTCATATTAATTTGTCCCAATTGTTCTCATCAATTGTCATATTAGTTTGTCCCAATTGTTCTCATCAATTGTCATATTAGTTTGTCCCAATTGTTCTCATCAATTAAATTTTAGGGGAGTTCCAGTAATCCCAGTGAGCTTGTCAAAAATGAGGTAAGCAACAACCGCCCACCTCGAGCAGCTCAAACTACACCCCAGGTAGTCTCCTGGTTGTCCACAGTCCTCAAATCCTGCAAATCAACGCTCCCGGTATAAATGCAAATCCCAAAAAGCACAATATTTGCTGTTTTTCAAACAGCACAGGAATAGAGGTGTTTTTCACCTCTATACAGTGCTTAGGAAAATCCAGAAAAATTACGGTTGCATTCCTCGCGAAGAGTAGATCAAAATCGACTCTTTAAACACCTCGATCTGATGCTCCTACGCAAAGATAAAAATCGGAGAAGTTGACACTGTCCAGAAATTTCCACAGCAAAAAAAAGGGGTCAAAGAGACCTCGGGAAACATGCCAAAAGTGCGAAATGGAGCAATGTGATTAACACGGAAATTGAAGCCTTACCTCTTAGGAACGCGCTTCCGCAAAAATCGTCCAAAAATTCCTCCTGGTTAGCCCACAGGGAATTTTCGACTGAACTGCGACGGGAAATGGGCCTAAAAAGAAAACCGTCGCAGTGCGCCGCGTCGCAGATAACTCACTAACGGTATCTTCAAAAATTCTAAAATCTCTAGGAGAGAGAGAGGAGAGAGAGAGGAAGAAATCTTGTAGAGGGCTCAGATTTTAATTCTCTCTCTAAGGGTTCGGAAACCAAGGTGGGAATGAGAGGGGAGTGGGGACCTCTATTTATAATGGCCCAAGAGAATATTCGGGCTCCACACGGGATCCAGATCCGAACAGGAAACACCGAAATTGGCGAACCAGGGTGCGCCAAGTGTCCACATAACAGGGAACAGCCTGTGCAAGCCCAATCAAAAACTGCCACGTGTCTACGTGGTGCACGTGGTTGCTCCGCTCTCCGGGTTTTCCGGATCCTGTCAGCCAATAGGGGAGCGCCACGTGTCACCTTCCCACGAGTTTCTAGAAGCCGGCCAACCAATCGGGAGCCGCCACGTGGCACGGAGGGGGTATTCGGTGCTCCCGGTGCACGCCAGGCCCATGGACCGCGCACCCGCGCCCCCTGCCCGCGCCTGCCCGCGCTGCCCGCGCCGCGCGCCGCCGCCCTCTGCCGCTGTGCCGCCGCTGCCCGCCGCCGTGCGCCGCCGCCTGCCGCCGCTCGCTGGTCGCCGGAACAGTAATTCCGGCGGCCGGAGTTACTGTTCCGGCGTGAACAGTACCGTGGTGCCAAAAAATTAAAGTAAATATACCGTTTCGATCGTTTTCGCGCGCTGAGTCCAAATACGACGTCCATTTCGCCAAATTCTCATCCGAAATTTTGCCAAAAGCTCCCGGAAAATTCCATTTGCTCCGATTTTCGCGCAGAGTCTATATTAAATGTCCAATTTCGATTCTACAAGCTCTGTTTCACCAAATAAGCTCCCCGCAGTCACTGTTTAACATTGCACAGTTCCTGCGGGAGTCTGGATCATCACAAAGATAGATCGGAAAACACCATCTAAGTATTCATCAATTTGATTCTACAAGAATTAAGAGTTTGGAAACCCTAGAATCAAATCGATCAATATAGAGGAAGAAACATGAATAGATCTTGTTTTCCTTTCTTCTCTATATGTGGATTTTTCTTATATTTGGATTCTAAAATCTTCTAACCCTAAAAGATGAATCAAAGGGTTTATTTATAGGTTAGAAACCTTTGGAAAGAGATAAGCATCAAAAACTACCTTATCTGGAATTTTCGGGTTGACGGTCCGGACTGGAATAAGTAGGGTCCGGACTGTCGTTATTAAACAGAACTTTTCCAGAAAAACATGTTCGGGGTCCGGACTGAAATGTGGGCAGTCCGGACTATTCATGCGATTTCTGCAGAATCAATGTTTAGGGTCCGGACTGTCACGCCCCGGGTGTAAACCGGAACCCGGGCCCGTCTACAGATCCGCCGTGCACACGGTATTTCCCGCGTACACGAAGCGCCAAACCTGCTCAGATAAAAGAGATAAAAATAAAAGAGCAATAAAAACAGAGCTGAACTAAAATCTAATACATCTCAGACTGAAGCTGGAAATAAAATACAATACATCTGTATAAATGATACATCAGTCTCTCCCAGCTCACCAAAATAAGTACAACCTGCTGGCAAAAGCCAGTCCCAAATGTAAAAGTACAACCGTCTGAGGAATCCTGGGCACACCAACAGTCCAGCTAACTCGCTCATCCTGCCTCGAGATCTATCTACTCAGCCGTCCTCTCTCCTCGACCCGCCGGTGAAAGCCCAGCAGCACACGCAGAAGACACTGCAAAACAAGGAAGAAGAAAAAGAGGAAAGAAGAATGGGGGTGAGAACTACTAGTAAACCAGTAGCCTCCCCTAGTGGGTAAAACCTCAATCTCTGACACACCCACTAGGTCTACTAGAGGCAAAAAGGAAAGAAGAGTGGTAAGAAATGAAACCGCTGAAAAAGGGAAATCTACCACTACTATGCCTCTAAAATACAGTCCTAGACTGGAATAACCGTATGCAACAATAACCAACCGTCCCAGATGAACCCAATCTGTACCGCCCTCATCATCGGGCAAGAAAGTCGCGCCGATGTGATAGCAAAGTTCCTGCTGCCGCCCTCATCATCGGGCAAATAAGCCGCGCCGATGTGATAACAAAACTATCCATAACTGTCTGGCCCCGGCCTCCGGAGGGGATCTCGAGGGGAGCGACCCACACGAGAAAAGCATCACCGGGCAATAACCGCGCCGGTGTGATGAAAGCATCACCGGGCAATAACCGCGCCGGTGTGATAAAAGCATCACCGGGCAATAACCGCGCCGGTGTGATAAGTAACCAAAGCAGGACTGGATCACAACTATAAAGCCCTAGTGGAACACAACCCTCCACTAAAAGAAAACTGATTCCCAATCAGATGCAAAAGTAACCATCCGGTCAATCGCCCAATATCCGTGATTGCCGCAATACCCCAAAATCCACGACCAGGTCTCACAACCGACCTCCGGTCAACCGCCCAATATCCGCGGTCGCCGGAATAACCCACAATCACAATCATGTCCCACATCCGACATCTGGTCAACCGCCTACTATCCGCGGTTGCCACAAAACCCTCTAGTCCATAATCATGCCCTATCACCGATGTCCTATAACCGACATCCGGTCAACCGCCCAATATCCGCGGTCGCCGCCAAAACCCATAATCCACAATCCAGGCCCCGGCTACACTATCCCAAACCCCTGCTCAAACCCGAGCAACAAGAACCACCTGACTAACGAAAAGGAGAAAAGAAGCAAACAAGGTTTCTCCTAAGTCAAGTTCCAGCATGAAAGTGTAGCGATAAAAGATGGCCTATCTAGATGTCCATACAATCATGCATATGTCCTCATGAAAGATAAAGATAGGTGACAAATAATGGCTCCACATGTGTATCAATCAATAGCTCCGCATAGATATAACCATCATGCTAAATCGTTGTCCAACCACACATGTTTAAAATTCACAATTTTCCCTCACCTAAATCATCCACCTATGCATGTCATCTATCCTCAAGTAATACCACTAACAGGATAAATCATATAGTCCCAATTAAATGTTCCATTCCACATGCAAGGTTAAGTGCTAACATAGCAATCCATACAATCATGTATAAGTCCCAACCACTATCGGATATCCACAAGCATGCAAGTCCTAATTACAATTATCAATCATGGATGTCCAAGAAGAATCTCTCTAATACTCCTAGTGGGTAAGTCAGAAAAGAGGGATAAAGCAACCACCCACCTGGACACGCGCAATCCTCAGCTGTAAAACCTCCTCGCTGTCCAATATCCCCTTTTCACGCCAAATCCTCAAACAGGTAAACCGCCGTGATCGCTGTTCACAATTACCCCAAAACATACACACAAATAAGCACACAAGTATCCGCAAACATGTTGTCCAGAATTCAGTCCCAAAGATGCCCTGTTTTTACCTGCGATAAGTGCCCAGAAAATTCCAAGAAAAATACTCTCATGATCCTCGCGATGAACCCGTCGAAACGAGTACCTGCACGCTCAAATCCGAGTTTCCTACACTGAGAAACAAATCCGACAAGGGAACCACCCCGAAATAAACTGCTCTCAAAAACTGTAGCACTAATTCCTGTAAACAGAGATTTCTCACCTTCGAAAAATATTCAGAAAATTCCAAGAAAATTTGGAGATATTCCTCGTGATGTGTAGATACAAAACACCTTTTGAATCACCAATCCGATGCCTGTGCGCAAAGATATGGCCGAAATACCATAGTGCTGTCCAAAACTCCGCCCAAGAAAAAGGGTCAAATGGAAGCTCGGGGAACTCCAAGATAAACTCGAAATGAGGAGGAGCTCAACACACGAAGATCAATGCCTTACCTGTCGTGAGTCCAACGGCGCAAGAATCGCCTCAATCAGAGGTCGGAGTAAGCCGGGGGAGTCCTCTCACCAAAATGCTACGAAGAAGATCACAAACGAATGAGCGTCGTGCCGCGCCGTAAAAATGGTAACCTCGGGATGCGTGCAGCATAAAAATCCTGGAATCTGCAGATGGATCCTGCTCTAGAAGATGAAGAAATCTCGTGAAGGTGGCACTGTGAAAGGAGGAACAGGGAAAGAGTTCAAGGCTGCTGTTCTAGGCCTTTATATAGGCTGGGAAAAACAAATGGAAAACTGACCAATAGGTCCCCATTTCCGGGCGCTCCGGATTTTCGGGCGGCTACAGTGTTGGGCCCGGCCCAACACTGTGCTTGCCCGAAAGCCCCTCGGGCCTCCACGTCGCCCCCGCAACAGCGGACAGCCGAACCCCCCGCTCACGACCCGCCGCGTGGCCCACGTGGAAGGTCGACACGTGGCGGCCCACGCGCGGGAACCGCGCGTCAATGCGCCCACGTGCGCCTGCGCCCCCTGCCAGGCGCGAATCCCGAGGCCGGCACTCCAGCTCCGTGGACCGGGCACACGTGGACCGGCCAACCACCGGTCGCCACGTGGCCCCGCCCGGTCCACCGTACACCCCGCGTCACCAGTGAACCGCGCCCACAGCGCCACCCAACCACGCGATGCCACGTGTCCCCATCCTCTGGTGCACGCCGGCCGTGGATCGCGCGCTTGCCCGCGCACCCGCGCGCTGCCCGTGCCCGTGCGCTGCCCGCGGCCGCTCCGCCGCCTGCCCGAGCCCGTCCACGGTGCTCCGCTGCCGCCGCCGCTGCCCGCCGGCGGCCGGAAACACTGTTCCGGCATGAACAGTTACCGGTTGTCCAAAACATCAAGTAGGTAGTCCATTTTAACCGTTTTCGCGCGCTGAATCCGAATTTGATGTCCGATTTGCCAAATTCCAACTCTAAAAATTGCCGAAGGCACCCGGAAAGGTGTTCTTTTGTCCAAACTTCACGCCGAGCCCAATTTTAATATCCATTTTGCACGAAACCACTTCTGAAGATCCGACGGAGTCCACTGATCACCCACGTGATCCATTTAAGCCCGAAGTCCGCCACTTGTGTCCAATTGGTGCCCGAACACCTCCGACACACAAAACAGGCTCCCAGAAGCCACCAATGACTCCACCACAGCTCTGCAGAGATCCAGGTCATCACATCCTCCCCCACTAAAAGAAAGTTTCATCCTCGAAACTAAAATCAATCCTCAACCCGGAACCTCAACCAAATAGAGGGGGTAAATATCCAATCATCCACCACTCAAGCTCCCAAGGCTGTCTAATACCTCCTCCAGAGACGCGATACAACCCTCGGGTCTCTAACTAGAACAAAATAGAGGCGGGCATTCCAGAAAAACCGCACCACCTCATCCAAGTACGGCTGGGCTAACCGCTCGAGCTACCAAGTAGTCTGCATCGGTACAAGCATCCGCTCCTCTCAGGGCCACGATAATCCAACCACAAGTCCATGGACACAAAAGCTTGATCCCAATACCTCTGTACTCCCAAGGTATCCAATATAAGTCCCCCAACTGATCACGTAGACTCTGATCTCTAATCTTTAAACCGTCGGGGTGTAGAAGCAATTCCCCAACTCTCCGGCATCAACACACAGCCATATGCAGTCGAAAAAAACCAGATTGCAAATCCACCATTGGGAAGACCCGGGACCCTTACAGCTGGTAAATCAAATCCTCCATGCTCGATAAGGGTGCTAGCTCCAGATGGTCACTTCATCAAATTCCCGGGGATCCACACAAAGCCGAAGTGAACCAACCATCCACAACTCGAATAGCACCGGCGCCCCCCCCCCCCCCAAAGGCTACACACTTGGTCTGACAAACTTTCCAAAACATCGAATCCTGGAGTTGTGTCCTCAACTCCCAAACTAGTGACATGCAAGACCACTCCGATAGGAGAACAGCTGGGAACTCACAACCAAAGGGGGCATCCCCGAGTCCCAGCGCCGCCGTAGGTCCCTCAACCATACCAGCCAAAAGTCTACTCATCCACTGCGAAACACCCGCCTCGCTCCCGAAGTCAAAACTATAGAGGCGAAGATAACCCTCAAACAACCCAAGTGCACCAACACCTCCGAGCCTGGCTCCCCAAGAAAACTATCCTTGCGGCATAATCAACCGCCGCGAAAGAAAACTGAACCCGCCAGCCCAACAAGTACCACCACACCGACCGCTGTAACATATGTGCTCCGACAGTCTCAGAAATCCACTATCCTGGAAAAAGAAATCGGGAATGCCTCCCCCGACTGATCTGTCCTCCATCACCCGGCGCCAAGCGCCTCAATCAGAACTCGCCTTAGGCGGTAGATCCCAATCCAAAGGAACTACAATGCCACGCTCCATACACGGCGCCTACTCTAATGAGGTGTCCCTAATCCGTACTGGAGGGACCCAATGAGTTTAAAGGTATCCTGGGGCAATCCACTCTCAAACACTCATATCCTATGCGCCCCGTCCCTCTACACATGGAGCGTGTAGTTCAGCAACTGCGTTAACTCTTAACATAAAAGGCTTCCAAGTACTCTCTATCCCCCACCGAACAAGACCCTGCCTCCAAGGGCTCCATACTCACACCCACAATTTGGGGTGACTCATCCGCCAAAACTGGCTCACTTGATCAAAGCAATCCCACAGCTTACCCGCTGTCAACTATCCACCCTGCCTCGGTGCCCCAACACTAAACGTCGGCACGGAGGGGGCTACTCGCTACTCCGACAACTGTGCCACTGCGCTGATCCGACAACTGTGTCACTGCGCTGATCCGACAACTGTGTCACTGCGCTGATCCGACAACTGTGTCACTGCGCTGATCCGACAACTGTGTCACTGCGCTGATCCGACAACTGTGTCACTGCGCTGATCCGACAACTGTGCCACTGCGCTGATCCGACAACTGTGTCACTGCGCTGATCCGACAACTGTGTCATTGCGCTGATCCGACAACTGTGTCACTGCTCCGCTGATCTGCCTCCAACACACCTACCCTTCGGGTCCGGAGCTCTCAGACTCCAATCTGGGTATCCGGCACGAAACAACCAGCTCAGACCCAACTGCCGCACCAAGGTGCACCCGGGTCAGGGCCCAACGTCGGGGAGACACCGCTCACCACGACAAAACCGCAAATCAGCACACCCCAAACACTCGACCCAATCTAGCGAAAGTCAAAGACATCCCTCTATTTTTGTAACTTTATGTTGTCTGCAGCCAACATAACTGTCCCACAAAAAAAGGATATGTCGATCCCTTTTCACTCACAGGAAGAGTCAAAAAAAATAAATCACCGACTTTCGCAAAATGTCGCGTCTCTCACGCACTAACATCCTAGGGTCCGCCGAAAAGCCTAGGGTTTCCTAAGTCCCAAATGACCTATCCCTAAGCTCTGATACCACCTAATCTGTCACGCCCCGGGTGTAAACCGGAACCCGGGCCCGTCTACAGATCCGCCGTGCACACGGTATTTCCCGCGTGCACGAAGCGCCAAACCTGCTCAGATAAAAGAGATAAAAATAAAAGAGCAATAAAAACAGAGCTGAACTAAAATCTAATACATCTCAGACTGAAGCTGGAAATAAAATACAATACATCTGTATAAATGATACATCAGTCTCTCCCAGCTCACCAAAATAAATACAACCTGCTGGCAAAAGCCAGTCCCAAATGTAAAAGTACAACCGTCTGAGGAATCCTGGGTACACCAACAGTCCAGCTAACTCGCTCATCCTGCCTCGAGATCTATCTACTCAGCCGTCCTCTCTCCTCGACCCGCCGCTGAAAGCCCAGCAGCACCCGCAGAAGACACTGCAAAATAAGGAAGAAGAAAAAGAGGAAAGAAGAATGGGGGTGAGAACTACTAGTAAACCAGTAGCCTCCCCTAGTGGGTAAAACCTCAATCTCTGACACACCCACTAGGTCTACCAGAGGCAAAAAGGAAAGAAGAGTGGTAAGAAATGAAACCGCTGAAAAAGGGAAATCTACCACTACTATGCCTCTAAAATACAGTCCTAGACTGGAATAACCGTATGCAACAATAACCAACCGTCCCAGATGAACCCAATCTGTACCGCCCTCATCATCGGGCAAGAAAGCCGCGCCGATGTGAAAGCAAAGTTACTGCTGCCGCCCTCATCATCGGGCAAATAAGCCGCGCCGATGTGATAGCAAAACTGTCCATAACTGTCTGGCCCCGGCCTCCGGAGGGGATCTCGAGGGGAGCGACCCACACGAGGAAAGCATCACCGGGCAATAACCGCGCCGGTGTGATGAAAGCATCACCGGGCAATAACCGCGCCGGTGTGATAAAAGCATCACCGGGCAATAACCGCGCCGGTGTGATAAGTAAACAAAGCAGGACTGGATCACAACTATGAAGCCCTAGTGGAACACAACCCTCCACTAAAAGAAAACTAATTCCCAATCAGATGCAAAAGTAACCATCGGGTCAATCGCCCAAAATCCGCGATTGCCGCAATACCCCAAAATCCACGACCAGGTCTCACAACCGACCTCCGGTCAACCGCCCAATATTCGCGGTCGCCGGAATAACCCACAATCACAATCATGTCCCATATCTGACATCTGGTCAACCACCTACTATCCGCGGTTGCCACAAAACCCTCTAGTCCATAATCATGCCCTATCACCGATGTCCTATAACCGACATCCGGTCAACCGCCCAATATCCGCGGTCGCCGCCAAAACCCATAATCCACAATTCAGGCCCCGGCTACACTATCCCAAACCCCTGCTCAAACCCGAGCAACAAGAACCACCTGACTAACGAAAAGGAGAAAATAAGAAAACAAGGTTTCTCCTAAGTCAAGTTCCAGCATGAAAGTGTAGCGATAAAAGATGGCCTATCTAGATGTCCATACAAGCATGCATATGTCCTCATGAAAGATAAAGATAGGTGACAAATAATGGCTCCACATGTGTATCAATCAATAGCTCCGCATAGATATAACCATCATGCTAAATCGTTGTCCAACCACACATGTTTAAAATTCACAATTTTCCCTCACCTAAATCATCCCCCTATGCATGTCATCTATCCTCAAGTAATACCACTAACAGGATAAATCATATAGTCCCAATTAAATGTTCCATTCCACATGCAAGGTTAAGTGCTAACATAGCAATCCATACAATCATGTATAAGTCCCAACCACTATCAGATATCCACAAGCATGCAAGTCCTAATTACAATTATCAATCATGGATGTCCAAGAAGGATCTCTCTAATACTCTTAGTGGGTAAGTCAGAAAAGAGGGATAAAGCAACCACCCACCTGGACACGCGCAATCCTCAGCTGTAAAACCTCCTCGCTGTCCAATATCCCCTTTTCACGCCAAATGCTCAAACAAGTAAACCGCCGCGATCGCTGTTCACAATTACCCCAAAACATACACACAAATAAGCACACAAGTATCCGCAAACATGCTGTCCAGAATTCAGTGCCAAAGATGCCCTGTTTTTACCTTCGAGAAGTGCCCAGAAAATTTCAAGAAAAATACTCTCACGATCCTCGCGACGAACCCGTCGAAACGAGTACCTGCACGCTCAAATCCGAGTTTCCTACACTGAGAAACAAATCCGACAAGGGAACCACCCCGAAATAAACTGCTCTCAAAAATTGTAGCACTAATTCCTGTAAACAGAGATTTCTCACCTTCGAAAAATATTCAGAAAATTTCAAGAAAATGTGGGGATTTTTCTCGTGATGTGTAGATACAAAACGCCTTTTGAATCACCCCAATTCGATGCCTGTGCGCAAAGATATGGCCGAAATACCACAGTGCTATCCAAAACTCTGCCCAAGAAAAAGGGTCAAATGGAAGCTCGGGGAACTCCAAGATAAACTCGAAATGAGGAGGAGCTCAAAACATGAAAATCAAATCCTTACCTGTCGTGAGTCCAACGGCGCAAGAATCGCCTCAATCGGAGGTCGGAGTAACCCGGGGGAGTCCTCGCACCAAAATGCGACGAAGAAGATCACAAACGAACGAGCGTCGTGCCGCGCCGTAAAAATGGTAACCTTGGGATACGTGCCGCAGAAAAATCCTGGAATCTGCAGATGGATCCGGCTCTAGAAGATGAAGAAATCTCGTGAAGGTGGCACTGTGAAAGGAGGAACAGGGAAAGAGTTCAAGGCTGCTGTTCTCGTCCTTTATATAGGCTGGGAAAAACAAATGGAAAAATGACCAATAGGTCCCCATTTCCGGGCGCTCCGGATTTTCGGGCGGCTACAGTGTTGGGCCCGGCCCAACACTGTGCGCGCCCGAAAGCCCCTCGGGCCTCCACGTCGCCCCCGCAACAGCGGACAGCCGAACCCCCCGCTCACGACCCGCCGCGTGGCCCACGCGGAAGGTCGACACGTGGCGGCCCACGCGCGGGAACCGCGCGTCAACGCGCCCACGTGCGCCTGCGCCCCCTGCCAGGCGCGAATCCCGAGGCCGGCACTCCAGCTCCGTGGACCGGGCACACGTGGACCGGCCAACCACCGGTCGCCACGTGGCCCCGCCCGGTCCACCGTACACCCCGCGTCACCAGTGAACCGCGCCCACAGCGCCACCCAACCACGCGATGCCACGTGTCCCCATCCTCTGGTGCACGCCGGCCGTGGACCGCGCGCGTGCTCGCGCACCCGCGCGCCTGCCCGCGCGCTGCCCGCGGCCGCTCCGCCGCCTGCCTGAGCCCGTCCACCGTGCTCCGCCGCTGCCCGCCGCCGCTGCCCGCCGGCGGCCGAAAACACTGTTCCGGCATGAACAGTGACCGGTTGTCCAAAACATCAAGTAGGTAGTCCATTTTAACCGTTTTCGCGCGCTGAATCCGAATTTGATGTCCGATTTGCCAAATTCCAACTCTAAAAATTGCCGAAGGCACCCGAAAAGGTGTTCTTTTGTCCAAACTTCGCGCCGAGCCCAATTTTAATATCCATTTTGCGCGAAACCACTTCTGAAGATCCGACGGAGTCCACTGATCACCCACGTGATCCATTTAAGCCCGAAGTCCACCACTTGTGTCCAATTGGTGCACAAACACCTCCGACACACAAAACAGGCTCCCAGAAGCCACCAATGACTCCACCACAGCTCTGCAGAGATCCAGGTCATCACACGGACTGAAACAGGGGAGGTCCGGACTGAAATTCCGCATGAACTAAACTATATTCGGGGTCCGGACTGGAATGCCCTGATCCGGATCCTGAACATATTACATGTCCAGTTTTTGATTTTTATGCAATTAAAAATTCATCCAAGTGTTTCTACACTATATGAAAGTATTCGGATCACCAAAATTATTTAGTTAAACATACCTGATCCTTTTGAATTCTTTCTTCTTGAGATTGATGCAAGTGATCCACAATTCTTCAACTTCAATCTTCAAGACTTAACCACTTCACGAAATACGCCAAAATAAAATCCTTAATAATCTCCCACTTTGGCGGTTTCGTGACAAAAACAAAATCCACTCAAAAGAAATCAAAACGATATTTTTGTTGTTATCACCATACAACAAAAATTTACAAAAAGTGATACAAACAAAAATACAAGAGATAAACTCCTAAAACAAACTCTAGACTTAGACGTTTGTACTCTCTGCAAAAGAAATAATTCTTGACAAAAGAAATCGTTAGATATCTCAAGAATTCAAACATCCAAACTCAAATAGAGAGATAGAGTTTATACTCACCATGACATTTACAAAATCAGATATGTATTAAGATAAGCAATCAAAGCAATTCACATATCATCTAAGCATTAAATTCCAAATGTCATAAGTATGTTAGTCATCAAACAACTTGTTAGTAATATTACATACCCAAATAGTTAGTCAAATAGTTAGTCGGGGCATGCATTCAAGTATTCATACTTACCTTTCCTACCTTCAAAGTTTAAGTCCAAACATTCAGTTTCAAAGTTTCTTTTCTCTATGTCTCTCTCCCCCTTTTTGTCACTAAAATTAGCCAAAATTAAAAAGAAGGGAGTGCAAAGTTTAAAGAAGTTACAAACTTAAATGAAAAACCTGCAGGAGAAGATATTAGACCAAAACAAAATGAAGACTTAACATCAATCAGTGTCATCCGAACTGCTGCATCCAAGTTTGTAAAAAATCTTCTTAACCAGTTTGGCAAGCGATTTGTGTTTCTTCTTCAAATCCACTTGGTCGGCAGAAATATGAACCATGTCTGTTGAGATCTTAGTTATTTCCGCTGACATACGTTCTTGTTCAGATGATAGCCGTTGTTGTTCTTTATAGATTGATGTCATAGAGGCTTCATCCTCTGAAGTAGAAGCTGGTACTGCTGCTCTTGCTCTTGCTCTTGCTGTTGTTGCTTGCTGTGCTGAGGTCCTCTTGGTTCTTGGAGGGGTTGGGCTCTCATATGGTTTACTTGAGAGTGACTTCACAATGGTAGTGTCATTGATCGTTCCCAGACTGTGCATATATGCGGTCGAGCTGGTGTCGATCTTGAACTTTCTGAAGATGCGCATAATTATCATCGGGAACGGAAGTCGCTCTGTTGGATGAGTACTTTCAACATATCGCGCCATCCTTGACCAAATAAGGTAAGGAATTTTGAAGTTAGAGCCCAACGACGCTGTTAGATGACCAAGGAGATATAGAAAAAGCATTCTATCCCATCGAAAAACTTTTGTTTGCATGTTAGGCATAATATTGTAGCAAATAATGAAGTTCAAGATGTCACGCCCCGAGATTCAAAAGTGGGTCTAAATTTTTTTTTTTTTATATCAGAGTTTCAAAACCAAGCCAGGGCAATGACAGACCGCCACATATATAGAAGAGTCCCAATCCCCTATGGAATTGAGCCTTTTCTATATATGCACGGCTAGCTCTCACAACAACATCAGAGTAGTCTAAACTACGTACTACCAAAAGATGTTACAACATTTAAACAATTATTTACAATTTTGACAACTTGCTAATACAAAGATAACGACTGTCCAGGGTCGAAGCTAACTCGGAACCTCACCAACTCGTCCCGACATCCCAGCACCCGCTTGACCTGAAAAACAGTCACCCGAGGGTGTGAGACACACCGGAGTGTATCCCAGTGGGCACGACGGGCCGGGAAATAGCAAGCCGTACCTACTGGGTACAATAATAAGCGGATAGCAAAAGTAGGATATACTGAACATAGAAACAGGTATATAATCTTAGCAGAGTATCATCAATCCTGGATTAATCAACTGAGCAGTGTAATCACATATATAGAGCTGATCATGCTATCACTGATAAGACAACAAGTAGGAATGAATGATCATGCTATAACTGACAAGCAGGAATGAATATACTGTACTGATAAGCAGGAAACAATCATGTTATCACTGATAATCTAGCAAGCAGTAAATGATCATGCTATAACTGATAATCTGTCATTCAGGAAATAAAGGAGGATAATGCATCAAAAGTAGTCATCACAAATATACCCAATCACTGCCACTTTTGGCCACAAGGGCCTCAGGCTAAATTTACCATGGAGCATATGACCTCAGGCAACAACCACTTTTGGTCACTGGGGCCTCAGGCAACAACCACTTTTGGACACCCAAACAAGCTATCATAACCTCAAAGGCTCACGGGTCAATCAGACCTCTCTACCGGTAAAGAACACCCACACGGTGGCCAAACCGTTGGTGTGCGTGACGAAAAGCTTGGCTCGACGGCGATCATAATGCTGATGCTCAAACCATGGTCCACTGACCACATAGACGGCAAGAAGCCGAGGAAAATCTCCACTGGGACACAAGTATAACATGCCACATACTGAAGTCATCTCACCTATTCTAAACATGCAGTGAAGAATAGAGACAGGTATAGAACTATGCTAGTGACCAATCAAGCATGGCATGTGTCCAGGAAATGCATATCAACCACTGAAAAGAACATGATATATCTCAACATGAATAACAAGCAACTGCTGGAAATATGAACATGATGTATAACTACTGCTGAAAATCAAGGCATAACAAACTCATCTGTGGGATCAATGCTATGCAGGTGTAAGGATCTGTGCTGATATATAAGCAAGTAGTAAGAGCAGGTATGAACTCAATGGCAATCATAATGCTAAGTCCCAGTCCACGGTCGGTAGACCGGACAGACGGCGAGAAGCCGAGGAAAATCCCCACTAGGACATAACCATGGTACACTGATCATAAGGACGGCAGGAAGCCGAGGAAAATCCCCACTAGGATATAACCATGGTACACTGACCACAAGGATGGCAAGAAGCCAAGGAAGATCCCCACTGGGATATCGATACTGATGCAAATCATAAGTTCTGAGACTAGAACTCCTATTCTAAACATGCAGTGAAGAATAGAGTATCACGAAAGGCTCATATGTATAATCAGGCAATATAGCTGAAATAACTGAATGCTGGAATGAAAGCATATAGTAAGGCTAAAGCATAGGTTCAGGGTTACACCAAGAACAGGGGTCCAACCTACCACGGCACCCAATAGGGCCGACCTGATAAAACGCGGACCGAAGATAACCCACCTGTATATAGGAGGAACAACGACTCCACCAGAAGGTAGACGGTCGCGATAAGACGGGTCACGGGCTGGCTCCTGGTGACTGGGGCCTACAAAATACCAGATGACAACTCAGGGGCTATCCATCTTCAAGGCGCAACTAGCGCGAACCGACCAGTTCGTCGATTTGTGCCACATAAAGCAATTTAGCTTTTCAGAACCCCCAGGGAACCCACTGAAAAGTCACTACTACTTTAGAATATTTATCTAGCCCTTTCATAATGCTACAATTGCAGCAAGCCCCTCGAGCTTTCCCAAAATGTGTTTTATACACTAAATAAGCACTGTTTTGGCTCGTTCTTCCAAACGGAGAATAATTTTTTTTTTACGAGCCGTCACCTCCAGCAGGTGACATTCGACTTGCTGAACGCCGTGCTCACCCATTTGTGGCAGCACGATGCCCGAGGAAAACTTCGGGCCATAATTTACACCTCTAACCTAGCCGAAACGCATTTTCATTTCTTCGGCTCACCAAAACTCAAAATAAACGCGAGCATCGCGTTCAGTGACCCCAAAATAGCCAGGAGTACACTTTTACACTTTTCCAAACAGACCCTAATAGTGTTTTAAGCAACTATTGCATTTAGGATTGGTTCTAACATAACTTTAATTCCAACCATCCCACAGTGAAACTTTGTATATAAGAATTGCTCTGGACCTTGCCAGGATACCAGGGCTTGCCCTAATTGCAGCCCAGATCCGCTGGATCACCCAGATCCACCACCTTGCTTTCACACAAGTTCACAATGCACCAACCCTTTGTCCGCACAGATCAAGCTTGATCTGAAGTGAGCATCAAGCTCAGGGGACACTTGTGAGCAACTTTGATATTCACAGTGTGGCCTAATTCCAACTTGTTTTTCATTGAGGCAATTCCACAAACACCTTATGTGCACTATTCATATGCAACTATACAACACCAACTCGAAGCTGGATCTCAGCAAATACTGGACCAAAGGCCAAATAACTTGGATGGAAACATTCCTTGGAGTTGCAGGAATATTTCCATCATTTTGGTTTCGACCCAACACCCTCGGGTTGGTCGGAGCTCGAGGAGGAAGATGGAGCTCGAATCTTGAAAATCGTGACCATTGATCCAATGCATCCAGAACTCAAACAAAAACACCAATAGGTGCACCTCATCCCCCTGAAGCTTCCTGCACCCAAGCCCGGCCGTCGGGGTGCGGCGGCGGCTGCGGGAGCAAAGCTCCATTTTGGAGCTTAATGGCCTCTAATGGCGAATTCCAACAGAGGCACTTTGGAGTTCTCCAACTTGGATGGAAATGTTCCCTGGGTCCATAGGAAGCTTCCCGACCATCTCACCCCGGCCGGAGTTGGCCGGAGCGCCGGCGGCCGCGTTTTATCCACTCTCGGGTTCAACCATGGCACCATGGTTTCCATGATGCATGGGAGCCATGCAACAGCATGGATGGACTCCCCTGGCTCCCATCATCTCCTCTGGGCAGATGGCCGGCGTCGGAGAAGCCCGCCGGCGCCGGAGTTGCATCCTCGGCCAACTTGCAATAACCCGAAATCTAGGGCATAAAACTGCCACTCACTGGGTTAACCATACTCCACCAAATTTGGTGGAGTTGGTCCCTTCCACCTACAGTCCAAGCACCCCGAGTTTGAGCCATTTTGGCCAAACAGTTGCAGAGTTTTCTCGGGGCGGAGCAGTTCTAGGTTTCCGGCGAGGTATTGTTCCCGCCGGCCAACCGCTATGCATGGGAGGCTCGGGCTTTGCAGATAACCTCATTAGGACATGGGAAGTCTACTGCAATGGGTCCCGGGGGCTAACAATCAAGGATTAGGGTGCACTCACCTTGGCCGGAGCTCGGGGAAGAAGGGATGAAGCCGGTCTCCCCCGCCGCGTCGTGCAGCCCTCCAACTTGCACGGTTCACTCCCCAGGAAGCAGAAGAACAACCAGGAGGGTCCAAAAAGCAAGTTGGAGCAACTTTGCTCCAACCTTCACCTCTCTCTCTCTCTCTCTCGGGTTTGTTCTTCAATGGTGTTTGGTCCTTGGTGTTCCCAGCATCCGAAGCCAGGTCTGGGAGATGCCAAGGATCAAGATGATGCCTCGGTTTCCACTTGACCCCTCGTGCATGCCCCATGAAGACCAAGAGACACTTGCATTTAAATTGCAAGATTCCAAACTCAAACTGGTTTCACACCTTCACCCCTAGCCCCGAGCTCTGCCCAGCCCCTCGTGGGCTTCTTAGGGTGGCAGAGGCCCAATGCACAAAGCCCCCAAAGCTCTGGCCCAAGAACACTTAAAATATTTAGAGAAAAAGCAATATTTTTATGCTTTTCACGCATTTCGAGGCAATCCGAGCATCGTTTTACGAAATGAACATCGCCACGACGTCCGGCTCGTCGAGACCTTCAAAGTAGGCTATTCATTTGCTTAATTTGGTGCTCGGATAAAATCTCGGGCCATAAAGTTCTTTAAGTCGCAATCCGACGCACGCACTTCGATGCACCCGGATCGTCAAACACGAAATCCGACAGTGCCATTGCGCTCAAAACGTCGAAATTAGTTAGGATCCATTACTCATACCCCTATATTGGGTTTCCAGACGGCGAAACGGCCGTTAGCGATCAAGAGGGAATTAAAATAAGGGGTTACTATTCACAACTTAAGTCGCGGGGCCCGTTTTTGATTTCTAATTTCTGGAAGATCCGACCGTCAGATCGAAAACATATGAATATGAAACTTTTATGTTTCGACGAGACGATCGCAATGGTGATCTCGGATTTTCCAGATCAGACCCCGACCAAAAGTCGACATTTCTGGGCCACTATTTGCCCACTAATTGCCCATTTATGCTATTCAATAATTCTGAAAATTATTTAAACTTAAATTTTGAATTTTAAAAATTACGGTTACTACATTACCCACCACTTATAAGAAGTTTCGTCCCCGAAACTTAAACTTAACACACTTAAAAAGTTTTCTAAAATACTCAAAAATATTAGTTATGAGTTTATTACATCATTGATTTCAATACTTCATGCTCCCAAAGGGCCCTCCCCCGATGGCTCGCCATGCAGAGTCAGCGCATAGACCCGACCACCAGACACTTGGCGTGATCCCCCGGTCTGGCGCGCTGGTGAACGATTAGAGGCAGCCACGCTTTGAGTTGATACAGGAGGCCGGGCAGCAAGAGGTGACACAGCTAATGCTGGTGGGTTTGCAGCAGATCTCCGTGGGCAAATAGAAGAGATATGGCCAGGCTGACCACAAACATAGCATCTTCCGTGGCGCAGGTTGCAAGTAACAGGTTTGTGATCTGCCCCGCAGAAGACGCAAGGCCTTGCCCTTTGTTGTAGTCTGAAGGCCCGAGAACCTTTGGCTCGGTTCTGATTTCCTGGGAGTCTAGGGGGTCTCCTATTTGATCCAGATGACCCTTTCCCATTGTCAGCGAACAGTCGCTTTTTCCCTTTGCCTTTAACCATTGCTGCCCTCTCAGCCCGGGAGATGGTCAACTCAGCTTCAATGGTAAGGCAGCGTTTTACGCAGTCATCATAGCCCATAAGCAGGTGCAAAGACAATTGACGCCGGATCTCGGGTCGCAGGCCCCGAGTAAATAATCTCACTTTGCGACGCTCGTCTTGCACCGCTCGAGGCACCAGGTTAGCAATTTCTGTAAATTCTTTCTCGTATTCTCCCAGGGTGCGGTCCCCTTGACGTATGGTTTCCAAGTCTCGCTCTAATGCCTCCCGTGCTGCGTCTTTTAAATAGTGGTGGTACAAAGCTACCCTAAATTGCTCCCAGGTGGGCTTAGGTGCATCAGGGGCAAAATTGTAGCGTTGATGGTGCAGCCACCACAAGCTTGCGCTGACACCGAGGCAGTGCACCCCCAGTGTCACCTTATCTTTCTCTTCAGTATCCAAATTTCTAAATAGCTTTTCCATGTGGTTTAGCCATTTTTCCAGGGCCCAGGGGTCCTGTTCACGACCCGTGAATTCATGGGGCTTGAACTTATTAAATTCTAGCAGGACTCTTCTGACTCTTGATCTTTCTTTGTTGTACGTTGCTCTGGCAGCTTCCAGGGTCGCAGGATTGTTAGGATCGTTACCTCCCGCAATCCCGGGAGCGACTACAGCTGCAGCAACGGCTTCAGATGTAGCCAATTCAGTTGGAGGTACGGGTATAGGAGGAACAGGAGGTCCCTCGGTCGCAGAGGCTGGTGCTGCAGGTGGTGCAGGTGTCGCAGGAACATTGGCCTCCCGCTGCATATACTGCTGTATCGTTGCAGCCATTTGAGCCAACTGGTCCTCAAATCGTTGCATTCTGTCGGGAACTTCCGGGCCCCCACTCTCAGCAGTTGCTTGGGCAGCCCCCCGACCCATGCCAGCACCTTGACCACGACCAGCACTACGCCGTGCGCGAGCCATAACTACAATAGGCAATAATTCACTTTAGTACAACCCACAACTTCTGTTTTATTCCAACGTTACCGTTTTATGTTGATTTTAATATAACTTTTAATCTAAACTTCATACAGTTCAGGTCCGAACATCAAAATTGTTCCTAATGTGGCTAAGATACTAGCGCTCACCATTGTTGTAGCCCAGGAGTACTGGTTTTAGCAGACCCAATCTGAATATTCCCCATTACAGGGGAGAGTATTTCTCAGTTCTTTCGAAAGTACGTTGTCGGCCGCCCAACGTGCTCATCAAAAGAAAGGCGAAATACCATAGATCTGTCGCCAACAACTAGTTGGGGACACAACACTTATCTGAAGGTACATCGCATACCTTCCTTTCCAGGCTCTATACCAATAACATGACCTCAACCAAAGGTCACTACCACCACGTGGTCAGCAATACCACCCTGTCTATTCACAAACCTAGAGTCACATGCCAACGTTTTTCAACACCTTATTAACACCTTACTTTAAATCCAAACCAGGATTACCAACGGCACATAGGCCACTGAATTATGACACGCGGTCTATGAAATCTCTGAGCGAACTGTAGAACTGGTGCAGTACTAGCAGTCATCTGCTGCTATGCCATTAATCCAACAACTACTACAAGAACCGTGGTCAATCTTTGAACCACATGCACTGAACCGTGGTCAATCTTTGAACCACATGCACTGTAACTGATCTGAGCCATCTGGCTCCACTGAAACATCAAGCCCACGGTCGAAACCATGACCGCGGCTAACCCTGCACTATCAACGATCCCCACAACGCGAACACGAAACACACTTAAGCTCCAAAACCACAACCCAGCGCTCTCTCGTGAACGCAAGTCAACCTAGGGCTCGTTCCTAGCCAAACCTAGGCATCGTATTCCTATGCTCTGATACCATCTAATCTGTCACGCCCCGAGATTCAAAAGTGGGTCTAAATTTTTTTTTTTTTATATCAGAGTTTCAAAACCAAGCCAGGGCAATGACAGACCGCCACATATATAGAAGAGTCCCAATCCCCTATGGAATTGAGCCTTTTCTATATATGCACGGCTAGCTCTCACAACAACATCAGAGTAGTCTAAACTACGTACTACCAAAAGATGTTACAACATTTAAACAATTATTTACAATTTTGACAACTTGCTAATACAAAGATAACGGCTGTCCAGGGTCGAAGCTAACTCGGAACCTCACCAACTCGTCCCGACATCCCAGCACCCGCTTGACCTGAAAAACAGTCACCCGAGGGTGTGAGACACACCGGAGTGTATCCCAGTGGGCACGACGGGCCGGGAAATAGCAAGCCGTACCTACTGGGTACAATAATAAGCGGATAGCAAAAGTAGGATATACTGAACATAGAAACAGGTATATAATCTTAGCAGAGTATCATCAATCCTGGATTAATCAACTGAGCAGTGTAATCACATATATAGAGCTGATCATGCTATCACTGATAAGACAACAAGTAGGAATGAATATACTGTACTGATAAGCAGGAAACAATCATGTTATCACTGATAATCTAGCAAGCAGTAAATGATCATGCTATAACTGATAATCTGTCATTCAGGAAATAAAGGAGGATAATGCATCAAAAGTAGTCATCACAAATATACCCAATCACTGCCACTTTTGGCCACAAGGGCCTCAGGCTAAATTTACCATGGAGCATATGACCTCAGGCAACAACCACTTTTGGTCACTGGGGCCTCAGGCAACAACCACTTTTGGACACCCAAACAAGCTATCATAACCTCAAAGGCTCACGGGTCGATCAGACCTCTCTACCGGTAAAGAACACCCACACGGTGGCCAAACCGTTGGTGTGCGTGACGAAAAGCTTGGCTCGACGGCGATCATAATGCTGATGCTCAAACCATGGTCCACTGACCACATAGACGGCAAGAAGCCGAGGAAAATCTCCACTGGGACACAAGTATAACATGCCACATACTGAAGTCATCTCACCTATTCTAAACATGCAGTGAAGAATAGAGACAGGTATAGAACTATGCTAGTGACCAATCAAGCATGGCATGTGTCCAGGAAATGCATATCAACCACTGAAAAGAACATGATATATCTCAACATGAATAACAAGCAACTGCTGGAAATATGAACATGATGTATAACTACTGCTGAAAATCAAGGCATAACAAACTCATCTGTGGGATCAATGCTATGCAGGTGTAAGGATCTGTGCTGATATATAAGCAAGTAGTAAGAGCAGGTATGAACTCAATGGCAATCATAATGCTAAGTCCCAGTCCACGGTCGGTAGACCGGACAGACGGCGAGAAGCCGAGGAAAATCCCCACTAGGACATAACCATGGTACACTGATCATAAGGACGGCAGGAAGCCGAGGAAAATCCCCACTAGGATATAACCATGGTACACTGACCACAAGGATGGCAAGAAGCCAAGGAAGATCCCCACTGGGATATCGATACTGATGCAAATCATAAGTTCTGAGACTAGAACTCCTATTCTAAACATGCAGTGAAGAATAGAGTATCACGAAAGGCTCATATGTATAATCAGGCAATATAGCTGAAATAACTGAATGCTGGAATGAAAGCATATAGTAAGGCTAAAGCATAGGTTCAGGGTTACACCAAGAACAGGGGTCCAACCTACCACGGCACCCAATAGGGCCGACCTGATAAAACGCGGACCGAAGATAACCCACCTGTATATAGGAGGAACAACGACTCCACCAGAAGGTAGACGGTCGCGATAAGACGGGTCACGGGCTGGCTCCTGGTGACTGGGGCCTACAAAATACCAGATGACAACTCAGGGGCTATCCATCTTCAAGGCGCAACTAGCGCGAACCGACCAGTTCGTCGATTTGTGCCACATAAAGCAATTTAGCTTTTCAGAACCCCCAGGGAACCCACTGAAAAGTCACTACTACTTTAGAATATTTATCTAGCCCTTTCATAATGCTACAATTGCAGCAAGCCCCTCGAGCTTTCCCAAAATGTGTTTTATACACTAAATAAGCACTGTTTTGGCTCGTTCTTCCAAACGGAGAATAATTTTTTTTTTACGAGCCGTCACCTCCAGCAGGTGACATTCGACTTGCTGAACGCCGTGCTCACCCATTTGTGGCAGCACGATGCCCGAGGAAAACTTCGGGCCATAATTTACACCTCTAACCTAGCCGAAACGCATTTTCATTTCTTCGGCTCACCAAAACTCAAAATAAACGCGAGCATCGCGTTCAGTGACCCCAAAATAGCCAGGAGTACACTTTTACACTTTTCCAAACAGACCCTAATAGTGTTTTAAGCAACTATTGCATTTAGGATTGGTTCTAACATAACTTTAATTCCAACCATCCCACAGTGAAACTTTGTATATAAGAATTGCTCTGGACCTTGCCAGGATACCAGGGCTTGCCCTAATTGCAGCCCAGATCCGCTGGATCACCCAGATCCACCACCTTGCTTTCACACAAGTTCACAATGCACCAACCCTTTGTCCGCACAGATCAAGCTTGATCTGAAGTGAGCATCAAGCTCAGGGGACACTTGTGAGCAACTTTGATATTCACAGTGTGGCCTAATTCCAACTTGTTTTTCATTGAGGCAATTCCACAAACACCTTATGTGCACTATTCATATGCAACTATACAACACCAACTCGAAGCTGGATCTCAGCAAATACTGGACCAAAGGCCAAATAACTTGGATGGAAACATTCCTTGGAGTTGCAGGAATATTTCCATCATTTTGGTTTCGACCCAACACCCTCGGGTTGGTCGGAGCTCGAGGAGGAAGATGGAGCTCGAATCTTGAAAATCGTGACCATTGATCCAATGCATCCAGAACTCAAACAAAAACACCAATAGGTGCACCTCATCCCCCTGAAGCTTCCTGCACCCAAGCCCGGCCGTCGGGGTGCGGCGGCGGCTGCGGGAGCAAAGCTCCATTTTGGAGCTTAATGGCCTCTAATGGCGAATTCCAACAGAGGCACTTTGGAGTTCTCCAACTTGGATGGAAATGTTCCCTGGGTCCATAGGAAGCTTCCCGACCATCTCACCCCGGCCGGAGTTGGCCGGAGCGCCGGCGGCCGCGTTTTATCCACTCTCGGGTTCAACCATGGCACCATGGTTTCCATGATGCATGGGAGCCATGCAACAGCATGGATGGACTCCCCTGGCTCCCATCATCTCCTCTGGGCAGATGGCCGGCGTCGGAGAAGCCCGCCGGCGCCGGAGTTGCATCCTCGGCCAACTTGCAATAACCCGAAATCTAGGGCATAAAACTGCCACTCACTGGGTTAACCATACTCCACCAAATTTGGTGGAGTTGGTCCCTTCCACCTACAGTCCAAGCACCCCGAGTTTGAGCCATTTTGGCCAAACAGTTGCAGAGTTTTCTCGGGGCGGAGCAGTTCTAGGTTTCCGGCGAGGTATTGTTCCCGCCGGCCAACCGCTATGCATGGGAGGCTCGGGCTTTGCAGATAACCTCATTAGGACATGGGAAGTCTACTGCAATGGGTCCCGGGGGCTAACAATCAAGGATTAGGGTGCACTCACCTTGGCCGGAGCTCGGGGAAGAAGGGATGAAGCCGGTCTCCCCCGCCGCGTCGTGCAGCCCTCCAACTTGCACGGTTCACTCCCCAGGAAGCAGAAGAACAACCAGGAGGGTCCAAAAAGCAAGTTGGAGCAACTTTGCTCCAACCTTCACCTCTCTCTCTCTCTCTCTCGGGTTTGTTCTTCAATGGTGTTTGGTCCTTGGTGTTCCCAGCATCCGAAGCCAGGTCTGGGAGATGCCAAGGATCAAGATGATGCCTCGGTTTCCACTTGACCCCTCGTGCATGCCCCATGAAGACCAAGAGACACTTGCATTTAAATTGCAAGATTCCAAACTCAAACTGGTTTCACACCTTTACCCTTAGCCCCGAGCTCTGCCCAGCCCCTCGTGGGCTTCTTAGGGTGGCAGAGGCCCAATGCACAAAGCCCCCAAAGCTCTGGCCCAAGAACACTTAAAATATTTAGAGAAAAAGCAATATTTTTATGCTTTTCACGCATTTCGAGGCAATCCGAGCATCGTTTTACGAAATGAACATCGCCACGACGTCCGGCTCGTCGAGACCTTCAAAGTAGGCTATTCATTTGCTTAATTTGGTGCTCGGATAAAATCTCGGGCCATAAAGTTCTGTAAGTCGCAATCCGACGCACGCACTTCGATGCACCCGGATCGTCAAACACGAAATCCGACAGTGCCATTGCGCTCAAAACGTCGAAATTAGTTAGGATCCATTACTCATACCCCTATATTGGGTTTCCAGACGGCGAAACGGCCGTTAGCGATCAAGAGGGAATTAAAATAAGGGGTTACTATTCACAACTTAAGTCGCGGGGCCCGTTTTTGATTTCTAATTTCTGGAAGATCCGACCGTCAGATCGAAAACATATGAATATGAAACTTTTATGTTTCGACGAGACGATCGCAATGGTGATCTCGGATTTTCCAGATCAGACCCCGACCAAAAGTCGACATTTCTGGGCCACTATTTGCCCACTAATTGCCCATTTATGCTATTCAATAATTCTGAAAATTATTTAAACTTAAATTTTGAATTTTAAAAATTACGGTTACTACACAAGAATCTGTACTCTGGTCGTAATTCTTTAGAAAGAATTGAATTCCCCGCCGACCGAGTATCTGGCAGACAAATCCCATCGACAACCACTCTCCAGGTTGTGTTGGTGAAAACATGACCTTTTAGGTAATGAACCCCATCTATCCGGGCATTCATTCCCAACACCTCTCCGATCAACTGAGGTGTGATCTTCAGCTTGATATTTCGAATCGTTGTGTCAAATTCTCTCAGTCCGTCTTCCAGATCTATCAATCTTGACGCATTCTGATAGAATGTCCTTACCATGTGAAGACAATAGCCAGTTGATTCCGGGAAGTTGCAAATCGGTGCAAGTCCCGCTTGTTCAAACAGAATGCCAAACAGCTCAGAACGCTCCTTAAGAGCTTTGACATTGACATGCCTCTCCCCGATGCATTCTCTCTTCTCAAAGTCCTTGATTCTTTGACTGTCGACGTGAAAAAATGTCCTCTGGAAGTGGTGCTTCACTTTCTAGTGGTTCTTCGATCTCAATTCCACGTGCCCTTCCTTTCCTTGAAGCAACTGTTTTTCGCTTCATTGAGACTGGTTGCATCGGAGCTTTGCCTTTCTCTGCGACGGTAGGCGTTGTTTTTGCCTTAGGAGTTGCAGGAGCTTTCCCCTTCAATGCAGTTGTTTCCTTGGCTGCTGCAGCCTCGACTCCTTCCGCAAACTTCTCCCAGTCCTCCGATTCGGTGTCAGACTCCGAATCGTCCAGGGACACATACTCTCCCTTGTCCTTACTCATTTTTGCTCGCTTGAGCTTGTTTGTTGCCCGCGTGCCAACCAAGGCTGCAATGAGTACTAGAACCCATCCAAACACCATTGCTGCAAATGAGTTGAAAAACAGAGCCTGCGAGCAAGAACTCAAGAACACGAAAAATTGTTTAATTTCCAAAAATTTGAAAAATTATACCCAAACAATCCTTATCATGTATAGAGACTAGGAATCAAGTTAGTTTTGTAAAAAGAATTTTAAAAATAGATCAATCCCATGATTTTCGAAAATTCCTAAAATATTCCATAAAACCGAATTTTTAGAAATTGAAGCTCAAAAATCTGTTAATCAAATAAATACAAGGCATAGAAACAAAACTAATCTACCCAGAGTTCTAATTTCAAAAGAAATTTGACCAAAAACTGTTCAAAATCGAAAAAGAGCCATGAATTTCACTCACGTTTTGAAGGACAGAGGAAAATAGTGAAGAAATTCGAGTTTTGATCAAAGAAACTTACTTGAATCAAAAGAACTTGAGTTAGGCAGGGTCCAAATCTGTTGGATTCTAGAGAGAGAGGCTCTGGGATCCTTGAAACAAAGTTTAGAAAATAATAGAATTCAAATAACCCTTCATTTCTATTAAACCCTAGCGGCGGTCCGGATCAGATCGAGAATCCAGTCCGGATCGGCTTTTCGCAGAGAAAATCCTCGTTCGGGATCCGGATCGGGTTCATCCAGTCCGGATCGGATTCAACTTTTTCTTCAGAAAAATTTTGAAAAATTCCAGAAAATCCAAAAAAAATATGTAAGCATTCTTACACATCAACTTTAAACAAGAGTCATCGTTTCATATCAAAAGAATTAGATTATGCTAAATCAATCAATAATACTCAAATAATGAAACGAAAATTTATAAAAATTAAATCCTCTAAAGTTGAGCAAGTTCTAAACATCAAACACGATCTAAAGTGTAATGTGTTTATCAAATCATTAATCAAATAAAGAAAATGAAGCATAAAGATCGATAGATGTTTGAAATCCTAAATAAATCGGATAATGCTATTTAGTCACAATGTTTTAAGGGAGTGGCTCTTTTGAGCATCTTTCTTTCAAAATCCCACCTTATACCAACCTTGAAATTCCACAGAGTCAAGTATTTCAAAAAGCATTTTATGAAGTAAACAAGAAGTCACCATGCTTGGTATACATGTGGTAGCTGCACACAGTACTCGGACGACCGAGGTGGTAGCTCTTTCCTCCATGTGGTGGTAGTTTTCACACTCCACTTAAGGATGTAACTCTTTCCACATCTTTCGAGCATTAAACATTTAGCAAAAACTGCCCCTCAATTGGCTATCAATTATGCAAAATATTGAGTATTCAACCAAACATTGTTCTCATGTTCATACTTAACTCAATTGTCAAATAAGATAAAAACTATACCAAGAGATCATTGAGAGAGGCATTGACTTTGATCAATTAAAGATAAAATAATTGATATACATGATCATTGCATCAAATGAATTTTAAAGATATCCTAATCATAATAAATTTCTCAAAATATGAAAGGATGCAATTAAAGTCAAATAACTAATGCTCAGTTAATGTTCTTACAAACAAAAAGAAAGAACACAAACACAAAACAAAACCTATCCTTAGCAAAGGTTCAAAAGAGGTTATTTCAAAGAAAGCATTCCTATTGCTTTTCGCAAGTGAATAAAACATTTTTGATCCAAAGGTTTTGTCAAAATATCGGCTAATTGATCTTCAGTTGAAACATAAGAAAGTTGTAAAGAACTTGATTCAACTAGCTCTCTAAGAAAATGATATCTAAGTTCAATGTGTTTTGTTCTTGAGTGCAACACAGGGTTTTTAGAAATGTTAATGGCACTAGTGTTGTCACAAAGAATTGTTACCGAAGTCGCAGAAATTCGGAAGTCGCTCAGTACGCTTTTCATCCAAATCAATTGAGTTGCACAACTTCCCGCTGAAATGTATTCCGCTTCAGCAGTCGAGAGTGCAATGCAGTTTTGCTTTTTACTATGCCATGCAACAAGACAATGGCCAAGGTAAAAACATGCACCACTCGTGCTCTTTCGATCATCCACTGATCCAGCCCAATCGGCATCCGAATATCCTATTATGTCGAGAGATGTGCCCATAGGATACCAAATTCCGAAATTTAGTGTACCTTTGACGTACCGGATGATCCGTTTCACCGCTTTTAGGTGAATTTCCTTCGGTGCAGATTGATATGTCGCGCAAATCCCTACACTGAAGGCAATATCCGGGCGACTAGCCGTAAGGTAGAGTAGACTTCCAATCATACTTCTGTAAAGTTTCTCGTCTACACTTTCTCCGTGAGATTCACTTCCTAATCCCTTATTGCTAGTTCCCATAGGAGTCGGAAAGTTTTTAGAGTTCTCTAATCCGAATTTCTTGACCAACTCCATTGCATACTTGGATTGACATAAATGAATTCCATCTTCAGTTTGTTTTACTTGCAATCCAAGAAAGTATGTCAACTCGCCCATCATGGACATCTCAAATTCGCTTTCCATTGTTTCAGCGAATTTTGAAGCATCGTTGTTCCTTGTTGCACCGAACACAATGTCATCGACATAGATTTGTGCCACAATGAAGTTATCCTGAAAGTGCTTCACAAAGAGTGTGACACCCCCGGAATTTGGATTAGTCCTCTATATAAATGATATAATAGGACTAAATCTCTAACCCGGCTATAGCATTTTGGATGGTAGCTAGATCCAAGAGGAACATGAGAGTTAAGCGTGCTAGAGCTAGAGTAGTTCTAGGATGGGTGACCCCCTGGGAAGTGGGGCGTCACAGTTGGTATCAGAGCCATTCACCAGCCGGAAATGCGAGATGAGTCTCGGCTGAGCCAGGGTTATATAGCGGGTAGAGTGTGGCTCCCCGGCTAATGACCGTTGTAGGTGGAGTGCAGCTCCCTACAAGGTCGCATTTCACCAGCCGGAAATGCGAGATGAGTCTCGGCTGAGCCAGGGTTATATAGCGGGTAGAGTGTGGCTCCCCGGCTAATGACCGTTGTAGGTGGAGTGCAGCTCCCTACAAGGTCGGGTAAGGCTAGCGAGACGAGTCTCACATCGCCTGGTGCTTGTGAGTGTGCTTGAGCCTGACGTGGACGTCAGGGCTTAAATGGGGGAAGAATGTGACACCCCCGGAATTTGGATTAGTCCTCTATATAAATGATATAATAGGACTAAATCTCTAACCCGGCTATAGCATTTTGGATGGTAGCTAGATCTAAGAGGAACATGAGAGTTAAGCGTGCTACAGCTAGAGTAGTTCTAGGATGGGTGACCCCCTGGGAAGTGGGGCGTCACAAAGAGTGTCCTATCGGCTCCCCCTCGAGTATAGCCCTTTTCCAAAAGGTGCTTTGTCAACCTTTCGTACCATGCTCGCGGTGCTTGTTTTAGACCGTAAAGAGCCTTTTTCAGTCGAAACACATGGTTAGGTAGTTTATGATCAATGAAACCTTTCGGTTGAGGCACATAAACTTCCTCATTTAGAAAACCATTTAAAAAGGCGCTCTTAACGTCCATTTGAAAAGGTTTAATTTTGAAATGACAAGCAATTGCGAAAAGAATACGAATTGACTCGAGACGAGCTACCGTGGCGAACGTCTCATCAAAGTCTATACCTTCAACTTGTGAATAGCCCTGAGCAACTGATCGTGCTTTGTTCCGGATAATGGTACCTTCTTCATTTTTCTTGTTCTTGAAATCCACTTTGTACCGATGATGTTTTGTTGCTTCGGGGGCTTCGTTAATTTCCAGACTTTGTTCCTTTCGAATTGATGGAGCTTTTCTTGCATTGCTTCAATCCAATAATCATCCTGAAGAGCTTCATCAACGTTCTTTGGTTCCAACATGGAGACGTAACACGCAACTCCACAAACCAATTGTCTCCGAGTCCTGACTCCTTCTTGTAGATCTCCAATGATATTTGACTCTGGATGGTCCTTGGAGATACGTAGCGTTTGAGGTAACGGAGTGCTCGGAGGTATGTGTGATGATTCCTGCACATCATATAAACTAGAAGAACCATGAGATGCATCAACATTATCGGAAGAATTATCATGAGAAGATGCATTATAATTTACAGGAGATTCATCATCAATAGAGATATCAGGAGTAGATTTAACAGTTGAAAAATGAAAAGCTTCATCTACTTTAACATTAAAAGATTCTACCATCGTTTTAGATTCGAGATTAAATACCCGATATGCTCTACGGTTTGTAGAATAACCCATGAAAATTCCTTCGTCACTTCGAGAGTCAATTTTTTCAAGATTTTCGCGATCACGTAAAATGTAACAGCGACTCCCAAAGATTCGAAAATACTTGATATTTGGTTTTCTACAAAACCATAGCTCATATGGTGTATTCAAAGTACCCTGGCAGAAATAAACTCGATTGATTACATAGACCGCGGTGTTAACTGCTTCAGCCCAAAAATGTAACGGGAGTTTCCGGCTGTGAAGCATAACACGCGCCATCTCTTGTACTACTCTGTTTTTGCGCTCGACTACACCATTCTGTTGCGGTGTATAGGGTGTAGAGAATTCATGTTTTATGCCATTGGCAGTGCAAAAATCAATGAATTTTGAATTTATAAATTCTCCACCTCTATCACTTCGAACACGAACGATTTTTTCATTTTTCTCAATCATAACACGATGACATATCTCATGAAAAGAATCAAAAGTATCCGCTTTCTCTCTTAAAAATGCTACCCAAGAAAATCTAGAGAAAACATCAACCATAAGAAAAATGTACCATTTACCTCCCAAACTTGGTTGACGAGTCGACCCCATTAAGTCCATGTGCAATAATTCAAGTGGCCGTTTGGTTCCCACGTGGTTTAAATTCTTGTGCGTGGCCCTTGATTGTTTTCCCTTTTGACAACCTCCACACACAATGTTTTCTTTAAAAGAAAATTTATGAACACCTTTAACCACACCTTTGTTTGATATTCTAGAAAGTTTCTTAAAATTAATGTGACCTAGTCTTTCATGCCAAAGAGTTTCATTATCTAGTGATACTAGGTTACAATGTTCAGAAAATTTACTAGGAACTACATAGCAGTTATTATCAGATCTAACCCCTTTCAAAAAGAATGAATGGTCCATATCAGTTACAATACATTCAGCAGAAGAAAAATTAACGGAAAAAACTATTATCGCACAGTTGACTAATGCTAATGAGGTTAGTTTTAAGGCCTTCAACAAATAAAATATTGTTCAAAACTGGGCCTTCTGGAATAGTAATTGTCCCTTTTCCAACAATTTTTGAAGAACGACCGCCTCCGAAAACTACAAGTCCTCCGGAGGTTTTCTCTAAAGTTTGAAAACAATTTTTGTCACCGGTCATGTGACGGGAACATCCACTATCCAGATACCAAGACGAGTTGTCATAAGCATGTAGTGATGTATGAATGACAAGACAAGGGAAGACTTCACCTTTGCGCACCCAAACCTTGCAAGTTTTGGAATACGTCGGCAATGATTGTGACATTGATTTCCTTGGTGAATGCGTCTTGTTCGCTTGATCACTTTTCTTTGGAATCCATGATGACGTCATCTTGTTAGGTGTACTACCAAGGTTCTTTTCCTTTGAAAGATTCTTCTTTGATATCCGGGGGATGAACTTGTTGGTAGTTGTTGCAAGAGGCGCTTGATTTGATCGTTTTGCTCAATTCTTGCAATTGCTTCTAATATGCCCTGCAAAACCACAACGAAAACATACCTTGGAAGTATTTGATCCTGGCCGAATTGAGGTAGGCTCGTTGTCGTTGGATGCATTTATTTTCGTCGGTGGAGGAGGAGGAGGAGAAGCAACCGACTGAGGCACAAAAATTGTTTCACTTGAACTAGAACCGTTTCCAGTTCGATCGTATCCAAGGCCCAAACAATTCGTTTGACCAAGACCAA
This sequence comes from Tillandsia leiboldiana, assembly GCA_029204045.2. Lineage (NCBI taxonomy): Eukaryota > Viridiplantae > Streptophyta > Magnoliopsida > Poales > Bromeliaceae > Tillandsia > Tillandsia leiboldiana. The sequence goes on from CM055062.1 coordinate 11,050,070, forward strand.
GCAACTTATCCAACTTGCTCCTTCCAGAAGAGAAACGCTTCAAATCTTCCTTAAGTTGGAATATGGTCTTCGTCATCTCCATCTTCTCTTGTCGAGCCTCGGTGTAGAGCTTCAAGAAGTAATTAGCTTTATCCACCAACTTGTTGTGTTCCTTCTCAAAATGCTCGTTCTTCTCTTGAAGGAAACATTTATCTTGTTCAAATTGTCCTTTTCCACTTCAAGAGCATTTGTGAAAGAAGTTGTCTTTTTAGCTTCTTCTTCAAGATCCCACAACCTTCTTCTCAAACTCTTGTTTTGCTTTGCCACTTTCTTTGAATCCTTCAATAGTTTATGATAGGCAAAAGCAAAGTCTTCACCTTCGGAATCACTCGGTTCATCATCCGATGCAGATTTTTCAACCTGGGAGGAGTTGGATAATGAACCAGATGTACTTGCCAAAAAGCACACATAAGGTGAAGTTGTGGACGCGTGGAATGCCGTCGCGTTGTTATCCTCATCACTGGAAGATGACTTATTTGAAGTTGAGGTGTCATCCCAAGTGACGGCTTGCATCGCCTTCTTCTTTGACGGATTCTTGTTGGGACATTCCGCTGAGATGTGACCGTAGCCTCGGCACTTGAAGCATTGGATTTGTCCCTCCGAGTTCTTTTTGTCCTTTGAAGAACTTTCTTGCTTTCTTGACTTAAAGCTTGAAGATCTTTTGCCTTTCTTGGACTTTACGAAGGATGAGGTTTTGCTTGAATTACCCCTTCGAAAGCTTCGGTGAAATTTCCTCGTCAAGAGTGCAAGTTGCTTCTCGAAATCCTCCATTGATAGATTCTCATCACCGTCTGAGGAGGATGAATCCGCGTCTTCTTTTTTTCGTTGTTTTCAATGCAAAACCTGAAGACTTGGAAGAAGAGGAAGTCTTTTCAGAAGAATTGTTAGTAGGAAAAGTCATTTCATAAGTTTGAAGTGCACCAACTAATTCTTCTACACGGATTTCGTCCGGGTGTTTTACTGTTTCAATGGCTGCAACCTTAGCACGAAATCTTTCAGGAAGAGTCCTTAAAATCTTTCTTACAACTTTTGATTCTGGAATTTTCTCTCCCAAGTTAGCACATGTATTAACGATATCTTGCAATCGTGTATAATAATCTGTGAACGATTCATTTTCTGCCATAAAAATAGAGTCGAATTTGCTCGTAAGCATTTGCAGTTTTTGAATTTTCACAAGGCTTGTTCCCTCATGTGTAACTTGTAGAACATCCCAGATTTCTTTCGCAGTCTCACATGCCGAGACGCGAGAGAATTCGGTTTGCGACAAAGCATTAAATAAAGCGTTAATTCCTTTGCCGTTGTAAGAAGATGCATCAATTTCTTCCTTAGTCCATTTCGACCAAGGTTTGATGGTGACAACATCAACAATAACCTCAGTAGGATTTGTCCATCCAAACTCAATTGATTGCCAAACCCGTTCATCGATGGAAATCAAAAACTCTCTCATGCGTACTTTCCAGTAGGAATAATTTGTTCCATCGAAGAACGGTGGTTTGTTGATGTTTCCACCTTCAACCATTGTTTACTACCCTATTCCCGCTCTGATACCACTTGTGGGTTATGGGATATATGGATCTGAATAGAGAAAAAACCACCTAGAGGGGGGTGAATAGGTGTAAACAATAAACACACCAAATCGTTGCGTAAAAATAACCCAATGCGAAAAATAAATAAAGTATGCAAGATTTACGTGGAAAACTCCGTCACAGGAGTAAAAAACCACGGGACCGATAACACGGCGAAATCCACTAGAATTAAAACACGTACAAGGTGATTTACCGTAAACCTGCGACTCAACCTTTTCCATACGCTCCTAGTTGATCTTCTCCGCTCGCTCCACGACGCGCCTCGAATCCATGATTAGCGTCCAACTTCGAATCCACGAAGTCCAACGTCGAATCCACGACGTCCAACCGAATCCATGGTCTACACCAATATAGTACGTATCGATCACACGAACATACCTCGCTCTGAATCCACGAGAGCGATAGCACCTTGAATCCACAAGGCCATGCGAATCCACGCGCCGATTTTGATAAAATCGTTGATTGTTGGTGATAAAAATCCGCCGAATACTTAGATCAAAGATAGATCGGAAAACACCATCTAAGTATTCATCAATTTGATTCTACAAGAATTAAGAGTTTGAAAACCCTATAATCAAATCGATCAATATAGAGGAAGAAACATGAATTAGATCTTGTTTTCCTTTCTTCTCTATATGTGGATTTTTCTTATATTTGGATTCTAAAATCTTCTAACCCTAAAAGATGAATCAAAGGGTTTATTTATAGGTTAGAAACCTTTGGAAAGAGATAAGCATCAAAAACTACCTTATCTGGAATTTTCGGGTCGACGGCCCGGACTGGAATAAGTAGGGTCCGGACTGTCGTCATTAAACAGAACTTTTCCAGAATAACATGTTCGGGGTCCGGACTGAAATGTGGGCAGTTCGGACTGTTCATGCGATTTCTGCAGAATCAATGTTCGGGGTTCGGACTGAAACAGGGGAGGTCCAGACTGAAATTCCGCATGAACAAAACTATGTTCGGGGTCCGGACTGGAATGCCCTGATCCGAATCCTGAACATATTACATGTCCAGTTTTTGATTTTTATGCAATTAAAAATTCATCCAAGTGTTTCTACACTATAAGAAAGTATTCGGATCACCAAAATTATTTAGTTAAACATACTTGATCCTTTTGAATTCTTTCTTCTTGAGATTGATGCAAGTGATCCACAATTCTTCAACTTCAATCTTTAAGACTTAACCACTTCACGAAATACGCCAAAATAAAATCCTTAACATAAGTAGGGGTAGCCGCATCAATACCACCTTTTGCCAGTAGTTCCGCCACGGGTACATCCGGTGCAGGAGGAGTCTGGGCAGCAGTAGCCAACGTATCTGTCTGCTGCGCTATCCGCCGTACTAGAGCAGTAAACGCCGGCAGCTGCCCTGCCATGTCCTGCACCTGCTACCGATGTAACTAATTTTCGGCAGCCAAAGAAGTCTCAGCAGCTGTCGACCTCGCTCCATCCCCCTCTGTCATCGGTCGACGACCTAGTACGGGACATAATCTGTGGACACGAATTACGGAGTTAAACCAGAACGTAAATGACACAACAACATAACTATACTGGAAATTAAATCCCAAGCTATCCCACACTCTCACGTATCTAAAATTTTGGTTATTTCATCGGTCAACCGCTTGTAATATTGTATACCGTGGATGCTGGACAAAACGATTTACCGTGGTTGATGTCGTTTTTCTCTGATACCATCTTAATTTGTCATGCCTCGCGAGCTATTTAAAAGCGGAAATTGCCCGATTTTTAGAGAATATCTTTTTTTCCTCCCGCTCTGGTATGTATGTACACAGACCCAACACATATATAATATCCCCCCCCCCATACACACAGATAGAGTCTTCGCTATATATGCACGGCATCGCAATCACAAAATACATCAACTACTCACTTTTCCATACTCAGAGTAATAATGTTTAAAAATAACGTTAACAGGGAAAGCCATGCCCACCCGGTGTATATAATTTTGAAAGGATAAATTCACAAGGTTTTAAAAAAATAGTGTCCACATGACAGTCAGTGTTTCAAAAATTATTTTTGCAAAACTTTTTTATTATTTAAAAAAATCCATGCCCACCAGACGCATCCAAAAGAAACAATAACCAAACAATTGTCTCAAAAGTATGTAACTAACTAACCAGTAAAAACACAAGTTCGTCCAATCATCCACATCATCCACAATACTTCAACCCACATGCAAAAATATGAACTACGATGAAATATCCAAAAAGAAAAGGTAAAAGAATATCACCAGACTGCAGAAACACTATCACTCCCTAGGCGTGGTCTCACCTCCATCCTGCTCCCCACCCCCGACTGAACCTTTCACGCAGTGGGAGTCAGTGACATATATAAGGATAACAGAATGATTGAATAATTGTGTCGACTATAATATAAAGTGCAATAAGTAAAAGAGAACACCAAACCGTAAACCGAGTCACCTATATCTCCATGCCCTTACCATTCGGACCTCGAATAAGGAATCCTAACGCACCTGCCATCTTGGTCCAGCGACCTCAGGCGTAAAAATAATCCCACTCATCAAACTGGTGCAGTACAACCCCTATCGCAATGCCCGCGATACCGCAATGTCCGCAAGGGTTCCCTCACGCAAATCGCCGTGTAGCGATCACGGGTCAAACAGATCTCCTCTTTGAAAAAGTACACCGATGCGGTGGTCAAACCGCTGGTATGAGTGAAAGCGCCAAGAGCATGACGATCTCATAACTATGTATATAGCTCTCCCGCGACGAGCAGTCGCCCAAGTGTAGCAAATAATAAATAATGATGCACAAGGGTTAATAAAGCCAATCTTCGTCCTGTTTGGTGTATCATACCGTCACACTATTTGTGACCAAATCTGTATCCTACTATCAAGACGAATATCGTTAACCAAAAACAGAGAAGAAGATAAGGGTTGAATCGAAAGCTCTTTCAACGGAGTTCTCTTCTTCAGATCAGGGTACCCACCTCAAACGGAATGACCCACTACGCTCGTGGCTCTCCTACGCCTCCAGAAAAATAGCTGGACCTAACCAAAGTCGAAAATAAAGAAATCAACACTTTTCCCCCGACCGGCAATTTCAGTGGTCCCGACCACTGTGCCAAAAATTCCTTCCGTTCCGAATTACCGGAACCACCCCAAGAATCCGATTTGGCGCACCGATAGTCAAACCGATCAAAACTATATCCCGAATAATTTTACCGTTGTTCGAATGTGGACAAAGAGTCCACCGAATCTGTCACCGCGACAAACAATAACCCAGAGGATAAAAATACCATGAAAACTACCCCTAACTCAAACTGATAGAAAAAAATGTGTAAAAACACTAAAATGCGAAAAAAGGAAATTTTACAAGTGTACCGTGAGCAATAGGCAACACCCTGGTGACGAAGGAAAAGACCGGGCCCAAAAACAATACTCCGTTGTCCCAAAACAGCTAATTGATGAAACCCCACGTCGCAAAAATTGTCTCCTCACGAAGGCCGATCGTCGATGAGTCACCAAACGAAAAATCAGGCCCCCACCGTTACCCTGACAAAGTTTGCGATGAAAAATGATCAAGCGGAAAGTCACCTGACGGAAAAACGAGACAACTCTGTTAAGCCACAAAAACCTCGTCGGCAGCGGCGGTGCCGCGGGTGATCGAATGGCGACACGTGGTAAGGCCTGTCAGCAGCGCGCGGCGCGGCTCCTGGCAGCAGCATGGTGCGGCCAAGCAGTAGCACGGCGCGGGGCTGGCAGCTGCGCGACACGGCAGTCCCGCAAGGCGGCGCGCGCAGGTGCATGCAACGCCGAGTAGCGGCGCCCCTGGCAGAGCGCGCGGCAGCGCCCTTAGCGGCACGCGGGCAGTCAGCAAGTGGCGCACGTGGGTGCTGGCGCGGCCCTAGCAGTGCTGGCCTAGCGGCGCTGGTGCGAGTGTGGGCAGCGCCCTACTTGGCAGCCCTTGACAACGCGCGGCCTAGCGGCACTCCTCCTAGCAGCGCGCGGCATGGCGGCGCGCGCGCGCGTGGCGGCCTGGCAGGACAGGGCCCGCCAGCGCCTTGCAGCACAGGCAGGCGGTGGCCTGGCAGGATGCGGCTCGAGCGGCCTCTGGGCAGCTCAGGCAGGCGGCGGCCTGGCAGGATGCGGCTCGAGCGGCCCCTGGGCAGCGCGGGCGCGGCGACGCAGCTAGGCAACAAGCGGCGGCTAGGGCATCCGGCGGCACGTCTAAGGCATCCGACGGCGCGACCGAATCCTCTGTCGTCAACCGCCAAGAAACTCCGCCAACCACTTCTCCGCTCCGACGGTAAACACGGCGAAACAAAAGAAACACACAAACAAAACGAAGGGAACGAAAACCTGTTACGGCTTTTTATGTTGGCATATTTCGTGATTTGAGTCGGAGTCTTGAAGTGATCAAATTGTCAAATGAGCATTCGAGGACTCGGAGAAGATTCAACAAGAGCTCAAGTTGACACTCAGGTATGATTAAATTAATCATGGTGATTTAAGTATATTTACAATCTTTGGAATCATGATTTTATTGTAACCCGGTTTTAGAAGAGGTTTTGGGAACTTGGATTTTAACTCATAACTTATTTTAAGTTTGGATTCCGGTACATGGTTTGTTTTGTTAAACTTATCTTTGAAAAATTCTGTATTTTACATTGAGTACCGGAACCCCACTTTGAGTTCCTCAAAACCTGAAACAAGATTTTCTGGAATTTACATTGAGTACCGGAACCCACCTTGGAGTACCGGAACGCAGTATGAAAATCTGTCTGTTGCGTCATTGAGTATCGGAACCTACTATTTAGTACCGGTACGCAATGTCATGTCGTGATAAGAATGCTAGACCGACTTTGATTGATTTCCAAAGGTTATAAATAGATACTTAGGGTTTCTCAAGAGGTACCGACCAATATAGAAACACTTGAGAGCAACCCTAGAGGCTAGGTTTTTATCGTTCATCTTTTAGCCTCTTTTAGGTCAATTCGACGGTTCTTTGAAGCAATGTTTTTTGTCGAATTGATCTAATCTTTGCTTAGAGATTCCATCCATGGTTCTTTAATGATATTCTAAGCAAAGGATCACCATCGAAGCTTATATTGAGTTTGCGTCAAGGAGTTGACGTGGCATCATGGATTCGATGTGTTGAAGGCGTTTCGTGGATTCGAAACGTGTTGCTCGTGGATTCGAGTGGCGTTCGTGGATTCGAACGTGTGCAGTGGACGTGCAGTCGGTGAGCGGAAGATCCGAAGAAGTTGAAGGAGGGGTTGGAGTCCGTAGAGTCGGTAAGCACCTTGTTATTCTTCTTTTCTTAGTGGATTGTTATTGCGTGTTGGTCCCGTGGTTTTTACTCCTGTGATGGAGTTTTCCACGTAAATCTCGGTGTGCTATTTTTATTTTCTGCATTGGTTTTTAATTTGCACTGAGATTGGTATTTTGTATATTACACCTACTCACCCCCCCCTCTAGGTGCTTGATAGAACCTATTTAGATCCTTGTGGATCCTTAAAACCAACAAAACCGACCTTGCTCCGACGGGGAAGACGGTGCGACTCCGATCTCCGACGACGATGGTGTTTTCGGTTCCGGTCTCCGGTGATGGCGACGTTTTCGATCTCGGTCTCTGGCACGTACAACGAGGAAGGAGAACAAACCCGATCTTTCAAAAATCTTATTAGGGAAAGTAACATAAATTAGAGTTTTCTTTTATTTTTCTTGTGTACGTATGAAATTCCCAAAACCCTTGATATTTGTAAATATTTTCACCGATCATTCCTCGATAAGCATGCCAATCTTTCGAAACGTCCCATAACCGCTAGCATGGATTCTAATGCACCGATAAGTCTTAGCGGGTATAGAAAATTTCAAAACTCAGCTTTCCCGACCCACTAACTTAAAAATGTCATTCCGGAAGATTCGTAAGTCGGATTTTCAATCCGATCGCACCGCCGTTTTTCGTTTAATGAGCTCTACAACGATACGGTACAAACAACACAAGACCATCAAAAATAACCTAAAAACTAATTTTATTCCAAAATAAAAACTAAATGTGCTACTATAGAGGCGGTCCCCGCAGAAGGACCTACCTGTCGTTTCTACCCCCAGCCGTCTCGGCGAGCCCAACTTGAGGCACCAAGGCCGCCGGCTATACTGGAGGAAGCGGCGACCCTTGGAGGCCAGCCAGTTGCTGAGGTGGCCCCTGCGGAGGTACCGGCTCGTCGCTCCTGCCCCCAGCCTGAGGCTGGACGAACGACGGTGGGGGAGGCAGATGAATTCCCCAGCAACTCTCTAGTTGATGGCCGATCCCCATCGGCCCTACTCGTGTCTAGTGCGGGACTTCTTGCGACTATACTGCCCCCAGCGGTTGTGCCACTGTGAGGGGCGTGTCCTTTTGTGTCGCCTTAGTTATTGGCACCACTTGCACCAATGGTATCAAGCTCGCTGAGGACGTCTTAGGCTGGCCATCCTTATCCCGGGCAAATCCCTGGTTTGAGACCGTCCCATTGTTCTTGCTGCCCCCAGCCTGTGGTTGAACTGTCTCCAGCGGTTGGACCATTTGGAGAGACACAATTGGCTGCATGGTCTCTTGGGGCATTGGGGCCGCCAATTGCGCTGGTTGTGCTGGCGGAGGTGGCGACCGGTAATAGCTAGCCTGATACTGAACCGGTCCCTGCGAAGGGACCTGCCAGACATTCCTGCCCCCAGCCATTTCGGCGAGTCCGGCCTGGGGTACCAAAATCGCCGGCTGCGCCGGGGGAGGTGGCCCGTGGAGGCCAACTAGTTGTGCCGTCATCGGCACTTGGCCTACTTCCAATGGTTGGGTCGTGTAGACAGACGTTGCTGGTTGCGCAGTTCTTAGAGGTTGAGCCGGCATCATTGCCGGTGCCATTGGGACTGGAGCCTCTGGCAATCATCGCGATGGGGTGGATAAAAACTGCTCAAAACGAGCGAAGTTCTCATCCGAGGCCACCACATTGGCGTCCCAGGCTCGGGCTCTCCTTTCGAGAGACCTCATTATTTGGGCCAATTGCCTATATAACTCCGACAGAGATGGCTCCGGAAGTGCCGACTCCCCGGATAGCTCTAGAAACTCTGACATGTCTATGGTAGGATTAGGTAAAAATTTACCTAAGTGTCCCACCGGGCATGCCAAGAAAGTTGTTGGGGCCAAAAAGTGGCTGCACTGCGATAGGCTGAGGATTGACCTTGACTTTGTCTCCTCCATCACTTGACTGAGGCGGTTTGGTGCCTTTCTTCGGTCGAGAGACGGTCCTGGATGAGACGATATTCCCCCTGTCGACCGCTTCTTTTGTTGGCTGATTCTCCTGGTGCCTTCAGCCTATGGCATTCGTCGCGCCTTGTGTATTCACGTGATCGAGATCGGTCCGGATCAGGACGCGGACCCCTCTTCGGCTATCTCATCCTTCCGTCGACTAGTGCCTCTCGTACCGCACTGTTACACGCCCAAGACCGGTCTGAATCAAGATGTGGGTCTTTCCTTCTTCGGCTTGATCAACCGAAGGTTGATTCTGACTCCGCTTGCTTTCTCGTCTGATCGGGACGATCGGATACCTTCCTTTATACGCAGTCGACCCTAGATAATGTGATAGTCCTTACGTCGGCTGCTTCTCCTATCGGCTGATATTTTTAGCCGATGGCCTGTGTCGCGTGCCGCATTTGAACGCAATTGAGATTGACCCAGATCAGCATGCGGATTCCTCTTCCTTCATCGGCTGATGTCTTTGGCCGATGGCATACGTCGCGAGCTATTCTCTTCTGCGATCGAGACTGGTCTCACTAGAGACGCGAGTCCTTCTTGCTGACTCAAACCCTCGTCGGCTGATACCTTTAGCGGATGGTAAATGCCACATGTCACTCTCTCAAGTGGCGAAAATTCTGGTCTCAATAGGATAATACTAGGCCTCTAGGGTTTAGTGGGTGGTTGAAAAAAAAAGTATGATCTAATTGGTGGAAATGATCAAAGCGGTAGATCTAACGAGAATTGATAACACCAAATGCTTGGGCCAATTTCAATCAGTTGTTGGCATATGTACCGAACGTGGCCAGGGATGAAGCGCATCGGATTTACATGTTCGAGCGAGGGTTGCGCCGGGACCTTTTTCAACTTGTTCGCTCGCGAAGGTTGCAGACCTTGGAGGCCTCAATGGAGCAGGCACTCTACGTTGAGTTCGGGGAGGTAGTGATGGAGGAGGTAGCTCCAGCTCCCGTGGTGATCCCGGGGGCGAAGCGACCGGCATCGGAGGTTGGGGGACAAGCTAGTTCGTGGAGGCCGCCACGACCGTCTCTGCCACAGTCTTCCGGCCAAGGACGGTCTGAGCGGCGAGGGCCTGGTGGACCCCAGAGGCCCCAGCAGCGGCAGCACCAACAGCAGAGATCCTAGCCGTCGCAGCGTGGGTCGCAGCGACAGCCTCAGCGACAACGACAGTCTCAACAGCAACGACAATCACGACAGCCACGGGCTCCCGGCAGTTGTATTTTTTGTGGAGGTCAGCATTTTTCCAACGCCTGCGACCAGCGGTGGGGTCGCTGCTATAGATGTGGACAGCCCGGGCATATTCAAGCTTCGTGCCCCTTTTCGGCCCCCGCCACCCCTTCTTCAGCATCTGCTCCATCTTCATCGCAGCAACGGTCGACGGCTCAGCGGCCATATGCTCCAGCAAGCAGGCCATCTTCTTCCCATCCCACTGAGTATCGCCCTCCAGCTCAGAGTGGGCGAGTGTATGCTGCGCAGGTAGATGACTCTTCGGCAGCAGATCACGTGGTGGCAGGTATCACCCTACTTTCTGGCATTAGGACTCGTACTTTATTTGATACGGGAGCATCACATTCTTTTATTAGTAGATCATTTGCATCATTACATGGGTTAGAGGTAGGACTTTTGCCACGTGCACGAAAGGTTCAGATTCCCGATCACACCTTGCACGTAGAGGAGTGTTGTTGGTCCTGCCCGATGCAAATCGAGTCCTAGATTATGCCAGCAGACCTGTTGGTCCTGAGACAATTGAAGGACTTCGATGTGGTCCTCGGGATGGACTGGCTGGCTCGGTATTTTGCGACTATTGATTGTGCCGCAAGGACCGTCACTTTTATAGCCAGGCCAGGAGATGTTGGTATATCGGGGATGTCAGAGTGCTTTCTTTGCCTCTATGGTTTCGACTTCCCGAGCGAGGCAGATGATCCATCGAGGATGTGTAGCCTTTTTGGCTAGTGTTGTTGAAGGGCCTACGACGGCGCCGGGACTCTGGGATATCCCTATTGCCCGCGAGTTCCCGGATGTTTTTCCACCTGAACTGACAAGCATGCCGCCAGATAGAGAGATCGAATTCCTGATTGACGTAGTTCCAGGAACTGCGCCAATCTCAAAGGCTCCTTACCGGATGGCACCGGCTGAGTTGCGAGAGCTTAAGGCGCAACTTCAGGATTTAATGGATAAGGGTTTTATTAGGCCGAGTTTATCGCCTTGGGGAGCACCGGTGCTATTCGTGAAAAAGAAGGATGGGTCACTTCGACTGTGTGTGGACTATAGGGAATTGAATAAAGTGACCATCAAGAACAAGTACCCTTTGCCGCGTATCGATGATCTCTTTGATCAGCTGCAAGGGTCTTGTGTCTTCTCTAAGATATATTTGCAATCCGGTTACCACCAGTTGAAGGTGAAGGCCGAAGATATTCCGAAAACGGCATTTAGATCACGGTATGGGCATTATGAATTTACAGTTATGCCCTTCGGACTAACTAATGCCCCTGCCGCATTCATGGATTTAATGAACCGGATCTTCTGACCGTACTTAGATCGATTCGTGGTAGTTTTCATTGATGATATCTTGGTTTACTCCTGGAGTGATGCGGAGCATGAGGAGCACTTAAGGATTGTGCTGCAACTTCTGCGAGAGAAGAAGTTGTTTGCCAAGCTGGCAAAGTGCGAATTTTGGCTTCGGGAGGTAGTCTTCTTGGGCCATGTGATTTCCGCCGCAGGTGTGGCGGTGGACCCAGCGAAGATTGAGGCGGTCCGGGATTGGCCCCGACCGACGACCGTTTCGGAGGTACGTAGTTTTATGGGCTTAGCTGGTTATTATCGTCGGTTTGTGGAAGGCTTTGCGAAGCTTTCCACACCCCTCACTCGTTTGACGCGTAAGGGAGTAAAGTTTGTCTGGAGTGAGGACTATCAGAGGAGCTTTGAGGAGCTAAAGAGTAGACTGATGACCGCTCCTATCCTTTCCCTCCCTGTTATGGGAAAAGGATATGTAATCTACAGTGACGCATCACACAGCGGACTTGGTTGTGTGTTGATGCAGGAAGGGAGGGTAATTGCTTATGCATCAAGGCAACTCAAGGATTATGAGAAGAATTACCCTACCCATGACTTGGAGCTTGCTGCCGTGGTGTTTGCACTGAAGCTTTGGCGTCATTATCTATATGGGGAACATTGTGAAATCTACACCGACCACAAGAGCCTAAAGTATCTGTTCACGCAAAAGGAGTTGAATTTGAGGCAACGCAGATGGTTGGAGTTATTAAAGGATTATGATGTAGATATTCTCTACCACCCAGGCAAGGCTAATGTGGTCGCTGATGCCTTGAGTAGGAGGGCGGTGCAAAGTTTGTCTATGTTGATCACAAACCAGGCACCGCTATTAGAGGAGATGAGACGACTAGAGATAGAGGTTGTGTCCCCTGGGGTCTCTGCTAGACTGACGTCGTTAGTCGTGCAGCCCACTCTGCTGGACAGGATCAAAGGAAAACAGAGTGAGGACCCCCACTTGACCAGGATTAGAGATCAAACCCCGAGTGATCAGTCAGGGGACTTTACGGTGGATGCCTCGGGAGTACTGAGGTACAGGAACCGAGCATGTGTGCCAATAGATGTGGAGATTAGAGAACAGATATTGCGAGAGGCCCATTATACACCTTATACCCTACATCCTGGTGGGACTAAGATGTATAAGGACCTCAAGGCACACTTCTGGTGGAAAGGCATGAAGAGGGATATTGGGAGATTCGTGGCCCACTGTTTAACTTGTCAGCAGGTGAAAGCTGAGCATCGAGTGCCAGCTGGCAAGTTACAGAGTCTCCCAATCCCCGAGTGGAAATGGGACCACATTACGATGGACTTTGTGGTCGGACTGCCTAAGGCACAAGGAGGAGCGGATGCTATCTGGGTAGTTGTAGATCGACTTACCAAGTCGGCGCACTTTCTGCCCATGCAGACTACGTGGCCACTTGAGCGACTAGCCCAACTATATCTAGATGAGATAGTAAGACTACATGGAGTACCAGTCTCCATTGTATCAGATAGAGACCCGAGGTTTGTTTCGCGTTTCTGGAGGAGCTTGCAGACAGCCTTGGGGACTCAACTCAGGTTCAGTACGGCTTTTCATCCGCAGACTGATGGGCAGTCAGAGCGGACTATACAAATCCTGGAGGACATGTTGAGGGCTTGCGTCCTGGATTTCGGCGGATGGTGGATTCGACATTTATCTTTGGCTGAATTCGCGTACAATAATAGCTTTCAAGCGAGCATTCAGATGGCTCCGTTTGAAGCATTGTATGGACGCAAGTGTCGGTCACCACTTTATTGGAGTGACGTGGGCGAGAGGCGGACCTTGGGACCAGATGTATTGATAGAGGCAGAGGAGAAGGTCCGAGTGATTCGAAAGCATCTTCAAACCGCCCAAAGCCGACAGAGGAGCTATGCCGATGTTCGGCGATGAGACTTAGAATTTCAGGTTGGAGATCATGTATTCCTGAAAGTCTCGCCATCCAAAGGAATCAGGAGGTTCGGCATTCGTGGGAAACTTAGCCCCCGATATATTGGACCCTTTGAGGTATTGGAGCGTATCGGGCCAGTTGCCTACCGACTTGCACTTCCTCCGAGGCTTGCTGGTGTCCACGATGTATTTCACGTTTCTACATTGAGGAGGTATGTCTTCGACCCATCGCACGTCATCGACTTCACACCACTCGAGATTAGTGAAGATTTGAGGTATGAGGAGCGCCCACTGCGAATTCTGGATCGAGAAGTGAAAGAATTGCGCAGTCGAGCCATTCCCTATGTGAAGATCCTTTGGAGCAATCATGACGAGCGTGAGGCTACGTGGGAGCTCGAGTCGGAGATGAGGAATACCCACCCCTACTTATTTGATACAATGGACTGAGGATTGTTAGTCTCGTTTCGAGGACGAAACTCTTTTTAGTGGGGGAGGATGTGATGATCCGGACTTCCACAGGAACTGTTTCAACATTAAACAGTGACTGTAGGAAGCTCATACGATGTATCGGAGCTAGTAGTGTCGAAAACGAATTTTTAAAATGGATCCGACACGAAAAACGGAGCAAGTGGGCTTTCCGGGGGCTTTCGGCAAAATTTCGGATGAGAATTTGGCGAAATGGACAGCGGATTTGGACTCAGTGCGGGAAAAAGGTCAAAATGGTATATTTACTTTATTTTTTGCCACATTTTTACTGTTCACCGGAACAGTAACTCCGGCCGGCCGGAATTACTGTTCCGGCCGCCGCCGGCGACCGGCGGACGGCGGCGGAGCACGGCGGAGCGCGGCAGAGCGCAGCGGCGCGCGGCGCGGGCAGCGCTGGCAGGCGCGGGCAGGCACGCGGGAGCGCGGTCCATGGCCTGGCGTGCACCGGGAGCACCGAAGATTCCCCTTGCCACGTGGCAGCTCCTGATTGGCTGGCCGGCTTCTAGAAGGCAACGTGATTGGTGACACGTGGCACTTCCCTATTGGCCGACATTTTCCGGAAGACCCGGCGCGGGGACTGGGCATGTGCACCATGTGGCCACGTGGTGGTTTCTGATTGGCACTTGCACAGGTTGTTTCCTGTTTTGTGGACACGTGGCGCGCCCTGGTTGGTCCATTTTGGTGTTTCCTGTTCTGCCCTGGGATCTGGTGAGGAAGATTCCCTTGGCCCATTATAAAAGGATCCCTACCCCCCTCCCTCGATTTCCGAGCCTTAGAGAGAACCAGAGCTTGGGCTCTTTATGAAAATTTTTCCTCTCTCTCTTCTCTCTCTTTCCTAGAAATTTCAGAATTTTTGGAGTTACTGATAGTGAGTTATCTGCGACCCGGCGGACTACGACGATTTTCTTTTTCGGCCCATTTCCTGTCGCAGTTCAGTCGAAAAATCCCTGTGGGCTAACCAAGAGGAATTTTTGAACAATTTTTGCGGCATCGCGTTCCTAAGAGGTAAGGCATCGATTTTTGTGTTGATCACTTCGCTCTGTTTCATACTTTTGGCACGGTTCCCGAGGCCTCTTTGACCCCCCTTTTGCTGTGGAAATTTCTGGACAGCATCGACTTCTCCAATTTTTATCTTGGTGTAGGAGGATCAGATCGAGGCGTTTAAAGAGTCGATTTCAATCTACTCGCCGCAAGGAACGCAACCGTAATTTTTCTGGATTTTTCTGAGCACTATACGGAGGTGAAAAACTCCTCTCTTTTCGTGCTATTTGAAAAACAGCAAAAGCTGTATTTTTATGAATAATATAGTTACACCCTGTGCAATGTGTGTTGCTATAGGGCACCGTTTTCGGCAGACAGCAGTTTTAGGAGACTGTGGACAGCCAGGAGACTATCTGAGTGTGATTTGAGCTGTTCAAGGTGGGCGGTTGTTGCTTACCTCATTTTTGACAAGCTCACTGGGATTATTAGAACTCCCCTAAAATATTGATAAAAACCATTGGGACGAACTAATATGACAATTGATGAGAACCATTGGGACGAACTAATATGACAATTGATGAGAACCGCTGGGACGAACTCCCCTAAAATTTAATATGACCCCACAGATTATATGATAACTTATCTTGGGACACTGTGACTGGGACAAAGGCTATAATCTCGCATGCAAATAACTTTTATATCAGTACAGTAAATCAATCTTTTAAAATAAATATTTGACATTCTTTTACAGCTTTTAAATGGTACAGTTGCATGCTCGACATCTAGTTAGCCACTATTTATTGCTACACTATCATATTGGGATTTGAACATGTTTCATTACTCTCCTTTGCATTCAGATGCTTGTTGCTCGAGTATGAGCAGGGATTTAGGATAGTGTAGTCAGGATTGTATTAGATTGTGGACTTGTGGGGTATTGCGGTGACCACGGACAGCAAGTGGTCGACCAGATGTTTATCCTTGCATCAGATTGTGGGTGAGCTTGTCGATCTTTGCATCCGATTGAGGATCAGGCTTTTTCTAGTGGATGGAGTTTTCCCACTTATTGAGTACTATTGCATCAGATTTGGGTATCAGGTCTCTTTAGTGGATGGTTTTTCCCACTTTGATCATAGTCATGATTCAGTCCTGCTATATTGTGATACTTGTGAGACATGTGCTACAGAGATACTTGTGATACTGATGACAGAGATACTTTACTCGTGTGGGTCGCTCTCCTCGAGTGCCACTCCGGAGGTAGGCTTTCTTTTTGGACCAAGCCGTGTGTGCCGGTATGATACTTATTTTGGGATGAGAGCTGTGTGAGCCGATCCCGCGGTTTCGAGCCGTGTGTGCAGATTCCGCTAAGCAGGCAATACCAGTTTTACTGGTGGTACTAGATTGGGTTATTTGGTCAGACACTGTTTCCTGATGCATTCAGACAATCATTTCTTTCAGTATTGCATTTAGAGGCATGCTAGTAGTGGTAGTTCCCTATTTCAGTACCTTATGTACCTTACCACTTCATCTTTTTCCCTTTGCCTCTACTAGTCCTAGTGGGTGCGTCAGAGTTGAGGTTTTACCCACTAGTGGAGGCTACTAGTTTACCTGGTAGTTCTCACCCCCATTGTTATTTTCTGTTCCCTCCTTCTCCTTTATTTTGCAGAGTCGTCTGCAGGAGCTGCTAGGCCATCAGCAGCTGATCGAGGTAAGGGGATCGCTGAATAGATAGATCTCCGGGGAGACTGAGAGCTGTTAGATAGATGCTGCACCCTTTACTCAGACTGTGGTATTCCTCTTTTATTTTAGGTC
Source organism: Tillandsia leiboldiana (assembly GCA_029204045.2). Classification (NCBI taxonomy): domain Eukaryota; kingdom Viridiplantae; phylum Streptophyta; class Magnoliopsida; order Poales; family Bromeliaceae; genus Tillandsia; species Tillandsia leiboldiana. The sequence continues at coordinate 11,066,694 of CM055062.1, forward strand.
TGGCTTTCGCCAGCTGGTTGTACTATTTTGGTGAGCTGGGAGATTATTGTACTTATTACAGCTTTATTTGTAGTTCCAGTCTGAGAAACTATGTGGTTCTTCTACTTCAGCTCTGTATTATGCTCTATTATTGTTCATATTTTATCGGAGCAGGTTACCAGCGCTTCGTGTACTCGGGAAATTCCGTGTGCACGGCGGATCTGTTGGCGAGCCCGGGTTCCGGGGCGTGACAATTTTGCCCAGACGGCGTTTAGGACGGTAGGCGTATTATGAGCTCATAGTGAGGCCAAGTGGATTGACTAATGCCCTTCCGCCTTTATGATTTGATGAATCGTGTATTCCAGCTGTACTTGGACGGCTTGGTAAAAGTGTTCTGCATAGATATTTGGATTTACTCCCAAAGTGACTTGGAGCATGAGGAGCACTTGTGGATGGTGCTACAATGACTGTGGGGGAGAAGCTGTATGCCGAGTTGTTGAGGTACGAGTTTTAGCTTCAGGAGCATACCTTATTGCGCCACATTATTCTAGTCGCAGGAGCGGCTGTGGGAATCCAGCCAAAATGGATGTTATTCGAGTTTGGCCGAGATCGACACTGATTGTTGAAGCTAGGAGTTTTTTTGTACTGGACAATGCCAGCAGAGCTTGACAAATGGACGATGAGACTGATACCAGCGCCAATTTAGTATTGCCAGTGATGGGAGATGGATTTGCGTGTTATAGTGATGCCTCCCATAGTGGCTGTGGAGTTATTGTGGATTATTGTTGAGCATCTAGTATCCCCCGACAGGGCCACTGTGGTGGCGGATACCTTGAGCGGGAGAGCTGCCTGGGGTTGAGTTTGATGATTCCACAGCTGGCGCTGTGTGGTGTTGTTGAAGTGAGCAGGGCTTGGGTTGTGTCCCTGGGGGTCCCTTTTGATGGTAGACTGCGGTGGAGCAGTCCACTCGGATGGACAGGATCCGAGAATGACTGAGTGAGGACCCCAGTTTGTTGGGCTCCTTCCTTCTTGGATGATCGTGTGGGTGTGTTTCGAATCACCCTGGTTGAGTTGACACTAGGGTGTGGTGTTGGTGCGCGTGCACTAGTTGTTCTTTCCTTTCTCGTCTTTTTGGAGTCCCCGAGGGTTTTCCACGTCTCAGCTCAGAGGTGATATGCTTATGGATCCCTCGCCCGTGATTGACTCGCTCCATTTGAGATCTGTGTGTATTTGGAGTACGAGGGATGCCCGTTGCGAATTCTGGCTCATGAGATGAGAGGATTACGCAACTGGGCCATGCCGTACTAGTAGCTTTGGTTGTTGAGGAGTAATCACGGGGAGTAGTGGCGACTTGGGAGCTGGAGACGATGTTGATGGATACCTACTTTTCATGTTTGGGACTCCTTTTGAGTTGTCTTAGTTTCGAGAACAAAACTTTCTTTTAGTGTGGGAGAATGTGAGGACCCGAATCCCCACGAGAGGATTACAGTTGGATCAGTAGCTTCTAGAGGCCTTTGTTGGGTGTTGGAGGTGTTTGTGCGCGTATCGTACTCATAAAAGGGACTCAGTGCGCAAAATGGATCACGAGTATGTTCGGATGCCCCGGTCGAATTTTAGAAGTGGTTTTGTGCGAAACAGACATCGGATTTGGATTCAGCGCGCGAAAACGATGGAAATCGACTATTTGAATGTATTTTTCTGAGTCCGGACGCCCGAGAACGGACACCCGAAAGTTTTTAGTGTTTTTAGGTGCACAGGAGGAGCCGTGGACCGCCGGGTGCCACGTGGCGGAGCCGGATTGGCCGGTGCAGAGCGCGCGGTCCACGGAGTCGCGCGGCTTGGTGCATGGACCGACGCGGGGACGCGTGGCGGCACGAAAGTGGCCGGCTCACGCGGCCCGGTCCACGCAGTGCTGCGGGATGGCGCGGTCCATGGCAGGAGCGTGCACCGGGCGCAGCGAGCAGAGGCGATGGACGCGTGGCGGCTGCGGATTGGGCCGGCCACTATGCAGGTCATGCGCAGAGTGGCCCGGGGCAGGTGGCCGTACCGCGGGCAAGTGGGCAGCGCGTGGGCGCGCCACGCGTCGATGCATGGTTGGCCACCCGCACGGTGGGTGCGCGCCACGCTGCGCAGCACGGGTGGCCCGTTTCGCTGTCTACTATGCGGGGTGACGTGGCGGACCGGGGGTGTTTAGGGCGCTCCTCAATTGGGGGATTGGGGGATTGGGGGAGCACTGCTGGCGCCCGAAACTTTCGGGCGCCCGGAAAGTGTCCCCCAAACCGTCCCTTTTTGGAGTTTTTGCCTATAAATAGGCAATGGCGTGCCCATTTCGGGATTTTTGGAGTTCTTCTTGGAGCCCCCCCTTGGCAGAGCTCTTCTTCACCAAGTCCTCCACCCTTTTATGGATTGTGAGATTTTTTGGAGGCTGCGACATCGGCGTTTTCTGCGGCGCGGCGCACTTCGACGCTCCTTCATTTTTGGCTTCTACCGTTGCCTTTCAGTGCACGAGGCCCCCTGAGCTGCACCAATGGAGTTTTGAGCTGATTTTTGTGGCATCGCGTTCACGAGAGGTACGCCTTCGATTTCTGGGTTGATCACTTCGCTCTGTTTCGAGTTTTTGGTGGTGTTTTTGAGGCATCTTTTGACCCCATTTTTCTGCGACTATGTTTTGTACAGCGGAGGTTGTTGGATTTTTATCTTGGTACTCGGTTGTTGGATTTCAGCCTGTGAGGACTCAATCGACATCTACGTTTCGAGAGGAACGTGACGCTATTTTTATTGGAATTTTTGGAGGTCTTCTCGAAGGTGATATTTAAGCTTCTTTGGGACTGATTTTCCGCATTTAAGCTTCTTTGGGACTGATTTTCTGCAGACTTGTGATTGTGAGGGAATTTGCCTTACCGCGATGTTTCGTGCTTATCTTGGCCTACAGGTGTCGGAATGAGGAGTATAAATACTCGATTTGCATCTACTCATCGCGAGGATCGCAATCGTGATTTTTCTAGATTTTTCGGAGGACTACACGCAGGTGAAAATCCCATTTTCTGTGCTGGCTTGCAAAACAGCAAATGTTGCTTGGGGTATTGATTGTGTTGTTGGCTGTGATGCTGGTTTGAGCAGAGGCTTGTGTGACCGTGTACCGAGGATGCGGTTTCGGCGGTTTTTGTTAGCGAGTTGCTACGCACTTCACCGACTTCAGCTTTGCCTGCGGAAAGCGATTCAGGTGGGTTGCTTCGTCTCCAGAACCAGTGGACGGTTCTCTAATTCTATCTGATAGAATGCATGCATGTTAGTGTACCTATATATGGTTGAGGTGTAAGCTTGGTAATGGTATTTTGTTTGGAAACTTGCAAGATAAGATATTCATGTTATATTAAATGAGAGCTTGCATGATATTGTTATCCATGTTATGGTAATTGAGAGCTTACATAGTTGTAGTGTTCCCTTATGAGATTGAGAGCATGAATAATTCATTGTACAACCTATAGCATTGAGATGTAAGCATATGAAATGTTATAATTCATGTGGATTGAGGCTTACATGATTTATTGTACATGTTGGGTACCTGCGAGTTCTTATAAATATTTAAATGGTTGTATTCACCTATGCTAGTTAAGAGCATGTTTAGGGAGATGAGGCTTATTTTGATTGATTTTGGTGATCATATCTGTTAATGTTCCCTACTTATGATTCGGTTTATTTAAATGCTATTATTGGAACTTGACCTAGCACCCCGTCATATGTTGCATGTTTAACCAAACTAGTAGAGAACCTTCACTTGGGCTAGGTTCTTTTGTGCTTTAGACATCCCACACCTTGCATATTTCCTGGACTTAGTTTTTTCCTCGCCCGGGTAGTGGGCCGAGTAGTTAGGTTATGGTGGGACATTGTTGCACTCGTGCCTGGGGGCTGAGTGGAGTCTAATAGTTGAGATTAGACCTGTGCTAGTGTTGTTGGGAGCCCTTGGGGTCGACGGTGGTCCCGGGCCGTCGAATATCTTCCGGTCAGTTTTGTTGGGAACCGTTTGGGTTGACAGTGGTCCCGGGTCGTTGAGTGTCGTCCGACTAGTTTTGTTAGCCTTGAGTTGTGGGTCAATCCTGGTTGTGCAGTAGCTCCAGCCTGTGAGTTTAGCGTGGCGAGTTGGGTGTTTCGTTTTGGGAGCCGTTGGGGTCGACGGTGGTCCCGGATGTGGAGTATCTCCAGCCAGTGTGTTTTGTGTCACGAGTTGGTTGAGTTCGTTAGTGTCTCGAGATTCGTGAGAGCTTGTTAGATTAGTCGTTGAGAGTACTCCGGCTGTTGTGCGAGATATTTTGGGATCTTGAGTCCTTCCGTTCTAAGAGTGAGCGTGGATTTTGACTATAGCCTACATGTGCCAATGTTCGATACTCTATGCCGCGCCGTTTTCCTTAGTTGGGGTCGCGGCCCCTGAGATGCCGCATGGATGTGATGGTTGGCCTGTTGAGGCAGTTTTCCACAGTGGATGCGATGATGGGCCTGTTGAGGCAGTTTTGCGCGAGGGGTGAGTTAGTCCGTGTGGGACGCCCTACGTAAGTCCCGTCCTCTTGTGGATGTGTGGCAGTAGGTGGGCGCAGGCTTGACTGGACCCTATGAGGCAGTCAGTTCGATTGGGTCGATTGAGCACCTTGGGTGCGTGTGGTGGCATATCTTTCATCTATATCACCCTTTGAGCATTTAGATGGAGGCATGGTAGCTGTAGAGCATCTCCGGCTTTTCTTGTTCAGTTTTTACTGCATTGTTATCTCATACCTCTAGTAGACTTAGTGGGCGGACCATTGGGCTTGGTGGCGGTACCCACTGAGAACTACGTGTTGATGTAGTTCTCACACCCGTTGGGGGTTCTCCCCATCCTTTTTCTTTCATCTCCTTTGTTTTGCAGAGTCATCGGCGGGAGATGCTGATTCTGCTGTTGCTATTCGAGGCGAGGGAGTCGCGAGCTAGATCCCTACCTGTCTTTGGGGTGTAGCTGTACCCTCCCCACATTGGAGATCTGTAGTACAGTCAGTAGATTATTTTATTTCCACTTTTGAGAGATTGTTGTATTGTGAGGATCTAACTTGTACAGAGAGCCTGTACACTGATGTATATTTATTTTAGTTATCTCCCCGTTTGGGTTCTTGGATTTTTGTATCAGAGGATATTGTATGATTCGATTCTTAGGAGATAGATATTGTATCTTTATTTCCAGTTGTACAGTGTTGGATTTGAGTTTTACAGCATTTTATTTTACAGCTCTGATATCTGTTTAGCTGTAGTAGATCTTTCTTTGCAGTTTGGACGCTTCGCCTATGCGGGGTTTTCGTATAGGTGGCGGATCTGTTGGCGAGCCCGGGTCGCAGTTTCGACCCCGGGGCGTGACACGGAGTCTATATATATATATATATATATATATATATATATATATATATATATATATATATTATATATATATATAAAGAGAGAGAGAGAGAGAGAGAGAGAGAGAGAGAGAGAGAGAGAGAGTCCAGCTGGAATACTATCGATTGCACCAAGTAATTGGTGCTACTATGTTTTCAGCCCTTGGATGAAAGGATGTGCAGTTAGATTATAGTGGTCCCCTAAAATTTTTACTATTGAACCAACCACCCTCTAAACTCTAGGGGACCACTATCATCCTAACCACACATCTCTTAATCCAAGCGATAAAAAACTGGTAGTACCAATGACTTGGTGTTATCGATAATATTCCAGCCTAGTTTTATATATATATATATATATATATATATATATATATATATATATATATATATATATATATATATATATATATAGTCCGACTACTATACTTTTATGAGTATAGAGTCGTTCGTACTCATAAGTTTTCGATTCTTGGATGAAAAAATGTGCGGTTAGAATTATAGTGATTCCCTAGGATTTATACTATTTCACCGACAACCCACTAAATTTTAGGGGGACCACTATAATCCTAGCCGCACATCCCTTCATCTAAGGGCAGAAAGGTTATGAGTATAAAGGGGTCTATACTCATAAGAGTATATATAGTAGCCCTACACTATATATATATATATATATATATAGCGTGACTACTATGCTTGTACAAGTACCAAACAATTGGTTCTTGTAAATTTCTACCGTTAGATCTTTCTCTTTGACAAATTTCATTTCTTAGATCATTCTATTCCACCAACCACTCACTTAACCCAAGGGGTCCACTATCATCCTAACCACACATCTTTTCATCCAATAATAAAAAACCTACAAGCACCAATGGCTTGATACTTTTAAAAGTATAGGAGCTCAATTATATATATAGCACGAGCCTATCCATGCTTGTGAATTTTTTACCATTGGATTTGTATTGAGATTGTATTTTTTACTTTTCCTTTCTCTCTCTTTAGTTGATTTTACAATAGCACAAATCCCAATACAAATCAAATGATAAGAAATTTACAAGTATAAATTGGCTTGTACTTTTAAAAGTATATAAGCTCTACTATATATATATATATATATATATATATATATATATATATATATATATATATATATATATATATATATATATATATATATATATATATATAGCTAAATTACAGAAAACCCCCCTATAATATACCGCTTTTTCACTTTGCCCCCCTGTCTTTCAAAAGCCTACATTTTGCCCCCTTGTAATTACAAAATTATTTTTAGGGGGTAACGGGATTAACAGAACATGCGAAATGACAATAATGCCCTCCTTCTAACCCATCTTCTTCCTCCCTCAACGTGAAGGCAAGACGAAACCCTAGTTCTTTTCTCTACGTCGTCCCTGCCGTTGAAGCCAGAGCCGGAGGGGAGCAGATCCGGGCGGGCCTTCCCTGCTGCATCGCGCACAGGGGCACCTGCATGCACGCGCCGCGCATTGGAGCCGCGCCGCCGCCATGGGCACCCACATCATTTCCTTGAGCATTTTCTTATTGATGTCATAGAGTACTCATGCTCAACAATCTGATCAATTAGAGGTAAGATAAATAATCTACTATAAATAAGGGATCTGGCAAAGTGAAGTGCATTTTTTTTTCCCTAAAATCTGGGGGTAATGTGAAAATCATGATATATACATCAATGGGAGTGAAGTAAACTGCGTTTTAGCCATAATTTTTCAGTCCAATATCGTTCTACAAAAAACCTTAATTGATTAAATAATGAAGAAATTTGGTTACGTTACAGCAATTCAAACACATTTATAAAAAAATTATGATTCCTACAAGTAGAGAGAGAAGAGTAAGAAGAACATCAAGAGCGCGATACCTCAGGGAGCCACATCTCGTTCTCGGCGTCGGCGAGGACGAAGGAGACCCAGTCGGAGTTCCGGGACTCCACCTGGAGCACGAGGTCGAGGAGGGAGGCGCAGAGGCGACACTTGGGGGAGTAGAACTCCACCACCGTCGCCTCATTCCCGCTCGCCAGCGCCGCCGCGAGGGCCCGGTGCTCCGCCTCCCCCTGCTCGAGGATCAGCCTGGCGTGCCCTGCGCCAGGAGCGAGTGCCCGTCGATGCATGTTGCCGTGCCTAGCCGGGCGGGCCCGAGCGGCGACTGCGCCGACGATCGCCGGGGGCTCCCGACGACGGCGGCGGCGGTAGCACTCGGCCTCGGAGCAATCGGGAGAAGAATGGGTATTTTCGGTATATTAAGGATGAAATTGACGGCTCACTAACGGAATGCTGACGGCGGGGGTGTAAATGCACAATTTCAGAATTACGAGGGGGCAAAATGTAGGCTTTTGAAAGACAGGGGAGCAAAGTGAAAAAGCGGTATATTATGAGGAGATTTTCTATAATTTAGCATATATATATATATATATATATCCCACCAATCACTCACTTAACTCAAGGGGTCCATTATCATATAAATAATTAAGCTCCTATATTTTTAAATGTACCAAGTCATTGGTGCTTATAGGTTTTTAGTCATTGGATAAAAAGATGTGTGGTTAGGATGATAGTGGGTCCCTTGGGTTAAATAAGTGGTTGGTGAAATAGAATGATGTAAGGGATGAAATTAGTCAAAGGTGTAGATCTAACGGTAGAAAACTTAGAAGTACTAATTTTTTTGGTGCTTGTACAAACACAATACTCGAACTCATATATATATATATATATATATATATATATATATATATATATATATATATATATATATATATATATATATATATATATATATATATATATATATATATATATATATATGAGCAATGCTACCTGTACACCCCGAAGGGGTGTACATCATACACCTCCACCATTTTAATGGTGACGATACTTTTTACGGGTCACATCAAGTGACCCATCATCACATCCCCACCCTTAGATGGGTGGGGTGTATGATGTACACCCCGAAAGGGGTGTACACATAGCATTTTCCTATATATATATATATATATAGTCTGGATAGCACCAAGCATTTGATGCTACCAAGTTTTTGATCGTTAAATCTACTCCTTTAATCATTTTCTTCCGTTAGATCATTATATTTTTCCAACCATCACTAAACCCTAGGGGTCCACTATCATCCTAGCCGCACATATCTTAATTCAAAGGCTAAAACTTAATAGCACCAATACATGTGTTATCGATAGCATAGTAATATATATATATATATATATATATATATATATATATATATATATATATATATATATATATATATATATATATATATGAGCAATGCTACCTGTACACCCCGAAGGGGTGTACATCATACACCTTCACCATTTTAATGGTGGCGATACTTTTTACGGGTCACATCAAGTGACCCATCATCACACCCCCACCCTTAGATGGGTGGGGTGTATGATGTACACCCCGAAAGGGGTGTACACATAGCATTTTCCTATATATATATATATATATATATATATATATATATATATATATATATATATATATATCCTCTTCTGATCAATTACTATATCTGGAGTTATTCCACATAAATTAAATAATATATAAATTCAAATGCTTCCACACAATTACAATGCAGAAAATATTTTCTAAAAGAATGAAATGACTATTTTACTTATAATTAATTTTTTTTTTTATCATCCAACCCAACTAAGATATGTAATATACATTCTATTTATCAAAAAATAAATTTTTTTTACTAATTATTTTTAAATAAATAATAAAATTATTTTATTTTAAAATAAATTAAATATGATGTACACTCTATTTTAAATATATAAAAAATATTTATTTATATATAACAATAAAACTAATTTAGAATGGAAAATGCTACTTGTACACCCCATTTGGGGGTGTACATCGCACACCCCACCCATCCAATGGGTGGGGTGTGGTGAGGGGTCACTTCACAATTTGTGAAGTGACCCCCCATCCTTAGATGGGTGGGTGTAAGATGTACACCCCCTTTGGGGGTGTACATGTAGCGTTGCTCATTTAGAATATATCTTATGTACGACAACTGTCACAACAGAAACTTTTTGCTCTGTCCTACGGGGCCATGTGGTTGATCAATTAATCCAGTTGGTAGTAGAGAGATTCAATCAGAAGGTTCTTTATATATATATATATATATATATATATATATATATATATATATATATATATATATATATATATATATATATATATATATATATATATGATTTGCCATGCTTTGTCCCAACTTTTTAATTTCTACTTTCCAAAATGTAGACATTATTATTAGACCTGGTTAATGATAGAACGCAGATTAAAAAAAAAAAAAAAAAGACCCTTCCACCATGGCAATCAGCACAAGGCAAGGCTTTTTGGGGTCAAAGCGCAATTTCAAAACCATGCACGTCTCACCCACGAGCCAACAAAGAAATAAATAGAGACAAATACAAATACTATTTACGCACTACTACATATGTTGATGTAAATTTTATACCTCTGCTATTTTACGATTCATAACAATTCATTTAGAATTTTATTTTATTTTTTTTTAAAAAAAAGCCTAGTAGGAGCTAAAATTTTTTGGATGTGTGAGATGTATATAAGATCTACACTTTGTCTAGAGACCAATTTTGTCTAGAGATAAATAGATAGCACTGCTCATGCACAAAGATAAAAATATATTTAAATGTAGGTATAAATTTTACATTCTATTTATCCAACAATGATGTTTTTTAGTAATGCTATCTGTACACTCCATTTAGAGTGTATTTCTTACACCATATTCATTTTAAGATGGGCACTCACTCACAGGGACGAAGCCAAAATTTAATTACGAGGGGGCCAAAATATATTCAAATAAAAATTTTAGTACATCATCAATTTTTTTTAAAAAAATTATTAATTAAATAATTAATATAAAAATATTAAATTTTTTTAATTTAAAAATATTTAATATTTAATTATTTTATTTATATTATTTTATTCAAATAATTAAAAATTTTACTAAATATAACCGTAATTCAATTAGATCAATAACTTTAACTAAAAGATCTATTAAATTTAGTATAATATTTTATTTAGTTAAATAAAATAGCTTACCAAAAATAGTTAGAAATTAAAAAATATGAAATAAAAAATTTGGAGTTAAAATATGTATTTCAAATAACTTGTAAGTACGAGACTCCTAATATATTTTCATCTATTTAAAATGTATACAAATAAAAAATAAAAAAATTATATTGGCACAAACATAAATATTAAAAAATTGAGGGGGGTCATTATTATCTAAAAGAGAAAAAGAGATAAATTAGTATTAAGGACTATTGAGTAATATTAAAATATTGATGGGGGTCATGGCCACCTTGGGCCCTACTATGGCTTCGTCTCTGCTCACTCACTCATTATTTCGAAGTGACGAGTAAAATTTACTCCATCCTAAAATGGGTGGGATATAAAATATATATACTCCAAATGAAGTGTATAAAAAATATTTACTGATGTTTTTACTTGGATGGGTGGGGAGCAGATATACCCACTTTTGAATTTATGTACATATAACAATTACCACAATACTAATTATACATTCAAAAGTAGCTCTATATATATATCTTATACCATATTCATCCAATAATAAAAGCTCACTCATTAGTCACTTAATGCCACTAATCCTATTTATTAGATGGATGAGATATAAGATATGCATCTTAATTTGAGTGTACAAAAAATTTACCTTCATAATTATATATAGGAAAATATATGATAAAAATATATGGAGACACCCTCAACTATAGGCTATTTTGTTATAGACCACTCAACTATGAAATTTTTAGTTTGGAATATTTTAACCTCAATTTTTTTAGTAAAAAAATTGTGATTTAAGTTGAAAAATTAAAATTTTCATCAAATTTATTGACGATTTTCTCAAATTTAATAAATTATATTATTTTAGTAAATAAAATTATAACAATTGTAATTAATGGATAATTAATAGAACCAAAAGTTTTCACAAAATTTTTAGTTAAAGTAACTAGAATAATTCAATTCTAAAAAATTGAAAGTTTGAAATGGTCTCATTCAAAAAATTTAAAGATGAGGAGCACATTTCAACGCGACCTATAGTTGAGGGGGGTGCCATACATTTTTCACCTATATATAGCACATCTAACTTTGTAGCTAAATGAGGGACAGAACCAGATCCAGGGAGGGAATTTTGGATGCATGGTGGGAGCTAGTTTGATAATTTGATCGCTACAAATATCACTTTTAAATTTAGAATCATCAAAAAATCTAAAATAAAATTTTTAATATTACAAATTGAAGTGATAATCAATTCGGATTTTATTTAGATATATAAATATTTTATTTAGTATATATTTTTTTATTTTGATCCTATTTGAATGCACAAAAATGTTATTTGAAATACCTTTTTAACTCTACAAGTTTGTGTATCAAAAGTTTTATCAAATATTTATAATAGAATACTCTTGCCATGTTATAAGTAAATATATTATTTTATCAAATTATAAATGTCAAAAGTAAAAAAAAAAATCAAATTCTTGTTTTTAATTGTAGAAAAATACCTTTGTATAAACTTAAGTTATTAATTATCCAATAAATGGCCTTAGCATGTGCAGTGCATGGTTGACATTAGGTTTGCCAAGGAGCCGAATAAGAGCAAACCTGGGTCAACTCATGTTCGACTCGTTTAATAAACGAGCCAAACACGATCTACCATATTTAAATATCGAGTTCAAAATTCGACTTGTTTATTAACGAGTCGAACACGAGTTGACCCAGTTTGCTACCAATAATGGGACTAAATTCGGCTTGTTAAATTTTTAGTCCCATTATTAAAAAAAAAATAAAAAAATTAAAAAATTAAAATTTTAATGTAATAATTAAAATTCACAAAATATTAAGTTTTTTATATTACGTTCGTCTAAAATCTAAATAGTATATATATATATATATATATATATATATATATATATATATATATATATATATATATATATATATATAGCGTATGGTTACTATACTCTTATGAGTATAAACCCTTTGTACTCATAACTTTTTCACCCTTGGATGAAGGATTATACGGTTAAGATGATAGTGGTCCGCCTAGGGTTTACTAGATTGTTGGTGAAATAGTATAAATTCTAGGGACTACTATAATCCTAACGGCACATTTCTTTATCCAAAGGATAAAAACTTATGAGTACGAAAGTATTTTACTCATAAGAGTATAGTAGCCGGATTATATATATATATATATATTTTTTTGGTCGATATATTTTTAAAAGCGCTAAAATATTAATACAATAATATTTTTAATCGTTGAATTAATTCTAATAGTTTTTAGATTATACATAATGGTAAATCTCACAAATAATTTATTATTGTTGATTTTTGATTCAATGACTAAAATGTCAGTTTCAATGGTTAAAAAGATTTTGGTATTTTTAAAATATTACAGTTGTATAGATAAATGAGTATTTTTTTATAAATGCGTCTCTTTGTAACTGAATTAGATTTTATATTTAAGTTAAATTAAAAATTAAATAATAAAAATTTATATTATATATATATATATATATATATATATATATATATATATATATATATTCGAGAACACAAACGAGCTGACTTTAATTTATATTCAAACTCGTTTATTAAATAAATTAAAAATTAATTTATATTTAATTTATTTACTAAATAAAAATTTTGTACATTAAAATTATTTACTTAGTAAAATTTTTTATCTCGAATTCATTTCGTGTTGGAGTGACCCATGAACAAACTAGATGGATTGCTGTCATAGGTTACATAGGCATTAGTAAAGAACATTGATTAATTACACGTACGAACGCGTAATGTGTCCGGTGGTGTGAGTCAGATCCAGCCTTAATGTGCGCTGCGTGCCGGGTGTCGCCACTGCCGCATGAGTCATGACATGGGCTTGTGGGGCCTGCTCTTGCCTCTTTGATCCAATTGCTGCTCGACCTTAATTGGTGGACTCCACTCGCCTCCACCAATAATATAATTCTGTTTGGTATCTTTTGAAGCCAACGACACACCCTACCAAAGCATTCCCGATTCACACCCGCTTCTATTGACTCCACAAAAACTTTATGCGGGTGTGCCCCGCACAAACTGATGGCCTGGGACATCAACTGGTCGGATTTAGATTTAGAGTGAATTTCTAATAATTTTAATTCAATCTGACTATCAAATTTAAAATTTAAAATTTAATCTAAAATTGACGGAATTTAAAAATTTATATACAAATTCAACTCTGATCATAAATTTGAAAATCAAATTCGAATTCGAAAACTCAAATTCGAAACAACCACCAAGTTTATTAGACAGCGAGTGCATTCTAATCACTTTTAGCGAGATCGCCCTCACCTTGACACAATGAGATAGGGAATATTCAAGTTTGCCCCCATCAATGCGCCGGATTTCCAAGAAGATAAAGGTATAACATTCTGTCCCATCGAAGAAACTTCGTATTCATGGGGAGAATATGTTGTAGCAGACAATGGTTTATATACCGATACTCTGGTCGGAGCTCTTTAGAGAAACAGAATTTCGGTCGACCGAGTATATGGAAGACAAATTCCATTAACTACAACTCCCAGGAGTTGTCGTGAAGCTTTGGGTTTTTAGGTAATGGAGTCCATCAGCTCTGGCTGTCATACCTAGCACAACTTCCAATCAGCTGGGTTGTGACTTTGATTTGATTATTTTTAACCAAAGTGTGAAATCCACGACGTCATCCTCGTGATCAATCAGACTTGCAGCGTTCTGATAAAAAACATTCGAACTGAGTGTGGACAGTACCCAGTAGTCTCAGGGAAGTTGCAAATTTGAGCAAGACCAACTTGGTCAAACAAAGTCCCAAAAGCTACAGATCGTTCCTCATTGGTTGACATTGACATGTCTCCGCCAATGCATTCCCTCTTCTCAAAATCCTGATTCTGTCGGAGCTGATGAAGTCTTGTGGAGGAGGCTGCTAGCAACTGGTTCCTCAATGGTAATGCCCTGAGCACTGCCTCTTTTTCTTGCACCGGTTTTTCTTTTTGTTCCAATGGACTGGTTCCATGGTGCTTTCCTTTTTCAGCTGCAGTAGGTTTTGAAGCTTCAGCAGTTGCTTTCCTTGGAGACAATGGGAGCAGCTTGCTCGATTTCGATGTTATCCCAGTCGATCGACTCTGTCTCTGATCAGTGTCGGAATCAACCTTAGTCTTCTTTGCTTTCTTAGCCTTCTTAGGCTTGGCAGTATCCTTGACATGTACCATGGCAGCAAGTAGGAAAATAATCCAAGTGATCACCATTTTGATTGCTAGTGAAAAATGTCCTGTGAAGACCAACTCAAGAACACATGAAAATTGTTAATTTTCAAAAATTTGAAAAATTGTACCCAAACAATCATAATCATGTAGAGAGACTAAGAATCAAATTAGTTTTGCAAAAGGACTTTTAAAAATAGATCAATTGCATGATTTTCGAAAATCCTTATTATATGCCCTAAAACCGAAATTTTAGAAATCGAAGCCTAAAAATCCGTTAATCAGGAGAATACCTAGCATATAATCAAAACTAATCTACCCAGAGTTCTTATTTCAAAAGAAATTTGATCAAAAACCATCCACAAACAAAGTTGATCCAAGAAATTCATCACGTTTGAGGAGGAAAGAGAAAAAACGGTGAAAAACCGAGATTTTGATCAATAAAACTTACTTGGAGTTGAAGAACTTGAGTTTGAAAGCTTCCAAGAAATGAAATCTAGAGAGAGAGGCTCTGGAAACTTTGGAACAAAAGATTGGAGTAAAAGAAATCAAAACCCTTTTGTTCTTTATAAAAACCTAGCCGCGATCCGGATCATCCCAAGCTTGCGATCCGGATCGGCTACCCGCAGTGAGAAACTGCGTTCGGGATCCGGATCGGCAGTCCAATCCGGATCGTCAGCCCGCAGAAGAATTCCTGCGTTCGGGCGGATCATCTGCCCTCCGGATCGGCCCCAACTTTCTTTAGAAAATTTCAGAGAAATTCAAGAAAACCAGAAAAAGATTGTAAGCACAAATGTGTATCAACTTTAAACAAAAATCATCTTTCATACAACAAGAATTAGATTATGCCAAATCTATCAATAATATCCAAAAATGAAACGAAAATTTACAAAATTAAATCCCTTAAAGTTGAACACCTTCAATTACATCTAACTTGATCTTATGAGTAATGCCTTTATCAAATCATCAATTCAGTAAAGAAAATGAAATACAAAGATCAATAGATGTTTGAAATCCCAAATAGTAGATAATGTATCTAGACAATCTGTTGAAGAGAGTGGCTCTTTGAGCATCTTTCTTTAAAAACCCACCTTATACCAACCTTGAAATTTGACAGAGTCAAGTATTTCAACATGCATTTTACTTAATCAAAAATTTGAACAACCATGCTTGGTATACATGTGGTAGCTGCACACAATACTCGGACGACCGAGGTGGTAGCTCTTTCCTCCATGTGGTGGTAGTTTTCACACTCCTCATTGGGATGTAACTCTTTCCACATCTTTTGAGCATTTTACTTTTCTTTGACTCCCCCTCAATTGGCTATCAATTATTTAAGATATAAAGTATTCAACCAAAAATTGATCTCGATTTCATACTCGACTAAGCAGTCAAATAAGATAATGACTATACCAAGAGATCAGAGAGAGAGAAATTGACTTTGATCACTTAGAAGATGATTTAATTAACATAAATGATCATTGCAACAGTGAAATATTATGATGGCAAAAGCATAATAAATTTCTAAATGTGCGAAAAGATGCAATTAAAGTCAATTATGATCTATGCTCAATTAATGTCCTATGTACAAACATAGATAATGAACAAAACAAAAACAAATACAAAACCTATCCTAAGCAAAGATTTCAAAAAGAAGTTATTTCAAGGAAAGCATTCCAATTGCTTTTCGTAAATGAATAAAACGTTTTTGATCCAAAGGTTTTGTTAAAAAGTCAGCTAATTGATCCTCAGTTGAAATATATGAAAGTTGAAGAGTATTTGATTCAACTAGCTCTCTAAGAAAATGATATCTAAGTTCAATATGTTTTGTTCTAGAGTGCAACACAGGGTTTTTAGAAATGTTAATTGCACTTGTGTTGTCACAAAGAATTGTTACCGAAGATGCTGAAATGCGGAAGTCGCTCAATACGCTTTTCATCCAAATGAGTTGAGTTGAGCAACTTCCAGCTGAAATGTATTCCGCTTCGGCAGTCGAGAGTGCTATGCAATTCTGCTTTTTACTGTGCCATGCAACAAGGCAATGGCCAAGATAGAAGCATGCACCACTCGTGCTTTTCCGATCCCACTGATCCTGCCCAATCGGCATCTGAGTATCCAACAATATCCAAACTGTTCCCATAGGATACCAAATTCCGAAATTAATTGATCCTTTGATATACCGGATGATCTTTTTCACCGCTTTCAGGTGAACCTCCTTTGGTGCTGATTGATATCTCGCGCAAATCCCAACACTAAAGGATATATCCGGGCGACTAGCCGTGAGGTAAAGTAGACTTCCAATCATACTTCTATACAGTTTCTCGTCTACATTCTCACTATGTGATTCACTTCCAAGTCCCTTGTGGCTAGTTCCCATTGGAGTTGGAAATCTTTACAATTTTCTAGATCAAACTTTTTGACCAACTCCATTGCATACTTGGATTGACTCAAGTGAATACCTTCATCATTTGTTTAATTTGCAATCCAAGAAAATAAGTCAATCGCCCATCATGGACATCTCAAATTCGCTTTCCATGGTCTCCGCGAATTTAGAAGCATCATTATCTCTTGTTGCGCCAAATACAATGTCATCGACATAGATTTGTGCTACAATGAAATTGCTTTGATAATGCTTCACAAAGAGAGTCCTATCAGCTCCCCCTCGAGTATAGCCCTTCTCCAAAAGGTGCTTTGTTAACCTTTCGTACCATGCTCGCGGTGCTTGTTTCAGACCGTAAAGAGCCTTTTTCAAACGAAAAACATGGTTAGGTTGTTTATGATCTACAAAACCTTTCGGTTGAGCCACATAACTTCCTCATTTAAAAACCCATTTAGAAATGCGCTCTTACGTCCATTTGAAATAATTTGATTTAAAATGACAAGCAAT
>CM055062.1:11084362-11141446 GCA_029204045.2 Tillandsia leiboldiana
ATATATTTTATTCAAATAATTAAAAATTTTACTAAATATAACCGTAATTCAATTAGATCAATAACTTTAACTAAAAGATCTATTAAATTTAGTATAATATTTTATTTAGTTAAATAAAATAGCTTACCAAAAATAGTTAGAAATTAAAAAATATGAAATAAAAAATTTGGAGTTAAAATATGTATTTCAAATAACTTGTAAGTACGAGACTCCTAATATATTTTGATCTATTTAAAAAGTATACAAATAAAAAATAAAAAAATTATATTGGCACAAACATAAATATTAAAAAATTGAGGGGGGTCATTATTATCTAAAAGAGAAAAAGAGATAAATTAGTATTAAGGACTATTGAGTAATATTAAAATATTGATGGGGGTCATGGCCACCTTGGGCCCTACTATGGCTTCGTCTCTGCTCACTCACTCATTATTTCGAAGTGACGAGTAAAATTTACTCCATCCTAAAATGGGTGGGATATAAAATATATATACTCCAAATGAAGTGTATAAAAAATATTTACTGATGTTTTTACTTGGATGGGTGGGGAGCAGATATACCCACTTTTGAATTTATGTACATATAACAATTACCACAATACTAATTATACATTCAAAAGTAGCTCTATATATATATCTTATACCATATTCATCCAATAATAAAAGCTCACTCATTAGTCACTTAATGCCACTAATCCTATTTATTAGATGGATGAGATATAAGATATGCATCTTAATTTGAGTGTACAAAAAATTTTACCTTCATAATTATATATAGGAAAATATATGATAAAAATATATGGAGACACCCTCAACTATAGGCTATTTTGTTATAGACCACTCAACTATGAAATTTTTAGTTTGGAATATTTTAACCTCAATTTTTTTTAGTAAAAAAATTGTGATTTAAGTTGAAAAATTAAAATTTTCATCAAATTTATTGACGATTTTCTCAAATTTAATAAATTATATTATTTTTAGTAAATAAAATTATAACAATTGTAATTAATGGATAATTAATAGAACCAAAAGTTTTCACAAAATTTTTAGTTAAAGTAACTAGAATAATTCAATTCTAAAAAATTGAAAGTTTGAAATGGTCTCATTCAAAAAATTTAAAGATGAGGAGCACATTTCAACGCGACCTATAGTTGAGGGGGGTGCCATACATTTTTCACCTATATATAGCACATCTAACTTTGTAGCTAAATGAGGGACAGAACCAGATCCAGGGAGGGAATTTTGGATGCATGGTGGGAGCTAGTTTGATAATTTGATCGCTACAAATATCACTTTTAAATTTAGAATCATCAAAAAATCTAAAATAAAATTTTTAATATTACAAATTGAAGTGATAATCAATTCGGATTTTATTTAGATATATAAATATTTTATTTAGTATATATTTTTTTATTTTGATCCTATTTGAATGCACAAAAATGTTATTTGAAATACCTTTTTAACTCTACAAGTTTGTGTATCAAAAGTTTTATCAAATATTTATAATAGAATACTCTTGCCATGTTATAAGTAAAATATATTATTTTATCAAATTATAAATGTCAAAAGTAAAAAAAAAAATCAAATTTCTTGTTTTTAATTGTAGAAAAATACCTTTGTATAAACTTAAGTTATTAATTATCCAATAAATGGCCTTAGCATGTGCAGTGCATGGTTGACATTAGGTTTGCCAAGGAGCCGAATAAGAGCAAACTGGGTCAACTCATGTTCGACTCGTTTAATAAACGAGCCAAACACGATCTACCATATTTAAATATCGAGTTCAAAAATTCGACTTGTTTATTAACGAGTCGAACACGAGTTGACCCAGTTTGCTACCAATAATGGGACTAAATTCGGCTTGTTAAATTTTTAGTCCCATTATTAAAAAAAAAATAAAAAAATTAAAAAATTAAAATTTTAATGTAATAATTAAAATTCACAAAAATATTAAGTTTTTTATATTACGTTCGTCTAAAATCTAAATAGTATATATATATATATATATATATATATATATATATATATATATATATATATATATATATATATATAGCGTATGGTTACTATACTCTTATGAGTATAAACCCTTTGTACTCATAACTTTTTCACCCTTGGATGAAGGATTATACGGTTAAGATGATAGTGGTCCGCCTAGGGTTTACTAGATTGTTGGTGAAATAGTATAAATTCTAGGGACTACTATAATCCTAACGGCACATTTCTTTATCCAAAGGATAAAAACTTATGAGTACGAAAGTATTTTACTCATAAGAGTATAGTAGCCGGATTATATATATATATATATTTTTTTGGTCGATATATTTTTAAAAGCGCTAAAATATTAATACAATAATATTTTTAATCGTTGAATTAATTCTAATAGTTTTTAGATTATACATAATGGTAAATCTCACAAATAATTATTATTGTTGATTTTTGATTCAATGACTAAAATGTCAGTTTCAATGGTTAAAAAGATTTTGGTATTTTTAAAAATATTACAGTTGTATAGATAAATGAGTATTTTTTTATAAATGCGTCTCTTTGTAACTGAATTAGATTTTATATTTAAGTTAAATTAAAAATTAAATAATAAAAATTTATATTATATATATATATATATATATATATATATATATATATATATATATATTCGAGAACACAAACGAGCTGACTTTAATTTATATTCAAACTCGTTTATTAAATAAATTAAAAAATTAATTTATATTTAATTTATTTACTAAATAAAAATTTTGTACATTAAAATTATTTACTTAGTAAAATTTTTTATCTCGAATTCATTTCGTGTTGGAGTGACCCATGAACAAACTAGATGGATTGCTGTCATAGGTTACATAGGCATTAGTAAAGAACATTGATTAATTACACGTACGAACGCGTAATGTGTCCGGTGGTGTGAGTCAGATCCAGCCTTAATGTGCGCTGCGTGCCGGTGTCGCCACTGCCGCATGAGTCATGACATGGGCTTGTGGGGCCTGCTCTTGCCTCTTTGATCCAATTGCTGCTCGACTTAATTGGTGGACTCCACTCGCCTCCACCAATAATATAATTCTGTTTGGTATCTTTTGAAGCCAACGACACACCCTACCAAAGCATTCCCCGATTCACACCCGCTTCTATTGACTCCACAAAAACTTTATGCGGGTGTGCCCCGCACAAACTGATGGGCCTGGGACATCAACTGGTCGGATTTAGATTTAGAGTGAATTTCTAATAATTTTAATTCAAATCTGACTATCAAATTTAAAATTTAAAATTTAATCTAAAATTGACGGAATTTAAAAATTTATATACAAATTCAACTCTGATCATAAATTTGAAAATCAAATTCGAATTCGAAAACTCAAATTCGAAACAACCACCAAGTTTATTAGACAGCGAGTGCATTCGTAATCACTTTTTAGCGAGAAATGTTCAACGCATCAATTTTGTATTAGGCGTAGGACCACATCAGCAATAAAAAAAGACTGATGAGTGGCTCATGCTAAGTAGGTCTAAATTTGAGTTGGATTCAATTTCAACCTACTTGTCCCAACCCTATCAAATGAGTCGAGATATTAGTTAGGGTTGGTTTAGAATTGACCCAACACTGCCTGATCAACCGAACATATCTATAATCTATCTATAACAGTATATATTAATTATTAATACCATCACATCACCAATGCCATGTGTCAAGAGTCAAGACATCTTTTTTTCCCCTTTTCTCTCCTCCCTCTCCCCGGATTTGGGTGCAGGCAATCAAAGGATGCCACATGTCCCGTGAAAACTTTGGACACACCTGGTGCAATATAGACCGATTCTAAAATATATGTAAAAGATATATTTTTGTATTACAATAAGCCATTTAAATATTGTATATCAAATATACGGTACCATATATTATTTTGAAGGACTGATCATCAAATACTATTTATAATTTATATGATAAATTTATGCATTTGATATAATATAATACCCAAAAAAATCAAATCACTATGCTAGATTTTTATCAAATTAGGTAAAGTTCAACTAGGAGTGGTTTTGGCGAAGTTCGTGTTGTGTTATGTGGATATCGGAATGATTGGATGAGAGTTTGGAGAGAGTAAAAATATAAAATTTGAAAAAAAAAGAAGAAAGAATTAAGTTGGGATTTTGTTCTCAGGGACCAGACCCTCTCCGAAGGTCCGGACCTTGGCTGCAGAATCTGGACTCCTCGGGAAAGATTTAGACTCTCCCCGCTTGGTAGTCTGGCCAAGGGCTTTCGAGGACCGGACCTTGGCAGCAGAGTCCGGACTCCCCGGGGAAGATCTAGACTCTCCCCGCTTGGCAGCATGGCCAAGGGCTTTCGAGGACCGAACCTTAGGGAAGGTCCGAACCCCGTATGCCAACCCTGCGGAAGGCCTTTTCGCGGACCGGACCTTGGAAGTAGAGTGCGGTGTCCCGAATTCCCGTGTTACTTGGCTGTGTGGTCGGCGGCGTGAAAACACCTATTTTTGGTGTATCGAGTGCGTTGCTCGTCAAACGGACGCCAAAAACGAACTCAGCGCGAAAAATTGGGCAAAATACACTTTTTGTGTATTTTTCAATGAGGCGTCGGACCCTCTTCTTCAAGGTCCAGACCACCGCATTGCACCGGGCCCACGGAGCACCGGGAGGGGCACGTGTCACGGCCTGGTTTGTCGCAGCGTGCCACTCGTCGCCGCGCAAGCGGCCGACCGCGGGACACGCGGCGCGAGCCCATTGGCGCGCACGCACGGGGGCTGACGTGGAGTCCCCGTATAGGGACGCGTGGTCCACGCTGATTCGCCGCGCTCACCTATCGCGGATTGGGACACGTGGCGCGATAGGAGCAGCTGATCCGGGTTTCGAGCGCACCTCGGATCCGCGACACGTGTCCGGGCGCTCATCGCGGGTCTGGCCTGGGAGGTTTCGGGCGCCCGAAACTTGGGCCAAAAGCTGAGGAGCTTCAGATTTTGTGGGCTATTTAAAGGGTTCATATTCTTCACTTCTAAGGTTTTGGGACATAGTTTCTCTTAAGGATTTTACAGAGATCTTCACCCCTTTCTTCTCCACTTAGCTGACCACCATTGGAGGACCTTGAAGACTTCTTGATCATCTTCTTCATCAATTTTGGAGGACACCACCACTGTTGAAGCTTCAGCCAACTCCGTCGCGTTTCAGTGTAAAACTTTTACAGAGCTCATCCCTTAGAGTTTTAGGTTGATTTTTAGTTTGAAATCTTCATGAGAGGTAGGCCTACAACTTTGATATTGATCACTCCTCCCAGATCTTGAGTTTTTTTGGAGTTTTTATGCCATCTCTGGAGCCTTCGCGCACAAAACAAATTTTTGCATAGTTCATAATATTTATGGATTTTCTCGGTGATTTGTGCATGAATTTTGGAGTTCTTGGTCTTGTTTTGTATCTACTCTCAAAGAGGAACGCATTGACACCCTTTTTGCCAG
Organism: Tillandsia leiboldiana; assembly: GCA_029204045.2. Taxonomy (NCBI): domain Eukaryota; kingdom Viridiplantae; phylum Streptophyta; class Magnoliopsida; order Poales; family Bromeliaceae; genus Tillandsia; species Tillandsia leiboldiana. The sequence goes on from CM055062.1 coordinate 11,089,833, forward strand.
ATTTGGAGTTCGTTTTCCTAGGTAACATTATTGATCTTCTTGACCCTATGACAGAGCTTACTGCAGTTTTTGTTTTGGGTTTTGTTTTGAGGATTGAGCCTTTGGATGCAGATTTCTTAGTGGTCCCTTGGCTATTTTTTAGAATTTTAAAGTTTGAACATCTTCTTAAGATTAAGGTGAGCAATTTCTCTTTTGATTTTTATAGAAAATTCTTTGTGGTTAAGTGTAGTACCCCCGATCCCTGTGCAACTTTCCCCATGACCCATGCAGTGGAACACCTATTAGTGGTGTGTCGGACCCGCAACGCGTCAAATGGACGCGTTGGACGGACTCAGTGAGGTTTCTGGATCAAGCCTGTCCTTCGGCTGCTTTCGTCGAATTTTAGAAAAGGTTTCAGGCTAATCCAAGACCGGATTTGGATTCAGCACGGAAAAACATCAAAAATCGGCTATTTACTTGCCTTTTTCAGAGTCCGGATGCCCAAAAAGGACCCCCGAAAGTTTTCAGCGTGTTTGGGTGCATGGCGGGAGCTGTAGACCGAAGGGAGGACACGTGGCAGCCCAGGATTGGCCGACTTACGCGCGCGCGGTCCATGGGAGCACGCACGGGGAGCCGTGGACCAGGGCGGAGCCACGTGGCATATATGGATTGGTCGGCTCACGCAGCTTGGTCCACGCGGTGCTGCGGGTGCGCGGTCCATGGACCCGGCGCGTGCGCCGGGAGCAGCTACCGCCGAGGCGGGACGCGTGGCGGCTGCGGATTGGGTCGGCCACTGTGTGGGTCGTGCGCGGCATGGCGGGGCAGGTGGCCGTACGCGCGGGGCAGGCGGGCACGACGTGGGCGTGCCACGCGTCGCGCAGTGGTTGGCTGGCGCCAACCACCCGCGTGCGTGGGTGCGCCTATAGTAACCATGATTTTTGAAAACGAAATTAATTTTAAATAATTTTCTAGATTATTTGGTTAGCAAAATTGGATTATTAATAGTGTAAATATGGCCCAAAAAATATCGACTTTTGATCGGAGTTTGATCTCGAAAAATCTGAGATCACCAGTGCGACTGTATCGTCGAAACAAAGAAGATTGATATTCATATGTTCTCAATCCGACGGTCGGATCTTCCGCAAATCGACGAAGAAACTGCGGGGGCCACGACGTAAGTGAATAGTAAAATGAATAGTAACCCCTATATTTTATGTGTCGAATTGAGAGTGGCTTATAGGTTAGGGTTCTGGCCGCAATTGTAGCCTACAGATGGGAGCTAGGTGTTAAAGAACAAGAGTGCAAGGGTGTAGATGCAAATTTTGCAAAAACATGCATTAAGTGTAAGTGACTCTTGGGGTTTTGTGTGGGGGGGTCCGAGGGGCCATACCTGGTTCCAAGGGCTCTTCACACTTCCCTGCATGCCTCAGACAAAACCCAGGGTGTGGGGGTGGCCGAGGAGACACTAGCCATTTCGGACTTGGCCGAGAGTGGGAGAGGGAGAGAAGGGTGTGCACAAGGAACCCCAACTTCATGCTTGTGCCTTCTGGAATGTTCACCTGCCTACTGGGAGCAAGCCCGAGGAAGCTGGGTTGCTGCGCGACGCGGGAGAACCGGCTTCTTCCTTTTCTTCTCCAACTCCGGCGAGGTATGATCTTCCATCGCTCTGTGTTGTAGCACCCGAGACCCTTGGAAGTGAGCTCTGTAGGCTCTGAGAATGCCCCACGCCAAGTCCCAGCTCTTGGGATGTCGCCGGTTGCCGGCGGAGGAAAGTTCTTCGCCGGAACCCTAGGAAGCTCTGCCGCAGCCGTGCGTCACAACCGCTGGCCCAAACACCGAACCAAAATGGTGGGTTTGGACTGTATGACATGGTGATCATCTCCCCAAAATTTGTGGGAGTTTGGTTGAGTGAGCGCGTCGCAGATCGAAACCCTAGTTTTCGGGATATTGCGGTTTGGCCGAGGTCTTTGCTCCGGTGCCGGCGTCGCTCCGCACCGCCGGCCACTTAGCCGAGAAGTTTCCTAAGGTGATTTGGGGACCAACCATGCACTTGCATGCCAACCATGCAGCCCGAACGGGGTGCGGCCATGGATGACTCGAGCTTGAGCTCGATGGTGTTGGCCGACCGTCCGGTCGTCGCCGTCGGGGAAGACATGCCCAGAAAGTTTCCTGGGATCAAGTAGATCCCATCCATATATTTACTTGGACTCCATGCTGCCCGGATGGAGTTCCACCATTGTTGGTAGAAGCTCGGGCCGAGCTTGCTCCGCCGCCGCCACCGCCACCGCCACCGCCGTGTCCTGTCGCTGGGTACAGGTTCAGGGAGTTTCGTGGGGTCGAGAAGCACCTGTAGGTGCTGTTTCATGTGGCCCAGAGGCTGTAGATGGGAATCCACCATTGTTGCCCAAGGTGGTGCTCGAAGCTTGTATGTTTAATATTTATGCCCACCATGTGTTTGATAGAATGCCTCAGAGAACCCGAATTTCATTCTAACCATTACTAAGCATCCAGCAAGTGATCAAATGTCTCCACATGATTCCCTGAGCTTGATGCTCAGTACGGTTGCAATCTTGACTGTGTGAATCAAAGGGTGGAGCATGCTATGGCCATTAGTGAGCAAGATGGTTGAATCTATGGATCCTGTAGCATCTGGGCTGCACAATAGCAAGCCCTGGAGTCTCTGGGATGTCCAGAGATGAGTGAGCAAGTTAGTTTAAGGATGGCACAGTTAGAAGTTTAAGTTTTGAAAAATAAAACCTAAAATAGATTTAAATTAATAAAGGGTAGTTCTAAGTGTTTGGCAACTTCGCGACAGTGGGCTTCTGGCTAATTTGGGGTCACTGAACGCGATGCTCACTTTAGATTTTGATTTGGTCGAGCCGAAGAATTAAAAATGCATTAAAGCCTATGTTAGTATCGTAAATCATGGCCCGAAGTTTTTCTCGGGTTCCGTGCTGCTGCCAAATGGTGAGCACGGTGTCCAGAAAGTCGAGGGTTACCTACTAGAGGTGACGGTTCGTTAAAATGATACTCCGATAGTTAGAACGAGCGAAAACAACTCTCAAATTAGTGTAAAAATGCAATTTCTGGAAACCCTAGGGGTCAAAACGCAATTGTAGCCTCACGTGCTGTCTTTGGCAGTGTGTACATGATTTCTATGCTTTTCGTTGGAGATCCGAGGGCTTTCATTGAGTGGAAATCGGTTATCGGACCGTAAATCGGCAAAATCGCTGGTTTATCGGCAACTCGGTCTTAATCGCGCAACTCGAGGACTTGTGGCGATTAAGTTGTCCTATTTGAAGTTCCCAGCATAGCCTTAGTGGATTTTGGGTATGTGTGAGTCATTTCCTGATCAGTATTCATGATCCAGGACTTTGCAGTCTGACTCCGACCAACGAGCCTTCTGGTGGAGTCGTTGTTCCTCCTATATACAAGTGGGTTTATCTTCGGTCCGGGCTTTATCAGGTTGGCCTTATGGGGTGCTGTGGTAGGTCGGATCCCTGTTTTTGGTGTAGCTTTAATTTTATGATTAAGCCTTTCTTTTATTCCAGCATTCTATATTACATTGCCTAGTTGAGCTTTCTAGTATTTCCGCATTAATACAATAGCTGTATAGTTCTAGACATATACCATGCTTGTTTGGTCACCAGCTCAGTTATAGATTTTATATACTGTTCTTCATTGCATGATTAGTATAGGAGATTCAGTTTCAGCATATGACATGATTTATCTCAGTATCAGTGTCCCAGTAAGGATTTTCTGGCTTTTTGCCAATTACCTGGTTTTGACAGTAAGTTTCAGCATCAGCATTGTGATCACCACTGTGCCAGCTTTCAGTCACATACACCGACGGTTTGGCCACCGTCATGGTGTTCTTTACCGGTAGAGGGTCACAACGACCCGTGAGCCTATGGTCACACAGGTGTGCATGGGTTATGATAGCATGTTTAGCCTGAGGTTTGGTGAGACCAATAGTGGCATTGCCTGAGGTTCTGTGAGACCAAAAGTGGCATTTGGCTGAGGTTTTGTGAGACCGAAAGTGGTATATAGCCTGAGGTTCTGTGAGACCGATAGTGGCATATGATTGGGTACTTTGTTCTGTATTTGATGCATGTTATATTATTCATCTTTTCAGTTATAGATCTTCAGTATAATATTTGCTTGCAACCCTGTACCCTCTTGTTTACAGATTTGATATTCGCTTGATTATGCCTGCCTATTTGTTATCCGCTTATTATGGTATCCGGTAGGTACGACTTGCTAATTCTCGGCCCGTCGTGCCCACTGGGATACAATGTATGTTGTATCTCACACCCTCGGGTGACCATTTTTCAGGTCGACCGGGTGCTGGGATGTCGGGACGTATTGGTGAGGTTTTCGTGTTAGCAATGACCCACCGTGTCGCCGTTTAATTCATTTCTACATTAATTGTAATAATGTAAAAGATAAGTTGTAATAATGTTTTAATTTGGCTAATTGATATGTAGTTTAGACTACTTTGATATCAGTTGTGAGTGCTTCGCCGTGCATGTATAGAAAAGGCTCAGTCCAAGGGGATTGAGAATTTTCTATACATGTGGCGATCTGGTCATGCCATGGATTGCTTAAAACACTGGTAAAAAAAAATTATCCAATTTTCGAAACTCGGGGCGTGACAGCGCCGCGTGGCGCGGCCTGGGTGGCCGCGCCTCGCTGTTGCGTGGGACAGGCCACGTGGCACGCCTGGGTGAATCCGGGCGCTGCCGTGGCCATTCTCTGTTCGGCGCCCGAACATTTCGGGCGCCTGAAATCGTACCCCAAAGGGGTATTTTCTCCCCCCCCCCTTAGGCTATAAATAGGTGGTTTTCTTGGGCCTTTAGACCCTTTTCCGGAGCTCCTCTGCAACAGAGCCCTCAACCAAATTTGTTCCTCATCTTGTGCTGCATCTCTCGAGGTAGTTTCGGAATTTTTGGAGGGCGCGGCATCGACGGCTTCGACGATTCGACACAGTGCGACGTTTTGTCTTCGGTGGCCCATTTCCGCCGCATTTCTGTCCACGAGGTCCACAGAGCTACTCCGAAAGAATTTTTGGACGATTTTCATGTCATCAGTTTCATGAAAGGTAGGCCTTCGATTTCCGTCTTTATCACCTTGCTTCATTCTGAGTTCTTGGCATGGTTTACGAGGCATCTTTGAACCCCTTTATTTCTGGTGGTTTTTCTGGAAAGCGGAGGCTTGTCAGATTTTTATCTCTGCGCTCGAGTATCGGATTTTGACATATGAGGACTCGATCAACATCTACTCTTCGTGAGGATCGCCGTCGTATTTTTATTGAAATTTTTGAAGATTATCTCGCAGGTGTTATTTTCGTATTTTCTGGACTGATTTTTCAGCAGCAAGTGATCTTGGGAATTTTTATTGATTGCAATGTTTGGACCATATCTTTGTACCCGGAGGCGTTTTTGGGTGTTTTCTAGTCCGTTGGAATCGTGGGAATCCGAGGATTGTCCCCGTTCAGTTTCAACCTTTTTGGATCTTGGATTGACGCGTGCTTCAGGTGGGTTGCTTCGTCTCCAAAACCGGTGGACGGTTCTCTAACTCTATATTGTTAGTGAGCATGCATTATGTGAGCAGTATTAGAAAGCATGTTGTATCAGATAGGATTTTCTAGTGTGGTGATTCTGATCATGTTGATTATTACTTCCTATCTGTGTTGATTAAATGTTAGTATTGGACTTAATCTAGCACCCTGTCATATGTTGCATGTGTAACCAGACTGCTAGAAAACTCTCACTTGGGCTAGGTTCTTTTATGTTATAGTTTCCACCTCTTGCATTCTTTTTTTCTGGACTTAGAGTTTCTCCTCGCCCGGATAGTGGGCCGAGTGGTCGGGTTATTGTGGGATGCATTAGCACTCGTGCCCGGTGGCCGAGTGGAGTCTGGTAGCTGTGGCTAGTGTTGTGCCAGTGTTGGGAGCCGTTTGGGTAAACGGTGGTCCCGGGTTGTCGGGTATTCTCCAACCAGTGTCATTAGCACTATGTTTGTAGTAGTGTTGAACTGCTGATAGCAGGACCTTTAACCCAGACTGTTTTTGGACACACATAATTTTAGTAAACTAATGTTTTCCTACCGAATTCCGAAGGGTCGCCGGAGCCTGTTATTGTTTGATAGGGTGAAGGCATTAGCCCTTTGGGGTTTGGAAAATAAAACTTGTTTTGACTAATTTTCTTAAAGAACTAAAATTCATTAAATTTGGTTTCTTAAATAAAAATATTTTTTGGTAATAACTGTCATCTTTTCTTACAAAACTTTCTCACCCGAGAGGGTTTGAGTGATCAGGGTTATAGGGGTCGTTTCCTTATTGGGGAAGAAAGCTACGGGGGTTGTGCCTAGAACTTATTCTTGTTTGATAGGGTTGTAGGTGCTAGTCTCCCGGAACTTTCGGATCCTGATTGGTTCCCTCCGGATGTTTTTCCCGAGGGAGTTGACTTTTCCGACCTTTAAGGGGTCGAGAACTTCGAAAGGTTGAGTCTGGAGTCTGTTCTTGTTTGATTGGGATTCTAGACACCAACCTTTCGGGATTCTCGGACCCTTACTGTGTCGGTTGGTTCTTTCTCGTCTGTGAGTTGGATGTCTTGTTTTGGGAGCTGTTGGGTTGACGACGGTCCCGGCCTGTTGAGTACCTCCAACCAGTGGGTTAGTATTGTGAGTTGGACATTGTCGATCTGATTGATCGTGGATTTGGATTATAGCCTGCATGAGCCATATTGAGCTCGACAGAGATGCGCTGATACTTTCCTCGGTGGGGCCGCGCCCCTCGAGTGCCACTCCGGAGTTGGGCCTGTTACTTTGCTATCGCGACTTGTCGACACAGTCCCTCTGGCTGGGCCAGTTTTGGCAGTCACGGACGCCCTATGTAAGTCCAGTCCTCCGTAGATGTAATGGCAGTTGGTGGGCGCAGGTTTGACTGGACCCCATGTGGCAGTCACTGTGATTGGGTTGATTGAGTATTCGGGTTAGAGTCGATGCATCATTTTCATCTGTATCACCCTTTGAGCATTGTAGATAAAGGCATGATAGCTGTAGACTCTTTCCAGCTTATCTTTTCAGTATTACAGTTTTCCGGTTATCTTATGCCTCTAGTAGACTTAGTGGGCAGACCGTCGGGCTTGGTGGTGGTACCCACTGAGAACTACATGTTGGTGTAGTTCTCACACCCGCCGAGGGTTTTTCCCCCTCCCATTCCTCTTTCCTCTCCTTTGTTCTGCAGAGTTTTCTGCAGGTGTTGAGGTGAGGGAGTCGCGAACTAGTTCCCTACCCGTCCTTGGAGTATAGCTGGACCCCCATTTTTGGAGCTTAGTAGTACAGTCTATTGGATTATTGTTGTTAGTTACTTTTGAGAGTTTTATTTTTGAGAGACTTTTGTAGTGAGGTTCAGACTTGTACTTTTGGAGTTGTATCATTTCTTCTTTCAGTAGTTTACTTTTCAACTCTGATATCTGTATAGCTATAGTATCTTTCTTTTTGTAGGTTAGACGCTTCGTCTATACGGGGCTTCCCGTATGGGCGACGGATCTGTTGGCGGGCTCGGGTCGCAGTTTCGACCCCGGAGTGTGACATTAAGTCTCTTCACTCTTTGGATGTTCATACTGAAATTTTAAGCAATTTCTGGACAACATATTGATGTTTGGTTAATTTGTTAATTAAGGGGAATTAAAGATGAATTTTTAAGACCTTGGAGATGTTCAATTAATAGAGGACAACCTAGATTTATTGTTGGAAGCTTCAAATTGAGGTATTTAATGATGTGTATGCATTTTATTTATCATATGAGTGATTGCTGAAATTGGGACAATCTGCGCAGCGTGCATTGTTCTTGCGATTGCGCCCAATCCGAGGAAAGATTTTGAGTGGTTCTTGCTGCGTTGGATTCTTAAGAGGCTGAGTATTAAGCATGCCAAATTTCAGCCAGATCGGACATCGGATCGACAAATTTCAGGTGGGTTGGATTTCCTCCAAAATTAGCGGCTTTCTAATTCTATCTTGTTGATTGAGAGCATGCATGATAGAGTTGTACTCCTTGTTGATTGAGAGCATGCATGATAGAGTTATACTCCTTGTTGATTGAGAGCGTGCATGATAGAGTTGTACTCTTTATGTGGATTGAGACGCAAGCATGTATGATAGAATTAGTAAATTAATTATTGCTTATGAATGTAAAATTGTGGAATCTTGACTAGCACCCCGTCATATGCTTGTATGTTTTTAACCAGACTATTAGAAAACTCTCACTTAGATTAGTTAGATTAGTTATTGTATTTCTAGCATTTCTACACACTCTTGTATGTTTTTCTTGAATTAGAGTTTCTCCTCGCCTGGATAGTGGGCCGAGTGGTCGGGATAGTGTAGAACGCATTGTGCGCTCGTGCCTTGGGGCCGAATGTAGTCTAATAGATGAAGCTAGTTTCGTGCTAGTGTCGGGAGCCGTTTGGGTAGACGTTAGTCCCGGGTCGTCGAGTATTCTCCGACCAGTTTCGTTGCCACTGTGTTCATGGCGTTGTTGAGTTGTGATAGCAGGAACTTGAACCCAGAATATTTTTGGACACACATGGTTTCAGTAAACTAAGGTTTTCCTCTCGAATTTCGAAGGGTCGCCGGAACCTGTTCTTGTTTGATTAAGGTGAAGGCACTAGCCCTTCGGGGTTTGAAAAATAAAACTTGTTTTTAACTAATTTCTTGAAGAACATAAAATTTATTAAAATGGATTTCCTCACATCAAGATGATTTTATAAAAAGGAACTACTTTTGGTCCTCACCCCGAGAGGGTTCGAGTGAAAATGATTTTCAGTAATAAATATCATCTTTTCATATAAACTTTCTTACCCGAAGAAGGTTCGAGTAATCTGGGTTCTAAGTGTTGCTTTCATCCTTGGATCGAGAACTACGGGAGGCTATGCTTCGAGCCTATTCTTGTTTGATTGGGGCTGTAGGTACTAGTCTCTCGAAATTTTTGGACCCTTCGTCGTTATCGGCTGTTGAGTACCTCCGGCCAGTGGGTTTTAGCGTTGTGAGTTGGTTGTCATGTTTTGGGAGCCGTTTGGGTTGACGGTAGTCCCAGCTGTTAAGTACCTCCAGCTAGTGGATTAGTATTGTGAGTTGAGTTTTGCCGATCTGATTGATCGTGGATTTTGGACTATAGCCTGCATGAGCCATATTGAGCTCGACAGAAATGCGCGGATATATCCTCGATGGGGTCGTTCCTCTCGATTGCCGCACCGGAGTTGGGCCAGATGCTTTACTTTCGCGACTTGTCGATGCAGTTCGTTGGGACACCCTACGTTGGAGTAATAGGTGGGCACAGGTTTGACTGGACCTTTTTGGGCAGTCATTACGATTCGGTTGATTGAGCACCTCGTGTTCGAGTGGTTGCATATTGTCACGCCCCGAGTTTTGAAAAGCAGGCTAATTTTTTTTTTTTTTTTTTTTTTTATAAATCAGAGTTCGCAAACCAGGCGTAACAGACCGCCACATGTATAGTAAATTCCCTGCCCAACTGGACAGATCTTTTCCTATACATGCACGGCTAATCATAATCAGTCAATATCAGAGTAGTCTAAACTACGCATGCAAGACTAGTCAATTAATAATAATTAAACTGAAATGCGGAAAATAAAATACACTGACTAAATAAGGGTCGATACTATCGCAATCGTCTCACCAACGTGTCCCGACATCCCATCACCCAGCGACCTGAAAAACAGTCACCCGAGGGTGTGAGACACACCGGAGTGTATCCCAGTGGGCACGACGAGCCGAGAAATAGCTAATCGTACCTACTGGGTACTAAAATCTGCGGATAGTAAGAATCATAGGGTAAAGCTGAACAAATAAGGCAGATCTACTGCTAATCAACAGAATCCACAGATAAGCTAACTAGGCAGGTAATCAATCATCAGGACTACAGATAAGAAATACTGTAAATCAGGATATGTCAGTGATAATCAGTCATAAGAGCGGTAGATCATGTATGCTGGAAATCAAAGGTATCCACAATAATCATGCATAAGGAACTGCAAATGATAAAAGCATGTCTACCGATACTAATACTGGAAATAAACTGAGCAACAGTATAAGGTAAAAGTAATGCGTCAATAAGGAAACTATCAACATCCAATCAAAAGCCACCATATTGGTCCACAAGACCTCAGGGATATCTCGCCGAACCTGGCACCAACCTGGCTGACATACTCCGGCACCCTCGGGCACTAACCTGGGAGTCATCACTCCGGCACCCTTGGGCACTAACCTGGGAGTCACGGGTCGTACACTAGACCACTTACCGGTAAAGAACATCTACATGGGTCATGACTCCGCTGATGTTCGTGAAGTACAGCAGTGCGGGCAAATCATAATGATCAATCTCACGGTCTAGTGACCGGGTAGTCGGCAACATGCCGAGATCCCAACAGGGAATCATCAGTCAACATCTATCGATCAGGATCAATCATGCATATCGGAATATCAACAATATATCGGATGACAGGAGTCAACATGTATAATCAGATCATGCAAATCTATGTACATAGGATATGTCTCACGTAGATCAAGATCTATCAGATATAATCATAGAGCATGTAGATGTAAGCATCAGGGGTATATGACAGGTCTAAGGAAATCCATATCAATCAGAAGGCAGATATATATATGGTGTGACTAAGGAATCACTGTCTATCAGGAAAATCATATGGCATAGTCAAGCATAGGGATACATGATAAAATCTACAGGCTAATCTCAAGCACAGGTCTAACAGAGTCAATGTAAATCAGAGGGATCATGATATGTCAACAGAGATCAGCATATGTCAAGATAGGTCATATAGATATAATCAGCAGGGCAAATCAAAAACAGGTGTCCGACTGGACTAAAGCAACCAGAGGGCCGAATAGATAAAGCCCGGACCGAAGATAACCCACCTGGATGTAGGCAGATCCTCGAACTCCCGCACAGCTACTGGGAGGCTGGTGCTGAACAACTGGGCCCTGAATCAGAAGCTATAATCAATAATAGACTCACACATACCCATCTCGACGACACGACAGTAACGGAGTGCTTAAACGGGGAAATTACGCCGATTTACGGGACAATAACCAATTCCCTCCCAATAGGAATCCACGGGACACTAGCAAGATGCCTAGTAGGTGTGTAAACACTGTCTAAAGACAGCCAACAAGTCCAGTTTACAATTTGATCCATAATAATGTTCTTTAATTCGCCTAAAAACACTACGTTAATTGACTGTTTCGACTCGTTCTTGAAATCCGGGGGTCCAAAAGCTGCGCCGTAACTTTCAGCGCGTTCGTTACGACGAGACGAAGCTCGTGCTCACAAGATTTGGGCCAAGACCAGGACCATTTACAAGTTGGCCCATAAACATTGAGGTTCCAATTTAATACTATGTTGCAACTTAATATAAACTTGATCAAAAGGTGATCTAAGGGAAGCATCATATTCAGTAGGGGTTGGAGACAGTGGGGCTCACCTTAGACTTGCCAGAAATTGGCCGGAGCAGTGGCCGGAGCAACACCCAAAGATGGCTCAATCTCGGGTTGGGGTGTTCTTGGAGCAAACCAGCTTCTGACCTGGAGCCAAGGTGAGCACAGGTTAGAGGGAGGTCTCAGCAGGTCTCGGGTCCATGCTGGGTCGATGCCCGGCGGCCGGAGGCGGCGGCGGCCGGAGTCTAGTCCGAGATGGCATAGCTCGGGTGCAACACCCTTTGTCGAGCAACAGGGTCCATTCTGTCCCAAATAAAAATCATGGGGGTCATCATATAGGTATTTAGGGTTTACCAGGGCTGTTGGCCGGAGGCCGGAGTGCCGGGGATGGCCGGAGTCCAAGCCTGAGGCCAAATCGGGTGCAACCCTAAGGATAAAGAACCAGGCGTTAAGAGGGCCATGCAACTCGATGGGAGGACTCCAACAGACCACCAAGGCTTACCTGGGTGGTTTCCGGTGGCTAAGGAGCGTCGGCAAGGTGGCGCCGGCGAAGCTCGGTGGAGCTACAAGGCCGTTAATGGCGGTTTCCGGCGCGGCGGTTCTGGGCCGGAGCAAGTTGGACCAGAAGCTCCGTCTCGATGCTGCGGAGCTCGGTGTAGTGGTGGCCGGCGCCGGGATGCAGCGGCGGCGCCAGACGGTCGAGATCGGCCAATCCGAGAAGAAGACCTGAGCTAGGGCACCTCCGGTTAGCCCCGATCCTCAACCGATCGTCGCCTAACTTCGTGGATGAGCTACAGTCGTCGAGAGGAGTCGACCCAACGGTGTTGATCTCGATCTTGACGGCCGGATGAAGCCCGCGCCCGTGCCTGATCAGAAAATGATAATTTCGGCAGGGGCGGCTCCCGCCGGCGATCGGGACGGCGGTCTCGGCTCAGGCTGCACCAGGGGTTTCCTCTCGGTGTAAATAACACGATGGTAATGGCCATGGGCCAAAATAAAATGAAAGCCTCCAAGATCTTACCTCGTCGGAATATTGGAGGAAGAAGGGTTGGGCCTGCGGCGGCGCTGGGCGGCGGCCGGGGCCGGTTCCACTCGGGCTCGGATGCAGCTTCAAAAAGAAGTCCTCAGAGAACTCTCAGTCCTAAGAGGATCCTCCCAAGCATCTCCTTCCCCACAACCCGAGAGCAAGGCCTTTATTGTGCTTCCTTCTCCGGCGACGGGGGCGGCGGCCGGTGCGGCTAGGTCCGTGGGGTGCGGCAGAGAGCGTGGAAGGAGGTTGAGGCTGCGGCTGAGGAAGGCTTTAGGGTTAGGTTTCTGCAGGAACCCTAGCTCGAAGGTTGCTATATAGGGTTATCATGCCAACTTTGCATTTTAGCCCCTCAAGGCTAGTCATTTCGAACCCAGCCCCCCCCCCCACAGCAGCACTAACTTACAACTAGGTCCCTCTCCAAGCTGAGGCACGTAATTCAAGGCAATTTCTTTAGGGTTTCATGTGCAAAAATCACATTTTTCGTCCTATTTCACATTTTTCGAGACAATCAGACTGTCAAACTGAAAATCTGACACCGCCACAACGTCCGGCTCGACGAAACCTATCAGGTAGCCATTTTGGTTTGCTAAAATTTCGCTCCAAAATTTTTAAATTCCATCTTATACTGTAATTTATACCGTTCGGCACGCTTTACGATGCTTTAGGCTCGTCAAATGCAAATTTCGTCAGTGCCATTGCGTTCAGAACAACGAAACCGTTCAAAATGACTACCTGGATCACTATGTTCAGATTCCGGACAGTAATTTGGTCAGCATTACATTCGTCGGAGTCTCGAAAATTAAGATTACTGTTCATATACAGTAATTCACTTAAGTGCACTGTGCACAGAGCACTGTTACATTGGTCGCGGCTATTTCGCCCGCTTCTTCATCGATTTCTGGAAGATCCGACCGTCAGATCGAAAGGTGCTGAATATCAATCTCGCTCAGTTCGACGAGACGATCACAACGGTCAACTCGGATTTCCAAGATCACGTCCGAGTTGGAAAATAGCCTTTTTGTCTTGTGCATAGTACGACTTGCACCCTGGCGATTGACCATATAGGTCAACAAAGGTCTTTTAATTTCAAAACCAGCTCAAAATTCACTTTTAATCTATTTAGTAAAATAAAATATTTCGAGTTTCTACACATATCATCATCTGTATCACCCATTGAGCATTGTAGATAGAGGCATGATAGTTGTAGATTTCTTTCCAGCTTATTATTTCATTATTTAAGTTTATCTGTTATCTTATGCCTCTAGTAGACTTAGTGGGTAGACCGTTGGGCTTGGAGACGGTACCCATTGAGAACTACTGATTGACGTAGTTCTCACACCTCTGTTAGTGACAGTTTTGCAGAGACTTTTCCTTCCGTTCCTGCTCTAGCTAGCTTGACGGATCGAGGATAGGGAGTCGCGAGATAGTTCCCTACCAGTGTAGTTTATTTTGGTGAGATAGATGTACCATCTCGAATTGTGGGATTTTTCTATACACTGATGTATTTTTTTTTTGTTTTAGTTTACCTCCCTTTTTGGATTTATATATGTTGTATAGGAAGATTTTATTTGTACTTTGATTCAGTTGTACAATATTATTATTTTTGGGAGATGGATCGTGTACTTTATTTCAGTTGTACAGTGATTTCAATTTTTATTTCAGCAGTTTATTTTCCACTCTGATATTTGTATAGCTGTTAGTATTATCTTTTACAGGTTAGACGCTTCGCTTACGCGGGATTTCCCGTATGGGTGGAGGATCTGTTGGCGAGCTTGGGTCGTAGTGTGGTGACCCGGATCTCTGCAGGGCTTCTACAGTGTGACCAGCAGCATCTGGAGGCCTATGTGGCATGTCGATGGTGTTTCTGCACCAACTGGACATAAGTGATGGACTCAGGGCTTAAAACGGATCACGTGGGTAATCGGAGGCCCCCGTCGATTGTTTAGAAGTGGTTTTGCGTGAATCGAACATCAGAATTGGACTCAGCGCGAAATTTGGGTTAAGAACACGTATCTGGATGCCTCCGACAAATTTTGGAATTGGAATTTGGTAAAACGGACAGCGGATTTGGATTCAGCGCGCGAAAACGATCGAAATGGACTATTTACATGTATTTTCGGAGCCCGGATGCCAAAACACGATTTTCGAGGCAAGAACACTGTTCCGGCGGCCGGGGGGTAGTGCCGGCGGCGCGGGCAGCGGCGGAGCGCGGCGGCGGGCAGAGGAGCGGGCCACTCGGTCCACAGGGCCGGCGTTCACCGGGGGAAGGACGCGTGGCGGCCCGGGAGTAGCTGGCGCACGCGTGCGCGGTCCATGGGACGCGCGGCCTGGTGCATGGACCGGCGGGGGACACGTGGCAGCTTGTGGTTGGAGCGGTGTTGTGCGCGCGTTCCACGCGTGGAGCGGAGCAGGTGACCGGGGCAGGTGGCCGTACGGCGGGGCAGGTGACCGTACGGCGCGACGGGCGTTGACGAGCGGGCGCGCCACGCGTCAGCACGGGCGCGGGCCACGCGGCGCATTGCGGGCGGCTGGTCCCACTGTTGCATGTTCGGGGTGACGTGGCGGATCCTGGCGGATTCCGGTGTAGGGAAGCGGGCGCACTGTTTGTGCCCGAATTGATTCGGGCGCCCGAATGTGGGGACCCATTCGGCATTATCTGAATTGTTTTGTTTGGCTATAAATAGAACTTCTTTGCAACGCGTTTTGGCCTTCTTCCTGAGCTCATCTCCCTATGAGGCCTTAAGAAAATTTGTTCTTCATTTTGTGGTGCATCTCTTGATGGATTCCCTGATTTTTTGGAGGAATCGACATCAGCGCTTTCTGCGACGCGGCGCACTACGACGTTTCTTGGATTTTGGCCTCCACCGTCACTTTTCGGTCCGCGTGGCACCCTGGATCACCCCGATGGTATTTTGAGCCAATTTTTGTGGCAGCGCGTTCACGAGAGGTACGGCTTCGTTTTCCCTGTTGATCACTTTGCCTTATTTTGGGTTGTTGGCATGGTTCCCGAGGTGTTTTGTGACCCCTTTTTCTGTTGTGAGATTTTGGATAGCAAAGGCTTGTCGATTTTCTATCTTGATCTATGATTATCGGAATGAAGCGTTTAAGGACCCGATTGATATCTACTCTTCGAGAGGAATGCACTCGTATTTTTACTGGATTTTTCTGAGGTTGTTCCAAAGGTGAGAATTAACCTTCTTTGCTACTGTTTTTCCTAGCAGGATTGTGTTCTTGAGGAAGTGGCTTCTAATGTTGTTCTAATTGTTTCTTGGCCTACCGGTGTCTGAATGAGGTGTATAAATACTCGTTTTGGGGCTACTCGTCGTGAGGATTGCAACCGTAATTTTTCTGGGATTTTTAGAGGACTGCACGTAGGTGAAAATTCCCTATCTTCTCTACTGGTTTGTAAAAACAGCATGTGCTATTTTGGGGAATGTTGTGGTGTTGGTTATTGATTGTTGGTGATGTTGTTGGTTGGAACAGAGGCTTGCGCGACTGAATACCAAGGGTGTAATTTCAGCGAATTTTGGATAGCGTGTGACTACACACTTCACCGACTTCGGTTTTGCCTGCGGAAAGCGTTTCAGGTGGGTTGCTTCATCTCCAGAACCGGTGTACGGTTCTCTAATTCTATATGTTAGAAAGCATGCATGATTAAATATACAATTAATAGATTTGAGATGTAAGTATGAAAAATGGCCTTAATTATTTGATTGAGCTTACTTGATTTTTGTACATGCTTAAAGGATGTGAGATCTAGCATATGGTAGATGATTGTATTTATTATATACTTGATGAGATGGAGATCATGCTTGATTATTATTGACATCTTTGTGCGAGATCGATTCATTATAGTAGCAAGTTGCTAGCATGCCAGGTTAGCACATAAACTTTCATGGGATTGGATTTACTCGATGGAGTAGGATGATTTATTTATTTGCGGAAATTACTCTGACGAGTTTTTATGGATTATGGACAAGGGTAGTTCATCCTTGATTTTCGGGCATGTGATTATTTCTAGTTGATGCTACTATTTGTTATATTACCTATCATCTTCCTTGAGGACATTTGCATGCTTGTATGGACATCTAGATAGGCCATCATTTATTGCTACACTATCATGTTGGAATCGGACTTAGGAGAAACCATGTTTGTTCTTTCTCCTTTCTTTCTAGATTCAGGTTGCTCGGGTTCGAGCAGGGGTTTGGGGATAGTGTAGTCGAGACTTTGGGTCTAGGACAGGTTGGATTTGATTGTGGGTCGGGCATTACGGCAGCCGCGGATACTGGGCGGTTGACTGGATATTTACTTATGCATCAGATTGGGTATCAGGTTCCTCTAGTGGATGGGTTTTCCCACTTTGATCAGAGTCGTGATCCAGTCCTGCTATTTTATGATACTCGTGTTACTGGTTACTGAGATACTTTGCTCGTGTGGGTCGCTCCCCTCGAGTGCCACTCCGGAGTGTGCGACAGACAGCCTTTTGAGTCCGTGAGATTATTTTTCCCTATCGGTGTTATGCATTGGCCAGCATACCCGATTTGGCAGGCACAGCAGGCAATACCAGTGTTTACTGGTGATTAGATTGGGTTTATTCAGGCAGGTACTTTTATTGTTGCACTCGTGTCAGGGGACTGAGTGGAGTCTAGTAGCTGCGTTTAGACCAGTGTTAGTGTTGTTGGGAACCGTTTGGGGTTAACGGTGGTCCCGTGGTCGTTGTGAGTATTTCGACCGTTGTGCAAGAGGCTGAGGATTTTGAGTCTATCCGTTCTGAGAGAGAGCATGGATTTCGACTATAGCCTGCATGTGCCACAATTCGATATCGAGTTAGTTCGTTTGGACACCCTATGTAATTCTTGCCCGGCAGCGGGAGGTGGTTATAGGTGGGCGCAGGCTTGACTAGACCAGATGTGGCAGTCAGCTCGATTGGGTCGATTGTGCACTTCATGTGCGTGTGGTTGCATACCTTTCATTGGTTTTCCCCTTTTGAGCATTTAGATAGAGGCATGGTAGTTGTTGAGTATCTCCAGCTTTCTTGTTCAGTTTTTACTGCATGGTTATCTTATGCCTCTAGTAGACTTAGTGGGCAGATCGTCAGGCCTGGCGGTGGTACCCACTGAGAACTCCCTTTTTGGCGTAGTTCTCACACCCATTGGGGGTTTTCCCCCTCCCCTTATTTCTCTCATTTGTTTCACAGAGTCTTAGCGGGTGTTGCTGATTCTGCGGTTGCTGCGCGAGGCGAGGGAGTCGCGTGCTAGATCCCTACCTGTCTGTGGAGAGTTGCGGTACCCCTACAGTGGAGATCCTGAGTACAGTCAGTAGATCAATTTTATTTCTGCCTTTGAGAGATATTGTAGTAAGGTTATTACTTGTATTAAGAGCCTGTACACTGATGTATTATTTCAGGTTACCTCCCTGCTGAGTTCTGGTTTATTGTATTTGAGGATATTGTATGATTATCACTTATGGGAGATGGATTTTATATCATTAGTCCAGTTGTACAGATGGATGGTTTTAATTTTACAGCACTTTTATGATATAGCTCTGATATTTGTTTAGTTGTGGTACTTTTCTTGCAGGTAGGACGCTTTGCCTATGCGGGGTTTGGCATAGGTGGCGGATCTGTTGGCGAGCCCGAGTCGCAGTTTCGACCCCGGGGCGTGACACGTAGTTTCGACCCCGAGGCGTGACAGATTAGAGTGGTATCAGAGCTTAGGATGTAGGTCATTGTGGGCTTAGAAATCCTAGGCTTGTGGTTGGACCTTAGGATGACTTACGTGAGAGTCATGATTTATAGTGAGAGTCTTGATTGCGTTTTATACCTCTCCCAAGGGAAGGGATGAGTAATTGGCATGTTTATTCTACTAAACGATTATATTGGCTACAGACAACATAATGCTATGGAATGGATGACATGTTCTGGACTTTCGTTGGATTGGGTCGAGTGTTTGTTGTGTGTTCTATTGTGCGGTTTGTCGTGGTGAGCGGTATCTCCCCAATGCTGAATGCCGACCCGAGTGCACCCCGTCTTGGCAGATGAGTCAGAGTAGACTGATTCAGGCTGGATACCCAGATTGAGGTCAGAGAGCTCCGAGCCAAATGGTAGGATCGTCAGAGGCATACCAACGGCGGAGTGAGCAACTCGATAGGATGACACAGTTGTTGGAGCAGTGGGCACCCCCGACAGTGCTTCCCATTGAGACCACCCTCGTTGCAGTGTCCTCAGTGGCAGCAATTCTAGTGGCATCGATTGAGCCAACAACCCCCTCCGTGCCAATGATTAGTGCTGAGGCACTGAGACAGGGTGGACAGCTGACAATAAATAGCAGTTGGACATCATGGACATCTAACAACAGATAGCAGTGGGGCATCATAGATTTTATTTCATCTAGCGCTTTATGTTTAGATATTACTGCTGCTAGTTTAGGTGCATTCTTTACCTTTCTTAGCATTATGCATTTCTACCACTTGAAGCTCTGTGTTTATATATATAGTCTGCATCACCATGCTGAGACAACAAAAAAGAAAGATCTTTGGAAAAGGGAAAAGGTCGCATTGAAGAATAGGCTACATCTAAGGGGGAGCATTCTTGAGAAAATATTCTAACCCCTCCAAACTCTGCAACTTTAGTCGGGACAACGACCTGACCCGAAATTTTTTTTAAAAAAAGTCCTTCAGTCTAGGTATTCTCTTGTGCCATCACACTGCATTATTTTAATTGCATATTTTGCATCTTGATTTTTATGTGCATATCTTTATGTTTTTACCACTTATTTTGCCTATGTCACATAGGACATTAAAGTAGCATACAAACCCTTGTTTTAGCTTTGATTGCATGTAGTAGCCACTGGTTTTAAAATACTTTGGATTTTATTTTAGTTTTATTTTGCACCGCGGTTCGCTTAAGGGGTCCGGAGTGTGGCTTATTTTTCCCTTTTTCTGGGCAGACCGTCGGGACTCGCGGGTATTTTTAGGCAATAAAGCACGCGAAACGGAGAACGGTGGCGCGATCGGTTTTGTTTTCCGACCCCGGAATCTCCCATAATAAATTCCGGAAGATTGGTAGCAGTTCAGGCGACAACACGATTATCGAGGCAGACCGGACCCTGGTTCGCACCCGATTGACCTAGCCCTTCTGTTTGAGGTTTGGTTTAATTCCCACTTCGCTTTTCGCCCGATCGCTTTATTACGCGTTTTGGGGTTTAGGGATTATTTTCCACTCCTCTTGTCCTGTGCAGTGGTCACCCCGGAGCGAAGACGCGAAACCCTCTCCCCAAACCCTCCTTCCCTCTACCTGACGGCGTGGAGAACCGGGCGGTGTTGATCAAAGATAGTGAGGACCATCGCCCTCCCCGCAAAATCGGCAAGCGAGCGCGCGACGATCCTCCCCTTCCTCCTTCTTGATCGGCGGATTGAAAGCGCAAAGAAAGGTGAGGGTTTAATTTTTTTGCATTAGGGTAGTTTTCTTTTGGATTCATCGCCGGATGAGGCGTGGGAGGGGGAGAACGTGGGGGATACCCCGGTCGGCCTTACCACCGCCGCCGCAAGACACCGGACGCGCGCGGGAAGGGAGGGGGCACCGCCGCGCGTGCGGCCTGGGCGCCGCGCGGGGCCGCCCTCGCGTGCGGGCTGGGCGCCGCGCGGGGCCGCCCGCACGTGTGGGCCCTTAGCGCCGCGCGGGGCCGCCCGCGCGTGCGGGCTGTGCGCCCGTGCGGGCCCTGAGCGCCGCGCGGGGCTACCCGCGCGGGCGGGCTGTGCGCCGCGCGGGGCTGCTTCGGATGGGGTGCCCGTGCGGGTCTGGCACCGCACGGGGCCTCCCGCGTGTACGGACAGCACGGCGGGGCGGGGTCATTTCCGCCACTACTTCCGACCCGGGCCGCCGCCGCGGCCGTCGGATCCGAGGACCCCGCCCCACGTTGGAGTAGGACGGTACGTTTTTCCCGGTACTCGTGTTTTATGGGCACTGACTTCTCCCCGGGGGGGGGGACTTTGTAGGTTCGGGGAGCACGCCGAGACGCGGAGGAACCTAGCGGCGATCACAGCGCGACGACAAAAGGTGGGTTTTTATTTGGAGACTTAGCACGGCATTTCCGACTTTGTAACTCATACTATTTGTGCATTTTAGCTGAGGTATTGTGGATAGTCTCCGTGGTTCTTATTATCTGACTATATGTAGATGATAGTCTCTATAGTTCTCGTTTCTTGATTTTGTACGGTATGCTTGATTTCTATGCTCGAGGCAGCAGCACGCGCACCCGCGATTTGGTCACCGCAAAGGGTGCGTTTTTCCAGAAAAGTGGTCTATGACCTGTGTATACCCACGAGGTGACGTAGTGGGGCCCCTGTGGTTGTGGGGTTTTGATGCACCAAGGTGTGAGCGGTGCGACCCGTCGGTGTAGGTGTCCGACGTGGTCAGGTGTTGCAGGTTTACAGGTGTTCGTGTTTTCTTTTCCCTCTTGGGAGGGTGGTTGCTCCGGATAGTCTACGGTTGGACGCATTTCTTTACCCTGCTTTATTATTATTATTATTGTTTAGTCGCTAACTTCCCACTTTGCGACAGGGTCCTACAGGGGGGAGAGTTAGGCGACGGTGAGGCCGCGGCAGGAGTTTCTGGGTCTTTGGAGACCCCAAACAGTACTTTCTCTTTTCTTTCGCATTTCATTTACTATTTGTAGACTGTGGTGTTGTTCTCAATACCCTCGTGGGGTCGGTGTGGATGTCGCCATGGTATCTAATGATTTATTTATTTTTCTTTCATCTCTGTTGGCCGCTTTAAGAAAAAAAAAAAGAGCAAACGAAAGAAAAGATTGCGAAAACTGTTTTCAAAACTTGGTTGTCGTGTGGGCACCGTTTTCAGAACCTTGTGGATTTATGGACTGCGAAATAGATTTCAAAACCTAAATGTCGTGTGGGCACTGTTTTCCAAAACCTCTGAGTTTATGTTGCTTTCGAAACGGGTTTTCAAAATCTGGGTGCCGGGTGGGCGCCGTTTCAACAATTGTGGATTTATCCTTTCAAACTGATCGGCCGTGAGATTTATTCAGCATTTGTGAATGTGTGTATGTCTGAAACTGTTGTGATTGAATGGATATCCGTGTTTGGACATTGTACTAGCCGCGACGCCGTGCATATACAGAGGAGACTCTGTCCGTTTGCAGAGTGATTTTGTATATGCGGCGGATCTGGGCACGCGCCGGGGAAGAAGGTTTTTCAAAAAAAAAAAATTTACGCGCCAAACACATTTGGTATCAGAGCCATTCACCAGCCGGAAATGTGAGATGAGTCTCGGCTGAGCCAGGGTTATATAGCGGGTAGAGCGAGGCTCCCCGGCTAATGACCGTCGTGAGTGGAGTGCAGCTCCTCACAAGGTCGGTTAAGGCTAGCGAAACGAGTCTCACATCGCCTGGTGCTTGTGAGTGTGCTTGAGCCTGACGTGGACGTCAGGGCATAAAGGGGGGAAGAATGTGACACCCCCGGAATTTGGATTAGTCATATATATAAATGATATAATAGGACTAAATCTCTTAACCCAGCTATAGCATTTTGGATGGTAGCAAGATCCAAGAGGTTATGAGAGTTAAGCGTGCTAGAGCTAGAGTAGTTCTAGGATGGGTGACCCCCTGGGAAGTGGGGCGTCACATTGCATCTTATCATATTAAGAGTCTGTGATTATACTTTGTGTATCATTATAGCTCAGTTTTTGCAATAATCCTTTATACTAATTTTCTTCTCTTCAATTGATCAATTTCAAAACCTCATGCATAGAACTCTTGATATTGTCTTTATCGTGTTTGATGGTTGAAGTTAGCATGAACTAGAGATCTCACCATCGGTTAAATACTTAATAATTTATTTAATTGATAGCCAATTAAGAGGGAGTTTTTTTTTTTTTTGAAATTGTCATGCTCATAAGATGTGAAAAGAATTACATCCAAAAATGAGTTTGAAAACTACCACCACATGAAGAAAAGAGCTATCACCTCGGTTGTCCGAGCAATATGTGCAATTACCACATGTTTGAAAAGTATAAAGTTTTTTGAATATTTTACTTTTTGATGCTTATAGGGAGATTTGATTTATTTTATCAATTCTTTAATATCTCCGATTTGTTATAATGTGGGATAAATTGAAAGATACTCAAAGAGGAACACTACAACAAAATTAGGTTATAGGGATACATCTTTGTGACACTTTTGTACAAGTGTCCTATCTATATTTCATCTATCTCTAAAATTAGATTATATGGACACATTTTTGGGACACATTACAATAATGTGTCTCTATACACCCTAGTGACTGCATATATAGCGACACCAATTATAAGTGTCGGTATTTTGCTAGCGGCACTTTTTTCAGATTTTAAAAATACTTAAAAATATCGTTATAGCATAGTATTGTTGTAGTGGAAAAATACTCAAAGAGCCACTCCCTAGGTTTTACGACATAATTCAATTATAATCTTATTAGGGATTTCAAATATTTTTTGATCTCTTGGTCTCATAATTTCTTATTACTTGATGATTCTAGTAAACTCATTATTCATTAAATCATGTTTGATGTCTTGAAATTAGTCAATTTAAGATTTTAAAATTTTTTATAAATTTTTATTTCACAATTTGGATCTTATTTCATCTAGTGCTTTATGTTTAGATATTACTACTGCTAGTTTAGATGCATTCTTTACCTTGCTTAACATTACGCATTTCTACCACATGAAGCTCTGGGTTTATATATATAGTCCGCATAACCATGCTGAGATGACGAAAAAGAAAGATCTGTCTTTGGAAAAGGGAAAATGTCACATTGAAGAATAGGCTACATCTGAGGGGGATTATTCTTGAGAAAATATTGTAACCCCTCCAAACTCAGCAACTTTATTCGGGACAACGACCTGAGCCAAATTTTTTTAAAAATAACAACTTCAGTCTATATATTCTCTTGTGCCATCACACTGCATTGTTTTAATTGCATATTTTGCATCTTGATTTTTATGTTTTTACCACTTATTTTGCCTATGTCACATGGGACATTAAGGTAGCATACAAATCCTTGTTTTAGTTTTGATTGCATCTTATCATATTAAGAGATTGTGATTATACTTTGTGTATCATTATAGCTCAGTTTTTGCAATAATCCTTTATACTAATTTTCTTCTCTTCAATTGATCAATTTCAAAACCTCATGCATAGAACTCTTTATATTGTCATTATCGTATTTGATGGTTGAAGTTAGCATGAACTAGAGATCTCATCATCGGTTGAATACTTAATAATTTATTTAATTGGTAGCCAATTAAGGGAGAGTTTTTTTTTTGAAATTGTCATGCTCATAAGCTATGGAAAGAGTTATATACAAAAATGAGTATGAAAACTATCACCACATGAAAGAAAGAGCTATCATCTCGGTTGTCCGAGCAGTATGAGCAACTACCACATGTTTGAAAAATGTAAAGTTTTTGAATATTTTATTTTTGATACTTTAAGGGAGATTTGATTTATTTTATCAATTCTTTGATATCTCCGGTTTGTTATAAGGTGGGACAAATTGAAAGATACTCAAAGAGCCACTCCTTAGGTTTTACGGCATAATTCAATTATAATCTTATTGGGGATTTCAAACATTTTTTGATCTCTTGATCTCATAATTTATGATAACTTGATGATTTGAGTAAACTCATTATTTATTAAATCATGTTTAATGTCTTGAAATTAGTCAATTTAAGATTTTAAATTTTTTTATAAATTTTTATTTCATAATTTTTTTAAAAAAATATTATAATCTGAATTCTTTTGATGTAATACAGCGCATTTTATTTAAAGCTAAGGTGTTTCAATGCTTACATAATTTTTCTGAATTTTCTAGATTTATTTTAAAAAAATTCTAAAGAAAAAAAAAAGAGGATGGAGTCCTAACCTTGTTAGAAAGTTCGGATCCCGAACGCGGATTTTTCCTACGCGAAGAAAGTCCGAACTTTTTCTCGAGAAGGTCCGAACCTTCCGCTCGACTAGGTTTTAAACGATTCTCATTATTCAGTGCATCTCTAAGCTTCTTTTTCTCCTCTACTTTCTCTCTCTAAAACTTTTGAGCTTCCTCTTGCTTCCAAACATATTGTAACTCATCATTACATCAAAATCCTGTTTTTCTTGAAAAACCCTAGTTTTTCCATTCCGAGTCGTTTTTCTATGAAATTTCTTGTTATTTTTTATTTTTCCTTGGGATTTCTTGCATAGGGGGCACCTCTTTACTGTTTAACATGGTTATATCTGCATTTAATCCGGTTTGTGGTCATGGATCTGAAGAATTTTAATTTTTGGATTTTTTCCTCCAAATTTTTGAAATTTGAATTTTATCTACTTTTGACGAAATTTTTCTATTTTTTTTCTTTACACTTTGCTCATTCATGGCTCAAGGGATGTCTAGATGTGATTTTTCAATTTTTTAAAAAATTTGTTAACTCTTCTCTGATTTTTCTTGGATAAACAAAGGACATTTGAAGGTGAGGTTTGATCTTGAAAATATTTTCATCGTGGCTATTGGTTCTTGTCATACTCATGGTTGGCGGTGGAGGTTTCGGATGACGCAAGAAGACGCACGCGTCTAAGCGTTCTCGTGCGATAGAGAACGATGTAAATGAGTATCAAGTCTCAAGCGACTCCGAAACTGAGTATGAGGAATGGGATCAGACGATCGAAACTGCCCATGCATCTCTGAATGGAAAGGCACCGACCATTTCGAGTGCACCTAGCAAGAAAAATCCACCTCGGCAAAAGAAGAAGACTGGGGGTATTCACATTGAAAACCACTTTCTGCTGCGGCAGGCGCTGATGAGAATATCGTTCAGATTGATACCGTCCGGACGAAGGCATTCGAGAAGCGTCTGTGTATTGGTGAATGACATGTCAATGTGGGTGAACTCCTTGAGTGATCTGCGTCCTTTGCACTACTCTATGATCAAGGGAGTCTCGCGCAGATTTGTCAATTTCTTGAGCAATCCGATTTTTGTCCATATCTCATTCGCACTTTCTACTTATGTGCGGGGCATTTGAAGGACGATACTGGTGGGCCGTATGAGTTTAAAACCATCGCACGCAATGTGTCGATGAAAATTACTCCCCAAACGATTGCTAATGCATTGGGCATGGAGGCACACGTCGTCGGTCTGCCCTATACTCAAGGTCACGCGTTGACGGCTTTTACTTGGCGCAAAGTTGTGGATGGTGTCTGTCTGCCACACACGGTATCTGCTCGGAACTTGGTTTTTTCAAAGGAATTGCGGCAGGAGTATCATTTTCTCAACTTCATTGTGTGCTACAACATTCTCCTAACTATGCAAATGAAAGTAGTTCGTTGGAAACAGCTACTATATATGTATCTTGCAAGACATCCGATGGAGGCCATGGGGCTCAACTTGAACATTCCATACATTGTGTTGTCAAGGATGACTAGGGATATGAAGACACCACATCCGAGAGAGCGTTTACCGTTTCCGTTGATCATTATGCGGATTCTTCGTGCTCACAAGATAAATACATGATCTACTAATTATCAGCATAGTTTGGGTACGTTCAATGAGCCAACAGTCATCGAATGTCTTCCCCGACCAGTTGAGGATGTTCCACCTGCTCCATCTGCACCACCAGCTTAGCGTGCTTTCGATAGTTCTCATCCTCCCACTGACACATCTGAGGATGATGCTTCTGTCACATCCATCTATCGAGAGAAGCAGCGTTTATCTTCATAACAGGAATGAATCTCTTCAAAGCTACAACAAATCTCCTCGGTACAAACGACACTTGGTACCGAGCAGTGCAAGCTAAATAAAAAGATTAGTAGGTTGTCACGACTCGTGCAAGAAATTTTCGACAAGATCAACTGCTGCAGTGTCGACCTTTCTCCTCCTAGTATGGATTTGGACTGGGAGTTTGTTTAGGCTTCATGATTTTCTTTTTGATCATGCATCCATTTCTTTTTCCTTTGCATATAGTTTCATGCTCCTCCCTTAGGTTACTTTTTGACTTTTTGTGACAAAATTGGGGAGATGTTTAGTGAGATGAGAGATTAATTTTTGTATTATCTAACTTACTCTAACTCTCTAACTCTCTACTTCTAATGGTTAAACTCAGTCTATCTCTTTGTATGTTTTCTTAGTTTATAATTCTTGTGATTTTAATGACATTTTTGTCAAGAATTTTTGTTTTGAAAAGAATACAAGACTTCAAGACTCCTAATAGTATCTAAGTTATAAAGTTTGGTTTAGGAGTATTTTGTGTATCTTATTTTTCTTGGATCGATCATACGTAGAAATTATTGTTTGGTGATTACAACAAATTTCTATTTCCTTTGTGTATTTTGAGTATGTGTATTTTGTCACGAAATCGACAAAGGGAGAGATTGTTACGACATAGATTGGCAGATTTCGCAAAATTATTAGTCTTGAAGGTTGAAGATAAAAACTCGGAAAAGAAGAATAGAAGATTGAAGTTGAAGAAGACTTGACAATACGAGAAAAAGATCCACATCACTCAGGTTTGGTTTAAACAACATTAATGGTAGTTTATTTGTAATTCAATTGTTTAGAAGCATTTAGGATATGTTATAATTGTATAAAAATCAAAACTGCATACTTCGAGTGTTCAGAGTCTGGACTTTTGAAGAAAAGAACGGACCCCGAAGTTATCTTACATATTTGTCGCAAAAAGTTCGGACCTTTTGGGAAAAGTCCAGACCCCAAACGTAGAAATCTTTTTACGCATAAAAAGTCCAGACCTTTGGAGAAAAAGTCCGAACCCCCAACCGCTTTCCTGCTTTGTGACGCCCCACTTCCCAGGGGGTCACCCATCCTAAAACTACTCTAGCTCTAGCACGCTTAACTCTCATGTTCCTCTTAGATCTTGCTACCATCCAAAATGCTATAGCCGAGTTAGAGATTTAGTCCTATTATATCATTTATATATAGGACTAATCCAAATTCCGGGGGTGTCACATTCTTCCCCCCTTTAAGCCCTGACGTCCACGTCAGGCTCAAGCACACTCACAAGCATCAGGCGATGTGAGACTCGTCTCGCTAGCCTTAGCCGACCTTGTAGGGAGCTGCACTCCACCTACAACGGTCATTAGCCGGGGAGCCACACTCTACCCGCTATATAACCCTGGCTCAGCCGAGACTCATCTCACATTTCCGGCTGGTGAATGTCTCTGATACCAACTGTGACACCCCACTTCCCAGAGGGTCACCCATCCTAGAACTACTCTAGCTCTAGCACGCTTAACTCTCATGTTCCTCTTGGATCTTGCTACCATCCAAAATGCTATAGCCGAGTTAGAGATTTAGTCCTATTATATCATTTATATATAGGACTAATCCAAATTCCGGGGGTGTCACATGCTTCACGCAAGAAAAGTCCAAACTGTCGAGAATAAATTCGGACCAGAAGTTACTGTGCAACTTCAAAGTCCGGACCCTATAAAAAAAGTCCTAACCTTAACAATGGGATGACTTTCCAAATACGCAGTTTTTTATTTCTATTTTGATTCTAATTGTTTCTTACCCTATAAATAAACACCTGGGATGCTTATGAATAAATTGAAGAAAAGTGAAACACTTTCTAATCTTTAAATTCTTCTTTTAACTTCTTGATCGTCTTCTTCGATCAAGACTTCTTCGTCAATTTGATTCATGAGTTTTTAACTCGTTCTTTCTTTTAAGAATCAAATTGATGAATGTTTAGAAGTTATTGCTTTCTCATATATAATTCTCTAGGCATCTAAATCACCACCAACTATTTCAATGAGTTCCAGAATGAACATCGGCGCGTGGATTCGCGTGAATGCCGAGGAGTCGGTGGAGACTTCATGGATTTGAAGTTGGCTGCGATTCGTGGATTCGAGACGTGTTGTGCACCAGTGAAAGAGATCTACTTTGAGCATACGGTAAAGGTTGAGTCGTGGTGTAGCGTAATTACATTGTACGTGTTTTCATCTTAGTGGATTTTTCGTGTGATCGGTTCTATGAATTTTTTTACTCCAAGAGGAGTTTTCCCACGTAAAATATTGGCGTGTTGATTTACGCAAGAAAAGTACAGACTGTCGAGAATAAGTTCGGACCTTGAAGTTACTGTGCAACTTCAAAGTCCGAACCATATCAAAAAGGTCCGGACCTTGACCAAGGGATGACTTTCCAAATATACAGTTTTTTATTTCTATTTTGATTCTAATTGCTTCTAACCCTATAAATAAACACCTGGGATTCTTATGAATGAATTGAAGAAGTGAGAAACACTTTCTAATCTTTAAATTCTTCTTTTAACTTCTTGATCGTCTTCTTCGATCAAGACTTCTTCGTCAATTTGATTCATGAGTTTTTAACTTGTTCTTTCTTTTAAGAATCAAATTGATGAATGTTTAGAAGGTATTGCTTTCTCATATATAATTCTCTAAGCATCTAAATCACCACCACCTATTTCAACGAGTTCCGGGAGGAGCGTCGGCGCTTGGATTCGCGTGAAGGCCGAGGAGTCAGTGGAGACTTTGTGGATTCGAAGTTGGATGCAATTCCTGGATTCGAGACGTGTTGTGGACCAGCGAAGGAGATCTACTTTGAACGTATGGTGAAGGTTGAGTCGTGGTGTAGCGTAATTACCTTGTATGTGTTTTTATCTTAGTGGATTTGTCACGCCCCGGGGATCTTCTGTAAATAAGTTTTAAGGAATAAGACCAGCGGAAAAAGGTAGATCTTTTTTCTTTTAAAGACACCCCGAGACGCGCACAAACCCGCCACAAATATAGATAACTTTCTGTTCACGCGGACAGAACCTCCACTGTATTTGCACGGCGTCGCACATAGTACAGTCTCACAACCATCCAATTCCAACTCACATGCATACACCGCATTCATAAAGGATGCACATACAGCTAAATGATCCTTAAACATGATGTTTTAATGCTCTACAACGTCCTTATCGCAGATGATGCAATGCACAGATCACCAACCATTCCTATTCTTTTGAAAGTGTCTCCCACACGGAAACTTTATTTGAAATCTACGAGTGCGATGAAAACCAAAAATTCCTTTAAAAACGGTTTTCCACACGAAAATATAATCCTTTGAAAACCGACTACCACGAGGGGTAGAAAATATTTTTACATAAAACCACAAAATCATAAAGTCAGGGTTCACTTATTAAATCATCATGTTGTTAATTCAATCAAATAGTAAGACTCACTGAACCACCACGTCTAAACTCAATAACAAGTAAATAAATGATAAGGGAAAAGTAGACTGCAAGGTACAGAAAGAAACTCTCGAGAAAGCTCTCTAGCTCTATCGTCGCCTCACATACCGTCCCGACCGTCACCTCCCGCAGTACCTGCAATTAGGGGGTAGTGAGAAACCATCTAGGGTCTCCCAGTGGGTACCGCAAGCTGACGAAGGCGAGTTGCACTCACTGGTAGCTGAAAGATAATAATAAGGGGTAAACAGTAATACTACAGTAGCATGCTATAACAGGAAATGAAAGATGGTAATGTAAACAACTGTAGCTACCGTAATACTATGAATGCATCAACCGGGCCAACGGTCCAACAATAAAACCCAATCCACCACCATGTTGGTCGAAAGTCCTCAGGCAACCCACCATATTGGTCAAGAGACCTCAGGCAAATGTCACGCTATGCTCAACCTGGCATATAACCCTAACAGTGACCGCATCGGGCTCACGGGTCGGAAGTACGACCACTTCTCCGAAAAAGAACACCCTCTTGCGGTGGATCAGACCGCTGGTGTACGCGAAATGCGCAAAACATGCTATGACGATCGATGCAACATGATCAGAAGCCAACTACCAGCAAATAGCCAATGATAAGTCTCAAGTAACGTACCGACCAAACAGGTCAACTGAATATGATGATAACATCCAATCAAGTACCGCTCTACTACTAAGTCATGATGAATGTAAACAGAATACCCGTAGAGCAATCAAGTGTGAAGTCAGACGGTGCTACGTGCTCAACATGCAACGTGTGTATAATGCGTAAAAAGAGTAAGATGGAACATCACCGAGCTAGCACCACTGTACCGACTCCGGGTCGAAGTTCCCACCTGATTCAGCGAAGCCCCTAACTCCCGCGATGCTCCTGCTCACCGACTGTACCTGCACAAGATCTACCGAGTCAAGATTGACTTCTACGACTCAACAACACCCAAAACCGACAAAAGAAACAGATCGTACACCGGACCTCCGGAACCCACCGGAAAATCCCGGGACACCCCCGGTGTGACAGCCCCGGAATGTGTATTAGTCCTATATATAAATGATATAATAGGACTAAATCTCTTAACCCGGCTATAGCATTTTGGATGGTAGCAATCGTCAGAGCCTCCCCTTGATCCATCGTCGTCGCGCAGTCGTCAGAGCCTTCACCACTACGGCTCTGACGACTGTGCGACGACGATGGATCAAGGGGAGAAGGAAGAGGTGGGTTCTTGGTCCAGGCGGCTGGGGAGAGGATGAAGTGGGTTCCTGGTCCAGGCGGCTGGGGAGAGGAAGAAGTGGTCTACTAATTTAATTAGGGTAAAAGTAGCCCTAATAAGATTCTAATTAGTATACCCCTCTCACTCCACCTTTGAGATAATCCCAACCAAGCCCCCAAGCAAAGAGACTCAAACTTCAGACCCAAACTTTCAAAATCAAATTTCAAGATTCAAATTTGAAAATTAAAATTACAGATATTATAGGATTTTTTGTGTGATCGGTCCTATAGATTTTTTACTTCGAGAGGAGTTTTCCCATGTAAAATATTGGCGTATTGATTTAATTTTCACATTTATTTTTATTTACGCCAAGATTGTGTGTTTTATCATTTACACCTGTTGAACCCCCACCCCCTCCCCCCCCCCCCCCCCCCTTCCCTCTCTAGGTATAGTTTTACCTATTTATATTCTAGGCTTTCATAGCTTACAAAAGGTAGTGGAAATCTCAAGCACCCCCTGTAACAAGTCAGCATCCGGCATAATTTTCTAGAAAACACACCTACCCCCAAACGGACTACTACTGTAACCCCCGGGTAAAAATAACCTACCTTCAGCCGACGACCTGAAGTTATCCTATCATGCCCCAAGGTCGAACTGCGATCCGAACTCGCCAACTGATCCGCCACCTATACGGGAAGCCCCGCATAGGCGAAGCGTCTAACCTGCAAAGGATAGTATCTATGAAGATAAACAAATATATCAGAGCTAAAAAGAAACTGTCATAACTAAAACATAATCCACTGTACATCTGAAACACTTCCAAAATACATAGTCATTTCCCAGAAAGCATAAAATAAAGTATAATAAAATACTCAGACCATACAGTAAAACAACTCCAAAGTAATCACCGTATGGGACGACTAAGTCCAAGTACACTCAGGTAGGGATCTAACTCGCGACTCCCTTATCTCGATCAAGAGTGGCTGCCAGCGGAGGAACAGATGCAAAAATCTCTACAAAAAGGTCGCCAATAGCAGGTGTGAGAACTATATAAAGAAAGTAGTCCTCAGTGGGTACCGTCACCAAGACCGACGATCTACCCACTAGGTCTACTAGAGGCATAAGTAAACTACCGCTAAACAACAGAAATGTGAAAGCGGAAATGAAACTACAGCTACTATACCTCTAACTACTATGCTCAAGAAAAGGGAGAAAGTAACTGCATCTATCTCACAAAAACGTTCATAGTCAACCCAATTTCACTGACTACAACTACAGGTCCAATCAAACCTGCTCCCACCTACTACCATTACATCCACGAAGGACTGGAATTACATAAGGCACCTAAACAGGCTACATCGACATCATGTAGAAAAACGGGCCTAGCTCCGGAGCGGCACTCGAGGGGCGCGACCCCACCGAGGAAAGTTGCGCATCTCAATCGAGCTCAATATGGCTCATGCAAGCTATAGTCCAAATCTAATGATCAACCAGATCAACTAACTCATATCTCTCAGCATGCCCAAGCAATCGGATGGAACACTTAACAGCCCAGGACCACCGTCAACCCGAACGGCTCCCAACACTAGAACACAGTCTATATACTGCTGTAAAAATCCACTCGGCCCCCAAGCACAAGCGTAAATGCAACCTACATTAACCCGACCATTCACAACCCTCTACCCAGGGTGTTAAAAATATAAAAATGATGAACATATACAAACACGGTATAGATATTTAATCGAGTGTCCAAATGTAGGTAAAAATATTATTTTAACAGTTTTTCTAGTGTCAACTACTCTCTATTTTGCATCAAAAATATCTAGGGGTCCAAATATAATTTTCTACTATTTTTCAGGCAATATTAGATTCAACAGAAAATTCTAATTTTACTCCTGTTAAGGAATTTGTATTAGCGTATTTCGTGAAGTGTTTTAAGTCTTGAAGATTGAAGATGATGAATTGTGGATCATATACATCAATCTCAAGAAGAATGAATTCAAAAGGATCAGGTACGTTTAATTAAATAATTTTGGTGATTCGAATACATTCTTGTAGTTTAGAAACACTTGGAAGATTTTTCATTACATAAAAATCAAAAACTGGACAAGTTGGATGTTCAGGATCCGGATCAGACCATTCCAGTTTGGACCCCGAACATAGTTTAGTTCATGCGGAATTCCAATCTGGAACAGCCTTTGCTCAGTCCGGACCCCGAACTATGTGTTTTCTGAAATCGTATGAACAGTCCGGATTAGAGAATTCCAGTCCGGACCCCGAACTTGTTTTTCTGGAAAAGTTCTGTCTAAAGACGATAGTCCGGATCAGATTTAATCCAGTCCGGACCGCCGAGCGGGAAAATTCCAGATAAGGTAGTTTTTGATTCTTATCTCTTTTCAAAGGTCTCTAGCCTATAAATAAACCCTAATTTCACATCTTGGGTAACCGAGAAAAAGAATTAAAATGAAGATAATCAAAGTCCACATATAGAGAAGAAAGAAAAACATGATCTATCATATGTTTCTTCGTCTATATTGATCAATTTGATTCTAGGGTTTCCAAACTCCTATTTCTTGTAGAATCAAATTGAAGAATACTTAGATGGTGTTTTCTTATCTATCTTTGTTCTAAGTATTCGGCGGATTATCATCACCAACAAAACAACGATTTTACCAAGAATCGACGCGTGGATTCGCGTGGCCTTGTGGATTCAAGGTGCTACCGCTTTCGTGGATTCGGAGCGAGGTACGTTCGTGTGATCGATACGTACTACATTGGTGAAGACCGTGGATTTGGTTGGACGTCGTGGATTCGACGTTGGACTTCGTGGATTCGAAGTTGGACGCAAATCGTGAGGCGCGTTGTGGAGCGAGTGGAGAAAATCAACTAGGAGCGTATGAAAAAGGTTGAGTCGTAGGGTTACGGTAAATCACCTTATACGTGTTTAATCTTAGTGGACTTCGCTGTGTTATCGGTCCCGTGGTTTTTTACTCCTGTGACAGAGTTTTCCACGTAAAATCTTGTGTATTTATTTATTTTCCGCATTAGGTTATTTTTTACGCAGCGATTTGGTGTGTTTATTATTTACACCTTTCACCCCCGCTCTAGGTGGTTTTTCCCCTATTCAGATCCATATTTACATAACCCACAAGTGGTATCGGAGCGGGAATAGGGTTGTAAACAATGGTTGAAGGTAGAAACATCAATAGACCACCGTTCTTCGATGTAACAAATTATGCCTACTGGAAAGTACGCATGAGAGCATTTTTAATTTTCATCGATGAACGGGTTTGGCAATCAATTGAGTTTGGATGGACAAATCCTACTGAGATTATTGCCGATGTTGTCACCATCGAACCTAGGTCGAAGTGGACTAAGGAAGAAATTGATGAATCTTCTTACAACGGCAAAGGAATTAATGCTTTATTTAATGCTTTCTCGCAAACTGAGTTCTCTCGCGTCTCGGCATGTGAGA
Organism: Tillandsia leiboldiana; assembly: GCA_029204045.2. Classification (NCBI taxonomy): domain Eukaryota; kingdom Viridiplantae; phylum Streptophyta; class Magnoliopsida; order Poales; family Bromeliaceae; genus Tillandsia; species Tillandsia leiboldiana. The sequence goes on from CM055062.1 coordinate 11,124,258, forward strand.
CTGCGAAAGAAATTTGGGATACTCTACAAGTTACACATGAGGGTACAAGTTTAGTGAAGATTCAAAAACTGCAAATGCTTACGAGCAAGTTTGACTCTATTCATATGGCAGAAAATGAATCGTTCACAGATTATTATACACGATTACAAGATATCGTTAATATATGTGCTAACTTGGGAGAGAAAATTTAAGAATCTAAAGTTGTAAGAAAGATTTTGAGAACTCTTCCTGAAAGATTTCACCCTAAGATCGCAGCCATTGAAACAGTAAAACACCCGGACAAAATCAAGGTAGAAGAATTAGTTGGTGCACTTCAAACATATGAAATGACTTTTCCTACTAACTATTCTTCTGGAAAGCCTTCCTCTTCTTCTAAGTCTTCAGGTTTTGCATTGAAATCAACAAAAGAAGAAGACGCGGATTCATCCTCCTCAGACGCTGATGATAATCTATCCATGGAGGATTTCGAGAAACAAATTGCATTCTTGACAAGGAAATTTCGCCGAAGCTTTCGAAGGAGAAATTCAAGCAAGCCATCATCCTTCGTTAAGTCCAAGAAAGGCAAAGAAAATTCAAGCTTTAAATCAAGAAAGCAAGAGGGTTCTTCAAAGGACAAGAAGAACACCGAGGGACAAATCCAGTGCTTCAAATGCCGAGGTTATGGCCATATCTCAACGGAGTGTCCCAACAAGAATCCGTCAAAGAAGAAGGCTATGCAAGCCATCACATGGGATGACACTTCCTCTTCTGATGAGTCATCTTCCAGTGATGAGGATAACAACGCCACAGCATTCATTGCGTCCACAACTTCACCTTTCGTGTGTTTTTCAATGACCTCCTCTGGTTCATTATCCATCTCCTCCTTGAATGAAAAAACTGCAACGGAAGATGAACCGAGCGATTCCGAAGGTGAAGACTTTGCTTCTGCCTACCATAAATTATTGAAGGATTCTAAGAAATTGGCAAAGCATAACAAGAGTTTGAGAAGAAGGTTGTGGGATCTTGAAAAACAAGCTAAAAATGCAACTTCTCTCTCGAACGCTCTTGAACAGGAAAGGGATAGTTTGGTCAAAATAAATGTTTCCCTTCAAGAGAAGAATGAGCATTTTAAGAAGGAACATGGTAAATTAGTTGATAATGCAAATCACTTCTTGAAGCTCCACTCCGAGGCTCAACAAGAAAAATTGGAGATGACGAAGACCATATTCCAACTTAAGGAAGATTTGAAGCGATTCTCTTCTGGAAGGAGCAAGTTGGATAAATTGCTTGGTCTTGGTCAATCGAATCATTTGGGTCTTGGATACGATCGAACTGGTGAGGGTCCAAGTTCGAGTAAGACTGTTTTTGTGCCGCAGTCGGTTTGTCCTCCTCCGACGAAAATCATCGCATCCAACGTCAACAAGTCTACCTCAATTCGGTCAGGATCAAATCCTTCCAAGGTATGTTTTCGTTGTGGTTTTGCAGGGCACATAAGATGAAATTGCAAGTTTGGAGTCAAGCGGACAAATCAAGCAAAACTTGCAACAACTACCAACAAGTTTGTCCACCAAAATTTTCGCAAGAACCATCCAAAGGTGAAGAGTAATGGTAGTACACCCCACAAGACGACATCATCATGGATTCCAAAGAAAAGTGATCAAATGTGTTGGGTTATATGTAATACGGATCTAAATAGGAAAAAAAACACCTAGAGGGGGGTGAATAGGTGTAAACGTATAAACACTCAAAAATCGTTGCGATAAAAAACCCAATGCGGAAATAAAAATAATACGCAAGATTTTTACGTGGAAAACTCCATCACCGGAGTAAAAAACCACGGGACCGATAACACGGCAGAAATCCACTAGAATTAAAACACGTACAAGGTGATTTACCGTACACAATTACGACTCAACCTTTTCCATACGCTCCTAGAGGATCTTCTCCGCTCGCTCCGCGACGCTTCTCGAATCCACGATCTGCGCCCAACGCCGAATCCACGGCGTCCAACGTCGAATCCACGACGTCCGACCGAATCCACGGTCTTCACCCAATAGCACCCTTCGAATCCACGAACGTGCCTCGCTCCGAATCCACGAGAGCGGTTGAACCTTGAATCCACAAGGACACGCGAATCCACGCGCCGATTTTTGGGGTAAATCGTTGTTTTTGGGTGGTGATGATCCGCCGAATACTTAGATCAAAGATAGATCGGAAATACCATCTAAGTATTCATTAGTTTGATTCAACTCAAGATGTGAGTATGAAAACCTAGAATCAAACTAATCAATATAGATGAAGAAACATAGAGTATTCTCTAATGATTTCCTTTCTTCTCTATATGTGGATCTAGAGGCGTAAATATGAAAATGACGGCTATTTTTATTTTCGGCCTCTTTTGGATTCACCCTAGAAGAAGAGTCATAGGGTCTATTTATAGGTTAGAAACCCTAGGAAGGAGATAGAAATCAAAAACCTAACATTTCTGGAGATTTTACGGACGGCGATCCGGATCGGATTAGCTGTGATCCGGATCGTCGTAACGAGTCAGACAATACCAGAAAAACGAAGGTTCGGGATCCGGATCGAAGTGCTTGATCCGGATCGTTCATACAGTTCACCAAACATCAACGTTCGGGATCCGGATTGCGAAGCCTGATCCGGATCGTTCAAGGAAGATGGTAAACTCAGTGTTCGGGATCCGGATCAAGAGAGGCTACGATCCGGATTGAACTGGTGTATGAACGAACCACCTTCGGGATCCGGATCGAACAACCTGATCCGGATCCTGAACATGTCCCAAGTCCAGTTTTTGATTTTTATGCAATGAAAGATTCTTCCAAGTGTTTCTACACTACAAGAAGTATTCGGATCACACAAAATCTTTAGTAAAACATACCTGATCCTTTTGAATTCTTCTTTCTTGAGATTGAGTTAAATGATCCAACTTTCTTCACCTTCAATCTTCAAGACTTGAGACTTTCACGAAACTACGCCAACTCAAATTCCGTAACAATCTCCCCCTTTGGCGGTTTCGTGACAAAACACAGATCCACTAAAGAAAATTCAAAAAGATATTTTTGTTGCTATCACCATACAACAAAAATTTACAATGAAGATCCAAAAATTTAAAAACATGGGATAAACTCCTAAAACAGACTCTAGACTTAGACATCTGTACTCTCTGCACAAAGAAATCATTCTTGACAAAAAGAGATCGTTAGATACCTCAAGAATATTTAGCATACAAAACCTAGTACAGACATAGAGTTTATCTGATCATCATGACATTTGAGAATTCAGATATGTAAGAGAATCATAGTCAAAAACCAACATATCTTCTATGCAATTAAAAACCAAATGTCACAAAAGGTTAGTCCAACATCAACTTGTTAGTCATATTACATGCCCAAATAGTTAGTCGAGACATGCAAACAATCACAAGATGAAAACCAAAGTTGAAGTTGAAGTGATACTTACCTTGATGTATACAAAATCTTCATCAGCAAGATTTTCACAATCATTGTTCAAGATCCCTTGATGTTCACTTACCTTGATGTTCATTCACATCATCATTGTTCATCATTGATGTATACAAGATCACAATTTTCACAATATCATTGTTCAAGTTCTCTAAACTCTCTCCCCCTTTTTGTCACAAACAAAGCCAAAGTTACCAAAAAAAAAAAAATGAAGGAGAGTTAAAAAAAATATCAACGAAAATGTTCCGAAAGTTTAAGAACTAGAACTAAAAGTAAGTCCTAAAAACTGAAAAACCTGCACAAAAAGATTAAAAATCTGCAAAAGAATAAAAAGAAGGAATCAGTCATCAGATTCGGAGTCATCAGAGCTCGTGCAGCCCATCTTTGAGAACATCTTTTTCACCAGCTTGTTCATAGAATTGATCTTCTTAGTTAAGGTAATGTGAGCTGCCGTGATGAGCTCGAGCTCATTGGAGATTCTCGTCTGTGCCTTCGAGATCTGTTCCTGCTCAACCGATAATCGTTGTTGTTCTTTGTAGATGGATAAGACTGATGCTTCATCCGCTGGTGTGGGTGCTGGTTGTGATGGTGACGCGGAAGTGCCGCTACTAGGTTTCGTTCCGCTCGTTGGGACTGGAGTGACATGGGGCAATTTGTGAAGTGACTTCACGACGGTGGACTCATCGATCATGCCCAAACATTGATGATAAGTCGGTGAGGTAATGTCAACCTGAAATTTCTTCAAAATCCTCATTATAATCAGTGGAAATGGAATCCTCTCCGTGGGATGAGGGTGCTCAACATATCTTGTCATTCTATTCCAAATAATGTATGGAATGTTGATATTCAATCCCATTGCCTCAGACGGATGTCCTAAGAGATATAGAAATAGCATTCGATCCCATCTCAAAACTTTCGTCTGCAAATTTGGAAGGATATTGTAACAAGTGATGAAGTTTAGAAATCGGTACTCAAGACGAAGTTCCTTGGATCTGATCGATTTCTCCGTTGATTGCGTTCCTTCCAAACAAATTCCCTTTATAACCATTTGCCACACAGAGTTCGTCAAAACCTTCCCCTTCAAGTAATTCACTCCTGTCTTGCTGGCAGGCATTCCCAAAACCTCGCCAATCAATTGTGGAGTAATTTTGAATCTTGTGCCTTGGATGTTCGTGTAAAATTCCATTGGACCGTTTTCAATTTCACGAAGGTGCCGTGCATTTGTATAGAAGGCCCTTACAAGATGCAGACAGTATCCAAGCACTTCTGGAAATCGACAAACTTGAATAAGGTTTGCTTGTTCAATTAGAACGCCAAACTCAGGAGAGTGATCTCGTAGAGCCTCTATATTGACATGTCTCTCACCAATGCATTCACGATTCTCAAATGCCCTTAGGCGATCCGAATTAACGAACACTTGTTCCTCCCGAGGTGGAGAATCCGGAATAATCGGTTCGTTAGCCATGAAACCTCGTGCTCGTCCAAACCGTCGAGCGAGTCGTTTCCTTTTCACTGAGATGGTTGGTGCAGTCATAGGTGCTTTACCTTTGTCCATGGGTGCTTTTTCTTTCGATGCATCGGACGCCTTTTGTTCAGGCAATGAGTCATCATCATCTGTCAATGCAGTCCAATCTACCTCGTTACAATCTACTTCTGTGTCGCTGATCACAAGAAACTCACCCTTTTGTTGTGTTTTCTTAGCTCTTTTTAACTTATTTGTGGCTCGAGTGTGCACCATAGTGACCAATAAGAGAATGATCCATGAGAATCCCATTGATCCAAGTGCTTTAAGAAGATTAAAATCCTGTGAGCAACAACTCAAGAACACGTGAGAAAATTGTTAATTTTCAAAGATTGAAAAATTGTCACGCCCCGGGGTCGAAACTGCGACCCGGGCCCGCCAAACAGATCCGCCACCTATGCCAACCTGCATAGGCGAAGCGTCCTACCTGCAAGAAAAGTTCTATAACTAAACAGATATCAGAGCTATAAATAAAAATCTGCTGTAACTAAAATCAATCACTGTACAACTGGAAATAAACAACACTGTCTGCCTCCCAAAATAATAATAATAATACAAATCCTCGAGTACAAGCTCTAAACCCAACCGGGAGGTAACTCCAATATATAAACAACAGTGTACAGTCTCTCAATACAAAATATCCTCACTACAATAGTCTCTCAAAAGGGGAAAAAGAAACAGCTAATCTACTGATGATCTCCTCAGAAGGGTACCGCTACTCTCCAACGCCGGGTAGGGATCTAGCTCGCGACTCCCTTGCCACGATCAACAACCGCAGAGTCGGCAACACCTGCTAAGACTCTGCAAAACAAAGGAGAGGAGAAAAAAAAAGGGGAAAAACCCCCAAAGGGTGTGAGAACTACTCCAAAACGGGAGTTCTCAGTGGGTACCACCGCCAGACCCGACGGTCTGCCCACCAAGTCCTCAAGAGATAAAAATTAACCCCAGTCATAAGACTGAAATGAGTAAGCTGAAAACTCTCACAGCTACCCTGCCCCTAACTAAAGGCTAAAAGGGAAGAACCAAACAGTGGTATGCAACCACTAGCACATAAAGTGCACCAACGACCCAATCGAGCTGACTGCCACATCTGGTCCAGTCAACCTGCATCCACCTACAACCACCTCCCAAAGACGGGCAGGAATTACGTAGGGCGTCCAAACGGACTAGCTCGCTATCGAGTAGAGGATCACGCAGGCTATGGTCAAAGTCCCCGCTCTCTCTCTCAGAACGGGTAGAATCAAGATGCTCAACCTCTCACACAGCGGTCAAAGTACTCGCAACAACTCGGGACCACCGTCAACCAGACGGCTTTCAACAATACCAACACTGATCTCAACTCAACTACCAGTCTGCACTCGGCCCCCAGGCACGAGTGTAACCATAAAAGTATTTGACCGAAATAAACTCAATCGAATGAACCGGTATAAAACCCGGCACTGCCTGCTCTGTCCAAATGACCGGAACCCAACACGGTCTGACCGGCACCCGACACGGTCTCACCGGAACCCAACACGGTCTGACCGGAACCCAACACGGTCTGAAGCCTACTCCGGAGCGGCACTCGAGGGGAGCTACCCACACGAGTAAAGCATCTCTGTCATCAACATCAACAGTATCTCGAAACAGCAGGACTTGATCATCAATTCGATCAAAGTGGAAAAACTCAACCACTAAAGAAAGACCCGACCTCAGTCGGATGCAACTAAACGATAAGTGGGAAACTCCATCCACTAAGTAAAACTGATACCCAATCAGGTGCATAGAGAAACATCCGGTCAACCGCCCAATATCCGCGGTTGCCGCAAAGCCCCACAACTAAACCAACCTGTCCCAGACACGAAGTCCTGACTACCCCATCCAGACCCCTGCTCGAACCCGAGCAGCACTGAACACTTGACTAGCAAAAGCGAAGAAAGGAAAAGCATGGTTTCTCCTAAGTCAAGTTCCCATAAATAGTGCAGCAGTAAAAGATGGCCTAACTACATGACCATACAAGCATGCAAATGTCCTCAAGGAAATAAAGGGGGTAAAGCATAATAATAGTTCCTTTAGGAATAAACAACATGCCGGAATCTCAAAACTAGACCTGTCCACAACTCAGGGTTCAACAATAGAATGATCATAATAACTCCTCAGAGTACAAATCCGCACATAGCTACGAAATCCTGTCCCAAGCATAATCCATCACAAGAAAGGCTATGTGCTAACATGGCATGTTACATAATCTCATAGGGTAACATTATCCTAGGTAAGCTTACACTAATCATCACATAGATGTCCAAGTCATGCAAGTCCTCAGTATACCCCATACATACTATTCTTGCAAACATTTATACCAATATCATTAACAAGCTTACCTACTTACCAACATAAACCATGTATCCTAAACATGCATGCATCAGTCATAGAGGGGTGACATCCCCACAAGTGGACTTTACTTGCCGCAACATAAACATTGCCTTAAACAAATACTGATAATAAGCTCACCCACCTGAAGCGCTTAACCCAAGGCAAACCTGAAGTCGGTGAAGTGGGTAGACGCCCGCGGTCCAAAATCTGCCAACATAACACCCACGGTACAAGTCGCGGAAGCCTCGGCTTCAAACAGCTAAAAACACCCCTGGGCACAACAATAACGCTCAACATTACACTTTTATTCCAAAATTAACCAAACATACGCAATCTGAAAATCAGTCCCAAAGCCGCGCATATTTCACCTGCTGCAAGTGCCCAGAAAAATCCAATAAAAATACCACAGTAATCCTCGCGTCGATACCTTCGAAACGAGTACCTGCACGTCCAATTCTGAGCTTCCTACACTGAGAAACAATTCCGACAAGGGAACCACCCCGAATCAAACTACACTCAAAAACTGTAGCAACAATTACTGTTCACAGATAATCTTCACCTTCGAGAAATATTCAGAAAATTCCAATAAAATTTGGGCATATTCCTCGTGATGTGTAGATGCAAATCGCCTCTTGAATCGCCCCAATCCGATGCCTGTGCGCGAAGATATCACCAAAACACCGCGCCGCTGTCCCAGAACTCCGCCCAGAAAAAGGGGTTACAAGATGATCCGAAAGACCCATGAAAAACTCGGAATGGGAAAAACCAGTAAACATGGGAAACATAGCCCTACCTGTCGTGAAGCCAACGGCGCAAGAATCACCGAAAAAGGTGCTCGGGGTAGGCCGGGGGAGTCCTCGCACCAAAACGCGACGAAGAAGACCACAAACGAACGAGCGTCGCGCCGCGCCGTAAAAATAGAAACCTCGATAAGCGTGCCACCAAAAATCCCAAAACTTTGCAGAAAGATGCAGCCAAACACGAGGATCAACTTTGCTGAAGACACTCCAGCGAGAGGAGGCTTGGAAATGGCGGAAAAAGGAGAAGAAGAAGGCTCGGATCGCCTTTTATAGGCTGCAGGAAACAATTGAAGAAATGCCGGATTTGTCCCCATTTTCGGGCGCAGGGGAACTTTCGGGCGCGCACTGTAGCAGCCCGAAAGATCACTGTAGCAGCCCGAAACTTCCCTGGGCCTCCACGTCATCCGCCCAAACAGGCGACAGCACTCCGGACCGTCCACTGCACGACACGTGGCTCGCTGCACAGCCGACACGTGGCACGCACCCAGTCAACGCGTCGCTGCCACGCCCACGTGCGCGCCTGACGCCGCCGCCTGCCACCCTGCCGCGCACAGTAGCCCCACCAATCGGGAACGCCACGTGTCAGGCCACTTTCTAGTGAACCCGGTGCACGAAATCCTGTGGACCGAACCAATGCGAACCTGCCACGTGTCCAAGCCCGGTGCACCGTAAACCATGAGCCATCCCGAAACTGCGTAGACCATCCGCCGTGAACCCACCACTAGGATGATGCCACGTGTCACCCCCGGTCCACCGTGCGCCCCGCACTCCCCCGTGGACCGCGCCCCGCGGACCGGCCCACTCCTGAGCCGCCACGCGTCCAGCCCCCGGTGCACGCCTGCCGCGTGGACCGGGCGGCCCGCGCCTCCGTCCGCCGCGCTGCCTGCGGCCGCTCCGCCGCTGCCGCCGCCGCCGGAAACACTGTTCCGGCGTGAACAGTGTCCGGTGCTCAAAAATGACAAGTGGGTAGTCCGTTTTAACCGTTTTCGCGCGCTGAATCCGAATCCGAAGTCCGATTTGCCAAATTCCAACTCCAAAATTTGCCGAAGGCATCCGGAAAGGTAATCCTTGGTCCAAACTTCGCACAGAGTCCAATTTAAATATCCTTGGCGCGCGAAACCACTTCTGGAGCTCCGACGGAGTCCAATGATCACCCACGTGATCCAAAAGCACACTGAGCCCAACACTAATGCCCAAATGGGGCACAAATCCCACCAACACGCCACATAGGCCTCAGGGTGCTGCAGATGATCCAGTAATCTCGTCGTGGGGATCCAGGTCCTCACATCCTCCCCCACTAAGAAAAGTTTCGTCCTCGAAACTAGTTCAAATCTCCCAAGGGTCCCACATACCACGGGTAGGTATTCCTCAATAACGCCTCCAGCTCCCGAAACATCACTCACTCCCCGTGATTACTCCCCAGCAACAACAACAACAAGTACGGCATGGCCCGACATGCGATTTTCTCATCTCCCGAGCCAGAAATCGCAACGGGCGTCCCTCGTACTCCAACAATCACAGATCTCGGAAGGGCAAGTCAATCACGGGCGAGGGATCCAAAAGCAAAACACTCCTGAGCTGAGACGTGAAACAATACAGAGGCCCCATCAAGAGCCGGGGGAAAACAGAATAACCATCCGCGCAACACGCACTAAACCACCTCCTGGTGTCTACTCAACCCGGACCACCCGAAGTATACCCACAAATTCATCCCATGAGGAAAAAGATCCAATACGCTGGGGTCTTCACTCGGTTACTTCCGATCCAAAATCACCCGAGTGGCCTACTCAACCACGAGCTACCCTCAAAAGGGATCCTCAAGAGACACAAACTCAAGCCACGGTTGGACACTCAACAAGCCAACATAACTCCAACAGATCCACGGGTCGAAAGGATGCCCTGACGGGGACCAAACCGTCAGTGAACGGGAGGGAAAACTGGCTCGAAAGGCGATCAAAATGCGGAGGCTCAAACTCGCGGCCAAAAATCCCAAATCAGCAACAACAATCCGCGAAAATCCCACTCAAGATGCTGAGTAATCAAAACTGATAGCCAAGCAGGCATGGCCTACGCCCAGGTATAACAATCCAAGCTGGTAATAAAGGACGTACAGAAGGCTCAACCGTGGAATCTAAGCTGCCTGCAAAACAGCGGTTCATTCTGCCACAACACTCATAGGGTTGGACTAATAAAGTGTGGACCGAAGATCCACCCACGGTAACTCCACCGCCACAATGGGAGGCATCACCAAAACACACAATTCCATCTCCCAACACAGGAAACACTAGCATTGGCGCTAATACCAGTCACATTATCCATTGGCCATGCTCTCTCGGCACCGCCAAGTCTAGAAGCTCCTCACCTCAAGAATGAAAGTCGGTCTCAGTCAACTTGAATAACATCCCTTGGTCGGGTTCCACCGCCGTCCCTACGGCTCGAACAAAGCGACCCAAGAAGGTATGCTTCTGCAGCTACAACTTGTATCTCAATAACTTGGCATACCACTTCATCCACACGGGCATGGTAGCACATCCACAAAGTGCTCCTCGTGCTCCAAGTCACTCTGGGAGGGAATCAAAATATCCTCCGAAAACACCACTCCCCGTCCGTCCAAGTACAACTGGGACATATAATCCCTCAGATCTTGAAGTCCACAGGCATTCGTCATTCCATTAAGCCTCGCTAACAACTCATAATGCCACCACCGTGTCCAAAACGCCATCTAGGCGAAGTCCTCAGCTATCTAACACCAAGTGGGTACTCGCATCATACACCAACTGCCGGAGTACAACTCCATCAATAAGGTCCTAGATACCATAAAAGGACCCTCACATCCGTGTATCAACGATGTGGCATCACCACCGTATACCAACGGCGTGGCACTAGGTCAAACAGACCCCTCGATCCATCGGACCCTGCAACAGTGCCAAGTCTCGCTCTCAGCTCCACCGGCGATATCCAATGAGGTGCCGTCCCGGTGGCGCGGTTCCTCGAACCACGTCAAACGCAATCTCTATCTCCCTAACCGGCGGCATTACCAACAACTAAGGTGAAATCACACACGGGATCTCGCAGGCAACAGAGATATCTCTGAGTCCCGGTGCCGCCGTAAGCACCTCACACCCTGTCGCTAAAACCAGAGTGCTCTAACAACCTCAACGAGCAAGCCTCCAATTGCCTGTCTTGCCGAAGATCAAGTCCTCTTTTGGCCGCAGTCGAACATCCTGTGGCATAGTGCCCAACAATCTCAAGCATAAGGTCAAAACACCTAATTGCTATAATTCCAATAACTCCACCGGTGTCTCGCGGTCTCGGCCGCACTGGACGTGATCCAAAAGCCTCCTCCACGTGCACAACAACAACAGGAACCTGTACCCCTAGTGCACGTGGTAACAAATCTGCCTCTAACCCATGTAAGAGTGGAGCATGCTCTAACTCCGACTACCGTGGTGAAATCCCACCTGCGACACTCAATCCACTACCGTGGCGCCCTCCAACCGGGCGGCACAGATTCATCCGCTCAAAGCAAGTGGTTGTCGCTCAATCTGCCTGAAATCAGGGCTATCACTAGGAAGCACGACCTCTGTCTCTGATCACAATGAGGCGACGAATAAGGTCCTCTGCAGATAACAAATCCACGCTATCGCTGCGCCGCTCTGATAAAATACCGACGTCGCCTTCGGGGTCCACCCGACCTCTGACATCTCGGGAATTCGTCATCCAAGAAAAGAAAATTAGTCATGCCCCTGCCGGCCAACCTGTCCTCATCATCCGGCGCCAAGCGCCAAAATCCAGAAACTCACCTCTGGCGGCAGATCTCTGCCCAAAGGAACTGCAATGCCATGCTCCATACACTGTGCCTCCTCCAACGAGGCGTCTAAATCTAAAATGGAGGGACTGAATAACAGAAAGGTGCCCTGGCGCAATCCACTCCCAGTCTCATATATCCTATGCGCCTCGTCCCTCGAATCTGGAGCGCGCAGTTCAACAACTGCCTACACTCACAAGCACAGGGAGGCTCTTCAATTAATCACTACATCACCACCAGCCACGACTCTGCCTCCAAGGCTCCAAACTCATCTTACGAGTCGGGTGATGGTTCAACGCCAAACATGGCTCAAAAGGTCGATCATGTCCCACAGCTCACCAGCTGTCAACCCATCCACCCTTGCCTCGGTGCCTCGACACTAAACCGTTGGCACAGAGGGGGGCTACTCAGTTGGCTCCGACAAACTGTGTCACCACCGACCAGCTGCTCCCAGCAGCCGCTGAATCAAGCCTCTGACAATCCTGTCATCTGGGTCAGGTGTTCTCTGACCTCACATCCAGGTATCCGGCCCGTGTATAAACCAACTGCTCAAGCTCAACGCCATGACAGGATGCACACGGGTCAAAACCCAACGTCGGGGAGACACCGCTCGCCACGCACGAAACACAAACAGCAACACAACAAACACTCAGACCCAATCAGCGCAAAGCAGTCTACAAGGCACTGTCCACCCGGTCCACAGCATTATGTGTCTGCAGCCAACATAATCACTGAGGAGAAATAAACATGCCACGATCCTCCTCCGTCACCTCGGGAGAGGTATAAAACTCATCAGCGACTCTCGCAAAAATCACGACTCTCACAAAGTCAACCAAGGGTCAAACCAAAAGCCTAGGGTTTCTAAGCCCACCATCGACCTACAACCTAGGCTCTGATACCACTCTAATCTGTCACGACCGGTTCGGGTCGAAACTGACGACCCGGGCCGTCCAAACAAGATCGCCACCTATGCCAACCTGCATAGGCGAAGCGTCCACCTGCAAGAAAAGTTCTATAATAAACAGATATCAGAGCTATAAATAAAATCTTGCGTCAACTAAAATCATCACTGTACAAACATGGAAATAAACAACACGTCTGCCTCCCAACATAATAATAATAATACCAAATCCTCGAGTACAAGCTCTAAACCCAATACGGGAGGTAACTCCATAATATAAACAACAGTGTACAGTCTCTCAATACAAATATCCTCACTACAATAGTCTCTAAAAGGGAGAAAAAGAAACAGCTAATCTACTGCATGATCTCCTCAGAAGGGTACCGCTACTCTCCAACGCCGGGTAGGGATCTAGCTCGCGACTCCCTCGCCACGATCAACAACCGCAGAGTCGGCAACACCTGCTAAGACTCTGCAAAACAAGGAGAGGAGAAAAAAAAGGGGAAAACCCCCAAGGGTGTGAGAACTACTCCAAAACGGGAGTTCTCAGTGGGTACCACCGCCAGACCCGACGGTCTGCCCACCAAGTCCTCAAGAGACAAAAATTAACCCCAGTCATAAGACTGAAATGAGTAAGCTGAAAACTCTCACAGCTACCCTGCCCCTAACTAAAGGCTAAAAGGGGAGAACCAAACAGTGGTATGCAACCACTAGCACATAAAGTGCACCAACGACCCAATCGAGCTGACTGCCACATCTGGTCCAGTCAAACCTGCATCCACTACAACCACCTCCCAAAGACGGGCAGGAATTACGTAGGCGTCCAAACGGACTAGCTCGCTATCGAGTAGAGGATCATGCAGGCTATGGTCAAAGTCCACGCTCTCTCTCTCAGAACGGGTAGAATCAAGATGCTCAACCTCTCACACAGCGGTCAAAGTACTCGCAACAACTCGGGACCACCGTCAACCAGACGGCTTTCAACAATACACCACTGATCTAAACTCAACTACCAGTCTGCACTCGGCCCCCAGGCACGAGTGTAACCATAAAAGTATTTGACCGAAATAAACTCAATCGAATGAACCGGTATAAAACCCGGCACTGCCTGCTCTGTCCAAATGACCGGAACCCAACACGGTCTGACCGGCACCCGACACGGTCTCACCGGTAACCCACACGGTCTGACCGGAACCCAACACGGTCTGAAGCCTACTCCGGAGCGGCACTCGAGGGGAGCTACCCACACGAGTAAAGCATCTCTGTCATCAAACATCAACAGTATCTCGAAACAGCAGGACTTGATCATCATCGATCAAAGTGGAAAAACTCAACCACTAAGAAAGACCCGACCTCAGTCGGATGCAACTAAACGATAAGTGGGAAACTCCATCCACTAAGTAAAAACTGATACCCAATCAGGTGCAAGAGAAACATCCGGTCAACCGCCCAATATCCGCGGTTGCCGCAAAGCCCCACAACTAAACAAACCTGTCCCAGACACGAAGTCCGGACTACCCCTCCAGACCCCTGCTCGAACCCGAGCAGCACTGAACTTGACTAGCAAAAGCGAAGAAAGGAAAAGCATGGTTTCTCCTAAGTCAAGTTCCATAAATAGTGCAGCAGTAAAAGATGGCCTAACTACATGACCATACAAGCATGCAAATGTCCTCAAGGAAATAAAGGGGGTAAAGCATAATAATAGTTTCCTTTAGGAATAAACAACATGCCGGAATCTCAAACTAGACCTGTCCACAACTCAGGGTTCAACAATAGAATGATCATAATAACTCCTCAGAGTACAAATCCGCACATAGCTACGAAATCCTGTCCCAAGCATAACCACAAGAAAGGCTATGTGCTAACATGGCATGTTACATAATCTCATAGGGTAACATTATCCTAGGTAAGCTTACACTAATCATCACATAGATGTCCAAGTCATGCAAGTCCTCAGTATACCTCATACATACTATTCTTGCAAACATTTATACCAATATCATAACAAGCTTACCTACTTACCAACATAAACATGTATCCTAAACATGCATGCATCAGTCATAGAGGGGTGACATCCCCACAAGTGGACTTTTACTTGCCACAACATAAACATTGCCTTAAACAAATACTGATAATAAGCTCACCCACCTGAAGCGCTTAACCCAAGGCAAACCTGAAGTCGGTGAAGTGGGTAGACGCCCGCGGTCCAAAATCTGCCAACATAACACCCACGGTACAAGTCGCGCAAGCCTCGGCTTCAAACAGCTAAAAACACCCCTGGGCACAACAATACGCTCAACATTACACTTTTATTCCAAAATTAACCAAACATACGCAATCTGAAAATCAGTCCCAAAGCCGCGCATATTTCACCTGCTGCAAGTGCCCAGAAAAATCCAATAAAAATACCACAGTAATCCTCGCGTCGATACCTTCGAAACGAGTACCTGCACGTCCAATTCCGAGCTTCCTACACTGAGAAACAATTCCGACAAGGGAACCACCCCGAATCAAACTACACTCAAAAACTGTAGCAACAATTACTGTTCACAGATAATCTTCACCTTCGAGAAATATTCAGAAAATTCCAATAAAATTTGGGCATATTCCTCGTGATGTGTGTAGATGCAAATCGCCTCTTGAATCGCCCCAATCCGATGCCTGTGCGCGAAGATATCACCAAAACACCGCGCCGCTGTCCCAGAACTCCGCCCAGAAAAAGGGGTTACAAGATGATCCGAAAGACCCATGAAAAACTCGGAATGGGAAAAACCAGAACATGGGAAACATAGCCCTACCTGTCGTGAAGCCAACGGCGCAAGAATCACCGAAAAAGGTGCTCGGGGTAGGCCGGGGGAGTCCTCGCACCAAAACGCGACGAAGAAGACCACAAACGAACGAGCGTCGCGCCGCGCCGTAAAAATAGAAACCTCGATAAGCGTGCCACCAAAAATCCCAAAACTTTGCAGAAAGATGCAGCCAAACTCGAGGATCAACTTTGCTGAAGACACTCCCGCGAGAGAGGAGGCTGGAAATGGCGGAAAAAGGAGAAGAAGGAAGCTCGGATCGCCTTTTATAGGCTGCAGGAAACAATTGAAAAATACCGGATTTGTCCCCATTTTCGGGCGCATGGGAACTTTCGGGCGCGCACTGTAGCAGCCCGAAAGATCACTGTACCAGCCCGAAACTTCCCGGGCCTCCACGTCATCCGCCCCAAACAGGCGACAGCACCTCGGACCGTCCCCACTGCACGGACACGTGGCTCGCTGCACAGCCGACAGTGGCACGCACCCAGTCAAGCGTCGCGCCACGCCACGTGCGCGCCTGACGCCGCCGCCTGCCACCCTGCCGCGCACAGTAGCCCCACCAATCGGGGAACGCCACGTGTCAGCCACTTTCCTAGTGAACCCGGTGCACGAAATCCTGTGGACCGAACCAATGCGAACCTGCCACGTGTCCAAGCCCGGTGCACCGTAAACCATGAGCCATCCCGAAACGCGTAGTAGACCAACCGCCGTGAACCCACCCTAGGTGATGCCACGTGTCACCCCGGTCCACCGTGCGCCCCGCACTCCCCCGTAGACCGCGCGCCCGCGGACGGCCCACTCCTGAGCCGCCACGCGTCCAGCCCCCGGTGCACGCCTGCCGCGTGGACCGGGCGGCCCGCGCCTCCGTCCGCCGCGCTGCCTGCGGCCGCTCCGCCGCTGCCGCCGCCGCCGGAAACACTGTTCTCCGCGTGAACAGTGTCCGGTGCTCAAAAATGACAAGTGGGTAGTCCGTTTTAACCGTTTTCGCGCGCTGAATCCGAATCCGAAGTCCATTTGCAAAATTCCAACTCCAAAATTTGCCGAAGGCATCCGGAAAGGTAATCCTTGGTCCAAACTTCGCACAGAGTCCAATTTAAATATCCTTGGCGCGCGAAACCACTTCTGGAGCTCCGACGGAGTCCAATGATCACCCACGTGATCCAAAACACACTGAGCCCAACACTAATGCCCAAATGGGGCACAAATCCCACCAACACGACACATAGGCCTCAGGGTGCTGTAGATGATCCAGTAATTCGTCGTGGGGATCCAGGTCCTCACAAAAATTGTAAGCCAAACAATCATAATATGTAGAGAGACTAAGAATCAAATTAGTTTTGCAAAAGGACTTTTTAAAAAATAGATCCAATTGGCATGATTTTCGAAAATCCTTATTATATGCCCTAAAACCGAATTATTTTAGAAATTCGAACCTAAAAATCCGTTAATCAGGAGAAATACCTAGCATATAATCAAAACTAATCACCCAGAGTCTTATTTCAAAAGAAATTTGATCAAAAACCATCCCCAAACAAAGT
>CM055062.1:11141546-11214683 GCA_029204045.2 Tillandsia leiboldiana
TCCCGGTGCCGCCGTAACACCTCCACACCCGTCGCAAAACCAGAGTGCTCCTAACAACCTCAACGAGCAAGCTCCAAGTGCCTGTCTGCCGCAGATCAGTCCTCTTTTGCCGCACTCGAACATCCGGTGGCATAGTGCCCAACAAATCTCAAAAGCATAGGTCAAACCTAATTGCTATAATTTCCAATAACTCCAAACGGTGTCTCGCGGTCTCTCGTGCCAGCAATGGACGTGATTCCAAGCTCCTCCCCGTGCCAACAACAACAGGAACCTGTACCCCTAGTGCACGTGGTAACAAATCTGCCTCTAACCCATGTAAGAGTGGAGCATGCTCTAACTCCGACTACCGTGGTGAAATCCCACCTGCGACACTCAATCCACTACCGTGGCGCCCTCCAACCGGGCGGCACAGATTTCATCCGCTCAAAGCAAGTGGTTGTCGCTCAATCTGCCTGAAAATCAGGGCTATCACTAGGAAGCACGACCTCTGTCTCTGATCACAATGAGGCGACGAATAAGGTCCTCTGCAGATAACAAATCCACGCTATCGCTGCGCCGCTCTGATAAAATACCGACGTCGCCTCGGGGTCCACCCGACCTCTGACATCTCGGGAATTCGTCATCCAAGAAAAGCAAATTAGTCATGCCCCTGCCGGCCAATCTGTCCTCCATCATCCGGCGCCAAGCGCCAAAATCCAGAACTCACCTCTGGCGGCAGATCTCTGCCCAAAGGAACTGCAATGCCATGCTCCATACACTGTGCCTCCTCCAACGAGGCGTCTAAATCTAAAATGGAGGGACTGAATAACAGAAAGGTGCCCTGGCGCAATCCACTCCCAGTCTCATATATCCTATGCGCCTCGTCCCTCGAATCTGGAGCGCGCAGTTCAACAACTGCATACACTCACAAGCACAGGGAGGCTCTCAATTAATCACTACATCACCACCAGCCACGACTCTGCCTCCCAAGGCTCCAAACTCAATCTTACGAGTCGGGGTGGTTCAACTGCAAACATGGCTCAAAAGGTCGATCATGTCCCACAGCTCACCAGCTGTCAACCATCCACCCTGCCTCGGTGCCTCGACACTAAACCTTGGCACAGAGGGGGCTACTCAGTGCTCCGACAACTGTGTCACCAAGACCAGCTGCTTCCCACAGCCGCTGATAAGCCTCTGACAATCCTGTCATCTGGGTCCGGGGTTCTCTGACCTCAATCCAGGTATCCGGCCCAAAACCAACTGCTCAAGCTCAACTGCCATGACAGGATGCACACGGGTCAAAAACCCAACGTCGGGGAGACACCGCTCGCCACGACGAAACAACAAACAGCACACAACAACACTCGACCCAATCCAGCGAGAGTCTAAGCATGTCACCCGTTCCACAGCATTATGTTGTCTGCAGCCAACATAATCACTTAGGAGAATAAACATGCCAATCACTCCTCCCGTCCCTCGGGAGAGGTATAAACCTCAATCAGACTCTCGCAAAAATCACGACTCTCACAAAGTCAACCCAAGGGTCAAACCAAAAGCCTAGGGTTTCTAAGTCCACCATGACCTACAACCTAGGCTCTGATACCACTCTAATCTGTCACGCCCCGGGGTCGAAACTGCGACCCGGGCCCGCCAAACAGATCCGCCACCTATGCCAACCTGCATAGGCGAAGCGTCCTACCTGCAAGAAAAGTTCTATAACTAAACAGATATCAGAGCTATAAATAAAAATCTGCTGTAACTAAAATCAATCACTGTACAACTGGAAATAACACAACACTGTCTGCCTCCCAAAATAATAATAATAATACAAATCCTCGAGTACAAGCTCTAAACCCAACCGGAGGTAACTCCAATATATAAACAACAGTGTACAGGTCTCTCAATACAAAATATCCTACACTACAATAGTCTCTCAAAAGGGGAAAAAGAAACAGCTAATCTACTGATGATCTCCTCAGAAGGGTACCGCTACTCTCCAACGCCGGGTAGGGATCTAGCTCGCGACTCCCTTGCCACGATCAACAACCGCAGAGTCGGCAACACCTGCTAAGACTCTGCAAAACAAAGGAGAGGAGAAAAAAAAAGGGGAAAAACCCCCAAAGGGTGTGAGAACTACTCCAAAACGGGAGTTCTCAGTGGGTACCACCGCCAGACCCGACGGTCTGCCCACCAAGTCCTCAAGAGATAAAAATTAACCCCAGTCATAAGACTGAAATGAGTAAGCTGAAAACTCTCACAGCTACCCTGCCCCTAACTAAAGGCTAAAAGGGAAGAACCAAACAGTGGTATGCAACCACTAGCACATAAAGTGCACCAACGACCCAATCGAGCTGACTGCCACATCTGGTCCAGTCAACCTGCATCCACCTACAACCACCTCCCAAAGACGGGCAGGAATTACGTAGGGCGTCCAAACGGACTAGCTCGCTATCGAGTAGAGGATCACGCAGGCTATGGTCAAAGTCCCCGCTCTCTCTCTCAGAACAGGGTAGAATCAAGATGCTCAACCTCTCACACAGCGGTCAAAGTACTTCGCAACACATCGGGACCACCGTCAACCAGACGGCTTTCAACAATACCAACACTGATCTCAACTCAACTACCAGTCTGCACTCGGCCCCAGGCACGAGTGTAACCATAAAAGTATTTGACCGAAATAAACTCAATCGAATGAACCGGTAATAGAAACCCGGCACTGCCTGCTCTGTCCAAATGACCGAACCCAACACGGTCTGACCGGCACCCGACACGGTCTCACCGGAACCCAACACGGTCTGAGCCGGAACCCAACACGGTCTGAAGCCTACTCCGGAGCGGCACTCGAGGGGAGCTACCCACACGAGTAAAGCATCTCTGTCATCAACATCAACAGTATCTCGAAACAGCAGGACTTGATCATCAATTCGACTCAAAGTGGGAAAAACTCAACCACTTAAAGAAAGACCCGACCTCAGCGGATGCAACTAAACGATAAGTGGGAAACTCCATCCACTAAGTAAACTGATAACCCAATCAGGTGCATAGAGAAACATCCGGTCAACCGCCCAATATCCGCGGTTGCCGCAAGCCCACCAACTAAACCAACCTGTCCCAGACACGAAGTCCTGACTACCCCATCCAGACCCCTGCTCGAACCCGAGCAGCACTGAACACTTGACTAGCAAAAGCGAAGAAAGGAAAAGCATGGTTTCTCCTAAGTCAAGTTCCCATAAATAGTGCAGCAGTAAAGATGGCCTAACTACATGACCATACAAGCATGCAAATGTCCTCAAGGAAATAAAGGGGTAAAGCATAATAATAGTTCCTTTAGGAATAAACAACATGCCGGAATCTCAAAACTAGACCTGTCCACAACTCAGGGTTCAACAATAGAATGATCATAATAACTCCTCAGAGTACAAATCCGCACATAGCTACGAAATCCTGTCCCAAGCATAATCCATCACAAGAAAGGCTATGTGCTAACATGGCATGTTACATAATCTCATAGGGTAACATTATCCTAGGTAAGCTTACACTAATCATCACATAGATGTCCAAGTCATGCAAGTCCTCAGTATACCCCATACATACTATTCTTGCAAACATTTATACCAATATCATTAACAAGCTTACCTACTTACCAACATAAACCATGTATCCTAAACATGCATGCATCAGTCATAGAGGGGTGACATCCCCACAAGTGGACTTTACTTGCCGCAACATAAACATTGCCTTAAACAAATACTGATAATAAGCTCACCCACCTGAAGCGCTTAACCCAAGGCAAACCTGAAGTCGGTGAAGTGGGTAGACGCCCGCGGTCCAAAATCTGCCAACATAACACCCACGGTACAAGTCGCGCAAGCCTCGGCTTCAAACAGCTAAAAACACCCCTGGGCACAACAATAACGCTCAACATTACACTTTTATTCCAAAATTAACCAAACATACGCAATCTGAAAATCAGTCCCAAAGCCGCGCATATTTCACCTGCTGCAAGTGCCCAGAAAAATCCAATAAAAATACCACAGTAATCCTCGCGTCGATACCTTCGAAACGAGTACCTGCACGTCCAATTCCGAGCTTCCTACACTGAGAAACAATTCCGACAAGGGAACCACCCCGAATCAAACTACACTCAAAAACTGTAGCAACAATTACTGTTCACAGATAATCTTCACCTTCGAGAAATATTCAGAAAATTCCAATAAAATTTGGGCATATTCCTCGTGATGTGTAGATGCAAATCGCTTCTTGAATCGCCCCAATCCGATGCCTGTGCGCGAAGATATCACCAAAACACCGCGCCGCTGTCCCAGAACTCCGCCCAGAAAAAGGGGTTACAAGATGATCCGAAAGACCCATGAAAAACTCGGAATGGGAAAAACCAGTAAACATGGGAAACATAGCCCTACCTGTCGTGAAGCCAACGGCGCAAGAATCACCGAAAAAGGTGCTCGGGGTAGGCCGGGGGAGTCCTCGCACCAAAACGCGACGAAGAAGACCACAAACGAACGAGCGTCGCGCCGCGCCGTAAAAATAGAAACCTCGATAAGCGTGCCACCAAAAATCCCAAAACTTTGCAGAAAGATGCAGCCAAACACGAGGATCAACTTTGCTGAAGACACTCCGGCGAGAGGAGGCTTGGAAATGGCGGAAAAAGGAGAAGAAGAAGGCTCGGATCGCCTTTTATAGGCTGCAGGAAACAATTGAAGAAATGCCGGATTTGTCCCCATTTTCGGGCGCAGGGGAACTTTCGGGCGCGCACTGTAGCAGCCCGAAAGATCACTGTAGCAGCCCGAAACTTCCCTGGGCCTCCACGTCATCCGCCCAAACAGGCGACAGCACTCCGGACCGTCCACTGCACGACACGTGGCTCGCTGCACAGCCGACACGTGGCACGCACCCAGTCAACGCGTCGCTGCCACGCCCACGTGCGCGCCTGACGCCGCCGCCTGCCACCCTGCCGCGCACAGTAGCCCCACCAATCGGGGAACGCCACGTGTCAGGCCACTTTCTAGTGAACCCGGTGCACGAAATCCTGTGGACCGAACCAATGCGAACCTGCCACGTGTCCAAGCCCGGTGCACCGTAAACCATGAGCAATCCCGAAACTGCGTAGACCATCCGCCGTGAACCCACCACTAGGATGATGCCACGTGTCACCCCCGGTCCACCGTGCGCCCCGCACTCCCCCGTGGACCGCGCCCCGCGGACCGGCCCACTCCTGAGCCGCCACGCGTCCAGCCCCCGGTGCACGCCTGCCGCGTGGACCGGGCGGCCCGCGCCTCCGTCCGCCGCGCTGCCTGCGACCGCTCCGCCGCTGCCGCCGCCGCCGGAAACACTGTTCCGGCGTGAACAGTGTCCGGTGCTCAAAAATGACAAGTGGGTAGTCCGTTTTAACCGTTTTCGCGCGCTGAATCCGAATCCGAAGTCCGATTTGCCAAATTCCAACTCCAAAATTTGCCGAAGGCATCCGGAAAGGTAATCCTTGGTCCAAACTTCGCACAGAGTCCAATTTAAATATCCTTGGCGCGCGAAACCACTTCTGGAGCTCCGACGGAGTCCAATGATCACCCACGTGATCCAAAAGCACACTGAGCCCAACACTAATGCCCAAATGGGGCACAAATCCCACCAACACGCCACATAGGCCTCAGGGTGCTGCAGATGATCCAGTAATCTCGTCGTGGGGATCCAGGTCCTCACAAAAATTGTACCCAAACAATCATAATCATGTAGAGAGACTAAGAATCAAATTAGTTTTGCAAAAGGACTTTTAAAAATAGATCAATTGCATGATTTTCGAAAATCCTTATTATATGCCCTAAAACCGAAATTTTAGAAATCGAAGCCTAAAAATCCGTTAATCAGGAGAATACCTAGCATATAATCAAAACTAATCTACCCAGAGTTCTTATTTCAAAAGAAATTTGATCAAAAACCATCCACAAACAAAGTTGATCCAAGAAATTCATGACGTTTGAGGAAGAGGAGAGAAAAACGATGAAAAACCGAGATTTTGATCAATAAAACTTACTTGGAGTTGAAGAACTTGAGTTTGAAAGCTTCCAGGAAGGATGAAATCTAGAGAGAGAGGCTCTGGAAACTTTGGAACAAAAGATTGGAGTAAAAGAAATCAAAAACCCTTTTGTTCTTTATAAAACCTAGCCGCGATCCGGATCAGTTCATAACTGCGATCCGGATCGGCTACCCGCAG
The DNA here is from genome assembly GCA_029204045.2 of Tillandsia leiboldiana. Classification (NCBI taxonomy): domain Eukaryota; kingdom Viridiplantae; phylum Streptophyta; class Magnoliopsida; order Poales; family Bromeliaceae; genus Tillandsia; species Tillandsia leiboldiana. Next base: position 11,147,752 of record CM055062.1, read on the forward strand.
TGAGAAACTGCGTTCGGGATCCGGATCGGCAGATACAATCCGGATCGTCAGCCCGCAGAAGAATTCCTGCGTTCGGGATCCGGATCATCTAGCCCGATCCGGATCGGCTCCAACTTTTTCTTTAGAAAATTTCAGAGAAATTCAAGAAAAACCAGAAAAAGATTGTAAGCACAAATGTGTATCAACTTTAAACAAAAATCATCGTTTCATACAACAAGAATTAGATTATGCCAAATCTATCAATAATATCCAAAAATGAAACGAAAATTTACAAAAATTAAATCCCTTAAAGTTGAACACCTTCAATTACATCTAACTTGATCTTATGAGTAATGCCTTTATCAAATCATCAATTCAGTAAAGAAAATGAAATACAAAGATCAATAGATGTTTGAAATCCCAAATATAATAGATAATGTATCTAGACAATCTGTTGAAGAGAGTGGCTCTTTGAGCATCTTTCTTTAAAAACCCACCTTATACCAACCTTGAAATTTGACGGAGTCAAGTATTTCAACATGCATTTTACTTAATCAAAAATTTGAACAACCATGCTTGGTATACATGTGGTAGCTGCACACAATACTCGGACGACCGAGGTGGTAGCTCTTTCCTCTATGTGGTGGTAGTTTTCACACTCCTCATTGGGATGTAACTCTTTCCACATCTTTTGAGCATTTTACCTTTTCTATGACTCCCCCTCAATTGGCTATCAATTATTTAAGATATAAAGTATTCAACCAAATATTGATCTCGATTTCATACTCGACTAAGCAGTCAAATAAGATAATGACTATACCAAGAGATCATAGAGAGAGAGAAATTGACTTTGATCACTTAGAAGATGATTTAATTAACATAAATGATCATTGCAACAGTGAAATATTATGATGGCAAAAGCATAATAAATTTCTAAATGTGCGAAAAGATGCAATTAAAGTCAATTATGATCTATGCTCAATTAATGTCCTATGTACAAACATAGATAATGAACAAAACAAAAACAAATACAAAACCTATCCTTAGCAAAGGTTTCAAAAAGAAGTTTATTTCAAGGAAAGCATTCCAATTGCTTTTCGTAAATGAATAAAACGTTTTTGATCCAAAGGTTTTGTTAGAATGTCAGCTAATTGATCCTCAGTTGAAATATATGAAAGTTGAAGAGTATTTAATTCAACTAGCTCTCTAAGAAAATGATATCTAAGTTCAATATGTTTTGTTCTAGAGTGCAACACAGGGTTTTTAGAAATGTTAATTGCACTTGTGTTGTCACAAAGAATTGTTACCGAAGATGCTGAAATGCGGAAATCGCTCAATACGCTTTTCATCCAAATGAGTTGAGTTGAGCAACTTCCAGCTGAAATGTATTCCGCTTCGGCAGTCGAGAGTGCTATGCAGTTCTGCTTTTTACTGTGCCATGCAACAAGGCAATGGCCAAGATAGAAGCATGCACCACTCGTGCTTTTCCGATCATCCACTGATCCTGCCCAATCGGCATCTGAGTATCCAACAATATCCAAACTTGTTCCCATAGGATACCAAATTCCGAAATTAATTGATCCTTTGATGTACCGGATGATCCGTTTCACCGCTTTCAGGTGAACCTCCTTTGGTGCTGATTGATATCTCGCGCAAATCCCAACACCAAAAGATATATCCGGGCGACTAGCCGTGAGGTAAAGTAGACTTCCAATCATACTTCGATACAGTTTCTCGTCTACATTCTCACTATGTGCTTCACTTCCAAGTCCCTTGTGGCTAGTTCCCATTGGAGTTGGAAAATCTTTACAATTTTCTAGATCAAACTTTTTGACCAACTCCATTGCATACTTGGATTGACTCAAGTGAATACCTTCATTATTTTGTTTAATTTGCAATCCAAGGAAATAAGTCAATTCGCCCATCATGGACATCTCAAATTCGCTTTCCATGGTCTCCGCGAATTTAGAAGCATCATTATCTCTTGTTGCGCCAAATACAATGTCATCGACATAGATTTGTGCTACAATGAAATTGCTTTGATAATGCTTCACAAAGAGAGTCCTATCAGCTCCCCCTCGAGTATAGCCCTTCTCCAAAAGGTGCTTTGTTAACCTTTCGTACCATGCCCGCGGTGCTTGTTTCAGACCGTAAAGAGCCTTTTTCAAACGAAAAACATGGTTAGGTTGTTTATGATCTACAAAACCTTTCGGTTGAGCCACATAAACTTCCTCATTTAAAAACCCATTTAGAAATGCGCTCTTAACGTCCATTTGAAATAATTTGATTTTGAAATGACAAACAATAGCAAATAGTATACGAATGGACTCGAGTCTAGCTACAGGGGCGAATGTTTCATCAAAGTCTATACCTTCTACTTGAGAGTAGCCTTGAGCAACTAATCGTGCCTTGTTCCTGATGATAGTACCATCCTCATTTGTCTTGTTCTTGAAGATCCATTTGGTACCTATCACATTGTGTTGCTTTGGAGGCTTCGTTAATTCCCAGACTTTGTTTCGCTCAAATTGATGGAGCTCTTCCTGCATTGCTTTAATCCAGTAGTCATCCTGAAGAGCTTCATCTATGTTCTTTGGTTCGATTAAAGATACGTAGCAAGCGAATCCACAAACCAACTGCCTCCGAGTTCTAACTCCTTCTTGTGGATCTCCAATAATATTCGATTCCGGATGATCCTTAGAGATTCGTAACGTTTGTTGAAACGGAGTACTCGGAGATACATGAGATGATTCCTGCACATCAGATAAACTTGAAGAACCATTAGATGCATCATTAATATTGGAAGTATTATTATGAGAAGATGCATTAGCAGGAGAATCATCATCTAGAGAGATATCGAGGGTAGATTTTCCAGATCCAAAGTGAAAAGCTTCATCTACTTTAACATTTATAGATTCTACGATCGTCTTAGATTCAATGTTAAATACTCGATATGCTCTGCTATTCGTAGAATAACCCAAAAAGATCCCTTCATCACTTCGAGAGTCGAACTTTCCAAGATTTTCACGGTCACGTAAAATGTAACATCGACTCCCGAAGACACGAAAATATTTGATGTTGGGTTTTCTACTAAACCACAGCTCATATGGTGTATTTAAAGTTCCTGGGCGCAAGTAAACTCTATTAATGACATAGACAGCGGTGTTCACGGCTTCAGCCCAAAAATGTAGCGGTAAATTCCGGCTATGAAGCATCACACGCGCCATCTCTTGAACAACCCTGTTCTTGCGCTCAACAACACCATTCTGCTGAGGTGTATAGGGTGCCGAGAATTCATGTTTGATGCCATTTGAAGTGCAAAAATCAATGAATTTTGAATTTATGAATTCTCCACCTCTATCACTTCTAACACGAATGATCTTTTCATTCTTTTCAATCATAATACGATGGCAAATCTCATGAAAAGAGTTAAACGTATCAGCTTTCTCTTTTAAAAATGCTACCCAAGGAAACCGAGAGAAATCATCAACCAACAAAAAAATGTACCATTTACCTCCCAAAGATGGTTGACGGGGCGGCCCCATTAAGTCCATGTGCAAAAGTTCCAAGGGCCGTTTTGTACCAACGCGGTTCAAGTTCTTGTGTGCAGTCCTAGACTGTTTTCCCTTTTGGCAACCACCACACACAACGTTTTGTTTGAATAAAAACTTTGGAACCCCCTTGACCACGTCCTTGTTTGAAATTCTAGTAAGTTCCTTAAAATTTAAGTGACCTAGCCTTTCATGCCAAAGAGTTTCATTATTCAAAGCGGCTAAGTTACAATTTTCAGAAAATTTATTAGGAACAACATAACAATTGTTTTCAGATCTAACCCCTTTTAAAAAGAAGACATGGTCCATATCAGTTACAACGCATTCAACAGATGAAAAGTTAACTGAAAAACCATTGTCGCAAAGTTGACTTATGCTTATGAGGTTAGTCTTAAGGCCATCAACAAATAAGACGTTTTTCAAAATCGGGCCATCTGGAATAGCTACCGTCCCTTTTCCAACAATTTTGGAAGATCGACCGTCTCCGAAAACTACGTGTCCTCCGGAGATTTTCTCAAGATTTTGAAAACTATTTTTGTCACCGGTCATGTGACGGGAACACCCGCTATCCAGATACCAAGACGAACTATCATATGCATGCAAGGAAACATTGGAAACAAGACAAGGGAAAATTTCACCTTTGCGCACCCAAACCCTTTTGGAGTGCGTCGGTAATGGTCGTGAAGTTATATGCCTAGGTGAAGGCGTCTTGTTATAGCGATTGTTGTTCCTTGATGAAATCGTCTTGCGCGATGAACTACCAATTCTCTTTTCATTTGAAAAGTTTTGCTTTGATTTTCGGGGAGGAGCCTTTTTGGTAGTTGTTGCAAGATGTCCTTGAGATGAGCGTTCGACTCCCGTCTTGCAATATCTTCTTATGTGCCCTGAAACACCACAACGAAAACATACCTTAGATCTTGACGATCCCAAAGAGGATGAAGTAGGCTTGTTGTCGTTGTTTGTCTTGAATTCCGGTGTCGGAGGAGGAGATACCGACTGAGGCACAAAAACTGTCTCACTCGAACTTGGACTGTTTCCAGTTTGAGTGTATCCGAGGCCGAACCGATTTGATTGACCAAGACCAAGAAGTCTATCCAACTTACTCCTTCCTGAAGAGAATCGCTGTAAGTCATTCTTGAGTTGGAAAATGGTCTTTGTCATTTCCAGGTTATCCTGTCGAGCCTCGTTGTAGAGCTTTGAGAAGTGATTCGCGTTATCCACCAGATTTGTATGTTCCTTCTCAAGTTGCTCATTGGACTCTTGAAGGGAAGCATTTGCCTTTATCAGGTTTTCCCTTTCCACTTCAAGAGCGTTTGAGAGAGAAGTCGCTCTTTTTGCTTCTTCTTCGAGATCATGCACTCTCCCTCTCAAACTCTTGTTTTGCTTAGCCACTTTCTTTGAGTCCCTCAAAAGTCTGTGGTAGGCTAGAGCAAAATCTTCACCTTCCGAATCATCCGATTCGTTGTCCGTAGAATTCTTTTCAACAGTGGAGTTGGACAACGACTCGGATGTACTTGCCATAAAGCACATGAAGGGTGAAGATACGGACGCGTGGAATGCGGCGGAGCTCTTTTCTTCATCACTCGAAGACGACTCATTTGACGTTGAGTTGTCATCCCAAGTGATGACCTGCATCGCCTTCTTCTTTGCCGGATACTTGTTAGGACACTCTGTTGCAATGTGGCCGTAGCCTCGACATTTGAAGCATTGAAGTTGTCCTTCTGAACTTTTCTTATCCTTTGAGAAGTTCTCTTGCTTTCTTGACTTGTAACTTGAAGTACCCTTGCCTTTGTTCGACTTTCCGAAGGATGGAGATTTGCTTGAATTACCCCTCCGAAAGTTGCGGCGAAACTTCATTGTCAAAAGAGCGAGCTGCTTCTCAAATTCCTCCATAGAAAGGTTCTCGTCATCGTCTGAGGAGGATGTATCCGCGTCTTCTTCCTTAGTTGTTTTCAACGCATAACCTGAAGACTTAGAAGTGGATGCCTTTCCAGAAGAATTGTTAGTAGTAAATGTCATTTCATAAGTTTGTAATGAACCAACTAATTCTTCTACACGTATTTCGTCCGGGTGTTTAATAGTTTCAATGGCAGTAACCTTTGGGCGAAATCGTTCAGGAAGAGTTCTTAAGATCTTTCTTACAATCTTAAATTCTGGAATCTTCTCTCCCAGATTAGCACATGAGTTTACGATGTCTTGCAATCGTGTATAGTAGTCCGTGAAAGATTCATTTTCTGCCATTAAGATAGAGTCAAACTTGCTCGTAAGCATTTGCAGTTTCTGAATCTTCACGAGGTTAGTTCTCTCATGTGTAACCTGAAGAACATCCCAGATTTCTTTTCCAGTCTCACATGCCGAGACGCGAGAGAATTCAGTTTGAGATAAGGCATTAAAGATAGCATTAATTCCCTTGCCATTGTAAGAAGATGAATCTAACTCTTCCTTGGTCCATTTCGACCTAGGTTTTAAGGTGTGAACATCACCAATAAATTCAGTTGGATTAGACCATCCTAATTCAATTGATTGCCACACCCGTTCGTCGATGGAAATTAAAAAGGCTTTCATCCGTACTTTCCAGTACGCATAATTTGTTCCATCGAAGAACGGGGGTCGGTTGATGTTTCCACCTTCAACCATTGTTTACAACCCTATTCCCTCTCTGATACCACTTGTTGGGTTATATGTAATACGGATCTAAATAGGGGAAAAAACACCTAGAGGGGGGTGAATAGGTGTAAACGTATAAACACTCAAAAATCGTTGCGATAAAAACCCAATGCGGAAATAAAAATAATACGCAAGATTTTTACGTGGAAAACTCCATCACCGGAGTAAAAAACCACGGGACCGATAACACGGCAGAAATTCACTAGAATTAAAACACGTACAAGGTGATTTACCGTACACAATTACGACTCAACCTTTTCCATACGCTCCTAGAGGATCTTCTCCGCTCGCTCCGCGACGCTTCTCGAATCCACGATCTGCGCCCAACGCCGAATCCACGGCGTCCAACGTCGAATCCACGACGTCCGACCGAATCCACGGTCTTCACCCAATAGCACCCTTCGAATCCACGAACGTGCCTCGCTCCGAATCCACGAGAGCGGTTGAACCTTGAATCCACAAGGACACGCGAATCCACGCGCCGATTTTTGGGGTAAATCGTTGTTTTTGGGTGGTGATGATCCGCCGAATACTTAGATCAAAGATAGATCGGAAATACCATCTAAGTATTCATTAGTTTGATTCAACTCAAGATGTGAGTATGAAAACCTAGAATCAAACTAATCAATATAGATGAAGAAACATAGAGTATTCTCTAATGATTTCCTTTCTTCTCTATATGTGGATCTAGAGGCGTAAATATGAAAATGACGGCTATTTTTATTTTCGGCCTCTTTTGGATTCACCCTAGAAGAAGAGTCATAGGGTCTATTTATAGGTTAGAAACCCTAGGAAGGAGATAGAAATCAAAAACCTAACATTTCTGGAGATTTTACGGACGGCGATCCGGATCGGATTAGCTGTGATCCGGATCGTCGTAACGAGTCAGACAATACCAGAAAAACGAAGGTTCGGGATCCGGATCGAAGTGCTTGATCCGGATCGTTCATACAGTTCACCAAACATCAACGTTCGGGATCCGGATTGCGAAGCCTGATCCGGATCGTTCAAGGAAGATGGTAAACTCAGTGTTCGGGATCCGGATCAAGAGAGGCTACGATCCGGATTGAACTGGTGTATGAACGAACCACCTTCGGGATCCGGATCGAACAACCTGATCCGGATCCTGAACATGTCCCAAGTCCAGTTTTTGATTTTTATGCAATGAAAGATTCTTCCAAGTGTTTCTACACTACAAGAAGTATTCGGATCACACTAAATCTTTAGTAAAACATACCTGATCCTTTTGAATTCTTCTTTCTTGAGATTGAGTTAAATGATCCAACTTTCTTCACCTTCAATCTTCAAGACTTGAGACTTTCACGAAACTACGCCAACTCAAATTCCGTAACAAAATGTACATGACGCCTTTACCAGAGAGATCAACATCACAATCATTGCCGACGTATTCCAAAACTCATAAGGTTTGGGTGCGCAAAGGTGAACTCTTCCCTTGTTTTGTCATACACACATCACTACATGCATATGACAATTCGTCTTGGTATCTGGATAGTGGATGTTCCCGTCACATGACTGGTGATAAAAACTATTTTCAATCTTTAGAGAAAACCTCCGGAGGACTCGTAGTTTTCGGAGATGGACGATCTTCAAAAATAGTTGCCGAAGGAACAATTACTATTCCAGAAGGCCCGGTTTTGAACAATATTTTATTTGTTGAAGGCCTTAGGACTAACCTCATAAGCATTAGTCAATTGTGTGATAATGGATTTTTAGTTAATTTTTCCTCAGTTGAATGTATTGTAACTGACAAAAACCATTCATTCTTTTTGAAAGGGGTTAGGTCACAAAACAATTGCTATGTAGTTCCTAATAAATTTTCTGAATATTGTAATCTAGTGTCACTTGATAATGAAACACTTTGGCATGAAAGACTAGGTCACATAAATTTTAAGGAACTATCTAGAATATCTAACAAAGACATAGTTAGAGGTGCTCCTAAATTGAACTTCAAAGAAAACTTTGTGTGTGGTGGTTGTCAAAAGGGAAAACAAACTAGATCCATTCACAAGAATTTGAACCATGTAGGAACAAAACAGCCATTAGAATTATTGCATATGGATTTAATGGGGCCAACTCATCAACCTAGTTTGGATGAAAAATGGTATATTTTTCTTTTGGTTGATGATATCTCTAGATATTCATAGGTAGCATTTTTAAAAGAGAAAGCGGATACTTTCGATTCTTTTCTTGAGATTTGTCATCATATTATGATTGAGAAGAATGAAAAGATCGTTCGTGTTTGGAGTGATAGAGGTGGAGAATTCATCAATTCTAAATTCATTGATTTTTGCACTTCAAACAGCATAAAATATGAATTCTCTACACCTTATACACCGCAACAGAACAGTATAGTCGAGCGCAAAAATAGAGTTGTTCAAGAGATGACGCGTGTTATGCTTCATAGCCGGGATCTCCCGTTACATTTTTGGGCTGAAGCAGTTAACACCGCGGTCTATGTGATCAATAGAATCTATTTGCGCCCGGGTACTATGAATGCCCTCGATGAACTTTGGTTCAGTAGAAAACCGAACATAAAATATTTTCGTATATTTGGGAGTCGTTGTTACATTTTACGCGATCGAGAAAATCTTGGAAAATTCGACTCTCGAAGTGACGAAGGATTTTTTATGGGTTATTCTAGAAACAGTAGAGCATATCGGGTATTTAACCTTGAATCTAAAACGATGATAGAATCTTTCAATGTTAAAGTAAATGAAGCTTTTCATTTTTCTTCTGATAAATCTACTCCTGAAATGTCTATTGATGATGAATCTACTGCTAATGATATTGCATCATTGCATGATAATTCTTCTGAAAATTTTGATGCATCTCATAGTTCTTCTAGTTCATCCAATGTGCAGGAATCATCGCAATTACCCCCGAGTACTCCGTTACCTCAAACGCTTCGAATCTCGAAGGACCATCCGGAATCAAACATCATTGGAGATCCACAAGAAAGAGTTAGAACTCGGAGACAATTGGTTTGTGGAGTTGCATGTTATGTCTCCATGATCGAACCAAAGAACATTGATGAAGCTCTTCAAGATGACTATTGGATTGAAGCAATGCAAGAATAGCACAATCAATTTGAAAGGAACAAAGTCTAGGAATTAACGAAGCCCCCGAAGCAACAAAACATAATCGGTACAAAATGGATTTTCAAGAACAAGAAAAATAAAGATGGTACCGTTGTTCGAAACAAAGCACGTTTAGTTGCTCAGTGCTATTCACAAATCGAAGGTATAGACTTTGATGAGACTTTCGCCCTAGTTGCTCGTCTCGAGTCTATTCGTATCATATTCGCTATAGCTTGTCATTTCAAAATTAAACTTTTTCAAATTGACGTTAAGAGCGCATTTTAAAATGGTTTTCTAAATGAGGAAGTTCATGTTGCTCAATCGAAAGGTTTTATTGATCATAAACTACCTAACCATGTTTTTCAATTGAAAAAGGCTCTTTACGGTCTAAAACAAGCATCGCGAGCATGGTATGAAAGATTGACAAAACACCTTTTGGAAAAGGGCTATACGCGAGGGGGAGCCGTTCGGACACTATTTGTGAAGCACTTTCAAGACAATTTCATTATAGCACAAATATATGTGGATGACATCATGTTTGGTGCTACAAGGAATAACGATGCTTCAAAATTCGCCGAAACAATAGAAAGCGAATTTGAGATGTCCATGATGGGCGAACTTATATACTTTCTTGGATTGCAAGTTAAGCAAAGTGAAGATGGCATTCATTTATGTCAATTCAAGTATGCAAAGGAGTTGGTCAAGAAATTCGGATTGGAGAATTCTAAAGACTTTCCGACTCCTATGGGAACTAGCAATAAGGGATTAGAAAGTGAATCTCACGAAGAAAGTGTAGATGAGAAGCTTTACGAAGCATGATTGGAAGTTTACTCTACCTTACGGCTAGTCACCCGGATATTTCTTTCAGTGTTGGGATTCGCGCGAGATATCAATAAGCACCGAAAGAAATTCACCTGAAAGCGGTGAAAAGGATCATCCGGTACGTCAAAGGTACGTTAAATTTTGGAATTTGGTATCCTATGGGCACATCTCTCGATATTATAGGATATTCGGATGCCGATTGGGCTGGATCAGTGGATGATCAGAAGAGCACGAGTGGTGCATGTTTTTACCTTGGCCATTGTCTTGTTGCATGGCATAGTAAAAAGCAAAACTACATTGCTCTCTCTACTGTCGAGGCGGAATACATTTCTGTGGAAAATTGTTCAACTCAATTGATTTGGATGAGAAGTGTGTTGAGCGACTTACGCATTCCTGTGACTTCGGTAACAATACTTTGTGACAACACTAGTGCCATAAATATTTCTAAAAACCCTGTATTGCACTCGAGAACAAAACACATTGAACTTAGATATCATTTTCTTAGAGAGCTAGTTGAATCAAGTACTTTACAAATTTCTTATGTTTCAACTGCAGATCAATTAGCCGATATTTTGACAAAACCTTTGGATCAAAAACGTTTTATTCATTTACGTAAAGCAATTGGAATGCTTTCTTTGAAATAATAATTTTTGAACCATTGTTTAGGTTAGGTTTTGTTTTGTGTTTTGTGTATATAGAACATTAACTGAGCATTTATTAAATTGACTTTAATTGCATCTTTTCATGTTTTGATAAATTTATTATGATTTGGATATCATTATAACTCTCTTGATGCACTGATCATTTATATCAATTATTTCATCTTTATTTGATCAAAGTCAATTCCTCTCTCAATGATATCTTGGTATAGTTTTTATCTTATTTGATAATTGAGTTAAGTATGAACATGAGATCAATAGTTGGTTGAATACTTAATATTTTACACAATTGATAACCAATTGACGGGGAGTATTATTTAAAGTTTCATGCTCAAAAGATGTGGAAAGAGTTACATCCCTAGTAGAGTGTGAAAACTACCACCACATGGAGGAAAGAGCTACCACCTCGGTCGTCCGAGTACTGTGTGCAGCTACCACATGTTTTACAAAGCATGGTGTTTCTTGTTTATTAGATAAAATGCTGTTTGGAATATTTGACATTGTCAAATTCCAATATTGGTATAAGATGGGATTTTAAATTGAAAGATGCTCAAAGAGCCACTCCCTAAAACATATTGACTAGATAGCATTATCTAATTTATTTGGGATTTCAAACATCTATCGATCTTTGTGCGTCATTTTCTTTATTCAATTGATGATTTGATAAACACGTTGTTGGGTTATGATAATATGGATCTAAATAGGGAAAAAAACACCTAGAGGGGGTGAATAGGTGTAAACAATAAACACTCAAAAATCTTTGCGTAATAAAACCCAATGCGGAAATGAAAAATAACACGCAAGATTTTACGTGGAAAAACTCCAAAACCAGGAGTAAAAAACCACGGGACCGATAACACGGTGAAATCAACTAAGATTAAACACGTACAAAGGTGATATACCGTACTCAAACACGACTCATCCTTTTTCCATACGCTCCGAGTTGATTTTCTCCGCTCGCTCCGCAACGCGCCTCGAATCCATAATTTGCGTCCAACGCCGAATCCACGGCGTCCAACGTCGAGTCCACGATGTCTGACCGAATCCACGGTCTCCACCAAGTAGTACGTCTCGATCACACGAACGTACCTCGCTCCGAATCCACGAGAGCAGTAGCACCTTGAATCCACAAGGCCACGCGAATCCACGCGCCGATTTTAGGGAAAATCGTTGTTTTGTTGGTGGTGAAAATCCGCCGAATACTTAGATCAAAGATAGATCAGAAATACCATCTAAGTATTCATTAATTTGATTCTACCCAAAATCTGAGTTTGAAAACCTAGAATCAAATTAATTAATATAGATGAAGAAACATAGAATTAAATCTAGTTATTTCCTTTCTTCTCTATATGTGGGTTTATAAGTTTTTCTTCATTAATATTTTTCTGTCATTACCCGGAGTACAAAACTTATTTCGGCTTACCCTAAAAGATGAAATTAGGGTTTATTTATAAGTTAGAAACCGTTGGAAGTGGATAAGAATCAAAAACCAACCTTATCTGGAAGTTTTCAGGTCGACGGTCCGGACTGGAATAAGTAGGGTCCGGATTGTTGTCAATAAACAGAACTTTTTCAGAAAACCACGTTCAGGGTTCGGACTGAAGAAACCACGGTCCGGACTGTTCATGCGATTTTTGCAAAATCCACGTTCGGGGTCCGGACTGAACCAGGGGTGTTCTGGACTGGATTTGCGCATGAACCTACCTATGTTCGGGGTCCGGACTGAAGTACCCTGATCCGGATCCTGAACATATAACATGTCCAGTTTTTAATTTTTATGCAATTATAAATCCATCCAAGTGTTTCTACATTATGAGAAGTATTCGGATCACCAAACTTATTTAGTTAAATGTACCTGATCCTTTTGAATTCTTCTTTCTTGAGATTGAGGCATATGATCCAAACATCTTCATCTTCAATCTTCAAGACTTAAACACTTTCACGAAATACGCCAAAACAAATTCCTTAACAATCTCCCCCTTTGGCGGTTTTGTGACAAAACAAAAATCCATTTAAGAAAATTCAAAAAGATATTTTTGTTGCTATCACCATACAACAAAAATTTACAATAGAGATCCAAAAACATGAGATAAACTCCTAAAACAGACTCTAGACTTAGACGATTGTACTCTCTGCAAAAAGAAGTAATTTTTGACAAAAGAAATCGTTAGATATCTCAAGAATTTAACAAAAAAAAAAAAACAGAGATATGAAGTTTATTCTCACCATGACATTTATAAAATCCGATATGTATTAGAATGCCAATCAGAGATAGACATATCTTCTAAGCAATAAATTCCAAATGTCATACGTATGTTAGTCATGAAACAACTTGTTAGTAATATTACATGCTCAAAAAGTTAATCAAATAATTAGTCGAGGCATGCATTCATTCACAATATGAACCGAAGTTGTTGTCATACTTACCTTCCAAGGTTTAAGTGTTCCAAAGTTCTCACAAACCATTGTCATTCCAAACCACATTGTTCATATCTCTCTCCCCCTTTTTGTCACTAAAAGTAGCCAAAATTACAAAAATAAAGGGAGTTAAAAGTTCAAAAAGAAATTGTAAGAACTAAAACTAAAACCTGCACAACAAAAAGATTAGAACAACAGAAAAACCCAAGATTAGATCATTAGTGCAAATGATCATTCTAGATCTGACTTGTCTGAACTGCTACAATCCAATTTGTTCAAAATTTCTTTAAGTAATCTTGATATTTTTGAACATTTTCTTTTTATCTGTTGTTGTCCAGAATTGTTGCGTTCTATGTCAATGGTCATTATTTCTTGTTCAACAGACAGTCTCCGCTCTTCTCGTTTGATAGAGGACAATATATTAGCTTCTGTGGTGTCTCTCCTGCAGGTCGAAGGAGGTTGTGTGGATGCGGACGGTGCATTTTGACCTTCATTCCATGGAGATTCTCTAGGCAGAGAGTGTGCTATGGCGAGGGGTTCATTAATCTGAATTCCACTGCCCCTTGAATTCTTTCGCCTAGTGTACTGCTTGGTTCTTGAGCAAGACTTCATAAGCTTTTTGTTCTTTAAGTAAAACCTATCTTCTTCATCAACAGCCTGTTGTATTTCTTGACAAATTTTGTCCCAATCCTCTTCCTCTGATTCTGAATCATCCCGAAGAACATTCTTTGTCTCTTCTTGATTTGTTCCATCTTGTTCCTTCTTACTAGACGCTCGAGTTCCTACCAATCCTACAATGAGCACTATAATCCATGCAAGGGCCATCTCTGCTAGTGCGTTAGTATGAAGAACCTGCGAGCAAAAACTCAAGAACACGAGAAATTATTTAATTTTCAAAAATTTGAAAAATTGTACCTAAACAATCATTATCGTGTAGAGAGACTATGAATCAAATTAGTTTTGCAAAAAAAAATTTAAAAATAGATCAATTCCATGATTTTCAAAAATTCTCATTATATGCCCTAAAACCGAATTTTCAGAAATCAAAGCCTAAAAATCCGTTAATCAAAACAATATCAAGCATATAAACAAAACTAATCTACTCAGAGTTCTTATTTCAAAAAAAAATTGACCAAAAACTATCTAGAATTGAATACGAATCATGATTTTCACTCACGTTTTGATGAACAATGCAAAAATAGTGAGAAAATTGAGTTTTGATCAAAGAGACTTACTTGAATCCGAAGAACTCGAGTTAGAAAGGCTCCAAATTGGTTGATTTCTAGAGAGAGAAACTCTGGAGACATAAAAATAAAAGCTTGTGATAAAATAAAATCAAAAACCCATTTGTTTTATATAAACCTAGCCGCGGTCCGGATCGGATCAAGAATCCAGTCCGGATCAGCTACCCGCAGAGAAGTTCTGCGTTCGGGATCTGGAACAGAAATTCCAGTCTGGATCGGCTCCAACTTTTTCTTCAGAAAAATTTAGAAAAATTCCAGAAAATCCAGAAAAAGATTGTAAGCACTTTTGTATGTCAACTTTAAACAAAAATATCGTTTCATATCAAAAAGAAATAGATTATGCTAAATCTATCAATAATATCCAAGTAATGAAACGAGAATTTATAACAATTAAATCCTTTAAAGTTGATCAAGTTCAAGAACATCTATAACGATCTAATGAGTAATGCATTTATCAAATCATTAATTTAATAAAGAAAATGAAGCACCAAGATCGATAGATGTTTGAAATCCCAAATAAGTTAGATAATATATCTAGACAATTTATTGTAAGAAGTGGCTCTTTGAGCATCTTTCAATAAAAATTCCACCTTATACCAACCTTGGAATTTGACAGAGTCAAGTATTCCAATAAGCATTTTATCTAATCATCAAGAAAAACCATGCTTTGTATACATGTGGTAGCTGCACACAATACTCGGACGACCGAGGTGGTAGCTCTTTCCTCCATGTGGTGGTAGTTTTCATACTCCTCATTTGGATATAACTCTTTCCACATCTTTTGAGCATAAAAATTTAATAAAACTCCCCCTCAATTGGCTATCAATTATTTAAGATATGAGGTATTCAACCAAAAATTGATCTCATGTTCATACTTAACTCAATTTTTAAATATGATAAAAACTATACCAAGAGATCATTTGAGAGAGAAATTGACTTTGATCAATTAAAAATGAACTAATTGATATAAAAGATCATTGCATCAAATGAATTATCATGATATCCAAACCATAATAAATTTCAAAAAAATATGAAAGGATGCAAGTAAAGTCAATTATACTAATGCTCAATTAATGTTCTATATACAAGCATAGATAAAGAACACAAACACAAAACAAAACCTAACCTGAGCAATGGTTTCAAAAAGTGTTATTTCAAAGAAAGCATTCCAATTGCTTTACGCAAATGAATAAACTATTTTTGATCCAAAGGTTTTGTTAAAATGTCAGCTAATTGATCTTCAGTTGAAATATAAGATATTTGAAGAATACTCGATTTAACTAGCTCTCTTAGAAAATGATATCTAAGTTCAATGTGTTTAGTTCTTGAGTGCAACACAGGATTTTTAGAAATATTTATAGCACTAGTGTTGTCACAGAGACTAGTTACCGAAGACGCAGGAATTTGGAAGTCGCTCAAAACGCTTTTCATCCAAATTAATTGTGTTGAACAACTTCCTACTGAAATGTATTCCGCTTCGGCAGTCGAGAGTGCAATGCAGTTTTGCTTTTTTACTATGCCATGCAACAAGGCAACAGCAAAGATAAAAACATACACCACTCGTACTTTTCCGATCATCCACTGATCCTGCCCAATCGGCATCTGAATATCCTATTATGTCGAGAGTTGTGCCCATAGGACCAAATTCCGAAATTCAATGTTCCTTTGACGTACCGGATGATCCTTTTCACCGTTTTCAGGTGAACCACCTTTGGTGCTGACTGATATCTCGCGCAGATCCCAACACTAAAGGATATGTCCGGGCGACTAGCCGTGAGATAGAGTAGACTTCCAATCATGCTACGATAAAGCTTCTCGTCTACACTTTCACTAAGAGATTCACTTCCTAATCCCTTGTTGCTAGTTCCCATTGGAGTCGGAAAGTCTTTAGAGTTTTCTAATCCAAACTTCTTGACCAACTCCTTTGCATACTTGGATTGGCACAGATGGATGCCTTCTTCACTTTGTTTGACTTGCAATCCAAGAAAGTAGGTTAGCTCGCCCATCATGGACATCTCAAATTCGCTTTCCATGGTTTCCACGAATTTTGAAGCATCGTTGTTTCTTGTTGCTCCAAATACAATGTCATCGACATAGATTTGAGCGACAATGAAGTTATCTTGAGAATGCTTCACAAAGAGTGTCCGATCCGCTCCCCCTCGAGTGTAGCCCTTTTCCAAAAGGTGCTTTGTCAAGCTTTCATACCATACTCGCGGTGCTTGTTTCAGACCGTAAAGAGCCTTTTTCAATCGAAAAACATGGTTAGGTAGTTTATGGTCAATAAAACCTTTCGGTTGAGCCACATAAACTTCCTCGTTTAAAAAACCATTTAGAAAGGCGCTCTTAACGTCCATTTAAAAAAGTTTGATTTTAAAATGACAAGCAATCGCAAAGAGGATGCGAATTGACTCGAGACAAGCTACCAGGCCGAACGTCTCATCAAAGTCTATACCTTCTATTTGTGAATAGCCCTGAGCAACTAGGCGTGCTTTGTTCCTGATGATGGTACCATCCTCGTTTGTTTTGTTCTTGAAAATCCACTTAGTACCAATTACGTTGTGTTGCTTCGGTGGCTTCGTTGGTTCCCAGACTTTGTTTCTTTCGAACTGATGGAGCTCTTCGTGCATTGCTTCAATCCAGTAATCATCCCGAAGAGCTTCATCGACGTTCTTTGGTTCTATCATGGAGACGTAACATGCGACTCCACAAACCAATTGTCTCCGAGTCCTGACTCCTTCTTGTGGGTCTCCAATAATATTCGACTCTGGATAATCCTTGGAGATACGTAGCGTTTGAGGTAACAGAGTACTCGGAGGTACATGTGATGATTCCTGCATTTCAGATAAACTAGAAGAACTGTTAGATGCATCAACATTATCGGAAGAATTATTATGAGAAGATGCATTTACAGGAGTATCATCATCAAGAGACATATCAGGGGTAGATTTATCCGATGCAAAATGAAATGCTTCGTCTACTTTAACATTAATAGATTCTACCATCATTTTAGATTCGAGGTTAAATACCCGATATGCTCTACTATTTGTAGAATAACCCATGAAAATTCCTTCGTCACTTCGAGTGCCAAATTTTCTAAGATTTTCGCAAACACGTAAAATGTAACAGCGACTCCCAAAGATTCGAAAATATTTGATATTCGGTTTTCTACAAAACCATAGCTCATATGGTGTATTTAAAGTACCCGGGCGCAAATAAACTCGATTAATTACGTAGACCGCGGTGTTCACTACTTCAGCCCAAAAATGTAACGGGAGTTTCCGGCTGTGAAGCATAACACGCGCCATCTCTTGTACAACCTGTTGGGTTATGATAGAATATGGATCTAAATAGGGGAAAAAACACCTAGAGGGGGGGTGAATAGGTGTAAACAGTAAACACTCAAAAATCGTTGCGCAATAAAACCCGATGCGGAAATGAAAAAATAACACGCACGATTTTTACGTGGAAAACTCCAAAACCGGAGTAAAAAACCACGGGACCGATAACACGGCGAAATCCACTAGAATTAACACACGTACAAGGTGATATACCGTACTCACAGACGACTCAACCTTTTTCATACGCTCCTAGAAGATCTTCTCCGCTCGCTCCGCAACGCTTCTCGAATCCACGAATAGCGTCCAATGCCGAATCCACGGCGTCCAACGTCGAATCCACGACGTCCAACCGAATCCACGGTCTTCACCCAGTAGCACGTCTCGAATCCACGAACGTACCTCACTCCGAATCCATGAGAGCGGTTGCACCTTGAATCCACAAGGCCACGCGAGTCCACGCGCCGATTTTGGGAAAATCGTTGTTTTTTGGGTGGTGATAATCCGCCGAATACTTAGATCAAAGATAGATCGGAAATACCATCTAAGTATTCATTAATTTCATTCTACTCAAAATCTGAGTATGAAAACCTAGAATCAAATTAATCAATATAGATGAAGAAATATAGATATAATCTCGTTATTTCCTTTCTTCTCTATAAGTGGATTTTTCTCTTTTTGATCGTATTTTGGATTACCCTAAAAAAAGAATCGTAGGGTCTATTTATAGGTTAGAAACTGTTGGAAGAGGATAAGAATCAAAAACTGACATAATCTGGAATTTTGCAGGACGACGGTCCGGACTGGAATTGGCGGTCCGGACTGTCGTGGCTTAAACAGACAATTTCCAGAAAAACATACGTTCGGGGTCCGGACTGAAATACCACGGTCCGGACTGTTCATGCAATTCCTTCAGAATTAACGTTCGGGATCCGGACTGAAATACCACGGTCCGGATTGACTAAGCAATTCCATCAGAATCAACGTTCGGGGTCCGGACTTAGATACCACGGTCCGGACTGGAATTGTGCATGAACTACCCTATGTTCGGGGTCCGGACTGTAGTGCCCGATCCGGATCCTGAACATGTAGTATGTCCAGTTTTTTTATTTTTTATGCAATTAAAAATTCATCCAAGTGTTTCTACACTATAAGAAGTATTCGGATCACCAAAAATATTTAGTTAAACATACCTGATCCTTTTGAATTCTTCTTTCTTGAGATTGAGGCATATGATCCAAACTTCTTCATCTTCAATCTTCAAGACTTAAAACTTTCATGAAATACGCCAAAACAAATTCCTTAACAATCTCCCCCTTTGGCGGTTTCGTGACAAAACAAAAATCCACTCAAAAAAATTCAAAAAGATATTTTTGTTGATATCACCATACAACAAAAATTTACATTTGAGAACCAATAGATAAACACATGAGATAAACTCCTAAAACAGACTCTAGACTTAGACATCTGTACTCTCTGCAAAAAGAAATCATTTTTGACAAAAGAGATCGTTAGATACCTCAAGAATATTTAGCATTCAAAACCAAACAGAGATAGAGTTTATTCTTACCATGACATTTGTGAACTCAGATATGTAATAAGATCACAATCAAATTAGACATATCTTCTAAGCATTAAAAAAAAACAAATGTCATATGTATGTTAGTTAACAAACAACTTGTTAGAAATATTACATGCCCAAATAGTTAGTCAAATAGTTAGTAGAGGCATGCATGCAATCACAATACAGAACCAAAAGTTGATGTCATACTTACCTCTTTCATAGTTCATAGTTCAAAGTTCATAGTTCTCTCAAACCATTGGTCCAATTGTCCAATTGTTCTTATATTCTCTCCCCCTTTTTGTCACTAAAGGAGCCAAAACGTACAAAAATAAAAAGGAGAGGTTAAAAGTTCAAAAACAAAAAAAATCAGAGACCTAAACAAAGAAAAACTGAAAACTAAGCCTGCACAACAAAACGATAGGTTAGAAGGAAGTTTTAATTGTCAGACTCTGAGCCTTCTGAGCTACTGCAGTCCAGTTTGTGTAAAATTCCTTTAAACATTTTTGATAATTTGGAGCAGTTCTTTTTCATCTTGTGAATGTCAGCCGACATTCTTTCATGTGCTTCAGACATTCTCCTTTGTGCTCGTTGCATAGACAGTATATCAGCTTTTGTGATGATGGTCTTGGAGGTAGAAGGAGATTGTATGGATGTTGAAGGTGTATTTTTAGATTCTCTAGGCAGAGAGCGTGCTCTGCCCAGTGGTTCATTAATCTGAATTCATCTGCCCCTCGAGTTCTTGCTCCTTGTGGGATGTTTGGTTGTTGAGGAAGACGTTGTCAGCTTCTTTTCCTTTAGATAGAGCCTATCTTCGTCATCCACCGCTTGTTTTGATTCTTTACAAAATATTTTCCAATCCTCTTCATCCTCTGATTCTGACTCAACTTGAGGAACAGCGTTTTTCTTCTCCTGACTTGCTTCAGCTTGTTCCTTTTTGACAGATGCTCGAGTTCCCACTAATGCTACAATGAGCGCAATAACCAAGCGAAAACCATTGTGCTACTAGTGCTCAGATAATAGAAAAGCCTGTGAGCAAAACTCAAGAACACGAGAAAAATTGTTTATTTTCAAAAATTTGAAAAATTGTACCTAGACAATCATTATCGTGTAGAGAGACTAGGAATCAAATTAGTTTTGCAAAAAGAATTTTAAAGATAGATCAATCCCATGATTTTCCAAAATTCCTATTATATGCCCTAAAACCGAATTTTCAGAAATCGAAGCCCAAAAATCCGTTAATCAAGAGAATACCTAGCATATAATCAAAACTAATCTACCCAGAGTTCTTATTTTAAAAGAAATTTGACCAAAAACCAATCCCAAACGAAAAAGATACAAAATTTCCAACACGTTTTGAGCAAAATAGTGAAAAACTGTGAAAAACCGAGTTTTTGATCAAGAAAACTTACTTGGAATCGAAGAACCTGAGTTGAAAAGGCTCCAAATCAGTTGATTTATAGAGAGAGAAGCTCTGGAGACTTTGGAACAAAAGATTGTAGTAAAAAGAAATCAAAACCCTTTTGTTCTATATAAAACCCTAGCCGCGGTCCGGATCGGATCGTGAATCCAGTCCGGATCGGCTACCCGCAGGAAATTCCTGCGTTCGGGATCCGGATCGGATTGTCCAGTCCGGATCGGCTCCAAACTTTTTCTTCAGAAAAATTCCGAAAAATTCTAGAAAATCCAGAAAAAGATTGTAAGCACTTATACATGCCAACTTTAAATAAAAATCATCGTTTCATATTAAAAGAAATAGATTATGCTAAATCTATCATTAATATCCAACAAATGAAACGAAAATTTATAAAAATTAAATCCCTTAAAGTTGAACAACTTCAATCACATCTAACATGATCTTATGAGTAATGCCTTTATCCAATCATCAATTTGGTAAAGAAAATGAAATACCAAGATCAATAGATGTTTGAAATCCCAAATATGTTAGATAATGTATCTAGTCAATCTATTGAAGAGAGTGACACTTTGAGCATCTTTCATTAAAAATCCCACCTTATACCAACCTTGGAATTTGACAGAGTCAAGTATTCCAAAAAGCATTTAGCTAATCATCTTGAAAGAACCATGCTTGATATACATGTGGTAGCTTGCACACAGTACTCGGACGACCGAGGTGGTAGCTCTTTCCTCCATGTGGTGGTAGTTTTCACACTCCTCATTGGGATATAACTCTTTCCACATCTTTTGAGCATAACATTTTGCATTAACTCCCCCTCAATTGGCTATCAATTAAATAATATATAAGGTATTCAACCAAAAATTGATCTCGATTTCATACTCGACTCAATTGTCAAATAAGATAAAAACTATACCAAGAGATCATTTGAGAGATAAATTGACTTTGATCAAAACAAAGATGACTTAATTGACATAAATGATCATTGCATCAAATGAATTATTATGATATCCAAAGCATAATAAATTTCAACTTATATAAAAGGATGCAGTTAAAGTCAATAATACTAGTGCTCAATTTATGTTCTATGTACAAACATAGATGATGAACAAAAACATAAAACAAAACCTAACCTACGCAAAATTTTCAAATAGAAGTTATTTCAAGGAAAGCATCCCAATTGCTTTACGCAAATGAATAAAACATTTTTGATCCAAAGGTTTTGTTAAAAAGTCAGCTAATTGATCCTCTGTTGAAATATAGAAAAGTTGAAGAATATTTGATTCAACTAGCTCTCTTAGAAAATGATATCTGAGTTCAATGTGTTTTGTTCTTGAGTGCAACACAGGGTTTTTGGAAATATTTATAGCACTTGTGTTGTCACAGAGAATAGTTACCGAAGTTGCTGAAATTCGGAAGTCGCTCAACATGCTTTTCATCCAAATGAGTTGTGTTGAACAACTACCCGCTGAGATATATTCCGCTTCGGCAATCGAGAGTGCTATGCAATTTTGCTTTTTACTATGCCATGCAACAAGGCAGTGGCCAAGATAGAAGTATGCACCACTCGTACTCTTCCGATCATCCACAGATCCTGTCCAATCGGCATCTGAATATCCTATAATATCAAGCGTTGTTCCCATAGGATACCAAATTCTGAAATTCAATGTTCCTTTGATGTACCGGATGATCCTTTTCACCGCTTTCAGGTGAACCTCCTTTGGTGCTGACTGATATCTCGCGCAAATACCAACACTAAAGGATATATCCGGGCGACTAGCCGTGAGATAGAGTAGACTTCCAATCATGCTGCGATAAAGCTTCTCGTCTACACTCTCACTAAGAGATTCACTTCCTAATCCCTTATTGCTAGTTCCCATAGGAGTCGAAAAATCTTTAGAGTCTTCTAATCCGAATTTCTTCACCAACTCCTTTGCATACTTGGATTGACATAGATGAATGCCTTCTTCATTTTGTTTTACTTGCAATCCAAGAAAGTATGTCAGTTCGCCCATCATGGACATCTCAAATTCGCTTTCCATGGTTTCAGCGAATTTAGAAGCATCATTGTCTCTAGTTGCACCAAATATAATGTCGTCGACATAGATTTGTGCCACAATGAAATTATCCTGATAATGCTTCACAAAGAGAGTCCGGTCTGCTCCCCCTCGAGTGTAGCCCTTTTCCAATAGGTGCTTTGTTAGCCTTTCGTACCATGCTCGCGGTGCTTATTTTAGACCGTAAAGAGCCTTTTTCAAACGAAAAACATGGTTAGGTTGTTTATAGTCTACAAAACCTTTCGGTTGAGCCACGTAAACTTCCTCGTTTAAATACCCATTTAAAAACGCGCTCTTGACGTCCATTTGAAAGAGTTTTATTTTATAGTGACAAGCAATTGCGAATAAGATACGAATTGACTCGAGTCGAGCAACTGGGGCGAACGTCTCATCAAAGTCTATTCCTTCAATTTGCGAGTAGCCCTGAGCAACTAATCGTGCTTTGTTCCTGATGATGGTACCATCCTCATTTTTCTTATTCTTGAAAATCCACTTAGTACCAATCACGTTGTGTTGCTTCGGTGACTTCGTTAATTCCCAGACTTTGTTTCTTTCGAACTGATGGAGCTCTTCCTGCATTGCTTCAATCCAGTAGTCATCCTGAAGAGCTTCATCGACGTTCTTTGGTTCTATCATGGAGACATAACATGTGACTCCACAAACCAACTGCCTTCGAGTTTTGACTCCTTCTTGTGGATCTCCAATAATGTTTGATTCCGGATGATCTTTGGAGATTCTTAACGTTTGCGGTAGCGGAGTTCTCGGAGATGCATGTAAAGATTCCTGCACATCAGATAAACTAGAAGAACCATTAGATGCATCATTATTATTGGAAGAATTATCATGAGAAGATACATTTACAGGAGTATCATCATCAAGAGACATATCAGGGGTAGATTTATCAGATGTAAAGTGAAAAGCTTCATCTATTTTAGCATTTATAGATTCTACCATCGTTTTAGATTCAAGGTTAAATACCCGATATGCTCTACTGTTTGTAGAATAACCCATGAAAATCCCTTCGTCACTTCGAGAGTCGAATTTACCAAGATTTTCGCGATCTCGCAAAACAAAACAGCGACTCCCAAAGATACGAAAATATTTAATATTTGGTTTTCTACAAAACCACAGCTCATATGGTGTATTTAATGTTCCCGGGCGCAAACACACTCGATTAATTACATAGACGGCGGTGTTCACGGCTTCAGCCCAAAAATGTAACGGGAGATTCCGGCTATGAAGCATCACACGCGCCATCTCCTGAACAACCCTGTTTTTGCGCTCAACAACACCATTCTGCTGAGGTGTATAGGGTGCTGAGAATTCATGTTTTATGCCATTGGAAGTGCAAAAATCAGTGAATTTAGAATTAATGAATTCTCCACCTCTATCACTTCGAACACGAACGATCTTTTCATTTCTTTCAATCATAATACGATGACAAACCTCATGAAAAGAGTCGAAAGTATCCGATTTCTCTTTTAAAAAAGTTACCCATGAATACCTAGAGAAATCATCAACCAAAAGAAAGATATACCATTTACCTCCCAAGGATGGTTGACGAGTTGGCCCCATTAAGTCCATATGCAGTAATTCTAAGGGCCGGTTAGTACCAACGTGGTTCAAGTTCTTGTGTGCAGCCCTTGATTGCTTTCCCTTTAGACAACCTCCACACACAATGTTATCTTTAAATGTAAGTTTAGGAACCCCCTTAACCACGTCTTTATTAGAAATCCTTGCTAGTTCTTTAAAATTTATATGACCTAGCCTTTCATGCCAAAGAGTTTCATTATCTAAAGAAACTAGGTTACATTTTTCAGAAATTTTGTTTGAAACAACATAGCAATTATTTTGAGATCTAACCCCTTTCAAAAAGAATACATGATCCTTATCAGTTACAATACATTCTTCAGAAGAAAAATTAACTGAAAAACCATTGTCACAAAGTTGACTTATACTGATGAGGTTAGTCTTAAGGCCTTCTACAAATAGAACATTATTCAAGACAGGGCCTTCTGGAATAGCGATTGTTCCTTTTCCAACAATTTTAGAAGAACGACCGTCTCCGAAAACAACAGGTCCTCCGGAGATTTTCTCTAAAGTTTGAAAACAGTTTTTGTCACCGGTCATGTAACGGGAACATCCACTATCCAGATACCAAGACGAGTTGTCATAAGCATGTAAAGAAGTATGAACAACAAGACAAGGGAAGATTTCACCTTTACGCACCCAAACCTTTTTGGATTGCGTCGGCAATGTTCTTGAAGTTATTTTCCTTGGTGAAAGCGTCTTGTTTGATTCATTGCTTGACATCGTCTTACGAGGTGAACTACCAAGGCTCTTTTCCTTCGAAAAGTTTTCCTTTGATTTCCGGGAAATCACCTTTTTGGTAGTTGTTGCAAGAGGCGCTTGAGTTGAACGTTTCGCTCCCATCTTGCAATTTCTCCTTATGTGCCCAGCAAAACCACAACGAAAACATACCTTAGTGCTTGACGATCCCGAAGAGGGTGAAGTAGGCTTGTTGACGTTGTTTGTCGTAAATTCCGGTATCGGAGGAGGAGATACCGACTGGGGCACAAAGACTGTCCCAATCGAACTAAAATTGTCTTCAGTTCGATTGTATCCGAGGCCGAATCTGTTTGTTTGACCAAGACCAAGCATCTTATCCAACTTACTCCTTCCAGAAGAAAATTGCTTTAAATCATCCTTGAGTTGGAAAATGGTCTTCGTCATTTCCATTTTTTCCTGTCGTGCCTCGCCGTAGAGCTTCAAGAAGTAATTCGCTTTATTCACCACATCTACATAATTCTTCTCGAGATGCTCATTGGACTCTTGAAGGAAAACATTTACTTTGATCAAATTATCCTTTTCCATTTCAAGAGCGTTTGAGAGAGAAGTTGCCCTTTTTGCTTCTTCTTCGAGATCTTGCAAACTCCCTCTCAAACTCTTGTTTTGCTTTGCCAGTTTCTTTCAAACCTTCAAAAGTTTATGATAGGCAAAAGCAAAATCTTCACCTTCAGAATTATCCGATTCATCGTCCGTTGCATTCTTTTCAACTTGGGAGGAGTTGGACAATGACTCAGATGTACTTGCCATAAAGCATATGAATGGTGAAGATGTGGATGCGTTGAATGCCGTTGCGTTATTTTCTTCATCACTGGAAGATGACTCATTTGACGTTGAGGTGTCATCCCAAGTGACGGCTTGCATCGCTTTCTTCTTTGCCGGATTCTTATTGGGACACTCCGTTGAGATATGGCCGTACCCTCGGCACTTGAAGCATTGGACTTGTCCCTCTGAGCTTTTCTTATCCTTTGAAAAGCTTTCTTGCTTTCTTGACTTTTGGCTTGAAAAACCTTTGCCTTTCTTCCACTTTCCGAAGGATGGAGTTTTACTTGAATTACCCCTTCGAAAGTTTCGACGAAACTTTCTTGTCAAGAGAGCAAGCTGCTTCTCAAAGTCCTCCATAGATAGGTTCTCGTCGTCGTCTGAGGAGGATGAATCCGCGTCTTCTTCTTTTGTTGTTTTCCACGCAAAACCTGAAGACTTAGAAGTAGATGCTTTTCCAGAAGAATTGTTAGTAGGAAATGTCATTTCATATGTTTGTAATGAACCAACTAATTCTTCTACACGAATTTCGTCCGGGTGTTTAATAGTTTCAATGGCCGTAACCCTGGAACGAAATCTTTCAGGAAGAGTTCTTAGAATCTTTCTTACAATTTTAAATTCTTGAATTTTCTCTCCCAAGTTAGCACATGAATTCACGATGTCTTGCAATCGTGTATAATAATCTGTGAACAATTCATTTTCTGCCATGAAAATGGAGTCAAACTTGCTCGTAAGCATTTGCAGTTTTTGAATCTTCACAAGGTTAGTTCCTTCATGTGTAACTTGAAGAACATCCCAGATTTCTTTCGCAGTCTCACATGTCGAGACACGAGAGAATTCCGTTTGTGACAGGGCATTAAATAAAACGTTAATTCCTTTGCCATTGTAAGAAGATAAGTCTATCTCTTCCTTGGTCCATTTCGACCTAGGTTTGATGGTGTGAACATCAACAATAATTTCAGTTGGATTAAACCATCCTAACTCAATTGATTGCCACACCTGTTCGTCGATGGAAATAAGAAATGCTTTCATCCGTACTTTCCAGTAGGCATAATTTGTTCCATCGAAAAACGGGGGTCTGTTGATGTTTCCACCTTCAGCCATTGTTTACAACCCTATTCCCGCTCTGATACCACTTGTTGGGTTATGATAGAATATGGATCTAAATAGGGGAAAAAACACCTAAAGGGGGGGTGAATAGGTGTAAACCATAAACACTCAAAAATCGTTGCGCAATAAAACCCGATGCGGAAATGAAAAAATAACACGCACGATTTTTACGTGGAAAACTCCAAAACCGGAGTAAAAAACCACGGGACCGATAACACGGCGAAATCCACTAGAATTAACACACGTACAAGGTGATATACCGTACTCACAGACGACTCAACCTTTTTCATACGCTCCTAGTAGATCTTCTCCGCTCGCTCCGCAACGCTTCTCGAATCCACGAATAGCGTCCAACGCCGAATCCACGGCGTCCAACGTCGAATCCACGACGTCCAACTAAATCCACGGTCTTCACCCAGTAGCACGTCTCGAATCCACGAACGTACCTCGCTCCGAATCCACGAGAGCGGTTGCACCTTGAATCCACAAGGCCACGCGAGTCCACGCACTGATTTTGGGAAAATCGTTGTTTTTTGGGTGGTGATAATCCGCCGAATACTTAGATCAAAGATAGATCGGAAATACCATCTAAGTATTCATTAATTTGATTCTACTCAAAATCTGAGTATGAAAACCTAGAATCAAATTAATCAATATAGATGAAGAAACATAGATTTAATCTCGTTATTTACTTTCTTCTCTATAAGTGGATTTTTCTCTTTTTGACCGTATTTTGGATTACCCTAAAAAAAGAATCGTAGGGCCTATTTATAGGTTAGAAACTGTTGGAAGAGGATAAGAATAAAAAACTGACCTAATCTGGAATTTTGCAGGACGACGGTCCGGACTGGAATTGGCGGTCCGGACTGTCGTGGCTTAAACAGACAATTTCCAGAAAAACATACGTTCGGGGTCCGGACTGAAATACCACGGTCCGAACTGTTCATGCAATTCCTTCAGAATTAACGTTCGGGGTCCGGACTGAAATTCCACGGTCCGGACTGACCAAGCAATTCCATCAGAATCAACGTTCGGGGTCCGGACTGAGATACCACGGTCCGGACTGGAATTGTGCATGAACTACCCTATGTTCGGGGTCCGGACTGTAGTGCCCGACCCGGATCCTGAACATGTAGTATGTCCAGTTTTTTGATTTTTATGCAATTAAAAATTCATCCAAGTGTTTCTACACTATAAGAAGTATTCGGATCACCAAAAATATTTAGTTAAACATACCTGATCCTTTTGAATTCTTCTTTCTTGAGATTGAGGCATATGATCTAGACTTCTTCATCTTCAATCTTCAAGACTTAAATAGTTTCACGAAATACGCCAACACAAATTCCTTAACACAACCCTGTTTTTAGGCTCGACTACACCATTTTGCTGAGGTGTATAGGGCACAGAGAATTCATGTTGTATGCCGTTGGTAGTGCAAAAATCAATGAATTTAGAATTGACGAATTCTCCACCTCTATCACTTCGAACACGAACGATCTTTTCATTTCTCTCAATCATAACATGATGACAAATCTCATGAAAAGAATCGAAAGTATCCGCTTTCTCTTTCAAAAATGTTACCCATGTATATCTAGAGAAATCATCAACCAAAAGAAAAATGTACCATTTACCTCCCAAACTTGGTTGACGAGTCGGCCCCATTAAGTCCATGTGCAGTAATTCTAAAGGCCGATTGGTACCAACGTGGTTCAAGTTCTTGTGTACAGCCCTTGATTGTTTTCCCTTTTGACAACCTCCACACACAATGTTTTCTTGAAAAGATAGTTTAGGAACCCCCTTAACCACGTCTTTATTAGAAATCCTTGCTAATTCCTTAAAATTTATGTGACCTAGTCTTTCATGCCAAAGAGTTTCATTATCCAAAGAAACAAGGTTACAAAGTTCAGAAATTTTGTTTGGAACAACATAGCAATTATTTTCAGATCTAACCCCTTCCAAAAAGAATAGTTTACATAAGTTACAAGACATTCAATCGCAGACAAGTTAAAGACAAGGGAAGAATTCACCTTTGCGCATCCAAACCTTACAAGTTTTGGAATGCGTCGGCAATGTTTGTGAAGTTATTCTACTTGGTGAAAGCGTCTTGTTTGATTCATTGCTTTTCTTTGATGTCGTCGTCTTTTGGGGTGGACTACCAAGGTTCTTTTCCTTTGAAAAATTTTCCTTTGATTTCCGGGGAATGGCCTTGTTGGTAGTTGTTGCAAGAGGCGCTTGATTTGATCGATTCTGTCACGCCCCGGCGTCGAAACTGCGACCCGGGCTCGCCAACAGATCCGCCGCCCATACGGGAAGCCCCGTATAGACGAAGCGACTAACCTGCAAAAGATCAACTATACGATACAGATACAGAGCTAAAAGTAAACTGCTGAAAATGAAAATATATACAACTCAAAATCCTCCCCAAAAACACATAAGTCTCTCAGGCAGTAAAATAAAAAGTACAACTCTATACCTCACTACAAAGGTCTCTCAACAAGAACTCTCAAAAAGTAAGGGGGTACATCTACTCTCTGGACGACGACTGGTTGGGATCTATCTCGCGACTCCCTTACCTCGATCAGCCGGATCAACAACTGGAGCAGCAAGAACAGGAGCAGAAGTCCCTAGGGAAAAAGACACCACGACGGGTGTGAGAACTACATCCCACAGTAGTCCTCAGTGGGTGCCGCCAACAAGCCCAACGGTCTACCCACTAAGTCTACTAGAGGCATAAAGTAATAATATAATACTGAAATGAAAGGGCTGGAAAAGTAACTCTACAGCTACTATGCCTCTATCTAGATGCTCAAGGAGTGGAACAGATGGAAACATGATACATCTACTAACACTCAAAGTACAGTCACCCAATCTACACTGACTGCCGCATAGGGTCCAGTCAAACCTGCGCCCACCTACTGCCTCACATCCTCAACAGGACGGGTCTACCGTAGGGTGTCCGTGACTGCCAAAACTGGCCCAGCCAGAGGGACTGCGTCGACAAGTCACGATAGCAAGTAACAGTGTGAGGTCCCGAAATCCCCCGCGTAGGGTTGCTGGTTGTTGGGCAGCTTTAGGTCGCCGTTGGGGGTGTTGGTGCGCGCGTTGGGGTCCAGAAATGGATTCGTGGTGCATTTTGGGATTTGTGTTGCATCACTAGAGGCCTGCGTGGTGTGTCGGTGATGTTTGCGCGCAATTTGGACACATCTGGTGGACTTCGGGCTTAAATTGAGACCCCGTGGGAAATTGGAAGACCCGTCGGGTGCTTTGAAGTGATTTCGCGCGATTCAGATGTCAAAATTGGACTCCGGGTGAAGTCCGGATAAAAGTTTACCTCTCCGGTCGCCTTCGGGAATTTTTTAGAGTTGGAATTTGGCTAATCGGACTTTAAAAATGGACCCGGCGCGAAAATCGGATCGAGTGGGCATTCGGCAAATTTTTGGGTGAGAATTTGGAGAAATGGACATCGTTTTTGGATTCAGCGCGCGATATTGCTAAGAATGGACTATTTATTTGTTTGATTTGGAGCCCGGTTGAATTGCGCGTTTTTCGAGGCATCGCGGCACGTTTATCGAGGTTCGGCGCGGATCCCGTGGCAGCTTGGCGGCACGGATCCCGAGGGCGCGGCAGGTGTACGGGCGCGGCAGAGGGGGAGCAGACGCGCCTCAGCGCGGAGCGCGCGGGGGCAGCCACGTGGCGGGCCCCCGTTGGCGCCCGCGCGGGCGCGGGGGCACGCGCGCCCGTGTAACGGGCGCGTGTCCCGCGCCTGGGGTGGCACGGTGCAACGCGCCCGTGTGGCGGGCGCGTTGCCGTGCGCCACGTGGCGCGTGGGCGCGCGCGTGGACCGGGCGCGCGCGCCCATGCGCCGTGGACCGGGGCTGGGGGGCTTCCTATTGGTTGGCGCCGTGAACCAGCATGGTGGACCGGGACCGTGGACCACCCTCTTTCTCCCCTTTTTCTTCTTCTTCTTCTTTCTCCCCCGCGCCTTCTTTCTTCTCTTTTCTTTCTTTCTTCTCCACCCGAGCGAGAGGGAGAGTCAGGGAGATGGTGGGAGGTGCGGCGTGGCGTCGTGGGCCTCGTGGAGCGCGCGAGTTTTTTCGTGGGGAGCGTTTCGGCGACGGCGGCGCAGTCGGGTAGGTCCTGTGTGTTGGTTTTACTGTATTTTTGTACAGTTTTCGGGGCGACCTTTTGGACTGTAATTAACCCTCTTGCTCTTTTCTGTGTTGGGCACCGTGCACCGTTTTGCGTGCGGACTCCGGCACCGTGCACCGTTTTGCGTGCGGACTCCGGCACCGTGCACCGTTTTGCGTGCGGACTCCGTTTTACGTGCGGTTTCCGGCACCGTGCATCGTTTTGCGTGCGGACTCTGTTTTGCGTGCGGACTCCGGCACCGTGCACCGTTTTGCGTGCGGACTCCGGCACCGTGCACCGTTTTGCGTGCGGACTCCGTTTTGCGTGCGGTTTCCGGCACCGTGCACCGTTTTGTGTGCGAATTTCGGCGCCGTGCACCGCTTCGCGTGCAGACTCCGTTTTTGGTGCGGACTCCGGCAGCGTGCTCCGTTTTGCGTGCGGACTCCGGCGGCGTGCTCCGTTTTGCGTGCGGACTCCGACGGCGTGTCCCATTTTGCGTGCGGATCGCGTGGAGGCCAATTGCAAGTGTCTACGAGCAATTGGTGGCAAATCGAGGTGGGTGGCCTTATCTCCAAGTTTTATGGACTGTACAGTATTTCTACTGATGTAGGACTATGCATGATAGTTTATTTCATTGTGTAGTATGCTAGATTGTAGGAATTGTTATTCCTTTTATTATCTGTTGATACAGCTATCTTGGAACTTGACCTAGCACCCCCGTCATATGTTGCATGTGTAACCAGACCAGTAGAAAACCCTCACTTGGGCTAGGGTTAATTATGTTTAGACACCCACACTGTTTTGCTATCCCTGGACATAGTGTTATCCTCGCCCGGGTAGTGGGCCGAGAGGTCGGGATTTTCCTTTTAGTGTGGGATGCGTTTGCACTCGTGCTTGGGAGCAGAGTGGAGTCTGGTAGTTGTAGCGGGTTGCTTATCTGTGCCGGGAGCCGTTTGGGTATACGGTAGTCCCGAGAGGTCTTGTTTCCCTGTTGCACAGTCGTGGGAGAGAGCCGTTGAGTAGACGGTAGTCCCGGGCCGTCAAGTATCTTCCGGTCCGTCTTGTTGGGAACCGTTGGGGTTGACGGTGGTCCCAGGTCGTTGAGTGTTGTCCGACCTGTTTTGTTACCCTGAGTTGTGGGTCGTTCCTGGCTGTGGAGTATCTCCAGCCAGTGAGCCTTGTGCTGCGAGCCGTTGGTGAGGCTAGCGTCTCGTGTTTCGAGTTAGCCGAGCAGCTGAGTCGTCGAGAGTGCTCCGACTGTTGGGCGAGGTATTTGGGGATCTTGAGCCCTACCGTTCTGAGAGTGAGCGTGGATTTTGACTAGCCTGCATATGCCTATGTTTGATACTCTATGCCGCGCCGTTCTACTCAGTTGGAGTCGCGTCCTGAGATGCCGCTGTGGATACGATGGTTGGCCTGTTGAGGCAGTCTTCCGCAGTTGAGGCAGCGATGGGCCTGTTGAGGCAGTTTTGCGCGAGGGATGAGTTAGTAGGACAGGACGCCCCACGTAAATCCCGTCCTCATGTGGATGTGTGGTAGTGGGCAGGAGCGTTCCTAGTCGTCGGGCGCAGGCTTGACTGGACCTTTGAGGTAGTCAGTTCGTTTGGGTCGTTTGAGCACCTTGGGTGCGAGTGGTCTCTTTTACTTTCATCTGTTCCACTTTTGAGTGTCTGATTAGAGGCATGGTAGCTGTAGAGTAGTTTCCAGCTTTTCTTTCAGATTTCTTTGCCTGTTATCTTTTGCCTCTTGTAGACTTGGTGGGCAGACCGTTGGGCTTGTTGACGGTACCCACTGAGAACTACTGTGGGAAGTAGTTCTCACACCCGTCGTGGTGTCTTTTTCCCCAGGAACTTCTCCTCCTGTTCCTGTTGCTCCAGTTGCTGATCCTTCTGACCGAGGCGAGGGAGTCGCGAGCTAGTTCCCTACCCGTCATTGGAGTGTGGCGGTACCCCTTCAGAGGAGAGCTTCAGTAGATTAGTTTTCTTTATTCTACAGTTTGAGAGACTGTTGTAGTGAGGATATTCTTGTATCGAGAGTCTGTACACTGATGTATTCATTGGAGATACCTCCCTTTTGAGTTTTGTATCAGAGGACTTTGTACATGATAGTATTTGGGGAGATGGTTATTGTATTATTTTCAGTTGTACAGTGTTTGGACTTCAGTTTTAGTAGTCTACTTTCAGCTCTCTGATATCTGTATACTGTAGTTGATTCTTTCTGCAGGTTAGACGCTTCATCTGTACGGCAGTTTCCGTACAGATGGCGGATCTGTTGGCGAGCCCGGGTGGCAGTTTCCACCCCGGGGCGTGACAGATTAGAGTGGTATCAGAGCCTAGGTTGTAGGTCGTGGTGGACTTAGAAACCCTAGGCTTGTGGTTGGATATTAGGATGACTACGTGAGAGTCGTGACTTTTAGCGAGAGTCTTGATTGACTTTTTACCTCTCCCAAGAGACGGGATGAGAGTTTGGCATGTTTATTCTCCTAATCGATTATGTTGGTTGCAGACAACATATTGCTATGGAATGGATGACATGTCTTAGACTTTCGCTGGATTGGGTCGTATGGTTGTTGTGTCCTGACGTTTGTAGTTGTGCAGTGGGTTGCGATACCCCTGAGACGTCGTGTTGTGAAAAGGACACACATTTTCCCTGGCCGAGTTACCAGGAGGGCATTTTCCCTGGCCGAGTTACCAGGAGGGCATTTTCCCTGGCCGAGTTACCAGGAGGGCATTTTCCCTGGCCGAGTTACCAGGAGGGCATTTTCCCTGGCCGAGTCACCAGGAGGGCATTTTCCCTGGCCGAGTTACCAGGAGGGCATTTTCCCTGGCCGAGTTACCAGGAGGGCATTTTCCCTGGCCGAGTCACCAGGAGGGCATTTTTCCTGGTCGAGTTACCAGGAGAGCGTTTTCCCTGGCCGAGTTACCAGATGGATAATTATCACTGGCCGAGTTACCAGATGGATAATTATCACTGGCCGAGCTACCAGATGGATAATTATCACTGGCCGAGTTACCAGATGGATAATTATCACTGGCCGAGTTACCAGATGGATAATTATCACTGGCCGAGTTACCAGATGGATAATTATCACTGGCCGAGTTACCGAATGGATAATTATCACTGGCCGAGTTACCAGAAGGATAATTATCTCTGGCCGAGTTACCAGAAGGATAATTATCACTGGCCGAGTTACCAAGAGGACATTTTGCCCTGGCCGAGTTACCAGCAGGATACTTTCCACTGGCCGAGCTACCAGATGGGTACATAGCCCTGGTCGAGTTACCAGGTGATTGCTTTACTGAGACCGAGATGGTCTGACTGGACGCCGAGATTTGGGGGCATCGAGTTCGTCCTGTTGGACTACTAGGAGCTCAGTTGTTGACTTGGAACCAGTTTCGTGCTTTGCGGCTCAGGGCCTTCTTTCCTGACAGTGTAAGCAGAAACTGGAAAGGGATCTTAGACTCCTGCAGTAGGGGAGTCGACCTCTTTTGGAGTATGTTCACGAGTTTTGCGATTGTTGAGCCGGGTACCCTTTGTCGCCTGGATGAGGCCCAGGAGGTTGAGCTAGTTGAGAAAGGACTGCATCGGAATATCTATCACTTGGGGTATTCTCGGCGAGTGCCGACGTTAGATGCAGCTATTGAGCATGCTTAGCGGGTTGACCGAGGATCAGTGATCATGTCAGAGATAAACGGAGCGCCAGGGACCAGCTCCGGGGAGAGGCATCCAGTGCCGCCTGAGTTTGGACAGTCGAGAAGATCGAGACCCCGGGGCCGCCACGATCCCAGTCTGAGGGTCGTGAGTCTCAGAGGAGACAGAGACCATGAGGTTTTCCGCGGCCGATGTATCAGCAGCAGCAGCGGGATGACTGTGTCCTTGGCGTGGGCTGCATTCTGCGTCGTAGTGTGACCACAGGCAGGGCACAGATCATGGTCTTGTCCTAAAGCGGGGTCATCAGTCACTTTGGCAGCTTCGGCTCCTCCTCCTCCGCTCTTCCAGACAGGCGGAGTTTCGACAGGTTGGCCAGATAGTTAAGGCCACTTCTGCGCGGCAGTCCGACGGACGACCACCCCGAGCGAGAGCGTCTATGTCGCACAGGATGAGGATTCGGGGGCAGCTAGCCACGTGGTGGCAGATACTAATCTTATCTCCCCTTCACGCACTTTAGCGTTATTTGTTACCGGAGCATCGCATTCATTTCTTCTGTAGGGCATTTGCTTTGTTGGATGGGCTAGAGATAGGACCCTTAGCTTGTGCTCGTGAAGTTCAGATACCTGATCACGTGTTGCACATAGATGGGTGTTATTGGTCCTGCCCAGCGCAGTTGGGGCCCTGGTTTTTGCCTGTTGATATTTGGCCCTTCCTCAGCTCCGGGATTTCGAGGTAGTGTTGGGCATAGGACTGAGAAGATCTGAGCCCTTGATGCTTGAGTATACCACACCGTTGATACACGGTGGTGATGCCACGCCGTTGGTGCACGGCAGTGATGCCACGCCGTTGATACACGGTGGTGATGCCACGCCGTTGATACACGGTGGTGATGCCACGCCGTTGATACACGGTGGTGATGCCACGCCGTTGATACACGGTGGTGATGCCACGCCGTTGATACACGGTGGTGATGCCACGCCGTTGATACACGGTGGTGATGCCACGCCGTTGATACACGGTGGTGATGCCACGCCGTTGATACACGGTGGTGATGCCACGCCGTTGATACACGGTGGTGATGCCACACCGTTGATACACGGTGGTGATACTACGCCGTTGGTGCACGGTGGTGATGCCACGCCGTTGGTGCACGGCAGTGATGCCATGCCGTTGATACACGGTGGTGATGCCACGCCGTTGATACACGGTGGTGATGCCACACCGTTGATACACGGTGGTGATGCCACGCCGTTGATACACGGTGGTGATGCCACGCCGTTGATACACGGTGGTGATGCCACGCCGTTGATACACGGTGGTGATGCCACGCCGTTGATACACGGTGGTGATGCCACACCGTTGATACACGGTGGTGATACCACGCCGTTGGTGCACGGCGGTGATGCCACGCTGTTGGTGCACGGCAGTGATGCCACGCCGATGGTGCACGGCAGTGATGCCACGTTGTAGGTACACAACGGTGAGAGTTTTTGGGGATGTTTCGGACTTTTGATCGCGAGTTTGGGCATCAGCGTTATGATCGCCTTGCGAGCCAGTTTTCAGTCCCATTCACCGACGGTTTGGTGCCCGTCAGGGTGTTCTCTTTTAGTTGAGGGATCGACTTCGACCCGTGGGTCCGTTGGGGTTATGATAGCATGTTGAGTGACCAACTGTGGCATGGGATTGTGTCTCTTGAGGATCCCTTTGAGGTTAGCCTGCAGTTGAGTAGTCCACTCGGGTGGTTTTGGATCGGGAGGTAACCGAGTGAATACCCCAACTTATTGGATTCCCTTCCTTATTGGATGAGTGTGCCGGTTTGCTTCGGGTCGCCTTGTTGAGGTGGGCACCATGACGTGGTTTGGTGCGTGTTGCGCTAGTGGTTATTTCAGTTTCCCCCAGCCTTTTCTTGGAGCCCTTTGGTATTTCACGTCTCAGCTCAGTAGTGATGTGTTTTTCCCCGCCCGTGATTTACTTGCCCCTTTGAGATCCGTGATTATGGAGTACGAGGGACGCCCGTTGCAATTTCTCGCTCGAGAGATGAGAGGATTGCACATCGGGTCATACCGTACTTGTTGTTGTTACGGAGTAATCACGAGGAGCGAGTGGGGTCTAGGGAGCTGGAGACGTATTGTTAGATACCGAGCCGTGGTATTCTTGACTCCTGATGGGCTTGATCTAGTTTCGAGGACGAAACTTCCTTTTAGTGGGGGAGGATGTGAGGTCCCGAAATCCCCCGCGTAGGGTTGCTGGTTGTTGGGCAGCTTTAGGTCGCCGTTGGGGGTGTTGGTGCGCGCGTTGGGGTCCAGAAATGGATTCGTGGTGCATTTTGGGATTTGTGTTGCATCACTAGAGGCCTGCGTGGTGTGTCGGTGATGTTTGCGCGCAATTTGGACACATCTGGTGGACTTCGGGCTTAAATTGAGACCCCGTGGGAAATTGGAAGACCCGTCGGGTGCTTTGAAGTGATTTCGCGCGATTCAGATGTCAAAATTGGACTCCGGGTGAAGTCCGGATAAAAGTTTACCTCTCCGGTCGCCTTCGGGAATTTTTTAGAGTTGGAATTTGGCTAATCGGACTTTAAAAATGGACCCGGCGCGAAAATCGGATCGAGTGGGCATTCGGCAAATTTTCGGGTGAGAATTTGGAGAAATGGACATCGTTTTTGGATTCAGCGCGCGATATTGCTAAGAATGGACTATTTATTTGTTTGATTTGGAGCCCGGTTGAATTGCGCGTTTTTCGAGGCATCGCGGCACGTTTATCGAGGTTCGGCGCGGATCCCGTGGCAGCTTGGCGGCACGGATCCCGAGGGCGCGGCAGGTGTACGGGCGCGGCAGAGGGGGAGCAGACGCGCCTCAGCGCGGAGCGCGCGGGGGCAGCCACGTGGCGGGCCCCCGTTGGCGCCCGCGCGGGCGCGGGGGCACGCGCGCCCGTGTAACGGGCGCGTGTCCCGCGCCTGGGGTGGCACGGTGCAACGTGCCCGTGTGGCGGGCGCGTTGCCGTGCGCCACGTGGCGCGTGGGCGCGCGCGTGGACCGGGCGCGCGCGCCCATGCGCCGTGGACCGGGGCTGGGGGGCTTCCTATTGGTTGGCGCCGTGAACCAGCATGGTGGACCGGGACCGTGGACCACCCTCTTTCTCCCCTTTTTCTTCTTCTTCTTCTTTCTCCCCCGCGCCTTCTTTCTTCTCTTTTCTTTCTTTCTTCTCCACCCGAGCGAGAGGGAGAGTCAGGGAGATGGTGGGAGGTGCGGCGTGGCGTCGTGGGCCTCGTGGAGCGCGCGAGTTTTTTCGTGGGGAGCGTTTCGGCGACGGCGGCGCAGTCGGGTAGGTCCCGTGTGTTGGTTTTACTGTATTTTTGTACAGTTTTCGGGGCGACCTTTTGGACTGTAATTAACCCTCTTGCTCTTTTCTGTGTTGGGCACCGTGCACCGTTTTGCGTGCGGACTCCGGCACCGTGCACCGTTTTGCGTGCGGACTCCGGCACCGTGCACCGTTTTGCGTGCGGACTCCGTTTTACGTGCGGTTTCCGGCACCGTGCATCGTTTTGCGTGCGGACTCCGTTTTGCGTGCGGACTCCGGCACCGTGCACCGTTTTGCGTGCGGACTCCGGCACCGTGCACCGTTTTGCGTGCGGACTCCGTTTTGCGTGCGGTTTCCGGCACCGTGCACCGTTTTGCGTGCGAATTTCGGCGCCGTGCACCGCTTCGCGTGCAGACTCCGTTTTTGGTGCGGACTCCGGCAGCGTGCTCCGTTTTGCGTGCGGACTCCGGCGGCGTGCTCCGTTTTGCGTGCGGACTCCGACGGCGTGTCCCATTTTGCGTGCGGATCGCGTGGAGGCCAATTGCAAGTGTCTACGAGCAATTGGTGGCAAATCGAGGTGGGTGGCCTTATCTCCAAGTTTTATGGACTGTACAGTATTTCTACTGATGTAGGACTATGCATGATAGTTTATTTCATTGTGTAGTATGCTAGATTGTAGGAATTGTTATTCCTTTTATTATCTGTTGATACAGCTATCTTGGAACTTGACCTAGCACCCCCGTCATATGTTGCATGTGTAACCAGACCAGTAGAAAACCCTCACTTGGGCTAGGGTTAATTATGTTTAGACACCCACACTGTTTTGCTATCCCTGGACATAGTGTTATCCTCGCCCGGGTAGTGGGCCGAGAGGTCGGGATTTTCCTTTTAGTGTGGGATGCGTTTGCACTCGTGCTTGGGAGCAGAGTGGAGTCTGGTAGTTGTAGCGGGTTGCTTATCTGTGCCGGGAGCCGTTTGGGTATACGGTAGTCCCGAGAGGTCTTGTTTCCCTGTTGCACAGTCGTGGGAGAGAGCCGTTGAGTAGACGGTAGTCCCGGGCCGTCAAGTATCTTCCGGTCCGTCTTGTTGGGAACCGTTGGGGTTGACGGTGGTCCCAGGTCGTTGAGTGTTGTCCGACCTGTTTTGTTACCCTGAGTTGTGGGTCGTTCCTGGCTGTGGAGTATCTCCAGCCAGTGAGCCTTGTGCTGCGAGCCGTTGGTGAGGCTAGCGTCTCGTGTTTCGAGTTAGCCGAGCAGCTGAGTCGTCGAGAGTGCTCCGACTGTTGGGCGAGGTATTTGGGGATCTTGAGCCCTACCGTTCTGAGAGTGAGCGTGGATTTTGACTAGCCTGCATATGCCTATGTTTGATACTCTATGCCGCGCCGTTCTACTCAGTTGGAGTCGCGTCCTGAGATGCCGCTGTGGATACGATGGTTGGCCTGTTGAGGCAGTCTTCCGCAGTTGAGGCAGCGATGGGCCTGTTGAGGCAGTTTTGCGCGAGGGATGAGTTAGTAGGACAGGACGCCCCACGTAAATCCCGTCCTCATGTGGATGTGTGGTAGTGGGCAGGAGCGTTCCTAGTCGTCGGGCGCAGGCTTGACTGGACCTTTGAGGTAGTCAGTTCGTTTGGGTCGTTTGAGCACCTTGGGTGCGAGTGGTCTCTTTTACTTTCATCTGTTCCACTTTTGAGTGTCTGATTAGAGGCATGGTAGCTGTAGAGTAGTTTCCAGCTTTTCTTTCAGATTTCTTTGCCTGTTATCTTTTGCCTCTTGTAGACTTGGTGGGCAGACCGTTGGGCTTGTTGACGGTACCCACTGAGAACTACTGTGGGAAGTAGTTCTCACACCCGTCGTGGTGTCTTTTTCCCCAGGAACTTCTCCTCCTGTTCCTGTTGCTCCAGTTGCTGATCCTTCTGACCGAGGCGAGGGAGTCGCGAGCTAGTTCCCTACCCGTCATTGGAGTGTGGCGGTACCCCTTCAGAGGAGAGCTTCAGTAGATTAGTTTTCTTTATTCTACAGTTTGAGAGACTGTTGTAGTGAGGATATTCTTGTATCGAGAGTCTGTACACTGATGTATTCATTGGAGATACCTCCCTTTTGAGTTTTGTATCAGAGGACTTTGTACATGATAGTATTTGGGGAGATGGTTATTGTATTATTTTCAGTTGTACAGTGTTTGGACTTCAGTTTTAGTAGTCTACTTTCAGCTCTCTGATATCTGTATACTGTAGTTGATTCTTTCTGCAGGTTAGACGCTTCATCTGTACGGCAGTTTCCGTACAGATGGCGGATCTGTTGGCGAGCCCGGGTGGCAGTTTCCACCCCGGGGCGTGACAAACAGGCCCAACTCCGGAGTGGCACTCGAGGGGCACGACCCCACCGAGGAAAGTATCCGCGTATCTCTGTCGAGCTCAATATGGCTCATGCAGGCTATAGTCCAAACCACGATCAACAAGATCGACTAACAACACCAACGCTCACTCACAGGCTGAAAAACCACACAGCCGGGACCACCGTCCCCCAGACGACTCCCACAACAGAACACTAAACTCACAGGAAAGACCGACACCATAACGGTTCGGAAACCCGATAGGCCGGTGCTTAGAACCCTATCAAACAAAAACAGACTCTAGGCTCCGCCTATCGAAGTTCCCGACCCCCTTATAGTTCAGGAACACAACAACCTCGGTACAACACGCAGAAGACACCAACCAGGGCCCGAAAGTTCCGGGAGACCTACACCTACAACCCTGTCAAACAAGAACAGGTTCCAGGCTCGGCCCCCGTGGTTTTCGTCCCGACAAAGGAACGGCCCCTAGAACCCAGACCACTCGAATCCTTTCGAGTGGGGAGATTTACAGGAAAAGGTGACATTTGTTATTGAAAACCATTTCCACTCAATCCACACAGGGTGAGGATTAAAAGTAGCTCCCTTTTTGAAAAATTATCTTGATTTGAGGAGAAACCTATTTTTTAATGATTTTTAGTTCTTTTAGGAAAAACAGTTACAAAATAAGTATTTTACCCAAACCCCGAAGGGCTGATGCCTTTGTCCAATCAAACAAGAACAGACTCCAGCGGCCCTTCGATGCTTGGAAGAAAACATTGGTAGAATAAAATCATGTATATGTCGAAAAGGGTTCTGGGTTCTAGGTCCTGCTAACACTGGTACACTGCTGCCACTAACACAGTGGCGACAACCCAAACAGGGGAAAACAAGACCTCCCGGGACTACCGTTTACCCCAAACGGTTCCCGGTACAGACAAGCGATCCACTACATCTACCAGACTCCACTCTGCTCCCAAGCACGAGTGCAAATGCATCCCACACTAAAAGGAAGTCCCGACCGCTCGGCCCACTACCCGGGCGAGGATAACACTAAGTCCAGGAATGAAACACAATGTGTGGATGTCTAAACATAAATAACCCTAGCCCAAGTGTGGGTTTTCTACTGGTCTGGTTACACATGCAGCATATGATAGGGGTGCTAGGTCAAGTTTCAATAACTATAATTTAACAGGTGGTAGGAAGCAAAAGAGATCATAGATCATCAGATAAATACAAGGAATAACAATTCCTACGTTCTAGCATGCTACACAAGAATCTACTATCATGCATGGTCCTACTATAGCAGATTTAATGTCCAGTCCATCAAACTTGGAGACAAGGCCACCCACCTGAAGACGCTAACTGTCCAAGATCCAACAACTGAAAACACCAGGAGCAGCAACCACCAATAATCCACAGTCCCAAAATCCCAGAACAACTCTTCCTGGGTACAACACAGGGTTCACAGTTACACTTTATTCCAACAGTTAACCAGATACACGCAGTCTAAAAATCAATCCCAAAGATGCAATTATTTCACCTATTGAAAGGGCTCCGAAAAATCTGATAAAAATACCACAGCAATCCTCGCGTCGAGACCTTCGAAACAGGTACCTCCACGCCCAATTCTGAGCACCGTAGGCCAAGTTACAAATTCCACAACACCGGGTGCTCACAACCTCACAACAACATGACTGTAAATCCATGCACAGTTAAGGGAAAAAGTTATACCTCCGGACAAGTCTCAAAAAAATCCAACAAAAATACGGTGATAATCCTCGCGTCGCGTAGATGCAAAAAGTGCAAAGGTTCATCTCAATCTGACGCTCGAGCGCGGAGAACTCCTCACAACAACCTTGCTGTCCCAGAAAATCTCATAGCAACAAGTACCCCAGTAAGCATGGAAGAACTCCTCGAAAAGCATGAAACGAGGAAATGCTGAAAGTACCAAGATCGTAGCCTTACCTATCGCGGATCCAACGGCGAAGAAATCGCTCGAAAAGGTGGTCGGAGTAGGCCGGGTGAGCTCGCGCACCGAAACACGACGGGAGAAACACCGACGACGGAACGTCGCGACGGGCCTAGAAAATGGAAATCTCGATAAGCGTGCCACGTAAAATCCCTGAAATCGATTGATGGATGCAGCACTGCGTTTGGATCAACTTTGCTGAAGACCTCAAGTCAGTTTGAAGCTCAGAAATGCCAAAAACTTGCAAGTGAAGGCAGCTCGGGCTTTATATAGGCCGCAGAAAACAATTGCAAAAATACCATGTAAGTCCCCGGACTCGGGAGCTCCTCGAAGATTCGAGCGCCCGAATCCGACAGCAGAGAGTAAACACTGTAGGCGCCCGGAACTTCCTCGTGCCGCCATGTCACACGCACAGGAAACAGCTGTGCGGGGTGTGCCGGGAGTGGCCACGTGGCCCTCCCGGAGACCGACACGTGTCCCGCACAGCAAACAGCTGTGCGGGGCGCGTGTGGTGCCGCCGCGTGGCGCCTCCCCGGTCAAACGGGTAGGTGGCGCCCGCGAATGGCGGGGCGCCACCTGTCCCTGTCACTGTCGTGGTCACACGTGCGGGCAGGCGCAGCCTGGCCGCCTACCACGTACGCGCCCCGAGGCGCCCGCCCGCGACCCCGTGCGCCGCGCCTCGTGAGCCCGCAAGAAGCACGCCGACACGTGTCCCCTGCACCCGGTCCACGCACCCTACTTCGGGTTCCGTGGACCGCGCCGCGTGCACCGACCAACCGGGGACTGCCACGTGTCCACCCGCCTTGGTCCATGCACCGCCGCGCCAACCCTGTAGACCGCGCATCAATAGCCCGCCAATCAGGCGGTGCGACGTGTCCATGCGCCGGGTCCGTGCACCCAGCCGCGCCTCTCTATGGACCGAGCGCTGCGGACCGGCCAATAACAGGCCGCCACGTGGCAGCCGGCGGTCCACGGCCCCTCCCATGCACCGAAATTCAGCGAAAACTTCCGGGAGTCCATTTTTGGGCCTCCGGACTCAGAATCAAACAAGCAAACAGCCGTTTTCAAGCGTTTTCCCACACTGAATCCAAATCCAACCTCTGTTTGGCCCAAAACCATTTCAAAAATTACAAATGCAGCAGAAGGCCAATCCAGCTGTGGATATCACACAGGGTCCATCTGTGGCATCCCTTTGATGCACTATGGGCCAGACACACCAACACTAGGTGTTCTACACCACGTTTCATGGGAGAAGCTACACGGGGATCGGGGTCACCACAGATTCTCTCCAATCTTGCAATTTCTTCGTATGTGCCCTGCAAAACCACAACAAAAACATACCTTTGTACTTGATGAACCCGAAGTAGGTGAGGTAGGTTTGTTGTCGTTGAATGCATTGATTTCCGTCGTCGGAGAAGGAGACGCCGACTGGGGCACAAAAATTGTTCCACTCGAACTAGGACTATCTCCAG
Organism: Tillandsia leiboldiana; assembly: GCA_029204045.2. NCBI lineage: Eukaryota > Viridiplantae > Streptophyta > Magnoliopsida > Poales > Bromeliaceae > Tillandsia > Tillandsia leiboldiana. The sequence continues at coordinate 11,191,621 of CM055062.1, forward strand.
TTCGATTGTATCCAAGGCCCAAACGATTTGTTTGACCAACACCAAGCATCTTATCCAACTTGCTCCTTCCAGAAGAAAATCGCTTCAAATCATCCTTAAGTTGGAAAATGGTCTTCGCCATCTCCATCTTTTCTTGACGAGCCTCGGAGTAGAGTTTCAAGAAGTAATTAGCTTTATCCACCAGTTTTACGTGTTGCTTCTCGAAATGCTCATTTTTCTCTTGAAGGAAAACATTTACTTTGATCAAGTTATCCCTTTCCACTTCAAGAGTGTTTGAGAGAGAAGTTGCCCTTTTTGCTTCTTCTTCGAGATCCTGCAATCTCCCTCTCAAACCCTTGTTTTGCTTTGCCAATTTCTTTGAATCCTTTAAAAGTTTATGGTAGGCAAAAGCAAAGTCTTCACCTTCGGAATTACTCGATTCATCGTCCATTGCATTCTTTTCAACTTAGGAGGAGTTGGACAATGAATCGGATGTACTTGCCATAAAGCACACGTAAGGTGAAGTTGTGGACGCGTGGAATTTCGTTGCGTTGTTTTTTTCATCACTGGAAGATGACTCATTGGACGTTGAGGTGTCCTCCCAAGTGACGGCTTGCATCGCCTTCTTCTTCGACGGATTCTTATTGGGACACTCCGTTGAGATGCGACCGTGTCCTCAGCACTTGAAGCATTGGATTTGTCCCTCTGAGTTCTTTTTGTCTTTTGAAGAACTCTGTTGCTTTCTTGACTTGAAGCTTGAAAAACCTTTGCCTTTCTTCGACTTTACGAAGGATGAAGTTTTGCTTGAATTACCCCTTCGAAAGTTTCGGCGAAATTTCCTCGTCAAGAGCGCAAGTTGCCTCTCGAAATCCTCCATTGATAAGTTCTCATGATCGTCTACGGAGGATGAATCCGCGTCTTCTTACTTTGTTGTCTTCAACGCAAAACCTGAAGACTTAGAAGAAGATGGCTTTCCAGAAGAATAATTAGTAGGAAATGTCATTTCATAAGTTTGAAGTGCACCAACTAATTCTTCTACTTTAATTTCGTCCGGGTGTTTAACTGTTTCAATGGCCACAACCTTGGCATGAAATCTTTCAGGAAGAGTCCTTAAAATCTTTCATATAACTTTAGATTCTAGAATTTTCTCTCCCAAGTTAGCACATGTATTTACAATATATTGCAATCGTGTATAATAATCTGTGAAAGATTCATTTTCTACCATAAAAATTGAGTCAAATTTGCTCGTAAGCATTTGCAGTTTTTGAATCTTCACAAGGCTTGTTCCCTCATGTGTAACTTGTAGAACATCACAGATTTCTTTCGCAGTCTCACATGCCGAGACGCGAGAGAACTCGGTTTGCGACAAAGCATTAAATAAGGCGTTAATTCCCTTGTCGTTGTAAGAAGATGAATCAATCTCTTCCTTGGTCCATTTCGACCTAGGTTTGATGGTGCAAACATCAACAATAATTTCAGTAGGATTTGTCCATCCAAATTCTATTGATTGCCACACTCGTTCATCGATGGAAATTAAAAATGCTCTCATCCGTACTTTCCAGTAGGCATAGTTTGTTCCATCGAAGAGTGGGAGTCTGTTGATGTTTCCACCTTCAACCATTGTTTACAACCCTATTCCCGCACTGATACCACTTGTTGGGTTATGATAATATGGATCTAAATAGGGGAAAAAATACCTAGAGGGAGGTGAATAGGTGTAAACAATAAACACTCAAAAATCTTTGCGTAATAAAACGCAATGCGGAAATGAAAAATAACACGCAAGATTTTACGTGGAAAAACTCCAAAACCAGGAGTAAAAAACCATGGGACCGATAACACGGTGAAATCAACTAAGATTAAATACGTACAAAGGTGATATACCGTACTCACACACGACTCATCCTTTTTCCATACGCTCCGAGTTGATCTTCTCCGCTCGCTCCGCAACGCGCCTCGAATCCACGATTTGCGTCCAATGCCGAATCCACGGCGTCCAACGTCGAGTCCACGACATCTGACCGAATCCACGGTCTCCACCAAGTAGTACGTCTCGATCACACGAACGTACCTCGCTCCGAATCCACGAGAGCGGTAGCACCTTAAATTCACAAGGCCACGCGAATCCACGCGCCAATTTTGGGGAAAATCGTTGTTTTATTGGTGGTGAAAATCCGCAGAATACTTAGATCAAAGATAGATCGGAAATACCATCTAAGTATTCATTAATTTGATTCTACTCAAAATCTGAGTTTGAAAACCTAGAATCAAATTAATTAATATAGATGAAGAAACATAGAATTAAATCTAGTTATTTCCTTTCTTCGTTATATGTGGATTTATAAGTTTTTCTCCGTTAATATTTTTCTGTCATTACCCGGAGAGCAAAACTTATTTCGGCTTACCCTAAAAGATGAAATTAGGGTTTATTTATAGGTTAGAAACCGTTGGAAGTGGATAAGAATCAAAAACCAACCTTATCTGGAAGTTTTCAGGTCGACAGTCCGGACAGGAATAAGTAGGGTCCGGACTGTCGTCAATAAACATAACTTTTCCAGAAAACCACGTTCGGGGTCCGGACTGTTCATGCGATTTCTGCAAAATCCATGTTCGGGGTCCGGACTGAACCAGGGGTGTTCCGGACTGGACTTGCGCATGAACCTACCTATGTTCGGGGTCCCGACTAAAGTACCCTGATCCGGATCCTGAACATATAACATGTCCAGTTTTTTATTTTTATGCAATTATATATCCATCCAAGTGCTCTACACTATAAGAAGTATTCGGATCACCAAACTTATTTAGTTAAACGTACCTGATCCTTTTGAATTCTTTTTTCTTGAGATTGAGGTATATGATCCAAACATCTTCATCTTCAATCTTCAAGACTTAAAGACTTTCACGAAATACGCCAAAACAAATTCCTTAACACACGTTACTCATTAGATCGAGATTGATGTTTTGAACTTGCTCAACTTTAGAGGATATAACTTTTATAATTTTTCGTTTCATTATTTGAGTATTAATGATAGATTTAGCATAATCTATTTTTTTTTATATAAAACGATATTTTTTGTTTAAAGTTGATATGCAAGAATGCTTACATACTTTTTCTGGATTTTCTGAAATTTTTACAATTTTTTTTGGAGAAAAAGTTGCAGGCAGTCCGGACTGGATGGACTCAATCCGGATCCGGAACGCTGGGATTTCCCTGCGGGTAGCTGATCCGGACTGAACTCCCAACCCGATCCGGACCGCGGCTAGGTTTTATATGAAACGAAAGGTTTTTTGATTTCTATTCTTTCTAAACTTTTCTTTCTAGCTTCCTAGAGTTTCTCTCTCTAGAATCCAGGAGTTTTGAATTTTTCTAAACTTGATTTCTCTCAATTCAAGTACGTTCTTTTGATCAAAATCACTGTTTTTCACTGTTTTGCTTGTCTTCAAAATGTTAGAGGATTTCTTGGTATAATTGCATTTTTAAACGGTTTTTGGTCAAACTGTCGGGTTATGTAAATAATGATCTAAATAGGGAAAAAAACACCTAGAGGGGGGGGTGAATAGGTGTAAACAATAAACACTCAAAAATCTTTGCGCAATAAAACCCAATGCGGAAATGAAAACTAACACGCAAGATTTTTACGTGGAAAACTCCAAAACCAGGAGTAAAAAATCACGGGACCGATAACACGGTGAAATCAACTAAGATTATAACACGTACAAAGGTGATATAACGCACTCACAGACGACTCAACCTTTTTCCATACGCTCTGAGTTGATCTTCTCCGCTCGCTCCGCAACGCTCCTCGAATCCACGATTAGCGTCCAACGCCGAATCCACAGCGTCTGACCGAATCCACGGTCTTCACCCAGTAGCACGTCTCGAATCCACGAACGTACCTCGCTCTGAATCCACGAGAGCCGTAGCACCTTGAATCCACAAGGCCACGCGAGTCCACGCGCCGATTTTGGGAAAATCGTTGTTTTTGGGTGGTGATGATCCGCCGAATACTTAGATTAGAAATATATCAGAAATACCATCTAAGTATTCATTAATTTGATTCTACTCAAAATCTGAGTATGAAAACCTAGAATCAAATCAATCAATATAGATGAAGAAACATAGGATTAAATCTATTGATTTCCTTTCTTCTCTATAGGTGGATTTTTCTTTTTATGGCCGTATTTTGATTTATTTGGCTTCCCCTTGAAAATGAATCATAGGGTTTATTTATAGGTTAGAAACCGTTGGAAGAGGATAAGAATAAAAAACTAACCTTTTCTGAAATTTTACAGGACGACGGTCCGGACTGGAATCATGGCGGTCCGGACTGTCGTAACGAGACAGACTATTTTCAGAAAAACAGACGTTCGGGGTCCGGACTGAAATGCCTGATCCGGACTGTTCATACATCTCAGCAAAACCCATGTTCGGGGTCCGGATCAGAAATGGCTTGGATCCGGACTGTTCATACATTTCAGCAAAACCCATGTTCGGGGTCCGGATCAGAAATGGCTTGGATCCGGACTGGATTTGCGTATGAACAAACACCGTTCGGGATCCGGACTGCCGTGCCTGATCCGGATCCTGAACATGTCCCATGTCCAGTTTTTTATTTTTACGCAATTAAAAATTCATCCAAGTGTTTCTACACTATACAAAGTATTCGGATCATCAAAAATAATTAGTTAAACGCACCTGATCCTTTTGAATTCTTCTTTCTTGAGATTGAGGTATATGATCCAAACTTCTTCATCTTCAATCTTCAAGACTTAAAACTTTCACGAAATACGCCAAAACAAATTCCTTAACAATCTCCCCCTTTGGCGGTTTCGTGACAAAACAAAAATCCACTCAAGAAAATTCAAAAAGATATTTTTGTTGATATCACCATACAACAAAAATTTACATTTGAGAACCAATAAATAAACGCATGAGATAAACTCCTAAAACAGACTCTAGACTTAGACATCTGTACTCTCTGCAAAAAGAAATCATTCTTGACAAACAAAAGATCGTTAGATACCTCAAGAATATTTAGCATTCAAAACCTAACAGAGAAAGAGTTTATACTCACCATGACATTCACGAATTCAGATATGTAATAAGATCACAATCAAACATCGACATATCTTCTAAGCAATAAAATTCCAAATGTCATAACTTTGTTAGTAATCAAACAACTTGTTAGTAATATTACATGCCCAAATAGTTAGTCGAATAGTTAGTCGAGACATGCATGCAATCACAATACAAAACCAAAAGTTGTGATACTTACCTTCAAAGTTCATAGTTCAAAGTTGTAGTGGCCCTAGTTTTCCTGCAGTTTTTCCCGTGAATCCTTGGTGTGAAACACCTATCCTTGGTGTATTTGGCCCACAGTGCATCAAAGGGATGCTATGGATGGACACAGAGTGGTATTTACTGTTGGTTTGGCCTTCGGCTGTAATTGCCGAATTTTCGAGAAGGCTTTGGGCCAAACGGAGGTCGTATTTGGATTCAGCACGGAAAAACGCTTGAAAACGGCTGTTTATTTGTTAAAAACGGAGTCCGGATGCCCAAAAACGGACCCCCGGAAGTTTTCTGGGCAAAATGGTGCATGGGGGGACCTGTGGACCGGCCGGGGACACGTGGCGCCTCCTTATTGGGCCGGCGCGCCACTCTCGGTCCACGGAATGGACCGCCGGTGCACGGTGCACCGGCGGGCCACGTGGCGGGCTCCCGTTGGACCGGCGCAGCACGCGCGGCGCATGGAGCAAGCGCGGGCAGGTCGGGCAAGCTGGGGCAGCGGCGCGGCGCACGGTGCACCGGGGCGCGCCACGTGGCGGCCCCGGGTTGGCGGGCGTACGTGCGCGCGGCGCACCCGCAGGCGCGTGCCTGCGGCCGTACGCGCACGCGCTGCAGGCGTGCAGGCGGCGCGCAGCTGCCACCGGCGGCCGTGTCGGGCGGGAAAAGCGGGGGCACGGGGCGCCCCGCCACTGGCGGGCGCCACCTACCCCGCCGCCCCCGCAGGGGGCACGTGGCCGCGCCCGGTTCGCCGGGCGCGCTGTCCCCTGTGCGGGGGACACGTGTCGGGCGTCCAAGCCGGTCGGACCAAAAATCGGTCCGACCGAGATCCCGTGCGGGATGGGCCGCAAGCTGGGCCGGGCTACTGTGCGGGCCCGAAATCAGGCCCGAATGAACCGGGCGCCCGAATCTGGGACTTATTGGTCATTTTTGAAATGTTTTTAGTGGGCCTATAAATAGGCCCCCTCCCCTCCTTTTTCTGGCTTTTTCGAGAGATAGAGAGAGATTGAGAGGGAGAGGTCTTTAGAGAAGTTGTTCCTCACAGATTTTTCTACCTCGTGGTGCGTTCCCAGATTTTTCGGAAGATCGACAACGGCGATCCGGATTTTACAGCGTGCCTCAGTTTTCCCCCATTTTCGGCCCGTTATCGCCGCATTTCAGTCGGAAGAGTCCCCTGCGTAGCACAGGAGTCATTTTCCGACGATTTCTTAGCCGCTGTGTTCCTAAGAGGTAGGGCTTCGTTTTCCGTGTTGATGGTTTCTCTGGATTCTGATTCCTTGGCACGCTTCCCGAGGTGTTTTGACCCCTTTTTTGCTGTTTGGGCTTATGGACAGCGGCGACTTCGACGAATTGTTTCTCAGCGTAGGAATATCTGATCGAGGCGATTCAATAGTCGATTTTGGGATACTTTTCGCGAGGAACGCAACCGTGATTTTTATGGAATTTTTGGAGCTCGGGACAGAGGTGAAACTCCTCGTTTTGCGTGCTGATTTTAAAAACAACAAATATGTATTCGGGACTTGTAGTTTTTACACCGTGTACACTTGTGTGATGTTGTAGGATACTGTTTCAGCTGACGGTGTGCTTAGAGGACAGCGGGTATTTTCTGGGTATTTTGTGCACGCTTTTCGAGGTGGGTGGTTGCGTTTCCCTCTTTGTTGACTTGCACACTAGGAATAGTAGAGTTTCCCAATTACAAATATGATAGTAACTTGTGGTATATGAGCCTATTGCATTGGCCCCCCCTAAATTAAGTGATAGCTTCTATGTGATAAATCTGGGACAGCAAGTTGGACAATTGCTATATCTTAAACCGCTTGCAAATAAATAACCCTATAATATTTTAAATTGATTCTTTACATGAAACTTTAGTCACTTTTTAAATGCTTTTAAAAGAGAACACTTGCATGCTTATTTGGACAACTGGTTAGGCCACTATTTTACTGCAGCACTATATTATGGGATTTGACTTAGGAGAAAACATATTTTATTGTTATTCTTCTCTATCGATGCATGATGCTCGAGTCTGATCGGAATTTTGAGATAGTATTGTCTGGGACAGTTTGGACTTGTCTTCGGGGATTGTGGGGTATAGTGGCAACCGCGGATGTTAGGCGGTTGACCAGATGTTTTTACCTTATCAGATTGGGGGTTATGGGTTCAGCGGTGACCGCGGATTTTGGGTGGTTGACCGGATGTTATTATCACATCAGATTGGGGATCGGGGTTGCATTAGTGGATGGAGTTTCCCACTTTGATCATAGTCATGATCCAGTCCTGCTATTGTGAGAAATCAGCTACAGAGATGATTGATACAGAGATACTTTACTCGTGTGGGTCGCTCCCCTCGAGTGCCACTCCGGAGTAGGCTTTTTGACCGTGATGGGTGCCGGTCAGTTGGTGAGTTGTGAGTGATGACAGAGCAGGCAGTGCCAGTATTTCCTGGCCCTCTGATTGGGTTTCTTTGGGCAGTCAGCTTTATAGTCGCATATATATACAGTTATCTTTTGACACTGCATTTAGAGGCATAGTAGTGGTAGTTCCTTTTTCAGCAGTCTATATTGCATACCACTGTTCTTTTCTTTTGCCTCTTTATTCCTAGTGGATGCGTCAGCATTAGAGGTTTTACCCACTAGGGGAGGCTACTGGTTTATCTAGTAGTTCTCACCCCCATTGTTGTTTTCTGTCCTTTTCCCCTTTGTTTTGCAGAGTCATCTGTGGGAGCTGCTGGGCCTTCAGCGGCAGATCGAGGTAAGAGGATCGCCGACTAGCTAGATCATCTACCCCGAGCGAGAGATTAGCGAGGTTTTTATTATACCCCTTTTGTACCTTAGACTTCAGTAGTTTACTTTTGGGTCTGGCTTTGGCCAGCTGGTTGTATCTTTATGGTGAGCTGGGAGTATATTGTACTTTTATTTCAGTTTGTAGTTTATTTCAGTCTGAGATTACTTTTAGTTCTATTAGTTCAGCTCTGTTTATGCTCTTTTATTATATATTATCTATCTGAGCAGGTTACCAGCGCTTCGTGTACATGGAAAATTCCGTGTGCACGGCGGATCTGTTGGCGAGCCCGGGTTCTGGGTTACACCCGGGGCGTGACAAAAGTAGTCATTGTTCAAGTAGTTCAAAGTAGTCATTGTTCAAGTAGTTCTCTTCTCTAGTTCTCTGCTCTCTCCCCCTTTTTGTCACAAAATAAGCCAAACAATTACAAAACGGAGAGGTGAAAAGTACTAAAACAAGAAAAATCAGAGACCTAAAAAAAACTGAAAACTAAGCCTGCACAACAAAACGATATGTTAGAAGGAAGTTCAAGTGTCAGACTCTGATCCTTCTGAGCTAGTGCAGTCCAGTTTGTGTAGAATCCCTTTAAGCATTTTTGATAATTTGGAGCAGTTCTTTTTCATCTTGTGAATGTCAGCCGACATTCTTTCTTGTGCTTCAGACATTCTCCTTTGTGCTCGTTGCATAGACAGTATATCAGCTTTTGTGGTTATTCTCTTGGAGGTAGAAGGAGATTGTGCGGATGCTGAAGGTTTATTTGGAGATTCTCTAGGCAGAGAGCGTTCTCTGGCGAGTGGTTCATTAAGCTGAGTTCCTCTGCCTCTCGAATTCTTGCTCCGTGTGGGATGTTTGGTTGTCGAGGAAGACGTTGTCAGCTTCTTTTCCTCTAGATAGAACCTATCTTCGTCATCCATCGCTTGTTTTGATTCTTTACAAAATATTTTCCAATCCTCTTCATCCTCTGATTCTGACTCAGCTTGAGGAACAGTGTTTATCTTCTCCTGACTTGCTTCAGCTTGTTCCCTTTTGACAGATGCTCGAGTTCCCACAAATGCTACAATGAGCGCAATAATCCAAGCAAAAACCATTTTGCTACTCGTGCTCAGATAATAGAAAAGCCTGTGAGAAATAACTCAAGAATACGAAAAATTATTTATTTTCAAAAATTGAAAAAATTGTACCTAAACAATTATTATCATGTAGAGAGACTAGGTATCAAATTAGTTTTGCCAAAAGAATTTTAAAAATAGATCAAACCCATGATTTTCAAAAATTCCTATTATATGCACTAAAACCGAAATTTTAGAAATCGAAGCCTAAAAATCCGTTAATTAGGAGAATATCTAGCATATAATCAAAACTAGTCTACCCAGAGTTCTTATTTCAAAAGAAATTTGATCAAAACCAATCCAAAACGAAAAAGATACAAAATTTTCATCACGTTTTGAGGAAAAACATGAAAAACTGTGAAAAACCGAGATTTTGATCACAAGAACTCACTTTGAATCGAAGAAGATGGGTTGGGAAGGCTCCAAATCGATTGTTTTCTAGAGAGAGAAGGTCTGGAGACTTAGAAACAAAAGATTGAAGTAAGAAGAAATCAAAACCCTTTTGTTCTATATAAAATCCTAACCGCGGTCCGGACTGCCTGAAGAATCCAGTCCGGATCGGCTACCCGCAGGAAATACCTGCATTCGGGATCCGGATCGGCTTGTCCAGTCCGGATCGGCTCCAAACTTTTTCTTCAGAAAAATTCCGAAAAATTCTAGAAAATCCAGAAAAAGATTGTAAGCACTTATGCATGTCAACTTTAAATAAAAATCATCATTTCATGTCATGAGAAATAAATTATGTTAAATCTATCAACAATATCCAACAAATGAAACGAAAATTTATAAAAATTAAATCCCTTAAAGTTGAACAACTTCAATCACATCTAACATGATCTTATGAGTAATGCCTTTATCAAATCATCAATTTGGTAAAGAAAATGAAATACCAAGATCAATAGATGTTTGAAAACCCAAATATGTTAGATAATATATCTAGTCAAATTATTGTAAGGAGTGGCTCTTTGAGCATCTTTCAATAAAAATCCCTACCTTATACCAACCTTGAAATTTGACAGAGTCAAGTATTCCAAAAAGCATTTTATTTAATCAACTCGAACAACCATGCTTGGTATACATGTGGTAGCTGCACATAGTACTCGGACGACCGAGGTGGTAGCTCTTTCCTCCATGTGGTGGTAGTTTTCACACTCCTCATTGGGATGTAACTCTTTCCACATCTTTTGAGCATAACAATTTTCATTAACTCCCCCTCAAATGGCTATCAATTATTTAAAATATAAAGTATTCAACCAAAAATTGATCTCAATTTCATATTCGACTCAATTGTCAAATAAGATAAAAACTAAACCAAGAGATCATTTGAGAGATAAATTGACTTTGATCAAAACAAAGATGACTTAATTGACATAAATGATCATTGCATCAAATGAATTATTATGATATCCAAAGCATAATAAATTTCTAAATAAATGAAAAGATGCTATTAAAGTCAATAATACACATGCTCAATTAATGTTCTATGTCTAAGCATAGATAATGAACAAAAACACAAAAACAAAACTTAACCTAAGCAATGATTTCAAAAGGAATTATTTCAAGGAAAGCATTCCAATTGCCTTGCGCAAATGAATAAATCGTTTTAGATCCAAGGGTTTTGTTAAGATGTCAGCTAATTGATCCTGAGTTGAAATGTAGGAGATTTGAAGAATATTTGATTCAACTAGCTCTCTTAGAAAATGATATCTAAGTTCAACGTGTTTTGTTCTCGAGTGCAACACAGGGTTTTTTGAAATGTTTATAGCACTTGTGTTGTCACAAAGAATCGTTACCGAAGTTGCTGAAATTCGGAAGTCGCTCAACACACTTTTCATCCAAATGAGTTGGGTTGAACAACTACCTGCTGAAATATATTCTGCTTCGGCAGTCGAGAGTGCAATGCAGTTTTGCTTTTTACTATGCCATGCAACAAGGCAATGGCCAAGATAAAAACATGCACCACTCGTGCTCTTCCGATCATCCACAGATCCTGCCCAATCGGCATCTGAATATCCTATAATGTCAAGCGTTGTAGGATACCAAATTCCGAAATTCAAAGTTCCTTTGATGTATCGGATGATCCTTTTCACCGCTTTCAGGTGAACTTCCTTTGGTGCTGATTGATATCTCGCGCAAATTCCAACACTAAAGGATATATCCGGGCGACTAGCTGTAAGATAGAGTAGACTTCCTATCATGCTGCGATAAAGCGTCTCGTCGACACTCTCACTAAGAGATTCACTTCCTAATCCCTTATTGCTAGTTCCCATAGGAGTCGGAAAATCTTTAGAGTTTTCTAAATCGAATTTCTTCACCAACTCCCTTGCATACTTGGATTGACATAAATGGATGCCATCATCATTTTGTTTCACTTGCAATCCAAGAAAGTATGTCAGTTCGCCCATCATCGACATCTCAAATTCGTTTTCCATGGTTTCAGCGAATTTAGAAGCATCATTGTCTCTAGTTGCCCCAAATACAATGTCATCGACATAGATTTGTGCCACAACGAAATTATTCTGATAATGCTTCACAAAGAGAGTCCGGTCAGCTCCCCCTCGAGTATAGCCCTTTTCTAATAGGTGCTTTGTCAACCTTTCGTACCACGCTCGCAGTGCTTGTTTTAGACCGTAAAGAGTCTTTTTCAAACGAAAAACATGGTTAGGTTGTTTACAGTCTACAAAACCTTTCGGTTGAGCCACATAAACTTCCTCATTTAAAAACCCATTTAAAAATGCGCTCTTGACGTCCATTTGAAAGAGTTTGATTTTAAAATGACAAGCAATAGCGAATAAAATACGAATTGACTCGAGTCTAGCTACCGGGGCGAACGTTTCATCAAAGTCTATACCTTCTATTTGAGAGTAGCCTTGAGCAACTAAGCGTGCTTTATTCCTGATGATGGTACCATCATCGTTCTTCTTATTCTTGAAAATCCATTTAGTACTAATCACGTTGTGTTGCTTCGGAGGCTTTGTTAATTTCCAGACTTTGTTTCGTTCGAACTGATGGAGCTCTTCCTGCATAGCTTCAATCCAGTAGTCTTCCTGAAGAGCTTCATCGATGTTCTTTGGTTCAATCATGGAGACGTAGCATGCGACTCCACAAACCAACTGTCTCCGAGTTCTAACTCCTTCTTGTGGGTCTCCAATAATGTTAGATTCCGGATGATCCTTGGAGATGCGTAACGTTTGCGGTAACGGAGTAGTCGGAGGTACATGTGATAATTCCTGCACATTAGATAAACTTGAAGAACCATTAGATGCATCAACTTTATTGAAAGAGTTATTACGAGAAGATGCATTTACAGGAGTATCATCATCTAGAGACATATCAAGGGTAGATTTATCAGATGCAAAGTGGAAAGCTTCATCTACTTTAACATTTATAGATTCTATCATCGTTTTAGATTCCAAGTTAAATACCCGATATGCTCTACTGTTAGTAGAATAACCCATGAAAATCCCTTCGTCGCTTCGAGAGCCGAACTTACCAAGGTTTTCGCGATCACGCAGAATAAAACATCGACTCCCAAAGATACGAAAATATTTGATATTCGGTTTGCTATTAAACCACAGCTCATATGGTGTATTTAAAGTTCTAGGGCGCAAATACACTCGATTAATTACATAGACAACGGTGTTCACAGCTTCAGCCCAAAAATATAACGGTAAATTCCGGCTATGAAGCATCACACGCGCCATCTCTTGAACAACCCTGTTTTTGCGCTCAACAACAACATTCTGCTGAGGTGTATAGGGTGCTGAGAATTCATGTTTTATTCCATTGGAAGTGCAAAAATCAATGAATTTAGAATTAATGAATTCTCCACCTCTATCACTTCGAACACGAACGATCTTTTCATTTCTTTCATTCATAATACGATGACAAACCTCATGAAAAGAGTCGAAAGTATCCGTTTTCTCTTTTAAAAAAGTTACCCATGAATACCTAGAGAAATCATCAACCAAAAGAAAAATATACCATTTACCTCCCAAAGATGGTTGACGAATCGGCCCAATTAAATCCATATGAAGTAATTCCAAGGGCCGTTTGGTACCGACGTGGTTCAAGTTCTTGTGTGCAACTCTTGATTGTTTTCCCTTTTGACAACCACCTCACACAATATTTTCTTTAAATAAAAGTTTAGGAACCCCCTTAACCACGTCCTTATTTGAAATCCTTGCTAGTTCTTTAAAATTCATGTGACCTAGTCTTTCATGCCAAACAGTTTCATTATCCAAAGAAACTTGGTTACATTTTTCAGAAACTATATTTGAAACAACATAGCAATTATTTTCCGATCTAACCCCTTTTAAAAAGAATACCTGGTCCTTATCAGTTACAACACATTCTACAGAAGAAAAATTAACTGAGAATCCATTGTCACAAAGTTGACTTATACTAATGAGGTTAGTCTTTAGGCCTTCAACAAATAATGCATTGTTCAAAACCGGGCCTTCAGGAATAGCGATTGTTCCCTTTCCAACAATTTTGGAAGAACGATCGTCTCCGAAAACAACATGTCCTCCGGAGATTTTCTCTAAAGTTTGAAAACTGTTTTTGTCACCGGTCATGTGACGAGAACAACCACTATCCAAATACCAAGATGAATTATCACAAGCGTGTAAAGAAGTATGAACAACAAGACAAGGAAAGATTTCACCTTTGCGTACCCAAACCTTTTGAGTTTTGGAGTACGTCGGAAATGATTGTGAAGTTGATACCTTTGGTGAAAGCATCTTGATTGATCCATCGCTTTTCCTTGACGTCGTCGTCTTGTTTGATGTACTACCTGTTACGGATTTTGAGTTGGCGTATTTCGTGAATTCGGTTAAGTCTTGAAGATTGAAGATAAAGAAAGTTTGGATCATTTAACTCAATCTCAAGAAAGAAGAATTCAAAAGGATCAGGTATGTTTAACTAATTATTTCTGGTGATCCGAATACTTCTTATAGTGTAGAAACACTTGGATGAATTTCTAATTGCATAAAAATCAAAAACTGGACATGGGACATGTTCAGGATCCGGATCAGACTTTCCAATCCGGATCCCGAAGGGTGTTCGTTCATACACCAGTTCAATCCGGATCGTAGCCTCCTTTGATCCGGATCCCGAACACTAGTTTTACCATGTTTTATGAACGATCCGGATCAGGCTTTGCAATCCGGATCCCGAACGTTGGTGTTTGGTGAATTGTATGAACGATCCGGATCAGGCACTTCGATCCGGATCCCGAACCTTGGTTTTTCTGGAAACTGTTTGTCTCGCTACTGCAATCCGGATCGCCGTCCTGAAAAATTCCAGAAATGGTTAGTTTTTTATTCTTATCCTCTTCCAATGGTTTCTAACCTATATATAGACCATTTAATTCATCTTTTAGGGTAACCCACAAAAAAGAGAAAAAGACGACCGAATTAGATAGATCCACATATAGAGAAGAAAGGAAATCAATAGATCAAATCTTATGTTTCTTTATCTATATTGATTGATTTGATTCTAGGTTTTAATACTCACATTTTGAGTAGAATCAAATCAATGAATACTTATATGGTATTTCTGATCTATTTCTAATCTAAGTATTCGGCGGATCATCACCACCCAAAAACAACGATTTTCCCAAAATCGGCGCGTGGACTCGCGTGGCCTTGTGGATTCAAGGTGCTACCGCTCTCGTGGATTCGGAGTGAGGTACGTTCGTGGATTCAAAGCGTGCTACTGGGTGAAGACCGTGGATTCGGTCGGACGTCGTGGATTCGGCGTTGGACGCAAATCGTAGATTCGAGAAGCGTCGTGGAGCGAGCGGAGAAGATCAACTAGGAGCGTATGGAAAAGGTTGAGTCGTCTGTGAGTACGGTATATCACCTTGTACGTGTTTAATTCTAGTGGATTTCACCGTGTTATCGGTCCCGTGGTTTTTTACTCCGGTTTGGAGTTTTCCACGTAAAAATCTCTGCGTGTTATTTATTTTTCCGCATTGGGTTTTATATCGCAAAGATTTTTGAGTGTTTATTGTTTACACCTATTCACCCCCCTCTAGGTGTTTTTTCCTCTATTTAGATCCAATTATAAATAACCCAACAAGTGGTATCGGAGCGGGAATAGGGTTGTAAACAATGGTTGAAGGTGGAAACATCAACAGACCTCCGTTCCTCGATGGAACAAATTATGCGTCCTGGAAAGTACGGATGAAAGCCTTTTTAATTTCCATCGACGAACGGGTGTGGCAATCAATTGAATTAGGATGGTTTAATCCAACTGAAATTCTTGCTGATGTTCGCACCATCAAACCTAGGTCGAAATGGACCAAGGAAGAGATAGATTTTTCTTCTTACAATGGCAAAGGGATTAATGCTCTATTTAATGCTTTGTCTCAAACAGAGTTCTCTCGCGTCTCGGCATGTGAAACTGCGAAAGAAATCTGGGATGTTCTTCAAGTTACGCATGAGGGAACTAACCTTGTGAAGATTCAGAAACTGCAAATGCTTACGAGCAAATTTGACTCTATTTTCATGGCAGAAAATGAATCTTTCACAGACTATTACACACGATTGCAAGACATCGTAAACTCATGTGCTAACTTGGGAGAGAAGATTCCCGAATTTAAAGTTGTAAGAAAAATATTAAGAACTCTTCCTGAGAGATTTCGATCCAAGGTTACGGCCATTGAAACTATTAAACACCCGGACGAAATCTGTGTAGAAGAATTAGTTGGTTCATTACAAACTTATGAAATGACATTTCCTACTAACTATTCTTCTAGAAAGGCATCCTCTTCTAAGTCTTCAGGTTATGCGTTGAAAACAACAAAAGAAGAAGACGCGGATTCATCCTCCTCAGGCGATGACGAGAATTTATCTATGGAGGACTTTGAGAAGCAGCTTGCTCTCTTGACAAGAAGATTTCGCCGAAACTTTCGAAGGGGTAACTCAAGCAAAACCCCATCCTTCGTAAAGTCGAAGAAAGGCAAAGGTTCTTCAAGTTTCAAACCAAGAAAGCAAGAGGGTTTTTCTAAGGATAAGAAAAGCTCAGAAGGACAAGTCCAATGCTTCAAGTGCCGAGGGTACGGCCATATCTCAACGGAGTGTCCTAATAAGAATCCGTCAAAGAAGAAAGCGATGCAAGCCGTCACTTGGGATGACACCTCATCGTCAAATGAGTCATCCTCAAGTGATGAAGAAGATAACGCAACAGCATTCCACGCGTCCACATCTTCACCCTTCATGTGCTTAATGGCTAGTACATCCGAGTCATTGTCCTCCTCCCAAGTTGGAAAGAACGCAACGGACGATGAATCGGATGATTCGGAAGGTGAAGATTTTGCTCTAGCCTATCACAGACTTTTGAGGGATTCAAAGAAACTGGCTAAGAAAAACAAGGGGTTGAGAGGGAGATTGCAGGATCTCGAAGAAGAAGTAAAAAGGGTAACTTCTCTCTCGACCGATCTTGAAGTGGAAAGGGATGATCTGATTAAAATAAATGTTTCCCTTCAAGAGTCCAATGAGCAACTCGAGAAGAATTATATAGATATGGTGAACAAAGCGAATTACTTCTTGAAGCTCAACGACGAGGCTCGACAGGAAAAATTCGAAATGACAGAGACCATTCTCCAACTCAAGGATGACTTACAGCGATTTTCATCAGGAAGGAGTAAGTTGGATAAGCTTCTTGGTCTTGGTCAATCAAACAAGTTCGGCCTCGGATACAATCGAACTAACGACAATTTTAGTTTGGTTGGGACAGTCTTTGTGCCCCAGTCGGTATCTCCTCCTCCGACACCGGAATTGACGACAAACAACGACAACAAACCTACTTCTCCCTCTTCGGAATCGTCAAGCATCAAGGTATGTTTTCGTTGTGGTATTGCAGGGCACATAAGGAGAAATTACAAGATTGGAGCCAAACGCTCAACTCAAGCACTTCTTGCAACGACTACCAAAAGGGTGATTCCTCGAAAATCAAATGCAAATTCTTCAAAGGAAAAGAGCCTCGGTAGTTCATCAAACAAGACGACGACGTCAAGGAAAAGCGACGGATCAAACAAGACGCTTTCACCGAAGGTATCAACCTCACAATCATTTCCGACGTACACCAAAACTCGAAAGGTTTGGGTACGCAAAGGACCGCACACAAGAACTTGAATCACGTCGGTACCAAACGGCCCATGGAATTATTGCATATGGATCTTATGGGGCCGACTCGTCAACCATCCTTGGGAGGTAAATGGTATATTTTCTTATTGGTTGATGATTTCTCTAGATACTCATGGGTAGCATTTTTAAAAGAGAAAGCTGATACTTTTGATTCTTTTCACGAGATTTGCCTTCGTATTATGATTGAAAAGAATGAAAAGATCATTCGTGTTAGAAGTGATAGAGGTGGAGAATTCATAAATTCAAAATTCATTGACTTTTGCACTTCCAATGGCATTAAACATGAATTCTCAGCACCCTATACACCTCAACAGAATGGTGTAGTCGAGCGCAAAAATAGGATTGTACAAGAGATGGCACGTATTATGCTTCACAGCCGGAATTTACCGCTACATTTTTGGGCTGAAGCTGTGAACACTGCAATCTATGTTATTAATCGAGTTTATTTGCACCGGGGAACGTTAAATACACCATATGAACTATGGTGTTGTAGAAAACCCAACATCAAATATTTTCGCATCTTTGGGAGTCGATGTTACATTTTACGTGACCGCGAAAATCTTAAAAAATTTGACTCTCGAAGTGACGAAGGGATTTTCATGGGTTATTCTACAAATAGTAAAGCATATCGGGTATTTAACTTGGAATCTAAAACGATTGTAGAATCCATAAATGTTAAAGTAGATGAAGCTTTCCACTTTGCATCTGATAAATCTACCCCTGATATCTCTCTTGATGATGATACTCCTGTAAATGCATCTTCTCATGATAATACTTCCAATATTAATGATGCATCTAAAGGTTCTCCAAGTTTATCTGATGTGCAGGAATCATCTCATATACCTCCGAGTACTCCATTACATCAAACGTTACGCATCTCCAAAGATTATCCTGAATCAAACATCATTGGAGACCCACAAGAAGGAGCCAAAACTCGGAGACAGTTGGTTTGTGGATTCGCTTGTTACGTTTCCATGATCGAACCAAAGAATGTCGATGAAGCTCTTCAGGATGACTACTGGATTGAAGCAATGCAGGAAGAGCTCCATCAGTTTGAACGAAACAAAGTCTGGGAATTAACGACGCCTCCGAAGCAACGCAATGTGATCGGTACTAAATGGATTTTCAAGAACAAGAAAAATGAGGATGGTACCATCATCAGGAATAAAGCACGGTTAGTTGCTCAAGGCTACTCTCAAATAGAAGGTATAGACTTTGATGAAACGTTCGCCCCTGTAGCTAGACTCGAGTCCATTCGTATCTTATTCGCCATTGCTTGTCACTTTAAAATAAAACTCTTTCAAATGGACGTTAAGAGCGCGTTTTTAAATGGGTTTTTAAATGAGGAAGTTTATGTGGCTCAACCGAAAGGTTTTGTAGACTGTAAACTACCTAATCATGTTTTTCGTTTGAAAAAGGCTCTTTACGGTTTAAAACAAGCACCGCGAGCGTGGTACGAAAGGTTGACAAAGCACCTTTTGGAGAAGGGCTATACTCGAGGGGGAGCAGACAGGACTCTCTTTGTGAAGCATTATCAAAATAACTTCATTGTTGCACAAATCTATGTCGATGACATTGTATTTGGAGCAACAAAGGATAATGATGCTTCTAAATTCGCTGAAACCATGGAAAGCGAATTTGAGATGTCTATGATGGACGAACTGACATACTTTCTTGGATTGCAAGTGAAACAAAATGGTGAAGGCATCCATCTGTGTTAATCCAAGTATGCAAAGGAGTTGGTAAAGAAATTCGGATTAGAAGATTCTAAAGATTTTCCTACTCCTATGGGAACTAGCAATAAGGGATTAGGAAGTGAATCTCTTAGTGAGAATGTAGACGAGAAAAACTTTATCGCAGCATGATTGGTAGTCTACTTTACCTCACAGCTAGTCGCCCGGACATATCCTTTAGTGTTGGGATTTGCGCGAGATATCAATCAGCACCAAAGGAGGTTCACCTGAAAGCGGTGAAACGGATCATCCGGTACATCAAAGGAACCATTAATTTCGAAATTTGGTATCCTATGGGAACAAGTCTAGATATTATTGGATACTCAGATGCCGATTGGGCAGGATCTGTGGATGATCAGAAAAGTACGAGTGGTGCATGTTTTTATCTTGGCCATTGCCTTGTTGCATGGCATAGTAAAAAGCAAAACTGCATTGCACTCTCGACTGCCGAAGCGGAATACGTCTCAGCGGGTAGTTGTTCAACTCAACTCATTTGGATGAAAAGCGTGTTGAGCGACTTCCGGATTTCAGCAACTTCGGTAACTGTTTTATGTGACAACACTAGTGCGATAAACATTTCAAAAAACCCTGTGTTGCACTCTAGAACAAAACACATTGAACTTAGATATCATTTTCTTAGAGAGCTAGTTGAATCAAATATTCTTCAAAATTCCTACATTTCAACTGAAGATCAATTAGCTGACTTTTTAACAAAACCTTTGGATCAAAAACGTTTTATTCATTTGCGTAAAGCAATTGGAATGCTTTCCTTGAAATAACCTCTTCTTGAAACTTTTGTTTAGGTTAGGTTTTGTTTTTGTGTTTTTGTTCATTATCTATGCTTAGACATAGAACATTAATTGAGCATTAGTTTTTATTGACTTTAACTGCATCCTTTTATATGTTTAGATATTTATTATGCTTTGGATATCATAATAATTCATTTGATGCAATGATCATTTATGTGAATTAAATCATCTTTGTTTTGATCAAAGTCAATTTCTCTCTCGATGATCTCTTGGTATAGTTTTTATCTTATTTGACTGTTTAGTCGAGTATGAAATCGAGATCAATATTTGGCTGAATACTTTATATCTTAAATAATTGATAGCCAATTGAGGGGGAGTCAAAGAAAAAGTGTTATGCACAAAAGATGTGGAAAGAGTTACATCCCAATGAGGAGTGTGAAAACTATCACCACATGGAGGAAAGAGCTACCACCTCGGTCGTCCGAGTACTGTGTGCAGCTACCACATGTATATACCTAGCAAGGTTTTTCAAGTTTGATTAAATAAAATGCATGTTGAAATACTTGACTCTATCAAAATTTCAAGGTTGGTATAAGGTGGGAATTTTAATGAAAGATGCTCAAAGAGCCACTCTCTTCAATAAATTGACTAGATATATTATCTAACTTATCTGGGATTTTAGACATCTATTGATCTTTGTATTTTATTTTCTTTACCGAATTGATGATTTGATAAAGGCATTACTCATAAGATCAAGTTAGATGTAATTGAAGTTGTTCAACTTTAAGGGATTTAATTTTTATAAATTTTCGTTTCATTTGTTGGATGTTATTGATAGATTTGGCATAATCTATTTCTTGTTGTACGAAACGATGATTTTCATTTAAAGTTGATACGCAAAAGTGCTTACAATCTTTTTCTGGATTTTCTAGAATTTTTCTGAATTTTTCTGAAGAAAAAGTTGGAGCCGATCCGGATTGGACAAGCCGATCCGGATCCCGAACGCAAGTATTCTCTGCGGGTAGCCGATCCGGATCATAATCACGAACTGATCCGGATCGCGGCTAGGGTTTTATATAGAAAAAAAGAGTTTTGATTTCTTTTACTTCAATCTTTTGTTCAAAAGTCTCCAGAGCTTCTCTCTCTAGAATTCATCCATCTTGGAAGCTTTCAAACTCACGTTCTTCGATTCCAAGTAAGTTTTATTGATCAAAATCTCGGTATTTCACAGTTTTTCGTATTTTTCCTCAAAAACGTGATGAATTTTCGTATCTTTCTCGTTTGTGGATGGTTTTTGATCAAATTACTTTTGAAATAAGAACTCTGGGTAGATTAGTTTTGATTATATGCTAGGTATTCTAATGATAAACGGATTTTTGGCCTTCGATTTTAAAAATTTCTGTTTTAGGGCATATAATGGAAATTTTCCAAAATCATGCGATTGATCTATTTTTAAAATTCTTTTTGCAAAACTAATTTGATTCTTAGTCTCTCTACACGATAATGATTGTTTGGGTACAATTTTTTCAAATTTCTGAAAATTAACAACTTTTTCGTGTTCTTCAGTTGTTGCTCACAGGATTTCCTTTCTCACAAGAAACCAGTAGCAATGGTGATCACCTGGATCATTTTTCTTCTGGCTACTATGGTCCATACTAGAGAACTATCAAGCCCAAGAGGGCTAAGAAGGCGAAGAAAACAAAAGATGATTCCGATACGGAATTTGAGACGGAATCGATCGATTGGGATGAGTTGCAAGTTGAAACAATTGCACCCACTGCTTCGAAGGGAAAAGCACCTGCAGAAACATCAAAGGCTCCGCCTACTGCTGCTGAAAAGGGCAAAGCTCCGATGGAAGGAACTTCTGTGAAAACTAAAAAAAAAAAGACTTGCTCGACGGCTTGGACGAGCTCGGGGTATTGAAATAAATGAAACAGGTCAAGAGGAAACAAAGAATATCCCTCAAACTGAAACTGAATCTGAAGACGAAGAAGATTGGGACACATTTCTTACTGAAGTACAACAAGGTATTGATGAAGAAAATAAGGTTTACCTAAAGAACAAGAAGCTAGTGAAGTCTTCCTCAATAATTAAGCAGCAAGCAAGGAAAAAGAATTCGCCAAGCAATGAACCTCTTGACAATTCACATTCTCTGCCAAGAAGATCTCCTCGGAATGAAGGTCAGACTGCTCCGTCAGTCGTCACACAATGTTCTTCAACTTCCAGAAGAATTGACCAAAAGGCAAACTTAGTATCTTCCATCAACCAAGAACAAGATAAAATGGCTCTAGAACTCAGAAAGATGTCCAAGGACATACATAAGATGAAACAAGAATGTTCTACGATTACAGGAATGCTTAAAGGAATTTTGAACAAACTGGGCTGCACGAGCTCTGAAGACTCTGACTCAGATGCTTGATTTGTACTCATACATTTTTAATCTTTCTCTTGTGCAGGTTTTAAGTTTTAGTTTTTAGTTTTAATTCTCAAACTTTTGGTTCTTGAACTTATTAACTTTTCTCTCCTTTTTGGTAATTTTGGCTAACTTTGTGACAAAAAGGGGGAGAGAGTATTAGAACAGTTTGAACAATCTATTGTCCAGTTGAACTATGAAGGTAAGTAAGGTAAGTAGAACTTCAACTTTTGGTTTTCTTTTGTGATTGCTTGCATGCCTTGACTAACTATTTGCTAACTATTTGGGCATGTAATATAACTAACAAGTTGATGTTCACTAACAATTTTTGTGACATTTGGATTTTGATTGCATAGGAGATATGTTGGTTTTTAACTATGATCAAATTACATATCTGAATGTATAAATGTCATGGTAAGTAAATGAGCATAAACTTCATCTCTGTATGTGGTTTTTGAATGATATAAAATTTTTGAGGTATCTAACGATTTCTTTTGTCAAGAATGATTTCTTTTGCAGAGAGTACAGATGTCTAAGTCTAGAGTCTGTTTTAGGAGTTTAACTCATGTATCTATTTTATTTTTGATCTCCATTGTAAATTTTTGTTGTATGGTGATAGCAACAAAAATATCTTTTTGAATTTTCTTGAGTGGATTTATGTTTTGTCATGAAACCGCCAAAGGGGGAGATTGTTACGGATTTTGAGTTGGCGTATTTCGTGAATTCGGTTAAGTCTTGAAGATTGAAGATAAAGAAAGATTGGATCATTTAACTCAATCTCAAGAAAGAAGAAATCAAAAGGATCAGGTATGTTTAACTAATTATTTCTGGTGATCCGAATACTTCTTATAGTGTAGAAACA
>CM055062.1:11214783-11284164 GCA_029204045.2 Tillandsia leiboldiana
TATATGCTAGGTATTCTAATGATAAACGGATTTTTGGCCTTCGATTTTAAAAATTTCTGTTTTAGGGGCATATAATGGAAATTTTCCAAAATCATGCGATTGATCTATTTTTAAAATTCTTTTTGCAAAACTAATTTGATTCTTAGTCTCTCTACACGATAATGATTGTTTGGGTACAATTTTTTCAAATTTCTGAAAATTAACAACTTTTTCGTGTTCTTCAGTTGTTGCTCACAGGATTTCCTTTCTCACAAGAAACCAGTAGCAATGGTGATCACCTGGATCATTTTTCTTCTGGCTACTATGGTCCATACTAGAGAACTATCAAGCCCAAGAGGGCTAAGAAGGCGAAGAAAACAAAAGATGATTCCGATACGGAATTTGAGACGGAATCGATCGATTGGGATGAGTTGCAAGTTGAAACAATTGCACCCACTGCTTCGAAGGGAAAAGCACCTGCAGAAACATCAAAGGCTCCGCCTACTGCTGCTGAAAAGGGCAAAGCTCCGATGGAAGGAACTTCTGTGAAAACTAAAAAAAAAAGACTTGCTCGACGGCTTGGACGAGCTCGGGGTATTGAAATAAATGAAACAGGTCAAGAGGAAACAAAGAATATCCCTCAAACTGAAACTGAATCTGAAGACGAAGAAGATTGGGACACATTTCTTACTGAAGTACAACAAGGTATTGATGAAGAAAATAAGGTTTACCTAAAGAACAAGAAGCTAGTGAAGTCTTCCTCAATAATTAAGCAGCAAGCAAGGAAAAAGAATTCGCCAAGCAATGAACCTCTTGACAATTCACATTCTCTGCCAAGAAGATCTCCTCGGAATGAAGGTCAGACTGCTCCGTCAGTCGTCACACAATGTTCTTCAACTTCCAGAAGAATTGACCAAAAGGCAAACTTAGTATCTTCCATCAACCAAGAACAAGATAAAATGGCTCTAGAACTCAGAAAGATGTCCAAGGACATACATAAGATGAAACAAGAATGTTCTACGATTACAGGAATGCTTAAAGGAATTTTGAACAAACTGGGCTGCACGAGCTCTGAAGACTCTGACTCAGATGCTTGATTTGTACTCATACATTTTTAATCTTTCTCTTGTGCAGGTTTTAAGTTTTAGTTTTTAGTTTTAATTCTCAAACTTTTGGTTCTTGAACTTATTAACTTTTCTCTCCTTTTTGGTAATTTTGGCTAACTTTGTGACAAAAAGGGGGAGAGAGTATTAGAACAGTTTGAACAATCTATTGTCCAGTTGAACTATGAAGGTAAGTAAGGTAAGTAGAACTTCAACTTTTGGTTTTCTTTTGTGATTGCTTGCATGCCTTGACTAACTATTTGCTAACTATTTGGGCATGTAATATAACTAACAAGTTGATGTTCACTAACAATTTTTGTGACATTTGGATTTTGATTGCATAGGAGATATGTTGGTTTTTAACTATGATCAAATTACATATCTGAATGTATAAATGTCATGGTAAGTAAATGAGCATAAACTTCATCTCTGTATGTGGTTTTTGAATGATATAAAATTTTTGAGGTATCTAACGATTTCTTTTGTCAAGAATGATTTCTTTTGCAGAGAGTACAGATGTCTAAGTCTAGAGTCTGTTTTAGGAGTTTAACTCATGTATCTATTTTATTTTTGATCTCCATTGTAAATTTTTGTTGTATGGTGATAGCAACAAAAATATCTTTTTGAATTTTCTTGAGTGGATTTATGTTTTGTCATGAAACCGCCAAAGGGGGAGATTGTTACGGATTTTGAGTTGGCGTATTTCGTGAATTCGGTTAAGTCTTGAAGATTGAAGATAAAGAAAGATTGGATCATTTAACTCAATCTCAAGAAAGAAGAAATCAAAAGGATCAGGTATGTTTAACTAATTATTTCTGGTGATCCGAATACTTCTTATAGTGTAGAAACACTTGGATGAATTTCTAATTGCATAAAAATCAAAAACTGGACATGGGACATGCTCAGGATCCGGATCAGACTTTCCAATCCGGATCCCGAAGGGTGTTCGTTCATACACCAGTTCAATCCGGATCGTAGCCTCCTTTGATCCGGATCCCGAACACTAGTTTTACCATATTTTATGAACGATCCGGATCAGGCTTTGCAATCCGGATCCCGAACGTTGGTGTTTGGTGAATTGTATGAACGATCCGGATCAGGCACTTCGATCCGGATCCCGAACCTTGGTTTTTCTGGAAACTGTTTGTCTCGCTACTGCAATCCGGATCGCCGAAGTTCGATCCGGATCGCCGTCCTGAAAAATTCCAGAAATGGTTAGTTTTTTATTCTTATCCTCTTCCAATGGTTTCTAACCTATATATAGACCCTTTAATTCATCTTTTACGGTAACCCACGAAAAAGGGAAAAAGACGACCGAATTAGATAGATCTACATATAGAGAAGAAAGGAAATCAATAGATCAAATCTTATGTTTCTTCATCTATATTGATTGATTTGATTCTAGGTTTTAATACTCACATTTTGAGTAGAATCAAATCAATGAATACTTAGATGATATTTCCGATCTATTTCTAATCTAAGTATTCGGCGGATCATCACCACCCAAAAACAACGATTTTCCCAAAATCGGCGCGTGGACTCGCGTGGCCTTGTGGATTCAAGGTGCTACCGCTCTCGTGGATTCGGAGCGAGGTACGTTCGTGGATTCGAAGCGTGTTACTGGGTGAAGACCGTGGATTCGGTCGAACGTCGTGGATTCGGCGTTGGACGCAAATCGTGGATTCGAGAAGCGTCGTGGAGCGAGCGAAGAAGATCAACTAGGAGCGTATGGAAAAGGTTGAGTCGTCTGTGAGTACGGTATATCAACTTGTACGTGTTTAATTCTAGTAGATTTCACCGTGTTATCGGTCCCGTGGTTTTTTACTCCGGTTTAGAGTTTTCCAGGTAAAAATATCTGCGTGTTATTTATTTTTCCGCATTGGGTTTTATATCGCAATGATTTTTGAGTGTTTATTGTTTACACCTATTCACCCCCCTCTAGGTGTTTTTTCCCCTATTTAGATCCAATTATACATAACCCAACACTACCAATGTTCTTTCTGTTACGGAATTTGAGTTGGCGTATTTCGTGAATTCGGTTAAGTCTTGAAGATTGAAGATAAAGAAAGTTGGATCATTTAACTCAATCTTAAGAAAGAAGAATTCAAAAGGATCAGGTATGTTTAACTAATTATTTTTGGTGATCCGAATACTTCTTATAGTGTAGAAACACTTGGATGAATTTCTTATTGCATAAAAATCAAAAACTGGACATGGGACATGTTCAGGATCCGGATCAGACTTTCCAATCCGGATCCCGAAGGGTGTTCGTTCATACATCAGTTCAATCCGGATCGTAGCCTCCCTTGATCCGGATCCCGAACACTGGTTTTACCATGTTTTATGAACGATCCGGATCAGGCTTTGCAATCCGGATCCCGAACGTTGGTGTTTGGTGAAACTGTATGAACGATCCGGATCCCGAACCTTGGTTTTTCTGGAAACAGTTTGTCTCGCTACTGCAATACGGATCGCCGAAGTCCGATCCGGATCGCCGTCCTGAAAAATTCCAGAAATGGTTAGTTTTTTATTCTTATCCTTTTCCAATGGTTTCTAACCTATATATAGACCCTTTAATACATCTTTTAGGGGAACCCACGAAAAAGAAAAAAGACGACCGAATTAGATAGATCCACAAATAGAGAAGAAAGGAAATCAATTGATTAAATCTTATGTTTCTTCATCTATATTGATTGATTTGATTCTAGGTTTTCTTACTCACATTTTGAGTAGAATCAAATCAATGAATACTTAGATGGTATTTCCGATCTATTTTTAATCTAAGTATTCGGCGGATCATCACCACCCAAAAACAACGATTTTCCCAAAATCGGCGCGTAGACTCGCGTGGCCTTGTGGATTCAATGTGCTACCGCTCTCGTGGATTCGGAGCGAGGTACGTTCGTGGATTCGAAGCATGCTACTGGGTGAAGACCGTGGATTCGGTCGGACGTCGTGGATTCGGCGTTGGACGCAAATCGTGGATTCGAGAAGCGTCGTGGAGCGAGCGGAGAAGATCAACTAGGAGCGTATGGAAAAAGTTGAGTCGTCTGTGAGTACGGTATATCACCTTGTACGTGTTTAATTCTAGTGGATTTCACCGTTTTATCGGTCCCGTGGTTTTTACTCCGGTTTGGAGTTTTCCACGTAAAAATCTCTGCGTGTTATTTATTTTTCCGCATTGGGTTTTATATCGCAAAGATTTTTGAGTGTTTATTGTTTACACCTATTCACCCCCCTCTAGGTGTTTTTTCCCCTATTTAGATCCAATTATACATAACCCAACAAGTGGTATCGGAGCGGGAATAGGGTTGTAAATAATGGTTGAAGGTGGAAACATCAACAGACCTCCGTTCTTCGATGGAACAAATTATGCCTACTGGAAAGTACGGATGAAAGCCTTTTTAATTTCCATCGACGAACGGGTGTGGCAATCAATTGAATTAGGATGGTCTAATCCAACTGAAATTCTTGCTGATGTTCGCACCATCAAACCTAGGTCGAAATGGACCAAGGAAGAGATAGATACTTCTTCTTACAATGTCAAAGGGATTAACGCTTTATTTAATGCTTTGTCACAAACAGAGTTCTCTCGCGTCTCGGCATGTGAGACTGCGAAAGAAATCTGGGATGTTCTTCAAGTTACGCATGAGGGAACTAACCTTGTGAAGATTCAGAAACTGCAAATGCTTACGAGCAAATTTGACTCTATTTTCATGGCAGAAAATGAATCTTTCACAGACTATTACACACGATTGCAAGACATCGTAAACTCATGTGCTAACTTGGGAGAGAAGATTCCAGAATTTAAAGTTGTAAGAAAAAATATTAAGAACTCTTCCTGAAAGATTTCGCTCCAAGGTTACAGCCATTGAAACTATTAAACACCCGGACGAAATCCGTGTAGAAAAATTAGTTGGTTCATTACAAACTTATGAAATGACATTTCCTACTAACTATTCTTCTGGAAAGGCATCCTCTTCTAAGTCTTCAGGTTATGCGTTGAAAACAACAAAAGAAGAAGACGCGGATTCATCCTCGTCAGGCGATGACGAGAATTTATCTATGGAGGACTTTGAGAAGCAGCTTGCTCTCTTGACAAGAAGATTTCGCCGAAACTTTCGAAGGGGTAACTCAAGCAAAACTCCATCCTTCGTAAAGTCGAAGAAAGGCAAAGGTTCTTCATGTTTCAAACCAAGAAAGCAAGAGGGTTTTTCTAAGGATAAGAAAAGCTCAGAAGGACAAGTCCAATGCGTCAAGTGCCGAGGATACGGCCATATCTCAACGGAGTGTCCTAATAAGAATCCGTCAAAGAAGAAAGCGATGCAAGCCGTCACTTGGGATGACACCTCATCGTCAAATGAGTCATCCTCAAGTGATGAAGAAGATAACGCAACAGCGTTCCACGCGTCCACATCTTCACCCTTCATGTGCTTAATGGCTAGTACATCCGAGTCATTGTCCTCCTCCCAAGTTGGAAAGAACGCAACGGACGTTGAATCGGATGATTCGGAAGGTGAAGATTTTGCTCTAGCCTATCACAGACTTTTGAGGGATTCAAAGAAACTAGCTAAGAAAAACAAGGGGTTGAGAGGGAGATTGCAGGATCTCGAAGAAGAAGTAAAAAGGGTAACTTCTCTCTCGATCGATCTAGAAGTGGAAAGGGATGATCTGATTAAAATAAATGTTTCCCTTCAAGAGTCCAATGAGCAACTCGAGAAGAATTATATAGATATGGTGAACAAAGCGAATTATTTCTTGAAGCTCAACGGCGAGGCTCGACAGGAAAAATTGGAAATGACAGAGACCATTCTCCAACTCAAGGATGACTTACAGTGATTTTCATCAGGAAGGAGTAAGTTGGATAAGCTTCTTGGTCTTGGTCAATTAAACAAGTTCGGCCTCGGATACAATCGAACTAACGATAATTTTAGTTCGGTTGGGACAGTTTTTGTGCCCCAGTCGGTATCTCCTCCTCCGACACCGGAATTGACGACAAACAACGACAACAAACCTACTTCCTCCTCTTCGGAATCGTCAAGCATCAAGGTATGTTTTCGTTGTGGTATTGCAGGGCACATAAGGAGAAATTGCAAGATGGGAGCCAAACGCTCAACTCAAGCACTTCTTGCAACGACTACCAAAAGGGTGATTCCTCAGAAAACAAATGCAAAATTTTCAAAGGAAAAGAGCCTCGGTAGTTCATCAAACGAGACGATGACGTCAGGGAAAAGTGACGGATCAAACAAGACGCTTTCACCAAAGGTGTCAACCTCACAATCATTTCCGACGTACACCAAAACTCGAAAGGTTTGGGTACGCAAAGGTGAAGTTTTCCCTTGTCTTGTTACAAATATTTCCTTGCATGCTTATGATAATTCGTCTTGGTATCTGGATAGCGGTTGTTCTCGTCACATGACCGGTGACAAAAACTGTTTTTAAAATTTTGAGAAAATCTCCGGATGACTTGTAGTTTTCGGAGACGGTCAGTCTTCCAAAATTGTTGGAAAAGGAACAGTAGCTATTCCAGATGGCCCTATTCTAAATAATATGTTATTTGTTGATGGCCTTAAGACTAACCTCATAAGTATCAGTCAACTTTGTGACAATGGTTTTTCAGTTAATTTTTCATCTGTCGAATGCATTATAACTGATAAGGACCATGTTTTCTTTTTAAAAGGGGTTAGATCTGAAAACAATTGTTATGTTGTTCCCAATAAAATTTCTGAAAATTGTAACTTAGCCTCTTTGAATAATGAAACTATTTGGCATGAAATGCTAGGTCACATAAATTTTAAGGAACTTGCTAGAATTTCAAACAAAGACGTGGTCAAGGGGGTTCCTAAACTTTCACTTAAACAAAACATTGTGTGTGGTGGTTGTCAAAAGGGAAAACAATCTAGGACTGCACACAAGAACTTGAATCACGTCGGTACCAAACGGCCCTTGGAATTATTGCATATGGATCTTATGGGGCCGACACGTCAACCATCCTTGGGAGGTAAATGATATATTTTATTATTGGTTGATGATTTCTCTAGATACTCATGGGTACCATTTTTAAAAGAGAAAGCCAATACTTTTGATTCTTTTCACGAGATTTGCCTTCGTATTATGATTGAAAAGAGTGAAAAGATCATTCGTGTTAGAAGTGATAGAGGTGGAGAATTCATAAATTCAAAATTCATTGAATTTTGCACTTCCAATGGCATTAAACATGAATTCTCAGCATCCTATACACCTCAACAGAATGGTGTTGTCGAGCGCAAAAACAGGGTTGTTCAAGAGATGGCACGTGTTATGCTTCATAGCCGGAATTTACCGTTATATTTTTGCGCTGAAGCTGTGAACACTGCAATCTATGTTATTAATCGAGTTTATTTGCGCCCGGGAACGTTAAATACACCATATTAACTATGGTGTTGTAGAAAACCCAACATCAAATATTTTCGCATCTTTGGGAGTCGATGTTACATTTTACGTGACCGCGAAAATCTTGGAAAATTTGACTCTCGAAGTGACGAAGGGATTTTCATGGGTTATTCTACAAATAGTAGAGCATATCGGGTATTTAACATGGAATCTAAAACGATTGTAGAATCCATAAATGTTAAAGTAGATGAAGCTTTCCATTTTGCATCTGATAAATCTACCCCATTTTGGATTTTCAAGAACAAGAAAAATGAGGATGGTACCATCATCAGGAATAAAGCACGCTTAGTTGCTCAAGGCTACTCTCAAATAGAAGGTATAGACTTTGATGAAACGTTCGCCCCTGTAGCTAGACTCGAGTCCATTCGTATCTTGTTCGCTATTGCTTGTCACTTTAAAATAAAACTCTTTCAAATGGACGTTAAGAGCGCGTTTTTAAATGAGTTTTTAAATGAGGAAGTTTATGTGGCTCAACCGAAAGGTTTTGTAGACTGTAAACTACCTAACCATGTTTTTCGTTTGAAAAAGGCTCTTTACGGTTTAAAACAAGCACCGCGAGCGTGGTACGAAAGGTTGACAAAGCACCTTTTGGAGAAGGGCTATACTCGAGGGGGAGCAGACGGGACTCTCTTTGTGAAGCATTATCAAAATAACTTCATTGTTGCACAAATCTATGTCGATGACATTGTATTTGGAGCAACAAAGGATAATGATGCTTCTAAATTCGCTGAAACCATGGAAAGCGAATCTGAGATGTCTATGATGGGTGAACTGACATACTTTCTAGGATTGCAAGTGAAACAAAATGGCGAAGGCATCCATCTGTGTCAATCCAAGTATGCAAAGGAGTTGGTGAAGAAATTCGGATTAGAAGATTCTAAAGATTATCCTACTCCTATGGGAACTAGCAATAAGGGATTAGGAAGCGAATCTCTTAGTGAGAATGTAGACGAGAAACTTTATCGCAGCATGATTGGAAGTCTACTTTACCTCACAGCTAGTCGCCCGGATATATCCTTTAGTGTTGGGATTTACGCGAGATATCAATCAGCACCAAAGGAGGTTCACCTGAAAGCGGTGAAACGGATCATCCGGTACATCAAAGGAACCATTAATTTCGAAATTTGGTATCCTATGGGAACAAGTCTAGATATTATTGGATACTCAGATGCCGATTGGGCAGGATCTGTGGATGATCGGAAAAGTACGAGTGGTGCATGTTTTTATCTTGGTCATTGCCTTGTTGCATGGCATAGTAAAAAGCAAAACTGCATTGCACTCTCGACTGCCGAAGCGGAATACATCTCAGCGGGAAGTTGTTCAACTCAACTCATTTGGATGAAAAGCGTGTTGAGCGACTTCCGGATTTCAGCAACTTCGGTAACTGTTTTATGTGACAACACTAGTGCTATAAACATTTCAAAAAACCCTGTGTTGCACTCTAGAACAAAACACATTGAACTTAGATATCATTTTCTTAGAGAGCTAGTTGAATCAAATATTCTTCAAATTTCCTACATTTCAACTGAAGATCAATTAGCTGACTTTTTAACAAAACCTTTGGATCAAAAACGTTTTATTCATTTGCGTAAAGCAATTGGAATGCTTTCCTTAAAATAACCTCTTTTTTTGAAACTTTTGTTTAGGTTAGGTTTTGTTTTTGTGTTTTTGTTCATTATCTATGCTTAGTCATAGAACATTAATTGAGCATTAGTTTTTATTGACTTTAACTGCATCCTTTTATATGGTTAGAAATTTATTATGCTTTGGATATCATAATAATTCATTTGGTGCAATGATCATTTATGTGAATTAAATCTTCTTTGTTTTGATCAAAGTCAATTTCTCTCTCGATGATCTCTTGGTATAGTTTTTATCTTATTTGACTGTTTAGTCGAGTATGAAATCGAGATCAATATTTGGCTGAATCCTTTATATCTTAAATAATTGATAGCTAATTAAGGGGGAGTCAAAGAAAAAGTGTTATGCACAAAAGATGTGGAAAGAGTTACATCCCAATGAGGAGTGTGAAAACTACCACCACATGGAGGAAAGAGCTACCACCTCGGTCGTCCGAGTAATGTGTGCAGCTACCACATGTATACCAAGCAAGGTTTTTCAAGTTTGATTAAGTAAAATGCATGTTGAAATACTTGACTCTGTCAAAATTTCAAGGTTGGTATAAGGTGGGAATTTTAATGAAAGATGCTTAAAGAGCCACTCTCTTCAGTAAATTGACTAGATATATTGTCTAACTTATCTGAGATTTTAGACATCTATTGATCTTTGTATTTCATTTTCTTTACCAAATTGATGATTTGATAAAGGCATTACTCATAAGATCAGGTTAGATGTAATTAAAGTTGTTCAACTTTAAGGGATTTAATTTTTATAAATTTTCGTTTCATTTGTTGGATATTATTGATAGATTTGGCATAATCTATTTCTTGTTGTATGAAACGATGATTTTCATTTAAAGTTGATACACAAAAGTGCTTACAATCTTTTTCTGGATTTTCTAGAATTTTTCTGAATTTTTCTGAAGAAAAAGTTGGAGCCGATCCGGATTGGACAAGCCGATCCGGATCCCGAACGCAGGTATTCTCTGCGGGTAGCCGATCCGGATCGTAATCACGAACTGATCCGGATCGCAGCTAGGGTTTTATATAGAACAAAAGGGTTTTGATTTCTTTTACCTCAATCTTTTGTTCAAAAGTCTCCAGAGCTTCTCTCTCTAGAATACATCCATCTTGGAAGCTTTCAAACTCAAGTTCTTCGATTCCAAGTAAGTTTTATTGATCAAAATCTCGGTATTTCACAGTTTTTCATATTCTTCCTCAAAAACGTGATGAATTTCCGTATCTTTCTCGTTTATGGATGGTTTTTGATCAAATTTCTTTTGAAATAAGAACTCTGGGTAGATTAGTTTTGATTATATGCTAGGTATTCTAATGATAAACGGATTTTTGGCCTTCGATTTCAAAAATCTCGGTTTTAGGGCATATAATGGGAATTTTACAAAATCATGCGATTGATCTATTTTTAAAATTCCTTTTTGCAAAACTATTTTGATTCTTAGTCTCTCTATACGATAATGATTGTTTGGGTACAATTTTTCAAATTTTTGAAAATTAACAATTTTTTCGTGTTCTTGAGTTGTTGCTCACAGGATTTCCTTTTTCACAAGAAATAGCAACAATGACGTTTTCATGGTTCATCTTCCTGCTAGTTGCCATGGTACACACTCGAGCAACAAACAAACTGAAAAGAGCTAAGAAAACTCAACGGAAAGGTGAGTTTCATCTGGTCAGCGACTCAGAGGCTGAAGCAGATAATCAAGAAGTTGATTGGGACAAACTGTCGGATGATGAATCAATGCCTGTTCAACCTAAGCAAAAGACTTTCGACACGTCAAAAGGTAAAGCGCCAATGACATCCTCTATCTCAATGAAAAGAAAGAGACTGGCTCGACGGTTTGGACGAGCACGAGGTCTCGAGATTAACGAACCAATAGTTCCGGATTCTCCACCTCGTGAGGAACAAGTGTTCGTTAATACGGATCGCCTAAGGGCATTTGAGAATCGTGAGTGAATTGGTGAGAGGCATGTTAATATTGAGGCTCTACGAGATCACTCCCCCGAGTTTGGTGTTCTGATTGAACAAGCAAACCTTATTCAAGTATGCCGATTCCCAGAAATGCTTGGATAATGTCTGCATCACGTGAGGACCTTCTATACAAATGCACGGCACCTTCGAGAAAATGAAAATGGTCCGATGGAGTTTTACACGAATATCCAAGGCACGAGGTTTAAAATTACTCCACAGTTAATTGGCGAGGTATTGGGAATGCAAGCCAGCAAGACAGGAGTTAATTACTTGAAGGGAAAGGTTTTGACAAACACGATGTGGCAAATGGTCATAAAGGGAATATGTTTGGAGGGAACTCAATCAACAGAGAAGTCTATCAAATCCAAAGAATTTCGTCTTGAGTACCGGTTTCTAAACTTCATCACTTGTTACAATATCCTTCCAAATATGCAGACGAAAGTCTTGAGATGGGATCGAATGCTGTTTTTGTATCTCTTAGGACATCCGTCAGAGGCAATGGGATTAAATATCAACATTCCATACATTATTTGGAATAGAATGACGAGATATGTTGAGCATCCTCATCCCACTGAAAGGATCCCATTTCCATTGATTATAATGAGGATCTTAAAGAGATTTCAAGTTGATATTAGTTCAACAACTTATCATCACTGCTTGGGCATGATCGATGAGTCCACCATTGTCAAGTCCCTTCACAAATTGCCTCATGTTACTCCAGTTCCTCCATGCGGAACGAAACCTAGTACCGGCACTTCCGCATCACCATCACAACCAGCACCCACACCAGCGGATGAAGCATCAGTCTCATCCATCTACAAAGAACAACAACGATTATCTTTTGAGTAGGAACAGATTTCGAAGGCACAGAAGAGAATTTCCAATGAGCTGGAGCTCATCACGGCAGCTCATATTACCATAACTAAGAAGGTCAATTCAATGAACAAGCTGGTGAAAAAGATGTTCCGCCGTCGGAGGAGGAGTTACCGACTGGGGCACAAAAACTGTTCCACTCGAACTAGGAATGTCTCCAGTTTG
Organism: Tillandsia leiboldiana; assembly: GCA_029204045.2. Taxonomy (NCBI): domain Eukaryota; kingdom Viridiplantae; phylum Streptophyta; class Magnoliopsida; order Poales; family Bromeliaceae; genus Tillandsia; species Tillandsia leiboldiana. The sequence goes on from CM055062.1 coordinate 11,226,942, forward strand.
AGTGTATCCGAGACTGTCACGCCCCGGGGTCGAAACTGCGACCCGGGCTCGCCAACAGATCCGCCACCTATGCCAAACCCGCATAGGCGAAGCGTCCTACATGCAAGAAAAGTACTACAGCTAAACAGATATCAGAGCTATAAATAAAAATCTGCTGTATAACTAAATCAATCACTGTACAACTGGAAATAATACAACAATGTCCGTCTCCCAAAAATGATAATCATACAATATCCTCATATACAAACTCAGAACTCAATCGGGAGGTATCTCCAATAAATACATCAGTGTACAGGCTCTCAATACATAACAATCCTCACTACATCAGTCTCTCAAAGAAGGAAAATAAAATAACTAATCTACTGAAGCTCTCCTCTGAAGGGGTATCGCTACACTCCAACGACGGGTAGGGAACTAGCTCGCGACTCCCTCTGTGACGCCCCACTTCCCAGGGGGTCACCCATCCTAGAACTACTCTAGCTCTAGCACGCTTAACTCTCATGTTCCTCTTGGATCTTGCTACCATCCAAAATGCTATAGCCGGATTAGAGATTTAGTCCTATTATATCATTTATATAGAGGACTAATCCAGATTCCGGGGGTGTCACATTCTTCCCCCCTTTAAGCCCTGACGTCCACGTCAGGCTCAAGCACACTCACAAGCACCAGGCGATGTGAGACTCGTCTCGCTAGCCTTAGCCGACCTTGTGAGGAGCTGCACTCCACTCACAACGGTCATTAGCCGGGGAGCCTCGCTCTACCCGCTATATAACCCTGGCTCAGCCGAGACTCATCTCACATTTCCGGCTGGTGAATGGCTCTGATACCAATTGTGACGCCCCACTTCCCACTGGGTCATCCATCCTAGAACTACTCTAGCTCTAGCACGCTTAACTCTCATGTTCCTCTTGGATCTTGCTACCATCCAAAATGCTATAGCCGGATTAGAGATTTAGTCCTATTATATCATTTATATAGAGGACTAATCCAGATTCCGGGGGTGTCACACCCTCGCCTCGGCCAGAAGGATCAGCAACAGGAACAACAGGAACCGGAGTAGAAGTCCCTGGGGGAAAGACACCACGACGGGTGTGAGAACTACATCCCACAGTAGTTCTCAGTGGGTGCCGCCAACAAGCCCGACGGTCTGCCCACTAAGTCTACTAGAGGCATAAAGCAACAAATGCAGTGCTGTAAGGAAAGCTGGGAAAAGTAAACTCTACAGCTACTATGCCTCTATCTAGATGCTCAAAGAGTGGAACAGAAAGAACATGATGCCACAACTAACTCTCATCTCTGATCACCCAATCTGAACTGACTACCTCCTCGGGTCCAGTCAAACCTGCGCCAACCTACTGCCGTTACGTCCCGGAGGAGCGGACTTATGTAGGACGTCCATGACTGCCAACACCAGCATAGCCAGAGGGACAAATGCAACGACAAGTCGCGATAGAAAAGCTCAATCTCACGCCGGTAAAACGACTCGGTCTCGCCTACTCCGGAGTGGCACTCGAGGGGAGCGACCCGCTCGAGTAAAAAGTAACCCATCTCAAGTATCTCTGTAAAGTATCTCTGTCAAGCTCAAATGTGGCTCATGCAGGCTATGATCCACGATCAAACAGATCGGTAACTCCAAGCTCAAAGCACAACTCAGTCGGAAAAAGAACCTCGACTCAAACAGGAATAGCCCAAAACACTCTCACAGCTATGTCGGAGAACCCTCAACGACTCAATCTGATAATGCACGACCATGGCTGAGTCGGGAAACCTCCACGACTCGATCTGCCAGACCCCAAGATCCTCAAAGCTAAGTGGGAGAACCACCTCCACCACTAAATCAGGAAAAACAACCTCTAGATCACACTCTACCAACTCATAGCACAAAGTCGCATCCACTGCGAGAAACTGTCTCAACAGGCCAAACAGACCAAACGTCGCATCCACTGCGAACAACTGCCTCAACAGGCCAACATCGCATCCACTGACACAAGGAAGGGTCCGGGAACCCCGAAAGACTAGAACCTACAACCCAAATCAAACAAGAACAGGCTCTAGGCATAGCCTTTCGTTGTTCTTGTCCCAAGAAGAAGGCAGACCTTACAACCCAGACCACTCGAATCATCTCGGGTGGTTAATTTATAGGAAAAGGTGACATTTCTTACTGAAGCCCTTTGATCTGTAAGAAATCCATATTTAATGATTTTTAGTTCTTTTTAGGAAAACAGTTGAAACCAAGTTTTATATCTAAGCCTCGAAGGGCTAATGCCTTCGTCCAATCAAACAAAAACAGACTCAGGCGACCCTACGATGCTTGGAAGAAAATATTTGGTTAACAAAAATCATATGTGTGTCCAAAAAGGTTCTGGGTTTAAGGTCCTGCTAACTCAGATATACCGCTGCTGTCACGCCCCGGGGTCGAAACTGCGACCCGGGCCCGCCAACAGATCCGCCACCTATGCTAAACCCGCATAGGCGAAGCGTCTAACCTGCAAAAGATAGTACTATAGCTACACAAATATCAGAGCTGAAATGAAATGCTGTAAGATAAAAAAATCCAATCACTGTACATCATGAAATAAAATACAATATCCATTTCCTCAAATACAGATAATCATCATACAATGTCCTCAGTAGAGCATCTCTCAACTATAAAAGGAGATAAACTAAAACTATAGTACACCAGTCTCAACATCAGTCTCTCCAAATACAAAAGATCTCTCTCCAAATAAAACAGTAAAAACCAGCCAACAGCTACCAGGAATCTCCATCCAGGGAATACAGCTACACTCCTCGGGTGGTAAAGATCTAGCCCGTGACTCCCTCGCCTCGGACAACGATCGAAGATCAGCAACTCCCGAAGAGGGCTCTGCAAAACAGGGGGAGAAAACAAAAGGAAAACAACAATGGGGGTGAGAACCACTAGTAAACCAGTAGCCTCCCCCTGTGGGTAAAGCCTCAAGCTCCGGCGTACCCACTAAGTCTACTAGAGGCAAGAAAAGGGGCAAGTGGTAAAGCTGTAAACAGAACTACTGAATAAAAGGGGAAACCACAACAAGTATGCCTCTAAATGCAATACCGAAGGAAATGACGGTATGAATGCATCAGAAAACAGTATCTGACCAAATAGACCCAATCTAGTGCCACCAGTAAAAACTGGTACTGCCTGCTCTGCTGTCGAACTCAAGAACTCAGTATCTCCACTGTCCAAATGACCGGAACCCAACACGGTCTAAAGCCTACTCCGGAGTGGCACTCGAGGGGAGCGACCCACACGAGTAAAGTATCACTGTATCAAGCATCTCTGTAACCACTGTCTCATAATAGTAGGACTGGATCATGACTATGATCAAAGTGGGAAACTCCGTCCACTAATAAAACCCCGATCTGATGCAATAGTACTCAAAAAGTGGGAAATACCATCCACTAGAGAAATCTAATACCCAATCTGATGCAATAGTAAACATCCGGTCAACCGCCCACAGTCCGCGGTCACCGCAATAACCCACAACCCACAATTGGGTACAAGAATCAAGATCCGGTCAACCGCCTATTGCCCGCGGTTGCCGCAATAACCCATAATCCAACATCAAGCACACCCTGTCACCGATCCTCAGATCCCGGCTACACTATCCCAAACCTCTGCTCGAACCCGAGCAACATGACTCAAAAGTCTGAATAAAAAGGAGAAAGAAAGCAATCATGGTTTCTCCTAAGTCAAATCCCAATATGATAGTGTAGCAATAAAATAGTGACCTATCTAGATGTCCAAATAAGCATGCAAAAGTCCTCAGCCAAGTGAACGGGAGAATATGTGAAATAACAGTTTCACATGTGTAATAATTAATAATATCCACATAAATACAACAATCATGCTAAAATCATCGGTCAACTACACATGTAAATAATCCCTGATTCATAATAAATCCCAAAGTGGCACCCGTACCTAGATATGTCACTATGTCCCCCCAATTGATCCATTTAATCCCCTTTTCATAAAATCTAGGTGCTATTATCGCCTGTTAATTATCACTATTAAATTATTCCAATGATCACGTTCCAATAGCAACATTATCCCAATAATATCCCCAACATGCTATATCAACAAAATTAATCTCCGATAATAAGCTCACATTTATATCAGGCAATCAAGCATAACAATCAATCAATATGCTCAAAAGTGGGGTTCTCTAATAAACTTAGTGAGCATGTCAGAAGTAGAGGCATGCGAAAACCACCCACCTCGAAAAGCGCGATCCACAGCTGTAGAAACATCCTCACAGTCCAAACTTCACTTTCACGCAAAACGCGCCCCGGTCTGCGAACCACTAAACAAGAGTCAAATCCGGTGTACAAATCGATCCCCAAAAACAGTACCTTGCTGTTTTGTAAAATCAGCAGCAAAGAACAGTAATTATCACCTCTGTCCAGTTCCCAAGAAAATCCAGAAAATTCACAGTCGCGTTCCTCGCGAAAAGTAGCCCCAAAACGACTGTTTAAACGCCCAGATCTGATACCTGTAGACCAAGATAAAAATAGAACACCGTTGCACCTCAAAACCTTCCAAATCAGAATTCCTGTAGCAATCTGTCCAAGAAAAGCTTAATTATCACCTTCGAAACAATTTCCATAAATCTCAGAAAAATCACCACTGTGTTCCTCGCGACGAGTAGATCAAAATCGATTCCTAAAATGCCTTGATCCGATGTTCCTAGGCTGAGATATAAAATCGACAAGCCGGTGCTGTCCAAAATCCATCACAGAAAAATGGGGGTCAAAGATGTCTCAGGAAACATGCCAAAAGTGCGAAACGGGGCGAAGCGATCAACACGAAAATCGAAGCCTTACCTCTTAGGAACACGCTGTAGAAGAAATTGTCCAAAAACTCCTCCTGGTTTGCTCACAGTGAATTTTTGAATGATCTGCGACGGTAATGGGCCAAAATGGGGGAAAACCGAGGCGAACTGCAAAATCGATATCGCCGTTGCCGAGCTTCCAGAAATTCCGGGGATCCACCACGAGCTCAAGAACATTAAGGGGAACAACATTGGTAGAGAACTCTCCCTCCCATTCTCTTTCTAACTCTCGGAAAAAGCAGAAGAAGAGGGGAGGGGAGGCCTATTTATAGGCCAACTAAAACAAATGGGGAAATGACCCCTGTGTCCCGGTTTTGGGCGCCCGAATCTTTCGGGCCCCGAAACCGGGCGCACACAGTAGCCCGGCCCAGCCCGGCCCACTCCGCGCACGGGATCCGGTCGGACCGCACGGCCGTCCAACCCGCTCCTCCACGCGACACGTGCCCCCGAACACCGCACAGCTGATCTGGCCGCTCCCTTCGCTCCGCGTGGCGCTCCACTGGTCAACGGGACAGTTGGCGCTGGCCAATAGCCGGCCGCCACGTGGCGCACGCGTGCGCCACGTCGGCGCCGTGGCCGCCACGCCAGCCACCCCTACCACCTGCCGCGCCCCCCTGCCACCTGCACGCGCACAGTGACGCGCCCAATCCCCGCGCGCCACGTGTCCAAGCCATAAATTCGCTGCACCCGGTGCACCCTACTTCATGCACCGAACCAATAGGAAGATGCCACGTGTTTCCCGCCCAGTCCACCGTTTGCCGCACAGCTCCGTAGACTGGGACCAGTGAACCACCCACTAAATTCATGCCACGTGGCACCCCGCCCTGGTGCACGCCGGCGCGTGGACCGCGCCCCGCCCGCGCCCCTGCCCGCGCGCTGCGCGCTGCCCGCGCCTGCCCGCCACCGCTCTCCGCCTGCCCGAGGCCGCGCCGCCGCTCTCCGCCGCCGCCGCCGCCGCCGGCGATCGCCGGAATTACTGTTCCGGCGTGAACAGTAACCCGAGCTCAAAAATGACAAGTGGGTAGTCCATTTTGACCGTTTTCGCGCGCTGAATCCGAATTTGACGTCCATTTTGCCAAATTCCAACTCTAAAATTTGCCGGAGGCTCCCGAAAGTGTATTCTTAGCCCGAATTTCACGCGGAGCCCAATTTTAATATCTGATTCGCGCGAAACCACTTCTAAACCCTCCCCGGGGTCCTCCGGTCACCCACAAGATCCAAATAAGCCCGAAGTCCAACACTTGTGCCCAATTGTGCCCCAAACACCTCCAATGCACCATGTAGGCCTCCAATAGCCACCCCAACGCACTGCAGCAGCTCTGCGGAGATCCGGGTCATCACAGCTGCCACTAACACAGCGGCGACAGATAAAACAAGAAAAATAAAACATCTCGGGACCGCCGTCTACCCAAACGACTCCCGCTACAGATGACACACCCAACTACATCTACCAGACTCCACTCTGCTCCCAAGCACGAGTGTAACATGCATCCCACACTAAAAGATAACTCCTGACCACTCGGCCCACTACCCGGGCGAGGAAGAACACTATATCCAGGAAAGTAGAAGTGTGGATGTCTAAAGCAGAAATAACCCTAGCCGAAGTGAGGGTTTTCTACTAGTCTGGTTACACATGCAACATATGACAGGGTGCTAGGTCAAGTTCCAAGATAACAATAATCAACAGCTTGTAGGGAAGGACAATAAACACATGATCATCTAACAGCATCAGGAACATCAATTCCTAAATTCTAGCATGCTATACAAAATACATCTACAACATGCAAGTCCCTACACCGATAGAATTAATGCACAGTCCATAGGTCATGAAGACGAGGCCACCCACCTGAAAATGCTAACAGTCCGGAGTTCCACAGCTGAAAACACCAGAAGTAAAAACCTCTACTAATCCTCAACACCAACGGTTCACAAACATCCGCAAATACCCCTGGGTACAACAAAAAGGTCCAAGGTTACACTTTATTCCACAAAATAACCAAGTACAAAAATCTGCATAAGACAGTCCTGAAGATCTGAAATTTCCACCTGCAGAAAGTGCCCTGAAAATTCTGATAAAAATATCACAACGATCGTCTCATCGAGACCTTCGAAACAGGTACCTGCACGCCCAAATTCGAGCCCCGTAGGCCAAGTTACAAATTCCACAGTACAGGTGCGCAAACACTCACAACCACACAACTGTAAACTCAAACACAGATAAAAGGGGAATAGTATACCTCCGGGAAGGTCTCGGAAAAATCCAAGGAAAATATGGCGATGATCCTCGCGACGATTAGATGAAAAAAGTGTACAGGCTCGTCTCGATCCGACGGTCGAGTGCGGAGATAAAATTCCGGCAAGCCTCCGCTGTCCAGAAATCCACCAGCAAAACAGTGGCTTAGAAATGCCTCGTAAACCGTGCCAAGAACTCAGAATCAATCAAGGTGATCAACACAGAAATCGAACGCGTGCAAAAATCGTCTCAAAATTCCATCGGGGTAGCTCAGGGGGTCTCCCACACTGAAAGGCGACGGTAGAAGCCAAAATCCAAGAAACGTCGCAGTGTGCCGCGTCACAGAAAGCACGGATCTCGAGGCCTCCAAAAATTCTGTAAATCCATCACAAGGTGGAGCACAAGGTGAGGAACATTTCCTCTTAAAACCTCTGCCTGAGAAGAGCTCGGCAAAAACTTCAAAACGCATGCCAAAGGGGGCTATTTATAGCCCCAACTCAACAAATCCTGAAATACCCATTTTGTCCCAACTTTCGGGCGCCCAAAACTTCCGGGCTGCTACAGTGACCCAGAATGTACCCCAAACCAGCTGCGCCCGAATCGTCCCTGGAGTGACATGTGTCCCCGAACAGGCAACAGCGAGCGCGGCCAACCGCGTCGCGCCACGTGTCCTCCTGCTCTGCCGCCGAACGCAGAGTCAACTCCTCGGGATTCGCCCCCACGTGCGCCCGGCCGCGCCCACGCCGCGCCCACGTGCGCGGCCGCGCCGCCCACGGGCCCATGTCGGGCACGTATCCCGAGGCACCTGCTGCCAGTCGCGTGGACCGCGCGCTCGTGCACCAGCCAATGCCATCACGCCACGTGTCCCGCTCCGGTCCACCGTGCACCCGCGATATTCCGTGGACCGCGCCTGCCGCGCCGGCCAATCGGGAGGCGCCACGTGTCCCGCGCCCGGTGCACGCTTCCTCGGTGGACCGCGCGGCTGCGCCTCCGTCCACCGCCGCACTCCGCCGCCAGCCGCCACCGCCGCCGCCTCTCCGGCAGCCGGAACAGTAACCCAAGTCTCGAAATCCGTGTTTTCGCGTCCGGACTTCGAAAAATACAAGTAAATAGTCCATCTTGACCGTTTTCGCGCGCTGAATCCAAATACGAAGTCCGATTTGCCAAATTCCACTTCTAAAATTTACCAAAAATTCCCGGAAAATCAAACTTGATCCATTTTTCATGCCGGGTCCAATCCTTGGGTCCAATATGCGCGCAAACACCTCTAACACCCAACATGGGTCTCCAGAAGCCGCAGATCCAACAGTAATCCAAACGTGGGAATTTCCGGGTCCTCACAGAGACCGAATCGGTTTGTTTGACCAAGACCAAGTAATTTATCCAACTTGCTACTTCTAGAAGAGAATCTCTTTAAATCATCCTTGAGTTGGAAAATGGTCTTTGTCATCTCCATTTTTTCTTGTCGGGCCTCGGTGAGAGCTTCAAGAAGTAACCAGCTTTGTCAATCATCGTTACATGTATCTTCTCGAAATGCTCATTTTTCTCTTGAAGTGAAGCATTTGCTTTTATCAGGTTATCCCTTTCCACTTCAAGACCGGTCGAGAGAGAAGTTACCCTTTTTACTTCTTCTTCGAGATCCTGCAATCTCCCTCTCAACCCCTTGTTTTGCTTAGCCAGTTTCTTTGAATCCCTCAAAAGTCTGTGGTAGGCTAGAGCAAAATCTTCACCTTCAGAGTTACCCGATTCGTCGTCCGTTGCAGTTTTTTCAACCTGGGAGAAGTTGGACAATGAATCGGATGTACTTGCCATTAAGCATATGAAGGGTGAAGATGTGGACGCGTGGAATGTCGTTGCGTTGTTCTCTTCATCACTTGAAGATGACTCATCTGTCGTTGAGGTGTCATCCCAAGTGACGGCTTGCATCGCCTTCTTCTTGGACGGATTCTTATTTGGACACTCCGTTGAGATATGGTCGTATCCTCGGCACTTGAAGCATTGGACTTGTCCTTCTGAGCTTTTCTTATCCTTTGAAAAACTTTCTTGCTTTCTTGACTTTTGGCTTGAAAAACCTTTGCCTTTGTTCCACTTTCCGGAGGATGAAGTTTTACTTGAATTACCCATTCGAAAGTTTCGGCGGAAATTTCTTGTCAAGAGAGCAAGCTGCTTCTCAAAGTCCTCCATAGATAGGTTCTCGTCATCGCCTGAGGAGGATGAATCCGCGTCTTCTTCTTTTGTAGTTTTCAACGCAAAACCTGAAGACTTAGAAGTAGATGCTTTTCCAGAAGAATAGTTAGTAGGAAATGTCATTTCATATGTTTGTAATGAACCAACTAATTCTTCTACACGGATTTCGTCCGGGTGTTTAATAGTTTCAATGGCCGTAACCTTGGAACGAAATCTTTCAGGAAGAGTTCTTAAGATCTTTCTTACAATTTTAAATTCTGGAATCTTCTCTCCCAAGTTAGCACATGTGTTTACGATGTCTTGCAATCGTGTATAGTAGTCTGTGAATGATTCATTTTCTGCCATGAAAATAGAGTCAAATCTGCTCGTAAGCATTTGCAGCTTTTGAATCTTCACAAGGTTAGTTCCCTCATGTGTAACTTGAAGAACATCCCAGATTTCTTTCGCAGTCTCATATGCTGAGACGCGAGAGAATTCAGTTTGAGACAAGGCATTAAATAAAGCATTGATTCCTTTGCCATTGTAAGAAAATAAGTCTATCTCTTCCTTGGTCCATTTCGACCTAGGTTTGATGGTATGAACATCAAAAATAACTTCAGTTGGATTTGACCATCCTAACTCGATAGATTGCCACACCCGTTCGTCGATGGAAATAAGAAATGCTTTCATCCGTACTTTCCAGTAGGCATAATTTGTTCCATCGAAAAACGGAGGTCTGTTGATGTTTCCACCTTCAGCCATTGTTTACAACCCTATTCCCGCTCTGATACCACGTGTCGGGTTATGTAAATGATGATCTAAATAGGAGAAAAAATACCTAGAGGGGGGGTGAATAGGTGTAAACAATAAACACTCAAAAATCTTTGCGCAATAAAACCCAATGCGGAAATGAAAACTAACACGCAAGATTTTTACGTGGAAAACTCCAAAACCAGGAGTAAAAAACCACGGGACCGATAACACGGTGAAATCAACTAAGATTATAACACGTACAAAGGTGATATAACGCACTCACAGACGACTCAACCTTTTTCCATACGCTCCGAGTTGATCTTCTCCGCTCGCTCCGCAACGCTCCTCGAATCCACGATTAGCGTCCAACGCCGAATCCACAGTGTCTGACCGAATCCACGGTCTTCACCCAGTAGCACGTCTCGAATCCACAAACATACCTCGCTCCGAATCCACGAGAGCGGTAGCACCTTGAATCCACAAGGCCACGCGAGTCCACGCGTCGAATTTGGGAAAATCGTTGTTTTTGGGTGGTGCTGATCCGCCGAATACTTAGATTAGAAATAGATCGGAAATACCATCTAAGTATTCATTAATTTGATTCTACTCAAAATCTGAGTATGAAAACCTAGAATCAAATCAATCAATATAGATGAAGAAACATAGTATTAAATCTATTGATTTCCTTTCTTCTCTATAGGTGGATTTTTCTTTTTATGGTCGTATTTTGATTTATTCGGCTTCCCCTTAAAAATGAATCATAGGGTTTATTTATAGGTTAGAAACCGTTGGAAGAGGATAAGAATCAAAAACTAACCTTTTCTGGAATTTTACAGGACGACGATCCGGACTGGAATCATGGCGGTCCGGACTGTCGTAACGAGACAGACTATTTCCAGAAAAACAGACGTTCGGGGTCCGGACTGAAATGCCTGATCCGGACTGTTCATACATCTCAGCAAAACCCATGTTCGGTGTCCGGATCAGAAATGGCTTGGATCCGGACTGTTCATACATTTCAGCAAAACCCATGTTCGGGGTCCGGATCAGAAATGGCTTGGATCCGGACTGGATTTGCATATGAACAAACACCGTTCGGGATCTGGACTGCCGTGCCTGATCCGGATCCTGAACATGTCCCATGTCCAGTTTTTAATTTTTATGCAATTAAAAATTCATCCAAGTGTTTCTACACTATACGAAGTATTCGGATTATCAAAAATAATTAGTTAAACGTACCTGATCCTTTTGAATTCTTCTTTCTTGAGATTGAGGTATATGATCCAAACTTCTTCATCTTCAATCTTCAAGACTTAAAACTTTCACGAAATACGCCAAAACAAATTCCTTAACACAAACTTCTTTTGAAATAAGAACTCTGGATACATTAGTTTTGTTTCTATGCCTTGTATTCATTTGATTGACGAATTTTTGGACTTCGATTTCTGAACATTCGATTTTAGGGCAAATTTTGAGAATTTTCGAAAATCATGGATTGATCTATTTTTAAAATTCTTTTTGCAAAACTAACTTGATTCCTAGTCTCTATACATGATAAGGATTGTTTGGGTATGATTTTTCAAATTTTTGAAAATTAAACAATTTTTCATGTTCTTGATCTCTTAATCACATGATCACCTTTTCAAACCTTCAGCTAAGATGGTATTTGGTTGGGTGATTGTGCTCATTGTCGCGATGGTTGGCACACGCGCAATAGTTAAAAAGGAGCAAGATAGAGCAAGTCGGGAAGAAACAAAGAATACTCTTCAAGATGATTCAGAATCTAACAAAGAAGATTGGGAAGAATTTTGCTGGGAAGCACAACAGGTTGTTGATGACGAAGATAGGTTCGCATTAAAGAACAAAGAACCTATGAAATCTTGTTCAACATTTAAGAAGTACGCTAGACGGAAGAACACAAGGGGTAGTGGACTTCATTTTAATGAGCCTCTTGCTGGTGTACAATCTCTACCTAGAGAATCTCCATGGATTGAAGGTAGATATGAACCATCTGCATCTACTCTACCTACTTCGACCTCTAGGAAGGACATGACAGAGGATAATACATCTATGTCCTCCATCCGTCAAGAACAGAGGCGATTGTCTGCAGAACAAGAAAGAATGTCACTGGATTTAGAGCAAATGAACAGGAAATGTTCGAAAATCTCAAGACTTCTCAAGGGAATTTTGAATAAATTTAGTTGCAGCAGTTCGGAAAGTTCAGATCTAGGATGAACAAGTTTTCCTTCTTCAGGGTATTTTGTTTATATGTTTTTCAATTTTGTTCTAATGCCTTCTTTTGTAGGTTTTTTCTTTACGTTCTTAGTTTTTACAAACTTTGCACTCCCTTCTTTTTAATTTTGGCTGACTTTCTGTGACAAAAAGGGGGAGAGAACATAGAACTTTGGGAACTTGAGTACTCTGAAGGTAAGTTGAATTGGATTCATGCCCTAACTAACTATTTGGGCATGTAATATTACTAACAAGTTGCTTGATAACTGACATATTTGTGAACTTGTTAGAATCTTGATATGACATTTGAACTTTTAAGGATTTGATGATATGTGAATCCGTGATTGTTTATTCTCATACATGTCTGATAATTAATGTTATGATGAGTATAAACTCTGTCGCTCCGATTGTTTATTGAATGTTTAAATTCTTGAGGTATCTAACGATTTCTTTTGTCAAGAATTATTTCTTTTGCAGAGAGTACAAACGTGTAAGTCTAGAGTTTGTTTTAGAAGTTTATCTCTTGTATTCATTTTTATTTGGATCATTCTTGTAAATTTTTGTTGTATGGTGATAGCAACAAGAATATCCTTTCGAATTTTTTTAAAGTGGACTTTTTGTGTTTTGTCACGAAACCGCCAAAGGGGGAGATTGTTAAGGAATTTGTATTGGCATATTTTGTGAAGTATTTTAAGTCTTGAAGATTGAAGATGAAGAATTGTGGATCATATACATCAATCTCAAGAAGAATGAATTCAAAAGGATCAGGTATGTTTAACTAAATAATTTTGGTGATCTGAATACATTCTTGTAGTTTAGAAACATTTGGAAGATTTTTCATTGCATAAAAATCAAAAACTGGACAAGTTGGATGTTCAGGATCCGGATCAGACCATTCCAGTCCGGACCCCGAACATAGTTTAGTTCATGCGGAATTCTAGTCCGGAACAGCCTTTGCTCAGTCCGGACCCCGAACTATGTGTTTGCTGAAATCGCATGAACAGTCCGGATCAGAGAATTCTAGTCCGGACCCCGAACTTGTTTTTCTGAAAAAATTCTGTCTAAAGACGATAGTCCGGACTGATCAGATTTAATCCAGTCCGGACTGCCGAGCGGGAAAATTCCAGATAAGGCAGTTTTTTATTCTTATCTCTTTCCAAAGGTTTCTAGCCTATAAATAAACCCTAATTTCACATCTAGAGTAACCGAGAAAAAGAATTAAAACGGAGATAATCAAAGTCCACATATAGAGAAGAAAGGAAAACATGATCTATCATATGTTTCTTCGTCTATATTGATCAATTTGATTCTAGGGTTTCCAAACTCCTATTTCTTGTAGAATCAAATTGAAGAATACTTAGATGGTGTTTTCTTATCTATCTTTGATCTACGTATTCGGCGGATTATCATCACCAACAAAACAACGATTTTCCCAAAAATCGGCGCGTGGATTCGCGTGGCCTTGTGGATTCAAGGTGCTACCGCTTTCGTGGATTCGAAGCGAGGTACGTTCGTGTGGTCGATACGTACTACATTGGTGAAGACCGTGGATTCGGTTGGACGTCGTGGATTCGACGTTGGACTTCGTGGATTCGAAGTTGGACGCAAATCATGGATTTGAGGCGCGTTGTGGAGCGAGCGGAGAAGATCAACTAGGAGCATATGGAAAAGGTTGAGTCGTAGGGTTACGGTAAATCACCTTGTACGTGTTTAATCTTAGTGGATTTCGCCGTGTTATCGGTCCCGTTGTTTTTTACTCCTGTGGAGGAGTTTTCCACGTAAAATCTTGTGTACTTATTTATTTTCTGCATTGGGTTATTTTTTACGCAACGATTTGGTGCGTTTATTGTTTACACCTATTCACCCCCCCCTCTAGGTGGTTTTTCCCCTATTCAGATCCATATTTACATAACCCACAACTCCAGCAAGCTGGATCTCAAAATAAAATAGACATAATTGAGAGTTCGTTTATTTTGGTGAAATCAAACCCATCTCAAATGCTAATCCAATCCACAACAAGAAATTGGGGCTGCTCGATCTACAGTCTGAAGCAAACAGGAGCTTTAGGAGACAACGAACACCACAACAAGAACTCAAGCGACCTCATAGTCAGCTACCCACAAGAGGTTCAACTAGCTCCAACAAGCTCCAAGCCACGTTCACCACCAACCCAACTCCAGTGAAGAAGAAGAAGAAAAAGAAGAAGAAGAAGAAGAAGAAGAAGAAGAAGAAGAAGAAGAAGAAGAAGAAGAAGAAGTCCCCAAACGAAGCATCACAAGAGAGGAACCAAAAAGGAAATGGGTGAAGCCTCAGGATCCATAGCTGAAAGGGCTCGAAACCTCCTAAAACCACAAAAAAAAAAAAACAATCCAAAAATCTAATAAACATCCACGCCTACCTCAATCGTCAAGTAGATCAACCTCTAGTAGCTCTGCTCACCCACTCGCATCGCCCGCGTGCGATCCGCTCCTAAAAATAGACTCCTAAGGTGATCAGACGGCTCACTGGTGAAGCTCCTGCTACTGCTGCCTCTCATCCAATGGATCCAAAGAAGTATGAGGGGGGTAGGTGAGTGGATAAGAACCTGTTGGGCCAAAAAATTGCCAGCATCGATCGGCCCGTGGGGGTGACCCTCTGAGTGTGATGCATCGCGTGCCAATGGATCAAGCGATCGGGGCGAGGAGAGATCCGCTCCGCCGGATTCTTCTCAATCAACTCTCAGACGAGTTCAGCTTAGATTAGTCGAACTGGGGTTGTGAGGAAAGCCGAGTTCGGCGTAGAGTAGGCAAACTGAGATGAGAAGATAAAGATTTTGACACAGCTAAGGACCCGATTAGCAATTTGTATTGATTGGAGTGCGGTTATAAGAGTAACTAAGAAACGATTACATGTTAATCTAATCCTAGAAAATGCGGTAAAGGTTATTTAGGAAAGCAGTAAATGCAGGTATGAAAGATATGAAAAAGTAGGGGTGGTCACCCGCTTACAAGGTTGCGGACCCCTTTTTCTTCGATGGTTCTGGTATATATACATTTATGAAGCATGTGTATAACCATCGATTTTAGTAATTGGTGTGATCTAATGGGAATTATCGTAAATTCCTCAACTACTTCCTTTTGAGTCGATTCTCCTTAAAAGATGGTAGCCG
Source organism: Tillandsia leiboldiana (assembly GCA_029204045.2). Taxonomy (NCBI): domain Eukaryota; kingdom Viridiplantae; phylum Streptophyta; class Magnoliopsida; order Poales; family Bromeliaceae; genus Tillandsia; species Tillandsia leiboldiana. Next base: position 11,242,327 of record CM055062.1, read on the forward strand.
GTTTCCGTCCAGGTTCATCCCCTGATCGACGCGCCGAAGTGTGACCTTCGTCGCTTTCCAATGCTGGGCGTCGCTTGCCATTTCGGGGTCAATTACGAGATTCACGCCCAAATCTCGTACTCTTTCCTATCGTGGTCTTTCCTTTTGCGGCTCGAGCAACCGAGAGTTTATCCTGACCTCGCCTCTTCCGTCATTCAACTGAGGCGACCCCTTCGCCTTCAGCTGAAATTGATCTTGGTCAAGACACGGGTCTTCCTTTGTCGACTCAAACTCTTATCGGCTGATATCCTTAGCCGATGGTACACGCCATGTGTCACTTCCGTAAGTGGCGAAAATTTTGACCTCAATAATACCCCCTCGGCAATCGCCTGATATGTCGTTCGGGTGATTGTCGAAGTTGAGTCAAAGACCTGGAGTATATAACGAGGTCCGTGATCATTCTTTTTGTATCCTGTTGTTTTTCCTCTTCAGCTCTCTCTCGACCGAATCTTCGGCTATTGATGAAGTAGCCGAAGCGGGTTTTTCGCCGGCCACTTAGGTTGGCTTCTGCTCCCGAGGCTCCGTTGGGGCCTCGGCTATTGGCCGTGGATGTGCCACTTGATCCACTATGGCAACTCATCGCTTACCGCCAAATGGTTTTTGTTTCCAAGGAATTTAACCTGCACTCTCTCCTTGGTCACCTGGATGAATAAGATCTTATCCATGTCTTCATTAACCCAACTAACATGGTCGATTAATCCTATGCTCACAACCGTGAGTTACGGCCTTTCTTTGGCCGCGATTTCCTCAACTTTATCGCCCATCCACTAGAAGAACTTCCCGTGGAGAGTTGAGGGTATGCACTCGCTGGCGTGAACCCAGCCATGCCCGAGCAGTAAATTGTAGTGCTCGCCGCGTCCACTACAAAGAAAACAGTTCTCAGGATCTTAGAGTCGACCGTTATTTCGATCGTCAGGACCCCTTTCGTCGTCTGACCGCCTCCGGTAAAGTCAGTCATAGTGGTATTAGTCATCTTGAGCTCCTCCTTGCTCTTGCCGATCTTTTTCAGAAACGAGGCGGACATAACGTTGACCATTGCCCCACCGGTGACCATTACATGGCCCACCAGCCGTCCTTCAATTAAGGTCCATATAAACAACGGCCTAATGAACCTAGTATGGAAGGTCGATGGTTTCTCGAATGTTCACCACCTCGGCCCCCACTCTGTGCTTCGTTAATTGGAACTCTGCTATGGGCGACATTTCATTATCGGAAGACTGCCCGTCAAGGTCCGCTTAGGACGTTGATGCCTTGAAGGACATCGGCAGGGTGTAGACCATATTAATTCTAGCCGAATTTTCGTCGGCCGACATGATGTCGGTTCGTGCCTTCTTCTCTTCGGCCTCCATTTCGACCGAAGATGGGATTGGGATGTCACGCCCCGGAGTCGAAACTGCGACCCAGGCTCGCCAACAGATCCGCCACCTATGCAAAATCCCGCATAGGCGAAGCGTCAAACCTGCAAAAGATAGTACTATAGCTACGCAAATATCAGAGCGGAAATAAAATGCTGTAAAATAAAATCCAATCACTGCACAACATGTAATAAAGTACAACATCCATCTCCTCAAATACAGATAATCACCATACAATGTCCTCAGTACAGCATCTCTCAACTATACAAGGGAGATAAACAAAAACTATAGTACATCAGTCTCTACATCAGTCTCTCCAAATACAAAAGATCCCTCTCTAAAGTAAACAGTAAAAACCAGCTGACAGCTACAAGGAATCTCCAACTAGGGGATACAGCTACACTCCTCAGGCGGTAAGGATCTAGCTCGTGACTCCCTCGCCTCGAACAACGACCGAACGATCAGCAACTCCCGCAGAAGACTCTGCAAAACAGGAGGAAGAAAAGAGGGAAACAACAATGGGGGTGAGAACCACTAGTAAACCAGTAGCCTCCCCCTGTGGGTAAAGCCTCAAACTCCGGCGTCCCCACTAAGTCTACCAGAGGCAAGAAAAGGAATAAGTGGTAAAGCTGTAAACAAAACTGCTGAATAAAGGGAAACCACCACTAGTATGCCTCTAAATGCAATACCGAAAGAAATGACTGTATGAATGCATCAGGGAACAATATCTGATCAAATAACCCAATCTAGCCACCAGTAAAACTGGTAATGCCTGCTGTGCCTGACATATCGGGTATGCTGGCCGACGCATAACACCGATAAGGGATAGGAGTCTCAAGGACTCAAAGTATATATATCGCACACTCCGGAGTGGCAATCGAGGGGAGCGACCCACACGAGTAAAGTGCCTCAGTAACAAGTATCATAAGTATCGTAAATCAGCAGGGCTGGATCACGACTCTGATCAAAGTGGGAAAGCTCAACCACTAAAGAAAACTCCGGTCCTCAATCAGATGCAAAAGTACTCAATAAGTGGGAAACACCATCCACTAGAGAAAGCTGATACCCAATCTGATGCAATAGTACTCAATAAGTGAGAAACTCCATCTACTAGAGAAATCTGATGCCCAATCTGATGCATAAGTAAACATCCGGTCAACCGCCCAATGTCCGCGGTCGCCGCGACACCCCACAATCAACAATCAAACCCAACAACCGACACCCGGTCAACCGCCCAATATCTGCGGTTACCATAATAACCCACAATCCACAATCGGGTAAATTAATCAATATTCGGTCAACCGCCTACTATCCGCGGTTGCCGCAATAACCCACAATCCAACATCAAGTACATCCAGTCTCCGACCCTAAGGTACCGGCTACACTATCCCAAACCCCTACTCGAACCCGAGCAACATGACTCAAAAGTCTAAATAAGAAGGAGAAAGGAAACAATCATGGTTTCTCCTAAGTCAAGTCCCAATATGATAGTGTAGCAATAAATAGTGGCCTATCTAGATGTCCATACAAGCATGCAAAAGTCCTCATGCAAGGTGAAAGAGAGAATATCAAATAACAGTCCCACATGTGTAACGAATAATAAATCCACATACATATAACCCTCATGCTAAAATCATCAGTCAACTACACATGTATATAATCCCTGATCCATAATAAATCCCAAAGTGGTACCCGCACATAGATATGTCATCATGTCCCAATAATTTGTCCATTTAACCAACTTTCATAAAATCTATGTGTTAATATGGCATGTTAATTATCACTATGAAATATGTCCCCGCAATCATATTTCCACCACAATATTATCCCCATAATATTCCCGACATGCTATGTCCAGAAAATTAATCTCAAGTGATAGGCTCATATTTATATCAGTCAATCATGCATGGTAATCAATCAATATGTCCAAAAGAGGGCTTCTCTAATAAACTTAGTGAGCAAGTCAGAAGTAGAGGTATGCAACAACCACCCACCTCGATCGCTAAATCCAAGTCCGAATAGTGCTCTCGCCCAAAAGATAAACCGCCGCGATCACTGTACAAAATATCCCCAACATACACAAATAAACACACAAGTACCCAAATACATGCTGTCCCAGAATTCAATCCCAAAGATGCTCTGTTTTTACCTGCGAGATGGAGACCAAAAATTCCCAAAAAATTAGTGTTACGTTCCTCGCGTCGAGACGATCGAAATGAGTACTCGCACGTTCAAATCCGAGTTTCCTACACTGAGATACAAATTCGACAAGGGAACCACCCCGAAATAAACCAGTCTCAAAATCTGAAGCACAAAGTTCTGTAAACAGGGATTTTTCACCTTCGGGGAGAACTCAGAAAATTCCAGAAAAATTTGAGGATATTTCTTGTCCTGTCTAGATGAAAAACGCCTATTGGCACGCCTCGATCTCATGCCTGTGCGCAAAGATATCACCGAAACACTGTGGCGCTGTCCAAAACTCCACCCAAGAAAATGGGTCAAAAGAAAGCTTGGGAAACTCCAAGATAAACTCGAAATGAGCAGAAGATCAAATCACGAAGATCGTAGCCCTACCTGTCGTGAAACCAACGGCGCAAGAATCGATGAAAATGGTGGTTGGAGTAAGCCGGGGGAGTCCTCGAACCCAAACCGCGACGAAGGAGACCACAAATGAACGAGCGTCGCGCCACGCCGTAAAAATGGAAACCTCGGGATGTATGCCGCAGAAAAATCTGGGAATCCACAGATGAAACCAGCTCGGGGAGAGGAGAAATTCTCGTGAAGGTTGCACAGTGAGAAGATGAATAGGGAAGGAGATATAAGCTGCTGTTCTCGGCCTATATATAGGCTGGAAGAAACAATTCCCCTAATGACCAATGGGTCCCAAGATTCGGGCGCCCGAAATGATTCGGGCGCACACAGTAACTCGATCTGGGCCGTCGATCCATCGCCCGAAGCCACCAGATGCTGCCACGTCACCCCAAAACAGCAAACAGCCAACGCCACCAACCGCGCTGCGCCACGTCGCCCGCGCCCGAACAGCAAACAGCTGTGGCAGCCACCCCGAACACGCCGCGTGGCACCCCCCGCGCCTGCCCCGCACACATGGCCCGGCTGACCCGCGCTTACGGCCACCTGCCCTGGCCGCCTGCCCCGCACAGTACCCCGACCAATGGGGAGGCGCCACGTGTCAGTCCCCCGCTCGCTACGCCCGGTGCACGCACGCCCGATGCACCGAACCAGTAGCCAGCTGCCACGTGTCCGCCCCCGGTCCACCATGCACCCCGCACTCTCCGTAGACCGCGCCCCGCGGACCGGCCCACTCCCGAGCCGCCACGCGTCCTGCCCCCGGTGCACGCCCGCTGCGTGGAGCGGGCGGCCCGCGCCCCTGCCCGCCGCGCTGCCCGCGGCTGCGCCGCTGCGCTCCGCCGCTGCCCGCCGGCCGGAATAGTAACCCCAAGCCTCGAAAAACACGCTTTTGCATCCGGACTCTGAAAAATACAAATAATAGTCCATTTTTACCGTTTTCGCGCGCTGAAATCCAAATCCGCCATCCGTTTTTCCAAATTCCACTTCTAAAAATTGCCGGAGGCATCCGAAAAGGTGTTTTTAATCCAAATTTCACGTTGAGTCTAATTTTGGTATCCGTTTTGCGCGTAACAACTCCTAAACATTCGACGGGTTCCTCCGATCACTCACGGGATCCATTTTAAGCCCGAAGTCCAACACTTGTGTCTAATTTGTCCACCAACACCTCCAATAGACAGTACAGGCCCCCAAGAAGCTGCCAAACCCACTGCAGAAGCTCTGCTGATCCAACCGTAATCCTCTTGCGGAAATTCGGACCCTCACATGGGACCTCTTCCTCACAAACCGTTGGTAGCGTCTGGCCACCTTGCCGAGATCCCGCTTGGCGGGCACCTCGGCCTCCGTTCTGCACTCATTCGGTGTCTCGAGGTCACGCCTCATCGTGGCTTCCAGAACCTTCAATTGGGTGCTCAATTCCTGCCGGAGATCCTTATTTTTCAATTTGGCCATCGCGGGATTGGGCGATGATGGCCTTGCTCGAGACGGGGCAGCAAATCCCCCCGCCTCATCCTCGTGTCGCATCGGCGCTGCCGGTGGCCAATGTGTGTGCCGTTCCTATGTCAGGTTCGGCCGTGGCCTCTAGGCTGCAGCGATCTCGTTCCTTGCGTCGGCTTGTATCCGTTGCTGCCCACGCTTCTAGGTCTGCATCATGACCGGCGCATGCCAGCGGGACGCCCCCCTTAAGGTGAACCACTATTCGACCGGCACATCTGTCGGTGGATCCACCGTCCCCCGGTGTTCTTCTGAGGATATCTCCCTTCTTTGCCACGATCTAGGCCATGGTTGGATTCCGAGTTCCTTTACCAGCCGGATGCCCAGGGCATCGACTTCCCTCTCGGTGAGCCAGGGAAACCTCGGCATCTAGGATCGAGGGATTGTCCATGCCCCCGGCTCGGTGCCTCTGCGGTGGGGAGGTCGTGGCCTTGGCTCTCATTGTGGGTAGCCGGTTGGGCCCCTCAGTGGCCCCATTGGGGACAATATGGGCGCTGAAATTATCCCTTCGCTTCCTTGCCCCCGGTCTGGTGGCCGAAGACTCTTCAGGGTGCCCCCAACACTCCTCATAGCCATGGTGGGGGCCCTGCTGCTGCGATGGGGCCCTTGGCCCCTCATGGCCAGCTGCTTGTGGCCTCGGGCCTACTTGGCCATAGAAAACTCGCAAGACCCTCCGGATGGGTTGGTCCCGCTCCTCGTCTCTTTCTTCCTCCTCAGAGGACTCTTCATTAGACCCTTCAGCCGAATGTTGGTATGGCTTGTGGTCGTGGTCAGCTACGCCTTGGCCGAAGTCCGGAAGGCGAACCATTTCTTCATTTCCTTCGGCATGTCGAGGAAAAGTTCGCCCTCTTGGGACGTTGATGCCTTGAAGGGCGTCGGTAGGGCGTAGACCATGTTGATCCCCGTCAAGTCGTCGTCGACCGACATTGTGCCACTTCGTGGCTTCTTCTCCTTGGCCTCTTCGGCCGAAGAAGCGTCTGGGATGTCGACCTCCCGTTCCTCAGGTGGTCGCCTGTCGTGTTTGACCGCCGCATCGAGGTTTCGCTTTGCAAGCGCCCCGCCTTTGCGCTTGTTCAGCACTTCGAGCTCACGCCTGATCGCGGCCTCTAGGGCTCTCAAACGGGCGTCCAGTTCTTGCCGGACATCCTTATCCTTTGGCTTGGCCTCCGCGGCCTAGGTAGGCAGCAGCGATATTCTTTACCACGCTGGGGCGGATGAAGCCCCTGCCTCGTTGTCGTTCTGCATCGGCCTTGCTGGCAGCCGATGTGCGAGTCGTTCCCACATTAGGTTCGGCCATGGCCGTTGGGCCGCAAAAGTTCCATTCCACGCGTCGGCTTGCAACCGTTGATGCTGACGATTCTGTGTCTGGTCATGACCGGCCCATATCACTTGGCCTGTCCCTTGGAGGTAAACCATTGTTCGACCGGCACGTTGGCCGGTGGGTCTACCATCTTCAGGTGCTCCTTTTATTCGGCTCTGCCATGGATTCAGCCATGGATGTATCCTAAACTCTTCCACTAGCTGGACGCCCGGGACGTCTACTTTCCTTTCGATGAGCCAAAGGAATTCAGCATCATGAACTAAGGGAGTCGTCCGTGCCCCCGGCGTCATGCCTCCGTGGTCGGGAGGTCTTGGCTTCGGCCCCCACCAATGGTGGCTATAAGGGCCCTTTGCCTTCATCGGACAAAGCCTCTCGTGTGGCTTGACCCGACACGGACATTGTTGTGGCCCGTACACTACTTCTCCTTCGGCCCGATGGCCGAAGGGTCTTTGGGGTGCCCCTGGATTTGGCTTTCTTCTTAGCCGTGGTGGGGGCTCTGCTGCCTTAGTGGGGCCTGTGGCCCCTCATGGCCGGTTACTACCGGTGTGGTGACCCCGATCCCCGTGTAGCTTCTCCCATGAACCGTGGTGTAGAACACCTAGTGTTGGTGTGTCTGGCCCATAGTGCATCAAAGGGATGCCACAGATGGACCCTGTGTGATATCCACAGCTGGATTGGCCTTCGGCTGCATTTGCTGAATTTTTGAAATGGTTTTGGGCCAAATAAAGGTTGGATTTGGATTCAGCGCGGAAAAACGCTTGAAAACGGCTATTTGCTTGTTTGATTCTGAGTCCGGATGCCCAAAAAGGGACTCCCGGAAGTTTTCGCTGAATTTCGGTGCATGGGAGGGGCCGTGGACCGCCGGCTGCCATGTGGCGGCTTGTGATTGGCCGGACCGCAGCACTCGGTCCACAGAGGGGCGCGGCTGGGTGCACGGACCCGGCCGGCGCATGGACACGTGGCGCCGCCTGATTGGCGGGCTCGTGATGCGCGGTCTACGGGTTTGGCGCGGCGGTGCATGGACCAGGCGGGGGGGACGCGTGGCAGCCCCCGGTTGGTCGGTGCACGCGGCGCGGTGCACGGAACCCGATCTAGCGTGCATGGACCGGGTGCGCGGGACACGTGTCGGCACGCCATTCGCGGGTCCACGAGGCGCGGCGCACGGGGGCACGGACGGGCGCCTCGGGGCGCGTGCATGGCAGGCGGCCTGGGCGGCGCCTCCTCGGTTGTCGCGTTTGTGTAGTCGTGTTGTTTGGGCTCGTGTAGTAGTGTTGTTGTGGGGGTCTTGGGATTCCCCCTGGGGTTGAGAAAAGAGACCACTGGGACTAGCAAATCTTGTTCGTTTGGGCTTGATTCTTCCTTTTGTTGAGCGGACCTAGAGCTTAAATACTCCTAGTTGGGAATGTGATCGTTGGCCTGGGGGTATGCAGCTCGGCTCAGTGTATGGTGCTTGGAAGGGCAATGGATTGGGACCGAGCGGTAGAGGTTAATCAGAGTGTCGCACCCCCTTGGGTGCCAAGACGGAAGTAGGACCGTGCTTCTTGGGTTTTGTCGCCAGCTCCCCATGACCAAGGCATAGTCTTGAGGTTTTGGGTTGCGAGTTTGTGATTGTGAAGCAGTACAGATCACGAGGGGCGCAAGGCCAATGGGAAGCGCAAGTCGGACATGTTTGGCCACTGTTCCCATGTATTGGATTCCTGGCGTATTTAAGTTTCGGGGATGAAACTTCTTTTAAGGTGTGAGTGAGGTAGCGCTCGAGAAATTCTAGTGTGCTTGCGGGCGAGGAAGCAGATCTAACCTTAGCGATTTGCATACCGGCGCGTGAATTGCACAGTTCCCGATGCACAAATTTTCGCCTTTCCGATCCGATACCTGGGTATTTAGTTGGGAACGAACCCTAGGATGACTTGCGTTCACGAGAGAGCGCAGGGTATTGGCATAGTGGTTTGGAGCTCAGGTGTGTTTCACACAGTTGAGTCTCGCTGTTTCGGTTATTAGTCGTACGCACTCTGGTTTTTGGGATCGTTGTTAGTGCAGGGTTAGCCGCGGTCATGGTTTCGGCTGTGGGCTTGATGTTTCAATGGAGCCAGAGTGCTCGGATCAGTTACAGTGGTTAAAGGTTAAATCACTGTTCTCTTCGTAATCGTCCAGCTGATGGCACAGCAGTAGATGACTGCTATGATTGCACTAGCCTCACAGTTTGCTTAGAGGTTGAACAAGTTGCTGACCCTTCAGTGTCCCCGTGTCTTAATTCGTTGGCCTATGGGCCCGATGGTAACCCTGTTTTGGGACGGATGCAAATTGACCCCACCTTTTGCACAGATTTTGTGGATCGACGTGGACCCGCCTATGTGTTAGTCATGGTGATGTTTGTGACCACGAGGTGGTAGTAATCCTTGATAAAGGTTCTGTTTTTAGCACTGAGATTGTGTTGGGAGGTACGTGATATACCTTCTGATAGGAGTTGTGTCCCCAACTAGTTGTTGGCGACAGTTCTACGGTATTTCGCTGATTCTTTTGGTAAGCACGTCGGCTGCAGGCAACGGACTGTCGAAAGAACTGAGGAAATACTCTGCCCTGTAATGGGGAGTATCAGATTGGGTCTAAATTAGTAGCCTTAGAGTTGTCGATACCTTGCGACTGACTTGTAGCCCTCGGATAAACTTTTTGAGCGTTTCATAAAGTATGACTTCAGGCTGTAGGCTCCGGGAATGAAATTTTTTTTTTAAGTTGTAAGTTTCGGGGACGAAACTTCTTTTAAGTTGTAAGTGATGTAGAAACCCGAAATATCGTATTTTTAATAAATAGTCTAAAAGTGAATTTGGATCCGGTTTTGAATTCAAAAGACCCCTGTTGGCCTATATGGTCAATCGCCAGTGTGCAAGTTGCACGATTTACGAGGCAAAAAGGCTAATTCCCAATCCGGACGTGATCTTGGAAATCCGAATTGACCGTTGGGATCGTCTCGTCGAATTGAGCGAGATTCATATTCAATATTTTTCGATCTGACGGTCGGATCGTCCAGAAATCGATGAAGAAGCAAGCGAATCATCGGGACCCATGTAACAGCGGCCTGCGCACAGTGTTTTTAAGTTAACACCGTAGATGAATAGTAACCCCAATCTTCGACACCCCGACGAATGCAACGCTGACTGTTTCACTGTTCGGATTCCGAACATAGTGATCCAGGTAGTCGTTTTGAATGGTTTCGTTATTTTGGACGCAATGACACTGACGGAATTTTCGTTTGACGACCCTAGAGTCTCGAAAAGCCCGATAACTGTATTTGGGCACAGTATTGATGGACCGAGTTTTCATCTGGGCAGTTTCTCGAAAATCGGAAATCGCTACCTGATAGGTTTCGTCGAGCTGGACGTCGTGGCGGAGTCCATTTTTCGTTTCGACGACCAGAACTCCTCGAAAAGCGTAAAATACAGTAAAAATACGACTTTTTTACACAATAAACCCTCTGTATTATGCCTCGAATTGCGTGCCACCTTTGTGTTGAGGGACCTTGATGCAAAAGAAAGATGCTGTGAGGGACTAAGCACGGTATATCGTGAGTTGGAGGGCTAAAGTGCAAAGTGCATGTTTACACTACTTATACACTACGGGCTAGGGCATCTTTCAAGGAAAAACCTAAACCCTAGCCTTGCCCTAGCCGCCTGTGCAACAGTCTTCCTCCCCTCTGCCGCACTCCACGGGAGCCCCGCGCCGGCCGCCGGCCAGTGACCCAGGTATGCTTGTAGGACCTGTAGTAGGCTTCCTGAATTTTTGCATGGACTTTTGGACGTAAGTTTTTCATCTTGTAGAGTTACACCAGCTTGCTTGGCCGAGCTTCTCCTCCGGCAGCCGCCGTTGCCTCCGGTCACCGGCCAATCACCAGGTAACCTCTTAACCTTGGCTCTAGCTTCCCTTCCATCTTAGAAGCCCCAGGATTGCCTTCTTGCTGAGAATGGGCTCGGGCAAGAGTTTGGATGTTATATATAAAGTATGCCCACCAAGTGTTCGATGAAATGCCACAAAGAAAAAAAAATGGGAATTTGACTTTGTGTAAAATATGAAAGTTGTTTTAAATCATCCCCTGAGCTCAGTGCTCACTGCAGATCAAGTTGGTTCTGAGTGGATGTGTGTTGTGGTGCATTGTAGAAGTGTTAGAGAGCGAGGGACTTGGATCTGGATGATCCATCAGTTTTGGACTGAAATTAAAGTGAGCCCTGGTGTCCTGGCACTGTCCGGAGAGATTTTAATATATAACAATTTAGATTTTGAGGAATGAATTTAATGTTGTGTTAAAACTAAGTGTTAAGATGATAGTTGGCCGTGGTAGGGTTCGGGGCTGTTTGCGAAGCCGCGACAGTGTGCCCCTGGCTAATTTGGTGTCACTGGACGCAATGCTCGTGTTAGAAATAGGTTGTGAAGAGCCGGAGAAACAAAAATGCTATTTGGCTAGGTTAGAGAGGAATTTTATGGCCCGAAGTTTTCCTCGGGTCTCGTGCTACTCCCAAATGGTGAGCACGAGCTTCGACTAGTCGTAACGAATGCGCTGAAACTTACGGCGCTGTCTCCGGATTCCTGGTTTGGAAGAACGGGTCAAAACAGTGTTCAAATAGGTGTATTTATAGCAATTTTTCGATAGAAGAAATTGGGATTTGGTCCCAGTCTGCCTAAACATCAAAATTATGATGTTTAGGGACAGCAGGTGTAGTTGGACGATAATTGGATATTTGTTTTTAGACCGTCGGCGGGTCATGATTGGAGGTTCAATGGATTTTCGGGAACTTCGGTTTAAGCCTAGTGTCGGCTAAGTGCCCATATTAGCGACACGTTAGTGTAGGGTTGTCGGGACGGATATGAGTGAGTCTAGTTCTGACTACAGTTTCTATTCAGGGCCCAGCTGTTCAGCACCAGCCGCCCAGTAGTCCAGTGAGAGCTCGGGATCAGCCTACATTCAGGTGGGTTTTTAGTTTAAGACTTAGTGTCGGGCTTCCGACGGTTGCAACTACTTTTGATTATACGTTTAACTGTGCTAACGTGGATAGTCTTTATGTTCCTTGCTATTGAGTTATACTTTGTATATTTGGTGATCTTTATGGTTCATTACTATCGGTTTTATCTGGTGTACTTGGTTACTATGCTCGAGGCTGCAGCACGCGCACCCGCGGTTTGGCCACCGCAAAGGGTGCGCTTTTCCGGAAAAGTGGTCTATGACCCGTGTATACCCACGAGGTGACGTAGTGGGGCCCCTTATTAGTGGTGGGGTTGAGGCGCCGAGGTGCGAGCGGTGCGACCCGTCGGTTTAGTTGTCCGACGTGGTCGGGTTTCTGCAGGTACGGTATGGGCCGTCGGTTTAGTTGTCCGACGTGTCCGGGTATTACAGGATACAGGTGTACAGGTTGCCTTTCCTCCTTGAGGGGGTGGTTGCTCCGGTTGTCTTCACGGTTTGTTTTATTATATTCTCCTGCTCTACTACTTTTACGTCACTGACATCCCACTTCGTGACAGGGTTCAGACGGGGGGAGAGGTAGGCGGTGGTGAGGACGGGACAGGAGCAGCTGGGTCGCTGGGGACCCTGGACTGTATTTCTTCTTTCATTCTCGCTTTTCATTGCATTGTAGTTATGTGAGAGGTTCGCGATACCCTCGTGGGGTCGGCGTGGATGTCGGTACGGGTTGCATTTAGTGCCCCTTGTGCGTTACTTTTCCTTTTATTTCTATTGGCCATTTGAAAATCAAAAAGGCAAAAGCCGAAGGAAAGATTGCGAAAACCGTTTTAAAATCTAAGTGTCGTGTGGGCACTGGTTTCAAAACCCTGTGGATTTATGGATTGCGAAAGGGATTTCAAAACTTGGTGTCGGGTGGGCACCGTTTTCAAACCTTGTGGATTTATGCTGATTTCGAAACTAGCTTTCAAAACGTAAGCGCCGGGTAGGCGCTCTTTCAAAACAGTGGATTTATCCTTTCCAAATTGATCGGCCATATGTTCTTCTTTTATTAGTTTAGAATGCTGGTTGTTTGTGAATAATTGTTGTGATTGATTGGTTGTGTATGTTGGAACATGTACTGAACGCTACGCCGTGCACGTACAGGGGAGACTCTGTCCGTTTGCAGAGTGATCCTGTATGTGTGGCGGGTCTGGGCACGTGCCGGGGAAGAGGGGTTCTCTTTTAAACGAAAAAAAAAAAAAAAAAAAAAAAAAATTTACACGTCAAGTATTCGACTTTTATGAATCGTTTCCGCTAAAACAAACCCCCGGGGCGTGACAGGGCATTTCGGGCGCAACTTGGCGGTACAGTGTTCCGCCGGTTTCGGGCGCCCGAAACCTGGTCCAGCGCCCGAAACCGGGGACAAATTTGGAATTTCTTCAATTGTTTGTGTGGGCCTATATAAAGCCCGAACTCACTTCACAGTGGGTTTTCTCACTGTTTTAGGCCTTTTTGAGCTCGGGTTTCTTCAGAGGAGTTCATCCCCGCGCAGTGCTGCATCCATCTGCAGAGTTTGGAGATTTTTCGGGGCACGCTTATCGAGATTCCCATTTTCTTGGCGCGTCGCGGCGCTCTTTCTTCGGTGTTTCTTTCGTCGTGTTTCGGTGCACGAGCTCCCCCGGCCTACTTCGACCATCTTTTCGAGCGATTTCTTCCCCGTTGGATTCGCAACAGGTAAGGCTACGATTTTTGTATTTTCTGCATTTCCTGGTTTTGCGCTTTTCGAGGAGTTCTTCCGTGCTCACTGAGGACCTTGTTTGCTGTGTGGATTCTTGAGGACAGCGGATTTATAGAATTTTATCTCCGCGCTCGGACATCGGATTGAAACGCTCTTATACACTTTTTTTATCTACTCGACGCGAGGATCATCACAGTATTTTTCTTGGAATTTTTGGAGACATTTCTGAAGGTATACATTTTCCTTTTTATCTGTACGAGAGTTTACAATTGTATGGTTTTGGGATTTTGCGCACCGATACTGTGGAATTTGTAACTTGGCCTACGGTGCTCGGAATTGGGCGTGCAGGTACCCGTTTCGAAGCTATCGACACGAGGAACGCTGTGGTATTTATTTCAGATTTTTTGGAGCCCTATATGCAGGTGAAAAATTGGCATCTTTGTGGCTGAAATTACAGACTGTAATACTTGGTTAAATTTTGGGATTTAAGTGTAATTTTAGCCTTGTGTTGCACCCAGGAGAGATTGCGGATCGTGCTGGACCCTTTGGACTTGGAGTTGTTGCTCTCTTGGTATTCTTTAGCTGTGGGATTTTAGACAGTTAGCACCTTCAGTTGGGTGGCCTTGCTTTCAGGATCTATGGACTGTGCGCTAATTCTATTGATATAGAATCATGCATGATAGGGATTGGACTTGGTAGCATGCTAGAATTTGAATGTTATTATTCCTTGTATTTATCTGATGATCGTATGATCTCTTCTGCTTCTTACGACCTGTTAAATATTTGTTATCTTGGAACCTGACCTAGCACCCCCGTCATATGTTGCGTGTGTAACCACACCAGTAGAAAACCCTCACTTGGGCTAGGGTTATTTATGTTTAGACATCCTCACATTATGTTTCATTCCTGGACTTAGTGTTATCCTCGCCCGGGTAGTGGGCCGAGCAGTCGGGGCTTCCTTTTAAGTGTGGGATGCGTTTGCACTCGTGCTTGGGAGCAGAGTGGAGTCTGGTAGATGTAGTGGATCGCTTGTCTGTATCGAAAACCGTTTGGGGTAAACGGTGGTCCCGGGAGGTCCTGTGTTCCCCTGTTTGGGTTGTCGCCACTGTGTTAGTGGCAGTAGCTTACTAGTGTTAGCCGGACCTAGAACCCAGAACCCTTTTCGACATACACATGATTTTAGTCTACCAATGTTTTCTTCCAAGCATCGAAGGGCCGCTGGAGTCTATTCTTGTTTGATTGGACAAAGGCATCAGCCCTTCGGGGTTTGGGTAAAACACTTATTTTCTAACTGTTTTTCTAAAAAGAACTAAAAATCATTAAAAATGGATTTCTTCTCAAAACAAGATAGCTTTTCAAAAAGGGTACTACTTTTAATCCTCACCCTGTGTGGGTTGAGTGAAAATGGTTTTCAATAACAAATGTCACCTTTTTCCTGTAAATCTCGCCACTTGAAAGGATTCGAGTGGTCTGGGTTCTAGGGGCTGTTCCTTTGTCGGGACGAAAGCCACGGGGGCCGAGCCTGAAACCTGTTCTTGTTTGATAGGGTTGTAGGTATAGGTCTCCCGGGACTTTCGGGCCCTGTTGGTGTCTTTTGTGAGTTGTACCGTGATTATTGTGTTCCCGAACTATAAGGGGGTCGGGAACTTCGATAGGCGGAGCCTAGAGTCTGTTCTTGTTTGATAGGGTTCTTAGCACCGGTCTATCGGGTTTCCGAACCCTTATGGTGTCGGTCGTTCCTGTGAGTTTAGTGTTCTGTTGTGGGAGCCGTCTGGTGGACGGTGATCCTGGCTGTGGAGTATCTCCAGCCAGTGTGTTTGTGCTGTTAGCTGTTGGAGAGGCTAGTGTCTCGTGTTTCGTGTGAGCTGATCAGCTGAGTCGTCGAGAGTGCTCCGACTGTTGTGCGAGATGTTTGAGGTTTGAGTCTTTCCATTCAGTGCGTGAGCATGGATTTTGACTATAGCCTGCAGTGCCACTTTGAACTCGACAGAGTGCGCGGATACCTTCTTCCTCGATGGGGTCGCTCCCCTCAAGAGCCACGCCCGGGGTGGATTTGTTACTTTTGTATCGCGACTTGTCGACGTCGTCCCTCTCACTGGCCCAGTTTTGGCAGTCACGGACACAGTCCCTCGGATGGCCTAGTTTTGGCAGCTACGGATGCCATACGTCAGTCCGGCCCTCCGGGATGTAACGGCAGTAGGTAGGCGCAGGTTTGACTGGACCCTATGCGGCAGTCAGTGTAGATTGGGTGACTGTACTTTGGAAGTTAGTAGATGCATCATGTTTCCATCTGTTCCACTTTTTGAGCATCTAGATAGAGGCATAGTAGCTGTAGAGTTACTTTTCCCAGCCCTTTCATTTCAGTATTATATTGTTACTTTATGCCTCTAGTAGACTTAGTGGGCAGACCGTCGGGCTTGTTGGCGGCACCCACTGGGAACTACTTGGGACGTAGTTCTCACACCCGTCGTGGTGTCTTTTCCCACAGAGACTTCTTCTCCTGCTCCTGCTGCTCCTGTTGCTGCTTCTTCAGATCGAGGTAAGGGAGTCGCGAGATAGATCCCTACCAGTCGTCGTCCAGAGAGTAGATATACCCCCCTTACTTTTTTGAGAGTTCATGTTGAGAGACTTTGTAGTGAGGTATAGAGTTGTACTTTTATTTTACTGCTTGAGAGACTTTTGTACTTTTGGTGAGGACTTTGTGTTGTATATTTTCTTCTTTTTAGCAGTTTACTTTGAGCTCTGATATCTGTATAGTATAGTTGATCTTTTGCAGGTTAGTCGCTTCGTCTATACGGGACTTCCCGTATGGGCGGCGGATCTGTTGGCGAGCCCGGGTCGCAGTTTCGACGCCGGGGCATGACAACCGGCCTCGGCTTTTCTCGACCGTAAGACTCGTGCAAGACCTCCTATATGGGGTGGTCTTGTTCTTCTTTCCTGACCTCCTCTTTGGAGGATTGTTCGTCTGACCCCTCGGCCGAACGATGGTTCGGCTTCCCATCAATGGCGCCTTCGACGCAGTCAGGGAATGCGAACCAATTTCTCACCATGCCTAGGGAGATGGCTTCCCAGTCTCTACTGGTCATTTCAGCCTTACAGCGGATGCAGAGCCGAAGCATGCTTTTCGCCGACGTTTTCTTCTAGGGGAGCTCGGGCTCCTGCATCGACTTCTTCCCTTTATTTCATCCTTGGCCTCATGAGCCAACACTCTCCTCTTTCGGTCGTCTTAGCATCGGCCTAATTTATATCTTCAACGCTGATGATCGAATTATCCTCGGTCAATATGTCCGACCGTGTCCTCGGTTACTTCCTCCGAGAATTTATCAAACATCAACGTTTTCTAATTGGCCAAGTACGGGTGTACCACATCCACATTCGTGGGATACGGGGACCGAAAAACTGGCTGTATAGCCGGTCTGGCCTATGTGTCGAAGGAGTTTTGGATGATCTCCTCCACCTGAGCTTGTATCTCGGCAAGCCCTACTTGAGGTAGTGGGGCTACCGGCTGTGCCGGTGGAGGTGGCGACCTGCAGTGGCTAGCCTGAAGCTGAGGCGGTCCCTGTGGAGGGACTGACCAGCCGTTCCTACCCCCAGTGGTTGAGCCGCTTGGAAAAATGCTATCGGCTGCACAACTCTTTATGGTTATGCTGCCGTCGCCGCCGATGCCATCGAGCTTGATTGCGTCGGGGAGGGCTGTGGTAGGGTGGATGGAGGTCCTGGTAGATCTCCTTGGTAAGGTTCATTTCGGTCTAAAAACTGCCCGAGTCAAAAAATACCGTCATTTGATGCCGTGACGGCGGCCAACGCTGAGTCTAGGCAAGCACCATGCGTGTGATGATCTGGATCTCCACGGTGGTTTTGTAGTGCGATCAGTGACTTCTGGAGGCCTATGTTGTGTGATGGTGATGGTTGCATGCGAATCAGACCTAAGAAATCAACCGGCGCGAAGATTGGATCAAGTTTGCCTATTTGGTTGCCATCGTCAAATTTTGGAAGAGAATTTTGGCAAAACGGACATCGGATTTGAATTCAGCACGCGAAAACGATGAAAATCAGCTGTTTACCTGTATCTTTCGAGATCCGGACGCCCAAAAACAAATTTTAGGACACTTGTTACTGTTCCGGTTGGCCGGGCAGCAACGGCGGCGGTGGGCAGGTGGCGGAGCGCGGCCGCGGGCAGGCGCGGGCAGCCCGGGCAGGCGCAGGCACAGGCGCGGGCAGGCCAGTCCACGGCCAATGGCGCGTGCACCAGGACTAGCGAACGCGGGACCCTGCCACGTGGCGGCGTGTGATTGGTCAGATCGCGTGCATTACGCCGCAATCACCGTAGTGGTGCCACGTGGCGGCATGTGATTGGCCGACATATTCCGAAAGACTTGGCTTGTAGACCGGCGTGTGGACCGCGACCGGCCATGTGGTGCGCGATCATTGGCGGACGCTAGCCGCCAGGCATGCACCGGGCGCACGGAGCAGTGGGAGCGGAACACATGGCGCGATCACAAACTTTCAGGCGCTGCACGGAGACAGCTCGGATGGCTGCCACGTGGATTCGGGCACGCATAGTAACATTCAGGCGCCGAATCCACCCCCTTGACCCGATTGTGAAGTCTTGCTGATTTCAGCTATAAATAGGCCATTGTGGGCTACATTTGTGGGCTTTTTGAGATTTGTTTTGGGAGCCATTTTCAACAGTGAGTTTTTTCTTCTATTCTTCTATACTTCTTGCGGTTTTGAAGAATTTTTGGAGATCGTTTGATATTTTCCCTGCCCGATCTCGCGAGTCGCGACATTTCTTCGACATCGGTCTTTTTCGTCGACTCTTCGTCCACAGGCTTCCCTGAATTGAGTTCTTAGAGTTTTTAACCAATTTTTGTGGTGGTGTTTCCACGACAGGTAGGCCTTCAATTATTGTATTTACAACTATGCTCCGTTTCGAGTTTTTATGGGAGTTCATACAGCATCTTTAGACCCCCTTTTTCTACAACACTTTTCTGGACAGAGCTAAAGTAATCTTCCAATTTCTCTGCCTACAGGTGGCAGAATTTGGTGTTTAAGGACTCGATTTCTATCTACACTTCACGAAAATCACAGTCGTATTTTTTTTGAATTTTTGGATGGCATCTCGCAGGAGATAATTTCCTGTTTTGTGGACAGATGTGTGATAAGATTACTGTTTTGAGTGATTTGAGCTTACCGTGATGTTCAGCTTATATCACAGTGACTGGGAGGAATTTTCTGTTGATTTTTAGTGCGTTGGAATCGTGGGAACCTGAGGATCACGCCCATTAAATTTCATCTCTTTTGGACTCTAGACCGATGCACGCATCCAGGTGGGTTGCTTTCGTCTCCAAAACCGGTGGACGGTTCTCTAATTCTCTATGATAGAATGTATGCATGTCAATGTACAACTTATTTGTTGAGGGGTAAGCATGAAAATTGTTCTAAGTCATGGGGAATTAATGCTTACTGAGATTATGGGGTATACTCTAGTGAAATAGTGAACTTGCATGTTTGTTAATGATCCATATTTATGTTTAAGTTAAACTAAATGCTATTATTGGAACTTGACCTAACACCATGTCATATATTGCATGATTCAACCAGACTAGTAGAAAAACCCAACTTAGGTTAGTTTATTTATGCTTTAGACACTCCCACACATTTATTCCATTTTCCTGGACTTAGAGGGTTCCTCGCCCGGGTAGTGGGCCGAGTAGTTGGGATGTTGTCGGATGTATGTTACACTCGCGCCTGGGGGCCGAGTGGAGTCTGGTAGCAGTTGTTAGACTAGTGCTAGTTTTGGGAGTCGTCTGATTCGACGATGGATCCCGGTTGTTGAGTATCTCCAGCCAGTGTATCAGAGATGTGAATTGGTCTTTGCCGATCTGATTGATCGTGGATTTGGATTATAGCGTGCATGAGCCCTTTGAGCTTGACAGAGATGCGCAGATACTTTTCTCGGTGGGGTCGCTCCCCTCGAGTGCCGCTCCGGAGCTGGACCTGTTACTTTGCTATCGCGACTTGTCGACGCAGACCTTCTGGCTGTGCCCTTTTTGGGCAGTCACGGACGCCCTACGTAATTCCAATCCTCCGTGGATGTTATGGTAGTAGGTGGGCACAGATTTGACTGGACCCTTTGTGGTAGTCAGTATAGATTGGGTGATTGTTTTTTCGAGATGTAGTAGATGCATCCTCTTTCATCTGTATCATTTTTTGAGCATCTAGATAGAGGCATAGTAGCAGTTGGGTTATTTCCCGCTTTCTCTTTATAGTACCGTGTTTTGTTACTTTATGCCTCTAGTAGACTTAGTAGGCAGACCGTCAGTCTTAGTGGTGGTACCCACTGAGAACTACGTGACGGTGTAGTTCTCACACCCTCTGTTGGTGACTTTTTCCAAGGACTTCTTCTCCTGTTCCTGCTACTCCTGCTGCTGCTGCATCTTCTGACGGAGGTAAGGGAGTCGCAAGCTAGATCCCTACCCATTTTCAGTGAGAGAGTAGATGGACCCTTTTGGACTTGTTTTAGTACAGTCAGTGGTTTGTATGTATCATGTACTACTTTATTTTGAGGAAATTAATTTGGAGAGACATATGTATTGTGAGGGCCTGACTTGTACTATTTGGGGATTGTATTTACTTATTTCAGTAGTTTACTTTCCCACTCTGGTAATTGTATAGTTGTAGTATTATCTTTTGCAGATTAGACGCTTCGTCTATGCGGGGCTTCCCGTATGGGAGGCGGATCTGTTAACGAGCCCGGATCGCAGTTTCGACGCCGGGGCATGACAGATTAGAGTGGTATCAGAGCCTAGGATGTTGGTCATTGTTGACTTAGAGACCCTAGGCTTGTGGTTGGATTTTAGGATGACTCACGTGAGAGTCGTGATTGTTAGCGAGAGTCCTGATTGAGTTTCTTAACTCTCCCAAGGGATGGGATGAGTGATTGACATGTATTCTCTCGGTGAGCGGCTATGTTGGCTGCAGACAACATAGTGCTACAGGAAGGGGGACATGCCTTAGACTTTCGCTAGATTGGGTCGAGTATTGTTTTGGTCCTGATCTTCTTCTTTTGTCGCAGGTGAGTGAGATGCCTTTGCGACATAGGATGCTGACATGTTCTCAGCCTTTTTCCTCCGATGAGCCTAAGCGGGAGGAGTCAATGCAGGGCCAGCAGAGAGAGGTCCAAGAGCTACAAGCTCAGATGGCACAGATGTCGGAGACCGTGGACCGGACGATGCGCCTACTTGAGCAGAGGGCGCAGCCGGTTGCAGCACCCCCTGAGAGTTCCCCTACATATTCTTCGCCGGTTGTGGCACCTCTTGATGTACCAGCGGCACCGGCAACCCCTTTTGCACCCATTATCAATGGACAGACGTCCAGACCAGCGATACAGTTGACACCAGGGGAGCAGAGGGAGGTGGTAGATCGCTTGATGAAGTTTCTCCTGTTTGACCCACCTCGTTTCACTTGGCGGAGTTTGGAGCCGTGGGAGGCAGAGTCTTGGATCACGGCTATGGAGCGACTTTTTGAGAGTCTTTTCATTGAGGAGCGATTTCAGGTTCTTTTGGCGAAAAACTTTTTGGAGCACGATGCCGAGGCTTGGTGGCGTCGAGTGCAACCTGTCGGTCCGCCTGGGACCCAACTGCTTACTTGGGCAGAGTTTCACAGCCTTCTTCTTGGGGCCTTCTTTCCCGAGAGTGTCATACAGAGGTTAGAGGAGGAACTGAAGAACCTCCAGCATGGAGGCCGTTCTGTGCAGGAGTATATTGTGGATTTCAACCGGCTACTGGGTAGCGTACTACACGCGGCTAGGGATGAGTGCACCGGATTTACATATTCGAGCGGGGCTTGCACCGGGATATTTATTAGTTTGTTCGTTCGCTCAGACTGCAGACTTTGGATGCCTCAATGGAGCAGGCATTGTATGTTGAGCGCGGGGAGGTAGTGATGGAGGAGATGACTCTTGCCCCCGCAGTGATTTCTGGGGCAAAACTCCCAGCACCTGTTGACGGGGGACAGACAAGCCGGCAGGGGCCTCCGAGACCTCCACGATTCTATTCTCAAGGTCGTGGATTTCAGGGGCGCCAGGGGCCTGGTGGACCCCGTCACCCCCAACAGCAGCGACGACTGCCTCAGCAGTAGCAGTCTCAGCAGCAACAGGTTCAGCAGCAGCGGCAGCAGCATCAGGATAGATGTGTTATTTGTGGGGGACCGCACCTGCCAAGCCAGTGTACACAGAGGCATGGCCAATGCATCCGTTGCGGTCAGACTGGTAACTTTCAGTCATCGTGCCCTAGAGCAAGATTCCCAGCACCCTCGACAGCCTCAGTTCCCCCTATTCCTCTACAGATGGTTGGACCTTCCTCGACCTACGGTATGCCGGATCGTGCCTCTTCCTCGCGATTGTCGGAGCGACGACCGCCAGCACTGAGCGGGCGGGTATATGCCGCGCAGATAGAGGATGCTTTGGTGGCCGACCACGTCATTGTAGGTATCATTTTGATCTCTACTACTCATGCCCGAGCTCTTTTCGATATTGGTGCTTCACACTTATTTATCAGTAGAGCATTTGCATCCCTACATAGTTTAGAGTTAGATTCATTATCGCATGCATTAAAGGTTCGGATTCCAGATCATATTTTGCATATCGAGGAGTACTGTAGGGCTTGCCCAGTGCAGTTGGGATCTTGGATCTTGCCAGCAGACTTGCTTGTCTTAAGGCAACTCCAGGATTTTGACATTGTACTCGGTATGGATTGGTTGTCGCGATATTTTGCTACCATCTACTGCAGAGAGAGGACGGTGACTCTCTAAGAGCCCGGACAAGAGGAGTTCATGTACAGAGGCTGCCAGAGCACGCTGTTCGCAGTGACCGTTTCCTCGGCGAGGGCTAGGCAGATGATGAGTAGAGGTTGCACCGTTTTCTTGGAGACTATTGTTGATGTGCCTACGGCAGTGCCGGGATTCGAGGATATCCCTATCATCCACGAGTTCTCGGATGTGTTTCCTCCCGAGTTGACGACTATGCCGCCGGAGAGAGAGATAGAGTTTGTGATTAACGTGGTTCCGAGAACCGCGCCAATCTCGAAGGCACACTATCGGATGGCACCTGCTGAGCTGGGGGAGCTGAAGGCGCAGTTGCAGGATCTGATGGACAAAGGGTTTGTGAGACCTAGCGTTTCGCCTTGGGGAGCGTCGATGTTGTACGTAAAGAAGAAAGATGGATCGTTGAGACTATGTTGATTATAGGGAATTGAATAAAGTGACCATCAAGAATAAGTATCCCCTACCGCGCATTGACGACCTCTTCGATCAACTACAGGGAGCCAGCGTGTTCTCCAAGATCGACCTTCAGTCTGGTTACCACCAGTTGAGGGTGAGGGCCGAGGACATTTCCAAGACGGCTTTTCAATCTCGATACGAGCATTATGGGTTCACGGTGATGCCATTTGGATTGACTAATGCCCCTGCCGCATTCATGGATTTAATGAATCAGCTATTTCAGCCATACTTGGACTGGTTTGTCGTGGTATTTATTGATGATATTCTGATTTACTCCCAGAGTGATGTGGAGCATGAGGAGCACTTGAGGATAGTGCTGCAACTTCTGAGAGAGAAGAAGTTGTATGCTAAGTTTAAGAAGTGCAAATTCTGGCTTCGGGAGGTTGCATTCTTCGGCCATGTGGTTTCAGCCGCAGGGGTGGCAGTGGACCCGACGAAGATTGATGTTGTTCGGGATTGGCCTAGACCAACGACAGTTACTGAGGTTCGGAGTTTCTTGGGCTTAGCAGGTTATTACCGTCGATTTGTGGAGGGCTTTGCGAAGCTCTCTACTCCCCTTACCCGACTGACTAGGAAGGAAATCAGATTCGCTCGGACTGAGCAGTGCCAGCAGAGCTTTGATGAGCTGAAGATGAGATTGATATCAGCGCCGATCCTAGCATTGTCTGTGATGGGAGAGAGATTTGTGATTTATAGTGATGCCTCCCACAGTGGTTTGGGTTGTGTACTGATGCAGCATGGTAGGGTAATTGTTAACGCGTCGCAACAGCTGAAGGATTATGAGAAGAATTACCCTACACGTGATTTGGAGCTAGCTGTTGTAGTATTTGCATTGAAACTATGGCGACATTACCTTTATGGTGAGCACTGTGAGATATTTACTGACCACAAAAGTTTGAAATACTTGTTTACTCAGAAGGAGCTAAATTTGAGGCAACGCCGGTGGTTGGAATTGTTGAAGGATTATGACTTGAGTATTCAGTATCACCCCAGCAAGGCCAATGTAGTCGCAGATGCCTTGAGTAGGCGAACAATGCAGTCATTGAGTATATTGATCACTCAGCAGATGCCACTGAGAGAGCAATTGTGGCGACTCGAGATTGAGGTTGTGTCCTCTAGGGATTCTGCAAGACTTACGTCTTTGATCTTGCAACCCACTCTATTGGACAGGAATAGAGAGAAACAGAGTGTGGACCGCTATCTTGAGAGGATTAAAGACGAGGTTCAGCATTGTCATAGTGTGGACTTTTCTATGGATGTAGTGGGAGTACTGAGGTACAGGGACCGCTTTTGTGTGCCCGTAGATTCTGAGATTCGAGAGTTGATTTTGAGAGAGGCTCATTATACACCTTACACCCTTCACCTTGGAGGAACTAAGATGTATAGAGACTTGAGGGCATAGTTTTGGTGGAATGGCATGAAAAAGGATATTGAAAGATTTGTTGCTTATTGTCTAACTTGTCAGCAAGTCAAAGCTGAGCACCAGGTTCCAGCCAGCAAGTTACAGAGCCTTCCAATTCCTGAATGGAAATGGAACCATATGACCATGGACTTTATTGTTGGATTACCAAGGTCTGGAGCTGATGCTATTTGGGTGATTATGGATCGATTGACCAAATCAGCCTATTTTTTGCCCATACAGTCGAGTTGGGCTCTGGAGAGGTTAGCACAGCTGTATTTGGATGAGATTGTGAGGCTGCATGGAGTACCAGCCTCGATTGTAGCTGATAGGGACCCGAGGTTCACATCGTATTTCTGCAAGAGCCTGCAGATAGCCTTGGGGATCCAGCTTCGTTTCAGCACGACCTTTCACCCACAGACTGATGGACAGTCTGAGTGGACCATTCAGACTCTTGAGGATATGTTGAGAGCATGTGTCCTGAGCTTTAGTGGCAGTTGGGATCGACATTTGAGATTGGCTGAGTTTGCGTACAACAATAGCTTCCAGGCGAGCATTCAGATGGCGCTATTTGAAGTATTGTATGGACGTAAATGTCGATCGCCATTATTTTGGAGTGACGTGGGTAAAAAGAAAACCTTGGGACCCAACTGGCTATTGGAAGCTGAAGAAAATGTCAAGGTTATTCGATGACATTTGGTGACCGCCCAGAGCCGGCAGAGGAGTTATGCCGATAGGAAGTGGCGAGACTTAAAGTTTCAGACTGGTGATCATGTTTTTCTTAAGGTCTCGCCATTTCGAGGGATACGCCGATTTAGAGTACGCAGAAAGCTTAGTCCGTGGTTTAT
Source organism: Tillandsia leiboldiana (assembly GCA_029204045.2). Classification (NCBI taxonomy): domain Eukaryota; kingdom Viridiplantae; phylum Streptophyta; class Magnoliopsida; order Poales; family Bromeliaceae; genus Tillandsia; species Tillandsia leiboldiana. Next base: position 11,267,313 of record CM055062.1, read on the forward strand.
TGGACCCTTTGAGGTACTCGAGAGGGTTGGCCCAGTGGTTTACAGAATTGCACTTCCCCCACGCCTTGCAGGAATTCATGATGTTTTCTACGTCTCAGCTTTGAGGAGATATGTTTATGATCCTTCGCACGTGATTGACTTCACTTCGCTTGAGATTGGTCAGGATCTAGGGTACGAGAAGCGCCCATTGCGGATTTTGGCTCGTGAGGTGAGAGAATTACGGAACCAGGCTATACCATACATGAAAGTGTTGCGGAGTAATCATGAGGAGTGGGAGGCTACTTGGGAGCTTGAGACGGTGATGATGGATGCCTATCCCCACCTGTTTGAGACTCCTGGCTGAGGTATGTTTAGTTTTGGGAATAAAATTTTCTTTTAGCGGGGGAGGATGTGATGATTCGGATCTCCGCGGTAGTTTTGTAGTGCAATCAGTGGCTTCTGGAGGCCTATGTTGTGTGATGGTGATGGTTGCGCGCAAATCGGACCTCAAAAATCAATCAGCGTGAAAATTGGATCAAGTTTGCCTATCTGGTTGCCTTCGTCAAATTTTGGAAGAGGATTTTGGCAAAATGGACATCGGATTTGGATTCAGCGAGCGAAAACGATGAAAATCGGCTATTTACTTGTATTTTTTGGGATCCGGATGCCCAAAAACGAATTTTAGGCACTTGTTTCTGTTCCGGCCGGCCGGGCAGCTCCGGCGGCACGGCAAGCAGGCGGTGGAGCGCGGTGGTGCAGCCGCGGGCAGGCGCGAGAGAGGCCGCGGGCAGGCGCGGGCAGGGTGGGCAAGCGCGGGCAGGCCGGTCCACGGCCCATGGCGCGTGCACCGGGACCAACGAACATGAGACTCTGCCACGTGGCGGCGTGTGATTGATCAGATCGCGTGCATCACGCCGCAATCACCGCGGCAGCGCCACATGGCGGCATGTGATTGGCCGACATCTTCCAGAAGACCCGGCGCGTAGACCGGCACGTGGACCACGACCGGCCACGTGGCGTGCGGTCATTGGCGGACGCCAGCCGCCAGGCGTGCACCAGGCGCACGAAGAAGTGGGAGTGGAACACGTGGCACGATCACAGAGTTTCGGGCGCTGCGCGGAGACGGCTCGGATGGCTGCCACGTGGATTTGTGCGCGCACAGTAACATTCGGGCGCCCGAATCCACCCCCTTGACCCGATTGTGAAGTCTTCCTGATTTCAGCTGTAAATAGGCCATTGTGGGCTTCATTTGTGGGCTCTTTGAGATCCATTTTGGAAGTTGTTTTCAATAGTGAGTTTTTTCTTCGAGTTTTATACACTTCTTGGGGTTTTGGAGAATTTTTTGAGATCGTTTGATATTTTCCCTACCCGATCTCGCGAGTCGCAATGTTTCTTTGACATCGGTCTTTTTCGTTGATTCTTCGTCTGCAGGCTCCCTTGAGCTAAGTTCTTAGAGTTTTTCGCCGATTTTTGCTACGATGTTTCCACGACAGGAAGGCCTTCGATTTTGATATTATCACTCTGCTCTGTTTCGAGTTAATATGGGAGTTCTTGCAGTATCTTTAGACCCCCTTTTTCTGCGATACATTTCTGGATAGAGGTGAAGTAATCTTACAATTTCTCGGCCTACAGGTGGCGGAATTTAGTGTTTAAGGACTCGATTTCTATCTACACTTGGCGAGGATCGCAGCCGTATTTTTTTGAAATTTTTGGAGCGCATCTCGTAGGAGGTAATTTCTTATTTTGTAGACAGATGTGCGATAAGGTTACTGTTTTGAGTGATTTGAGCTTACCGCGATATTCGGCTTATATCTCAGTGACCGGGAGGAGTTTTCGGTTGATGTTTGGTACATTGGAATCGTGAGAACCTAAGGATCGCACCCGTTAAATTTCAGCTCTTTTGGATTCTAGACCGAAGTGCGCATCCAGGTGGGTTGCTTTCGTCTCCAAAACCGGTGGACGGTTCTCTAATTCTATATGATAGAAAGCATGCATGTTAATGTACAACTTATTTTGTCACGCCCCCGGGGGTTTTTGAGTCTATCACAGCGGAAAATTGCGTGTATCTTTTTTTTTCTTTCTTAACAAGGTATTTTAAACCTCATCCCCGGTGCGTGCCAGACCGCCACATACACAAATTCTCCCTGCCCACGGACAGAGTCTCCTTTGTATATGCACGGCGTCTCATTTACAACAACATACATCAAACACCAACCATCAACCATACAATAGACATACATCATCAAGCGGAATATTAAAGCGGCATCAGTGTTTAGAAAGGATAAAGCCAGCGGTTGCAAAACCCGTGCCCACACGGCACTTCGTTTTGAGAAAACCTTTTCGAAGTCATTTGGTTTATCATGAAAATGTGCCGCGTAAGAAAACGTCACCAAGAAAATCGAAATATAAAAGTACACCTCATCCACAGCGCTAAGTAATACATGTCCACGAATAATACGACCCACAAGCAAATTAACTAATTAAAGCATAAGAGAAATGAGATAATAAAAACCAAGTGTTCTGACTACGGTCCTCGCGACACAGTCTCACCGCCCTCCCGGCTAACGCACCTCGTAATACCTGTCACGGAGTGGGTAATGTCAGTGACAAACAAAGTAGATGTCTAATAACAATAAGGAATAAGAAGCAAACCGAATACACCGGAACCATTTCGCTAAAACCCTGCACATATTAAGCTGGGCCCCAACCCCAGATTTATCAATTAAGTTGGGCACCAACCCCAGAGTATTTGTCGGAGAGACTAAAGTCTCCCCTCGTGCGCAAACACCTTTTTGATGCATTTAACCCCTTCACGGTGCTGGTGTGCTATTCCCAGCGGGCGCGAAGGGGTCCTCACGGCTCCCACCCCTTTGTGAGGAACACGGGTCATAAGAGACCACTCTTCCGGAAAAGTACACCCATGCGGAGGCCAATCCGCCTGTGTACGTGCAGCATCCGAAACGGATTTGCCGAGATCGGCGTGTCATGAGCACCGCGACCGAGCCGCTTCAATTGTTAGATAAAAACACAATTATGTGAAAGGTTAAACTGTCCATCTACTTTGTTAGATAAATTAAGAGCATTTTAATGACGATAGATGCACTTACTGCACTGGTTGTATTTACAGCAACCGTACCCACCTATTTGAAGAGAAATCGGAGCACCTGAATCCTTCGCGCACCCCCGCTACGCGTCTGGACCTAAAGAAAGTCCGCAAGGATAACTATAGTCAAAAGCGTGTACTAACAGCCGAAAACACACGACCCAATTTACTCTTTTCGACGGAAAAGTCCAACACCGTCCGGGTTGACGAAACGGAAATCCCGTGCCGCCGTCGTCGTCCGCCGGAGCCCCGCGCGGTTCGGAACCGCGCTGTGTGTCTCCGCGGGCGATGCCCACGCGGCGCGGTGCCCCGCGCGGGTGCTGCCCGCACGGCGGCCGCGCGGCGCCCATGCGGGCGCGGCCCCGCACGGCACCCGCGCGCGGGATTGCCCGCGCGGGTGCTGTCCGTGCGGCGGCCATGCGGGTGCGGCCCCGCACGGCACCCGCGCGCGGAATTGCACGCGCGGGTGCTGTCCGTGCGGCGGCCACCCGGCGCTCATGCGGGTGCGGCCCCGCACGGCACCCGCGCACGGGGAGGCCCGCGCGAGGGCTGTCCGTGCGGCGGCCACCCGGCGCTCATGCGGGTGCGGCCCCGCACGGCACCCGCGCGCGGGGATGCCCGCGCGAGGGCTGTCCGTGCGGCGGCCACCCGACGCTCATGCGGGTGCGGCCCCGCACGGCACCCGCGCGCGGGGATGCCCGCACGGGGGCTGTCCGTGCGGCGGCCACGCGGCGCCCATGCGGTGCCCGCGCGGTAGCGGGTCCGCATGGGTGCCGCCCGCGACTCCCCTCCGCGCGATGCCCTAGCGGCACCTCGCGTCTCCGTCGTCCGTTCCGTGCCCTAGCATGATGGCGACGACGGTGACGGTGACGGATACGACGGAGAAACCAAGAACTCAAACAAAAGAGACGACGGAAAAATCCCAAATAAATTATAACAATTATTTTACTAACCGAAGATCGACGGGAAGGTTGTCCGGTCGCGTTCTTGCCTTCGGTTCGATGTTCGGGAAGATCGGGCTCCTTCTCTTTCTCCTTTCCCTTTCTTCCGGTTAGGGTTCCGTCTTTTCCTTTTTCTCTCCTCACCGATTAGGGTTTTTATTTATTTCTTTTCTTTTCTTTCCGATAATCGGGATCCCTTATATAGCTCGTATTAAATCTTTAATTAATTTCCTTTTTAAATAGTACGTAAGAGAATTCTATTTTCCCTCATGGATAATTAATTAACTAATTAGTTATCCCCTACGAGATAACCCACCTTATCTCTAACGGGTGCAAGATATTTTGCACGGATTCTGATGCATGACTTAATCACCGTATCACTAGGAATTCCGTTCCGGGAGATCCCGATATCGGATTTCAGATCCGATCGCACCGTTGGCTTTCTTTTTCCGCGCTCTATCGCAGAAAAAATACCAGCACCTCACAATGGCCAACTTTTAAGAATTGAATAATTTTATTTCACTTAAAGGCCTAAATGACTATATGTAAGTCAAAAATACCCCGAAAGGCCGGATCACTACACCACTCACACTTTATAAAAAGTTTCGTCCCGAAACTTAAGTACAAACCCCACTAATCAATTCGGGAAATTCTCTCATTTTCGATTCCAGTTCCCACGTCGCCTCGCGCTCTTCGTGGTTGCTCCACTGGACCTTCACATAGGGGATAGTTCGATTGCGCAACTTCTTGTCCTCTCTTGCCAAAATCCGCACCGGCGTCTCCTCGATGCTTAAATCCTCTCGCAACTCGATGGTGGAGGCATCCAAGGCATGAGAGGGATCAGCTAGGTATTTCCGGAGCATTGAGACATGGAACACGTTATGGACTCGTTCGAGATTCGGCGGCAGGGCTAATCGGTACGCCACCGGTCCTACGCGTTCTAGGATCTCGAACGGTCCTACGTACCTCGGGCTTAACTTTCCCTTTATGCCGAAGCGTCGGTTCCCCTTGAAGGGCGAAACTCGGAGTAACGCGTGCTCACCCACCATGAACTCTAAGTCTCAGCGTCTGTTGTCTGCGTAGCTTTTCTGTCTGCTCTGGGCGGTCAGTAGCCTTTGCCTAATCAATCGCACCTTTGCTTCGGTCTCCTCCACCAAATCTGGGCCCAGAAACTTACGCTCACCCAAGTCGTCCCAGCATATTGGAGACCGACAGCGGCGCCCGTACAGGGCCTCGTATGGTGCCATCTGAATGCTGGCCTGGTAACTGTTATTGTAGGCAAATTCCACTAGGGGCAAACACCGTGCCCATCCTTCGCCCAGGTCTAAAACGCATGCCCGAAGCATGTCCTCCACAATTTGTATCACCCGCTCTGATTGTCCGTCGGTCTGCGGGTGAAAAGCCGTACTGAAGTGCAACTTGGTTCCCATTGCTCGCTGCAGACTCTGCCAAAAGTTTGACACAAATCGCGTGTCCCTGTCCGACGTGATGGATGTCGGCACCCCATGCAACCTTACTATCTCGTTGATGTAGGTTTGCGCCAGTCGTTCCCGCGTCCACGTCGTGTGTATGGGCAGAAAGTGGGCCGATTTCGTCAGACGGTCCACAATTACCCATATTGCATCGTGTCCCTGTGACGATCTCGGAAACCCGGTCACAAAATCCATGGTAATCATGTCCCATTTCCACTCGGGCACCGGTAGGGGTTGCAATTTTCCTGCCGGGCGCTGGTGCTCGGCCTTCACTCGTTGGCACACCAGGCAGTGTGCCACAAACCGAGTCACGTCTCCCTTCATTTTGGGCCACCAGAAGGTCTGCTTGACATCCTTGTACATCTTCGTTCCCCCGGGATGCGCTGCATATGGAGCAGTATGCGCCTCCCGCAGGATTTCCTCTTTGAGTTCCGGTAGATCCGGCACGCAGATTCGTCCCCGAAATCGTATCGTGCCGTCGGAGTTTACTGTGAAATCACCTTCTTGGTCGGCAGTTACTCTATTTCGCACCAGCTGGAGTTGGTCATCAGTCGACTGCCCCTCAAGAATTCTGTCAAGCAAGGTAGGTCTGACCACCAGTGTCAGAAGTTGTTCGACTGTACCCGCCGGTACTACTTCTAGTCTTAATCGCGAAAACTCCGCAATCAGACTATCTTGCTGGGTGATGGCACTTACCCCTGCCTTTTCGGCCTGCCCCTTACGGCTCAGGGCGTCGGCCACCACGTTTGCCTTTCCCGGGTGGTAGTGGATCGTTAAATCGTAATCCTTCAGTAGCTCGAGCCACCGTCTTTGTCGCAAATTTAACTCCTTTTGGGTGAAAAGGTACTTAAGACTTTTATGATCTGAGTACACATTGCAGTGTGCCCCATACAGGTAGTGTCTCCAAAGCTTGAGGACGAACACAACCGCTGCGAGTTCCAAATCGTGCACGGGGTAGTTTCGCTCGTATTCCTTGAGCTGCCTTGACGCATAGGCTATAACCTTTCCCCGTTGCATGAGTACTCCACCCAGTCCGTTTCGCGACGCATCGCAATACACTTCATAATCCTCCCCTGGTTCTGGCAGGGCGAGAATCGGGGCTCGCGTCAATCTATCCTTGAGCTCCTCGAAGCTCCTCTGACATTTGTCCGTCCAGATGAAGTTTTCCCCCTTTTTAGTCAAGCGGTTTAAGGGGGTGGCTATCTTGGAGAAACCCTCCACGAAGCGCCGGTAGTACCCGGCTAATCCTAGAAAGCTTCGAACCTCTGTCACCGTCGTCGGTTGGGACCAGTCCGTCACCGAATCTATCTTCTTCGGATCGACTGCGACTCCAGCCGCTGAGATCACGTGCCCCAAGAAGCCAACCTCTCAGAGCCAAAACTCACACTTTTTGAGTTTGGCGTAGAGTTTCTGTTCCCGTAGGGTCTGGAGGACTGTGCGTAGATGTCCTTCATGTTCCTCGTCTGTACGGGAGTAGATGAGGATATCGTCGATGAAGACCACCACGAATAAGTCCAGGAAGGGTTTGAATACCCTGTTCGTCATGTCCATGAACACCGCCGGGGCATTCGTGAGCCCGAACGGCATTACTGTAAATTCGTAATGGCCGTAGCGAGTCCGAAAAGCCGTTTTGGGGATGTCCTCCCCCTTGACTTGGACCTGATGATAGCCCGACTGCAGGTCAATCTTTGAAAACACCGTCGCCCCCTGTAGTTGGTCGAAGAGGTCGTCGATCCTTGGCAGGGGGTACTTGTTCTTAACGGTGACCTTATTTATCTCCCGGTAGTCGATGCACAACCGGAGACTTCCGTCCTTCTTCCTCACGAACAGGACAGGCGCGCCCCAGGGTGACGCGCTAGGTCTGATGAAGCCCTTATCCAAAAGGTCCTCCAACTGTGCCTTGAGTTCCTTCAACTCCGCGAAGGCCATCCTGTACGGTGCCTTGGTGATGGGTTTGGTGCCGGGAAGTAGTTCAATAGGGAAGTCGACCTCTCGTTCCGGCGGCGCTCCGGGGAGCTCTGCCGGAAATACATCCGTGAATTCCCTTACCACGGGACCGCTGATCCTTATCTGGGGAGCGGCCCTGAACTACCTATCGGCCCATTGGGTCCTCGGCTGCAAGGCATAGGGTGGAACCCATTTATTCCTTGCATGGCTCTTAACGGGCCCCGAGTACACAAGGTTCTCCTATGCTTCGAAGCCCGCCCGCGCACATCGGCCGGGGAAGGCTTCGCCTAATACTTAAGGATTCTAGAGAGAGGGAGAGAGAGAGAGAGTCTAACAGGGGTAGCAGGCTAAGGTGTAACCGGTGTTCCTAATCTAAGAGGAAAAAGAGAAACCACAAATCTTACAAACTCCCTTTGATATTCCATGACCGAGCGGTTCCCTTGTCTAATGTTCTTCAGGTCGTCTTCCAATTGCCGCTTGACGCTATCGGAGAAGAAAGCGCCAAAAAGTTCCTCTCTAAAGGCCGTCCATGTCGGTAGCGGGTCGTTTGTAGACGGATCCGGGCGTACCGTCTTCCACCAGATGCGTGCAATCCCTTCGAGGAAGTGGACGGCTAGTGGAACCCGCTCGTGTTCCTCCATCAGTAGGTCCTCGAAGAGTTTTTTTTCCATGGTATCTACCCATTTCTCGATGACCCATGGATCGGTCGTCTCTCCCTCAAGAGTGGGAGGGTCATGCTTCTTGAACCTAGTCAAATTCGTCCTGACCCTTTCTCGCGTCGTTCGTTGCTCCGTGATCCCTCCTACAGCGGCGGACCCCCCGAGAGTAGGGGTCGTTCCTGCCTCCCCTGCTGTCGCTCCCATCACGGGCCCCGTGGTCGTCGGAGTAGGTACATCCCTTGGGGATGGGGGCTGTTCCGTCGTCGAGCCACCCGTCCCTTGCGGTCCCGTAGTGGGTGCGGTGGCTTCGGGCGGAGGGGTCGGATCGCACTCGGCTGGCGCGGTTGCCTGTTGCTGCGTCAGGTGACGAACCTGCTCCGTCAGCGTCGCTAATTGCCCGGCCATTTCCCGTAGTTGTCGTTGGAGAAGCTGGTTCTCTGCGGTGGCCGGGGTCACTCTGTCCGCGTCCGCATTCTCGGTGGACGATCTAGTCCGGGCCATCGTCCGCTATAGACAAAGAAACCATGTTAACCCTAAGGTTATAACCGTATCACCATGTCTTACGATTACAACTACATTACGTCCCCTTTCTCCCGTACTCTCACGTACTACGCACCTATACCTTGGTTATCTCATGTCTAATTTGCTTGTGGCACCTTACACTGTGGATGTGGATCACGTCTACTATGGTTATGGTTGTTTTCTCTGATACCATTTAATCTGTCACGCCCCCGGGGGTTTTTGAGTCTATCAAAGTAGAAAATTGCGTGTATCTTTTTTTTTCTTTCTTAACAAGGTATTTTAAACCTCATCCCCGGTGCGTGCCAGACCGCCACATACACAAATTCTCCCTGCCCACGGACAGAGTCTCCTTTGTATATGCACGGCGTCTCATTTACAACAACATACATCAAACACCAACCATCAACCATACAATAGACATACATCATCAAGCGGAATATTAAAGCGGCATCAGTGTTTAGAAAGGATAAAGCCAGCGGTTGCAAAACCCGTGCCCACACGGCACTTCGTTTTGAGAAAACCTTTTCGAAGTCATTTGGTTTATCATGAAAACGTGTCGCGTAAGAAAACGTCACCAAGAAAATCGAAATATAAAAGTACACCTCATCCACAGCGCTAAGTAATACATGTCCACGAATAATACGACCCACAAGCAAATTAACTAATTAAAGCATAAGAGAAATGAGATAATAAAAACCAAATGTTCTGACTACGGTCCTTGCGACGCAGTCTCACCGCCCTCCCGGCTAACGCACCTCGTAATACCTGTCACGGAGTGGGTAATGTCAGTGACAAACAAAGTAGATGTCCAATAACAATAAGGAATAAGAAGCAAACCGAATACACCGGAACCATTTCGCTAAAACCCTGCACATATTAAGCTGGGCCCCAACCCCAGATTTATTGTGATGACCTGGATCTCCGCAGAGCTGTTGCAGTGCGTTGGGGTGGCCATCGGAGGCCTACGCGGTGTGCCGGAGGTGTTTAGGGCACAATTGGACACAAGTGTTGGACTCCAGGCTCAAATGGATCACATGGGTGATCGGTTGACTCTGTCGGGTCTCTTGAAGTGTTTTCGCGCGAAACGGATAATAAGATTGGTCTCGGCGCAAAATTTGGACCAAGAATACCTTTCCAGGGGCATTTGGCAATTTTCAGAGTGGGAATTTGGCAAAGCGGATGTCAAATTCGGATTCAGCGCGCGAAAACGGTCAAGATGGACTATCTGCTGGATTTTTCTGAGCTTCGGGTACTGTTCACGGCCGGAACAGTAACTCCGGCGATCGCCGGCGGCGGCGGCGGCGGCGGGCAGCGTCGGCGGGCGGCGGCGCGGCCTCGGGCAGGCGAAACGGCGGCGGCACAGGGCGCGGGCAGCGCGCGGTCCACGCGGCCGTCGTGCACCAAGGCGGGGACACGTGGCATCACCCCATAGGCCGGCTCACAGCTCCCGGTCTACGGAGCATGATGGTTGGGTATTGGTTCACGGTGCACCGGAGTGGACACGTGGCAGGTTACCATTGGTTCGGCTTACGAAGGCTCGTGCACCGGGTGCAGCGGTCAGTGGCAGGGACACGTGGCGCTTCCCTATTGGCTGGTCAACTGTGCGGGCCGGAGGGGCAGCTGGCGCGGGCAGGCGCGCAGCCGCGACGGTACTGTTGACCGGGGACACGTGTCGACTCCCGGGGTTGGCCACGCGGCGCAGCAGGAGTGGAGGTTTTGGCTGTCGCCTGTTCGGGCGACACGTGGCGGGCTCTGAGGCGAGTCGGACGGACCGCGGATCCCGTCCGACGGCGCGCCATGGGCCGGGCCGCACTGTGCGCGCCCGAAAGTCTTGGGCCGGGCCGCACTGTGCGCGCCCGGAAACTTCCGGGCGCCCGAAAGTTGGGACCCGGATGGTATTTTTCTAATTGTTTGGGAGGCCTATTTAAACAGCCCGAGCTCCTTTCTTCTCACTTTTTCCACCATTTTCGAGCCTCCTCTCACCAAGGTGTCTGCAGCAAAGTTGTTCCCCTTCGAGTTCTACATCTTCTGGAGGATTTCCAAGACTTGTGGTGGCACACACTCCGAGGTTTGGATTTTACGGCGCGGCGCGACGCTCGTTCCCTTGTGATTCCCTTCGTCGCATTTCAGTGCACGGACTCTCCCGAGCTACCCTGCAGTATTTTTCAGCGATTCTTGCGCCATCGTCTTCACGACAGGGAGGTCTACGTTTTCCGTGTTTACTGGTTTTTCCCATTCCGAGCTTTTCATGGGTTTTTCGGATCATCTTGTGACCTCACTTTCTGGGGTGGGAATTTGGACAGCGCTGTGTTGTTTCGGTGATATCTTCGCGCACAGACCTCGGATTGGGGAGATTTAGGAGGCGTTTTGCATCTACACATCACGAGGAATCTCCCCAAATTTTCTTGGAATTTTCTGAATTTTTCCCGAAGGTGAGAAGTCTCTGTTTACAGTACTTTCAGATTCAGTTTTTGCGATCGACTTGCTTTGGGATGGTTCTCTTGTCGAATTTGGTTCTCAGCATAGTAAACTCGTGGGTGAACGTGCAGGTACTCGTTTCGACCGGTTCGTCGCGAGGATCGCGATAGTATTTTTCTGGGAATTTCTCGGGTACTTTCCGTAGGTGAAAATGGCTAAACTATTAAACGGATATTTTGGGACAGATTTTGGTTTGAAACTTGGAATATTAATTGCATGTGTTCTTTGGGGTTGTAGCGCAGTGTTGTGGAGAATTTCCGGATCGGGCGTGGACTTTGCTTCCGGGGACCGGAATTAGCGCTCGAGGTGGGTACCGTTGTTAACACTCCTACTTGTAACATCCCCACTAGGCCTATTTGAGTTGCTACCATGTTATATTGCTAAAAGAACCGGTAAAAGCGATTATTGCATGCTAATTGAGAATTGGGCTTACTGTTAGGACTTGCATCTTCAAAAGGACTAAGTATTAATTAATGATTAACTCTTGTAAATAATATGTCGCCGGAAATCACGGGAAGGGTCTTGCTAAATGGATTATGTTGCTTATACATGTGGGAACCTCTTATACATACACATAAACTGATTTGGGGTAACTTAGTAAAATGGAAGTTTATTTGAACAGCATACCTCTACTTTGTGAGAACCAAAATACTGGAATCATGTTTTAATAAAGGACTTTGCATGCTTGTATGGACATCTAGCTAGGCCACCCTTTTCTGCTACACTATTATGCTGGAACTGACTTAGGAGAAACCATGCTTTTATTTTCTCTCATTTTGTCTAGATTTAGGGGATAGTGCGCTCGGGTTCGAGCAGGGGCTGGGATAGTGTAGTCAGACAGTTGTGGGATTTGGGACAGGCAGGCTGTGAGGGCAGGGCATTGCGGCAACCGCGGATTTTTGGCGGTTGACCGGACAGTGGTTATTGCATCAGATTTGGGGACAGGTTTTGGGCTTCTTTTAGTGGATGGGCTTTCCACTTAGATCAGTGTCGTGATCCAATCCTGCTGACTTTGATACTTGTTATTGAGGCACTTGACTCGTGTGGGTCGCTCCCCTCGAGTGCCACTCCGGAGTGTGCGGTTTATAGATCTCGAGTCTTCGCGACTCTCATCCCCTATCGGTGTTATGCGTAGGCTGGCATACCCGATTTGGCAGGCAGAGCAGGCAGTACCAGTGCTTACTGGTGTATCGATTGGGTTTAGACAGGCAGGCATTTACATTCTGATGCATCCATTTAGCTATACTTTTAGCTGGCACCTTAGAGGCATGTAGTGGTAGCTCTATTCATCATCCGCAGTCTTATTCACAGCTTACCACCTTTGTTTTATTCTCCGCCTCTTATAGTCCTAGTGGGCATGTCTGAGTTGAGGTTTACCCACTAGGAGGAGGCTACTGTTCTATAGAAGTTCTCACTCCCCACTGCTTTCTTTTTCTCTTCCCCTTTGTTTTGCAGAGTCGTCTGCGGCAGTTGCGGGCCCCTCCTCAGCGGACCGAGGTAAGAGGATCGCGGACTAGATAGCGGTCTACCCAGGCACCAGTTCAGTTACTAGATGTACCCCGATACTCTCAGATACTCTACTTTTCATTTCTTTTTGGGTCTGGCTCCGGCCAGCTGGTTGTATTGGATTAGTGAGCTGGGAGAGACATTTGTATTATTGAGAGTTTACTTCTGCACTTCTACTTTCCAGCTTTATCTGAGATGTATTAGTTCTAGTTTAGCTCTGTTTATGCTCCTTTATTATATCATCTATGTTTGAGCAGGTTACCAGCGCTTCGTATACACAGGAAATCCCGTGTATACGGCGGATCTGTAGACGAGCCCGGGTTCTGGTTTACACCCGGGGCGTGACAGATTAAGTTGGTATCAGAGCTTAGGGATAGGTCAGTTGGGACTTAGGAAACCCTAGGCTTTTGGCAGACCCTAGGAAGGCAAGGCGTGAGTGACGCGACATTACGCGAAAGTCGGCAATTTGGTCATGCGTTTATTTGACTCTTCCAGTGAGGGAAGAGGGATTGGCATGTCCTATTTCTGGCGAACTATTATGTTGGCTGCAGACAACATAAGTTTGCAGAAATAGGAGGATGCCTTTGACTTTCGCTAGATTGGGTCGAGTGTGGTTTTGTTACTGATCTGTGGTTTCTTGTGTGGCAGGATGCCTCCCAGGCGGCGGATTCCTACCCGGGGTACCCCCACACCCCCGGAGGGGCCGGAGCAGTCCGGACCTTCAGAGATTGCCGAGTTGAGGGCCATGGTGGCCCAGCTGGCGGAGGGTCACCACCGGCAGGAGCAGAGGATCGAGCAGCTGCTTGCTCAGGTTGGGGCCCCTCCCCCTACTTCTGCTGAGGCCCCCGCACCACCTATTGTACCACCGACTATACCGCTTGTGCCTGCGGCACCATCCTCGAGCAGCGGGGCCCCGGGAGCGATCCGACCATTGACCCCCGTGGAGGAGCTGGAGTTCGCTGATAAACTCACCCGGTTCTGTCAGCGGGGACCGCCTAGGTTTTCGGGGCGGAGCACTCACCCTTGGGAGGTTGGGACTTGGCTTTCAGCAATGGAGAAGTTGTTCCGAGACTTCTTCATCGATCAGAAGTATAGGGTACCAATGGCTGTGCATTGTCTGGACGGGGATGCTGATACGTGGTGGCGTCGGGTGGAGCCCCTGGAGTTTCAGATCACCCGGCAGCTACCTTGGGCAGGAGTTCAAGAGGATTGGTCCTGGACACGTACTTTTCTACCAGCGTAAAGAAAAAGATGGAGGATGATCTGAAGAATCTCCAGCAGGGCGACCGATCGGCATTGGATTACTTTTAGGAGTTTTCGCGGCTGCTCAACTGCGTTCCCTACGTCGCTAGGGACGGACCACATCAGGTGGAGCTCTTCGAGTTGGGCTGCGCCCGGAGATTTATACTCTAGTGCATGCGCAGAGACTACAGACCCTGGAGGAGGCGGCAGAGCATGCGCAGTGGGTCGAGAGAGGAGACCACGTTGTCGCCAAACGTGGAGGCCTGGTCGCTCAGGGATCTGACAGGAAGCGGCCAGCGCAGGAGGATGATGGGGGACAGGCCAGCTCCTGGAGGCCGCCCCGACCCCCGCCGCCTCAGTTCTCAGGCTGCGGCGTTCGGAGCGGCGAGGGCCTGGTGGATCCCAGAGGCCCCCACAGCAGCAGCAGCAGCAGCAGCAGCACTCACGACAGCAGCAGCATTCACAGCAGCAGAGGTCGCAGTCCCGGCAGCAGGGACCTCAGCGGCAGAGGCAGCAGCAGCAGGGAGGCAGCCCCACGACCCCAGCCAGGTGCATTTTCTGCGGGGACAGCATCCTTCTAATACTTGTGACCAGAGGTTTGGCCGCTGTTACCGGTGCGGACAGTCGGGCCAAGTTCGAGCTACTTGCCCCTATGCGCCAGCACCGGCTCCTTCCTCAGCATCAGCCCCATCGGCACCCCCAGCAGCGGTCCTATGCTCCAGCGAGCAGGACCCTTCTTCTCACCTGGCAGACTACCGACCACCGGCACAGAGCGGGCGGGTCTATGCCGCCCAGGTTGAGGACTCCCTGGCAGCCGACCACGTGGTGGCAGGTATCATTTTACTTTCTGGCAGTAGAGCTCGCACTTTATTTGATACCGGTGCATCACATTCTTTATACAGTTAGAAGCATTCGCAGTTATCCCATGGACTAGAGTTAGGTCGGTTGCCACGTGCATTAGAGGTACAGATTCCAGAGCATACTCTGCATGTAGGGGAGTGTTGTTGGTCTTGCCCTGTACAGATCGAGTCGTGGGTCTTGCCAGCGGACCTGATGGTCCTGACCCAGTTGCGAGACTTTGATGTAGTCCTTGGGATGGACTGGCTGACTCGCTATTTTGGACTATTGACTGGGCCGCGAGGACGGTGATTTTAGCGAGCCGGGCCAGGAGGTGGTTGTGTACAGAGGGTGCCAGAGTGCTTTCTTCGCCTCGATAGTTTCGACTTCTCGTGCGAGGCAGATGATGCGCAGTAGATGCGTGGCTTTTTGGCCAGTGTGGTTGAGGGGCTGCGCGGCACGGGACTCACGGATATTCCTATTGTCCACGATGTTCCCGGATGTTTTCCCACCAGAGCTGACTAGTCTGCCGCCGGATAGGGAGATTGAGTTTTTGATGACGTAGTCCCCAGGAACTGCGCCAATATCCAAAGCCCCTTACCGAATGGCACCGGCGGAGTTGCGTGAGTGAATAGGCGCAACTTCATGACTTATTGGACAAGGGTTCATGAGGCCGAGTTGTATCGCGTTGGGGAGCGCCGGTGCTGTTCGTGAAGAAGAAGGATGGTTCACTTCGACTTTGTGTGGATTACCGAGAGCTGAATAAAGTGACCATCAAGAACAAGTACCCTTTGCCGCGCATCGATGACTTATTGATCAGCTGCAAGGGTCTTGTGTCTTCTCTAAGATCGACTTACAGTCTGGTTACCACCAACTGAAGGTGAAGGCCGAGGATGTTCCGAAGACAGCATTCAGGACTCGGTACGGGCATTATGAGTTCACTGTCATGCCTTTTGGATTGACTAATGCCCCTACCGCCTTTATGGATTTGATGAACAGGATCTTTCGACCTTATCTGGACTGATTCGTGGTAGTGTTCATCGATGACATCCTGGTTTACTCTCGGAGCGATGTGGAGCACGAGGAGCACCTGATGATGGTGCTGCAACTTCTGAGGGAGAAGAAGTTGTATGCCAAGTTATCTAAGTGCGAATTTTGGCTTCGAAAGGTTGCCTTTTTGGGCCACGTGATCTCAGCTGTAGGAGTGGCGGTAGACCCGGCAAAGATTGAGGCAGTCCGGGATTGGCCCCGACGACGACGGTAGCAGAGGTTCGTAGTTTTATGGGCTTGGCTGGATATTACCGTCGGTTTGTGGAAGGTTTTGCGAAACTTTCCGCACCCCTCACTCGTTTGACGCGCAAAGGAATTAAGTTTATCTGGAGTGAGGATTGCCAGAGGAGCTTCGAGGAATTGAAGAGCAGATTGATGTCAGCTCCTATCCTTTCCCTCCCTATTATGGGGAAGGATATGTGATCTATAGTGACGCATCGCACAGTGGACTTGGTTGCGTGCTGATGCAGGAGGGTAAGGTAATGCTTATGCTTCACGGCAACTTAAGGATTATGAAAGAATTACCCTACCCATGACTTGGAGCTAGCTGCCGTGATCTTTGCACTGAAGTTTTGGCGCCACTATCTGTATGGGGAGCACTGCGAGTGAGATTTTACACCGACCACATGAGCCTGAAATATCTGTTCACACAGAAGGAACTTAATTTGAGACAACGTAGATGGTTGGAGCTGTTAAAGGACTATGATGTGGACATACTCTACCATCCTGGCAAGGCCAACGTGGTCGCTGATGCCCTGAGCAGGAGGGCAGTACAGAGCCTATCCTTGATGATCACCGACCAGGCACCATTACTGGAGCAGATGAGGCGATTAGAGCTTGAGGTGGTGTCCCCTGGGGTTTCTGCTAGACTGCTGTCCTTGGTCGTGCAGCCCACTCTGTTAGACAGGATTCGAGGAGAAACAGAGTGAGGACCCCCATTTGATGAGGATTCGAGAGCAGATTCAGGCTGGCGAGACAGGAGATTTTTCAGTTGATGCTGCGGGAGAGTACTACGGTCCAGGGACCGAGCTTGCGTGCCTATGGGACTCAGAGATTCGAGAGCAGATCTTGCGGGAGGCTCATTATACACCTTATACCATCCATCCTGGTGGGGAA
>CM055062.1:11284264-11356764 GCA_029204045.2 Tillandsia leiboldiana
TAATCTAAGAGGAACGAGAAACCACAATCTTACAAACTGCCCTTTGATATCCCTGACCGAGCGGTTCCCTTGTCTAATGTTCTTCAGTTCGTCTTCCAATTGCCGCTTGACGCTATCGGGAGAAGAAAGCGCCAAAAAGTTCCTCTCTAAAGGCCGTCCATGTCGGTAGCGGGTCGTTTGTAGACGGATCCGGGCGTACCGTCTTCCACCAGATGCGTGCAATCCTTCGAGGAAGTGGACGGCTAGTGGAACCCGCTCGTGTTCCTCCATCAGTAGGTCCTCGAAGAGTTTTTTTTTCCATGGTATCTACCCATTTCTCGATGACCCATGGATCGGTCGTCTCTCCCTCAAGAGTGGGAGGGTCATGCTTCTTGCCTAGTCAAATTCGTCCTGACCCTTCTCGCGTCGTTCGTTGCTCCGTGATCCCTCCTACAGCGGCGGACCCCCGAGAGTAGGGGTCGTTCCTGCCTCCCCTGCTGTCGCTCCCATCACGGGCCCGTGGTCGTCGAGTAGGTACATCCTTGGGGATGGGGGCTGTTCCGTCGTCGAGCCACCCGTCCCTTGCGGTCCGTAGTGGTGCGGTGGCTTCGGGCGGAGGGTCGGATCGCACTCGCTGGCGCGGTTGCCTGTTGCTGCGTCAGGTGACGAACCTGCTCCGTCAGCGTCGCTAATTGCCCGGCCATTTCCCGTAGTTGTCGTTGGAGAAGCTGGTTCTCTGCGGTGGCCGGGGTCACTCTGTCCGCGTCCGCATTCTCGGTGGACGATCTAGTCCGGGCCATCGTCCGCTATAGACAA
Organism: Tillandsia leiboldiana; assembly: GCA_029204045.2. NCBI lineage: Eukaryota > Viridiplantae > Streptophyta > Magnoliopsida > Poales > Bromeliaceae > Tillandsia > Tillandsia leiboldiana. The sequence continues at coordinate 11,285,060 of CM055062.1, forward strand.
AGAAACCATGTAACCCTAAGGTTATAACCGTATCACCATGTCTTACGATTACAACTACATTACGTCCCCTTTTCTCCCGTACTCTCACGTACTACGCACCTATACCTTGGTTATCTCATGTCTAATTTGCTTGTGGCACCTTACACTGTGGATGTGGATCACGTCTACTATGGTATGGTTGTTTTCTCTGATACCATTTAATCTGTCACGCCCCCGGGGTTTTGAGTCTATCAAAGTAGAAAATTGCGTGTATCTTTTTTTTCTTCTTTCTTAACAAGGTATTTTTAAACCTCATCCCCGGTGCGTGCCAGACCGCCACATACACAAATTTCTCCCTGCCCACGGACAGAGTCTCCTTTGTATATGCACGGCGTCTCATTTACAACAACATACATCAAACACCAACCATCAACCATACAATAGACATACACATCAAGCGGAATATTAAAGCGGCATCAGTGTTTAGAAAGGATAAAGCCAGCGGTTGCAAAACCCGTGCCCACACGGCACTTCGTTTTGAGAAAACCTTTTCGAAGTCATTTGGTTTATCATGAAAACGTGCGCGTAAGAAAACGTCACCAAGAAAATCGAAATATAAGTACACCTCATCCACAGCGCTAAGTAATACATGTCCACGAATAATACGACCCACAAGCAAATTAACTAATTAAAGCATAAGAGAAATGAGATAATAAAACCCAAATGTTCTGACTACGGTCCTTGCGACGCAGTCTCACCGCCCTCCCGGCTAACGCACCTCGTAATACCTGTCACGAGTGGGTAATGTCAGTGACAAACAAAGTAGATGTCCAATAACAATAAGGATAAGAAGCAAACCGAATACACCGGACCATTTCGCTAAAACCTGCACATATTAAGCTGGGCCCCACCCCAGATTTATTGTGATGACCTGGATCTCCGCAGAGCTGTTGCAGTGCGTTGGGGTGGCCATCGGAGGCCTACGCGGTGTGCCGGAGGTGTTTAGGGCACAATTGGACACAAGTGTTGGACTCCAGGCTCAAATGGATCACATGGGTGATCGGTTGACTCTGTCGGGTCTCTGGAAGTGTTTTCGCGCGAAACGGATATAAGATTGGGCTCGGCGCAAATTTGGACCAAGAATACCTTTCCAGGGGCATTTGGCAATTTTCAGAGTGGGAATTTGGCAAAGCGGACGTCAAATTCGGATTCAGCGCGCGAAAACGGTCAAGATGGACTATCTGCTGGATTTTTCTGAGCTTCGGGTACTGTTCACGGCCGGAACAGTAACTCCGGCGATCGCCGGCGGCGGCGGCGGCGGCGGGCAGCGTCGGCGGGCGGCGGCGCGGCCTCGGGCAGGCGAAACGGCGGCGGCACAGGCGCGGGCAGCGCGCGGTCCACGCGGCCGTCGTGCACCAAGGCGGGGACACGTGGCATCACCCCATAGGCCGGCTCACAGCTCCCGGTCTACGGAGCATGATGGTGGGTATTGGTTCACGGTGCACCGGGTGGACACGTGGCAGGTTACCATTGGTTCGGCTTACGGAGGCTCGTGCACCGGGTGCAGCGGTCAGTGGCAGGGACACGTGGCGCTTCCCTATTGGCTGGTCAACTGTGCGGGCAGGAGGGGCAGCTGGCGCGGGCAGGCGCGCAGGCGCGACGGTACTGTTGACGGGGACACGTGTCGACTCCCGGGGTTGGCCACGCGGCGCAGCAGGAGTGGAGGTTTTGGCTGTCGCCTGTTCGGGCGACACGTGGCGGGCTCTGAGGCGGGTCGCGGACCGCGGATCCCGTCCGACGGCGCGCCATGGGCCGGGCCGCACTGTGCGCGCCCGAAAGTCTTGGGCCGGGCCGCACTGTGCGCGCCCGGAAACTTCCGGGCGCCCGAAAGTTGGGACCCGGATGGTATTTTTCTAATTGTTTGGGAGGCCTATTTAAACAGCCCGAGCTCCTTTCTTCTCACTTTTTCCACCATTTCCGAGCCTCCTCTCACCAAGGTGTCTTCAGCAAAGTTGTTCCCCTTCGAGTTCTACATCTTCTGGAGGATTTCCAAGATTTGTGGTGGCACACACTCCGAGGTTTGGATTTTACGGCGCGGCGCGACGCTCGTTCCCTTGTGATTCCCTTCGTCGCATTTCAGTGCACGGACTCTCCCGAGCTCCCCGAGCTATTTATTTTTCAGCGATTCTTGCGCCATCGTCTTCACGACAGGTAGGGCTACGTTTTCCGGTTTACTGGTTTTCCCATTCCGAGCTTTTCATGGGTTTTTCGGATCATCTTGTGACCTCACTTTCTGGGGTGGGAATTTGGACAGCGCTGTGTTGTTTTCGGTGATATCTTCGCGCACAGACCTCGATTGGGGCGATTCAAAAGGCGTTTTGCATCTACACATCACGAGGAATCTCCCCAAATTTTCTTGGAATTTCCTGAATTTTCCCGAAGGTGAGAGGGTGAAGGGTCGTGGTTTACAGTACTTGTCAGATTCAGTTTTTGCGATCGACTTGCTTTGGGATGGGGTTCTCATTGTGCGAAGTTGGTTCTCAGCATAGTAAAACTCGTGGGTGAACGGTGCAGGGACTACCTCGGGTTCGACCCGGTTTCGTCGCGAGGATCTGCGATAGAGTATTTTTTCTGGGAATTTCCTCGGTAACTTCCGTAGGTGAAAATGGGCTAAAACTATTAAACGGATAATAGTTTTGGACAGATGTTTGGTTTGAAAACTTGGAATATAATGTGCATGTGTCTTGGGGGTGTAGCGCAGTGTTTGTGGAGAATTTCCGGATCGGCGGTGGACTTGGCTTCCGGGGACCGGAATTAGCGCTCGAGGTGGGTTACCGTTGTTAACACTCCTACTTGTAACATCCCCACTAGGCCTATTTGAGTTGCTACATGTTATAAATTGCGAAAAGACCGTAAAAGCGATTAGTGCATGCTAATTGAGAATTGGGCTTACTGTTAGGACTTGCATCTTCAAAAGGACTAAGTATTATTATGATTAACTCTTGTAAAATAATATGTCGCCGGAAATCACGGGAAGGGTCTTGCTAAATGGATTATGTTGCTTATACAATGTGGGAACCTCTTATACATACACATAAACTGATTTGGGGTAACTTAGTAAAATGGAAGTTTATTTGAACAGCATACCTCTACTTTGTGAGAACCAAAATACTGGAATCATGTTTTAATAAAGGACTTTGCATGCTTGTATGGACATCTAGCTAGGCCACCCTTTTCTGCTACACTATTAGGCTGGAACTGACTTAGGAGAAACCATGCTTTTATTTTCTCTCATTTTGTCTAGATTTAGGGGATAGTGCGCTCGGGTTCGAGCAGGGGCTGGGATAGTGTAGTCAGACAGTTGTGGGATTTGGGACAGGCAGGCTGTGAGGGCAGGGGCATTGCGGCAACCGCGGATTTTTGGCGGTTGACCGGACAGTGGTTATTGCATCAGATTTGGGGACAGGTTTTGGGCTTCTTTTAGTGGATGGGCTTTCCACTTAGATCAGTGTCGTGATCCAATCCTGCTGACTTTGATACTTGTTATTGAGGCACTTGGACTCGTGTGGGTCGCTCCCCTCGAGTGCCACTCCGGAGTGTGCGGTTTATAGATCTCGAGTCTTCGCGACTCTCATCCCCTATCGGTGTTATGCGTAGGCTGGCATACCCGATTTGGCAGGCAGAGCAGGCAGTACCAGTGCTTACTGGTGTATCGATTGGGTTTAGACAGGCAGGCATTTACATTCTGATGCATCCATTTAGCTATACTTTTAGCTGGCACCTTAGAGGCATGTAGTGGTAGCTCTATTCATCATCCGCAGTCTTATTCACAGCTTACCACCTTTGTTTTATTCTCCGCCTCTTATAGTCCTAGTGGGCATGTCTGAGTTGAGGTTTACCCACTAGGAGGAGGCTACTGTTCTATAGAAGTTCTCACTCCCCACTGCTTTCTTTTTCTCTTCCCCTTTGTTTTGCAGAGTCGTCTGCGGCAGTTGCGGGCCCCTCCTCAGCGGACCGAGGTAAGAGGATCGCGGACTAGATAGCGGTCTACCCAGGCACCAGTTCAGTTACTAGATGTACCCCGATACTCTCAGATACTCTACTTTTCATTTCTTTTTGGGTCTGGCTCCGGCCAGCTGGTTGTATTGGATTAGTGAGCTGGGAGAGACATTTGTATTATTGAGAGTTTACTTCTGCACTTCTACTTTCCAGCTTTATCTGAGATGTATTAGTTCTAGTTTAGCTCTGTTTATGCTCCTTTATTATATCATCTATGTTTGAGCAGGTTACCAGCGCTTCGTATACACAGGAAATCCCGTGTATACGGCGGATCTGTAGACGAGCCCGGGTTCTGGTTTACACCCGGGGCGTGACAGATTAAGTTGGTATCAGAGCTTAGGGATAGGTCAGTTGGGACTTAGGAAACCCTAGGCTTTTGGCAGACCCTAGGAAGGCAAGGCGTGAGTGACGCGACATTACGCGAAAGTCGGCAATTTGGTCATGCGTTTATTTGACTCTTCCAGTGAGGGAAGAGGGATTGGCATGTCCTATTTCTGGCGAACTATTATGTTGGCTGCAGACAACATAAGTTGCAGAAATAGGAGGATGCCTTTGACTTTCGCTAGATTGGGTCGAGTGTGGTTTTGTTACTGATCTGTGGTTTCTTGTGTGGCAGGATGCCTCCCAGGCGGCGGATTCCTACCCGGGGTACCCCCACACCCCCGGAGGGGCCGGAGCAGTCCGGACCTTCAGAGATTGCCGAGTTGAGGGCCATGGTGGCCCAGCTGGCGGAGGGTCACCACCGGCAGGAGCAGAGGATCGAGCAGCTGCTTGCTCAGGTTGGGGCCCCTCCCCCTACTTCTGCTGAGGCCCCCGCACCACCTATTGTACCACCGACTATACCGCTTGTGCCTGCGGCACCATCCTCGAGCAGCGGGGCCCCGGGAGCGATCCGACCATTGACCCCCGTGGAGGAGCTGGAGTTCGCTGATAAACTCACCCGGTTCTGTCAGCGGGGACCGCCTAGGTTTTCGGGGCGGAGCACTCACCCTTGGGAGGTTGGGACTTGGCTTTCAGCAATGGAGAAGTTGTTCCGAGACTTCTTCATCGATCAGAAGTATAGGGTACACATGGCTGTGCATTGTCTGGACGGGGATGCTGATACGTGGTGGCGTCGGGTGGAGCCCCTGGAGTTTCAGATCACCCGGCAGCTACCTTGGGCAGAGTTCAAGAGGATGGTCCTGGACACGTACTTTTCTACCAGCGTAAAGAAAAAGATGGAGGATGATCTGAAGAATCTCCAGCAGGGCGACCGATCGGCATTGGATTACTTTTAGGAGTTTTCGCGGCTGCTCAACTGCGTTCCCTACGTCGCTAGGGACGGACCACATCAGGTGGAGCTCTTCGAGTTGGGCCTGCGCCCGGAGATTTATACTCTAGTGCATGCGCAGAGACTACAGACCCTGGAGGAGGCGGCAGAGCATGCGCAGTGGGTCGAGAGAGGAGACCACGTTGTCGCCAAACGTGGAGGCCTGGTCGCTCAGGGATCTGACAGGAAGCGGCCAGCGCAGGATGATGGGGGACAGGCCAGCTCCTGGAGGCCGCCCCGACCCCCGCCGCCTCAGTTCTCAGGCTGCGGGCGTTCGGAGCGGCGAGGGCCTGGTGGATCCCAGAGGCCCCCACAGCAGCAGCAGCAGCAGCAGCAGCACTCACGACAGCAGCAGCATTCACAGCAGCAGAGGTCGCAGTCCCGGCAGCAGGGACCTCAGCGGCAGAGGCAGCAGCAGCAGGGGAGGCAGCCCCAGACCCCAGCCAGGTGCATTTTCTGCCGGGGACAGCATCCTTCTAATACTTGTGACCAGAGGTTTGGCCGCTGTTACCGGTGCGGACAGTCGGGCCAAGTTCGAGCTACTTGCCCCTATGCGCCAGCACCGGCTCCTTCCTCAGCATCAGCCCCATCGGCACCCCAGCAGCGGTCCTATGCTCCAGCGAGCAGGACCCCTTCTTCTCACCTGGCAGACTACCGACCACCGGCACAGAGCGGGCGGGTCTATGCCGCCCAGGTTGAGGACTCCCTGGCAGCCGACCACGTGGTGGCAGGTATCATTTTACTTTCTGGCAGTAGAGCTCGCACTTTATTTGATACCGGTGCATCACATTCTTTTATCAGTAGAGCATTCGCATTATCCCATGGACTAGAGTTAGGTCGGTTGCCACGTGCATTAGAGGTACAGATTCCAGAGCATACTCTGCATGTAGGGGAGTGTTGTTGGTCTTGCCCTGTACAGATCGAGTCGTGGGTCTTGCCAGCGGACCTGATGGTCCTGACCCAGTTGCGAGACTTTGATGTAGTCCTTGGGATGGACTGGCTGACTCGCTATTTTGCGACTATTGACTGGGCCGCGAGGACGGTGACTTTTAGCGAGCCGGGCCAGGAGGTGGTTGTGTACAGAGGGTGCCAGAGTGCTTTCTTCGCCTCGATAGTTTCGACTTCTCGTGCGAGGCAGATGATGCGCAGTAGATGCGTGGCCTTTTTGGCCAGTGTGGTTGAGGGGCCTGCGGCGGCACCGGGACTCACGGATATTCCTATTGTCCACGAGTTCCCGGATGTTTTCCCACCAGAGCTGACTAGTATGCCGCCGGATAGGGAGATTGAGTTTTTGATTGACGTAGTCCCAGGAACTGCGCCAATCTCCAAAGCCCCTTACCGAATGGCACCGGCGGAGTTGCGTGAGTTGAAGGCGCAACTTCATGACTTATTGGACAAGGGTTTCATGAGGCCGAGTGTATCGCGTTGGGGAGCGCCGGTGCTGTTCGTGAAGAAGAAGGATGGTTCACTTCGACTTTGTGTGGATTACCGAGAGCTGAATAAAGTGACCATCAAGAACAAGTACCCTTTGCCGCGCATCGATGACTTATTTGATCAGCTGCAAGGGTCTTGTGTCTTCTCTAAGATCGACTTACAGTCTGGTTACCACCAACTGAAGGTGAAGGCCGAGGATGTTCCGAAGACAGCATTCAGGACTCGGTACGGGCATTATGAGTTCACTGTCATGCCTTTTGGATTGACTAATGCCCCTACCGCCTTTATGGATTTGATGAACAGGATCTTTCGACCTTATCTGGACTGATTCGTGGTAGTGTTCATCGATGACATCCTGGTTTACTCTCGGAGCGATGTGGAGCACGAGGAGCACCTGATGATTGTGCTGCAACTTCTGAGGGAGAAGAAGTTGTATGCCAAGTTATCTAAGTGCGAATTTTGGCTTCGAAAGGTTGCCTTTTTGGGCCACGTGATCTCAGCTGTAGGAGTGGCGGTAGACCCGGCAAAGATTGAGGCAGTCCGGGATTGGCCCCGACCGACGACGGTAGCAGAGGTTCGTAGTTTTATGGGCTTGGCTGGATATTACCGTCGGTTTGTGGAAGGTTTTGCGAAACTTTCCGCACCCCTCACTCGTTTGACGCGCAAAGGAATTAAGTTTATCTGGAGTGAGGATTGCCAGAGGAGCTTCGAGGAATTGAAGAGCAGATTGATGTCAGCTCCTATCCTTTCCCTCCCTATTATGGGGAAAGGATATGTGATCTATAGTGACGCATCGCACAGTGGACTTGGTTGCGTGCTGATGCAGGAGGGTAAGGTAATGCTTATGCTTCACGGCAACTTAAGGATTATGAGAAGAATTACCCTACCCATGACTTGGAGCTAGCTGCCGTGATCTTTGCACTGAAGTTTTGGCGCCACTATCTGTATGGGGAGCACTGCGAGATTTACACCGACCACATGAGCCTGAAATATCTGTTCACACAGAAGGAACTTAATTTGAGACAACGTAGATGGTTGGAGCTGTTAAAGGACTATGATGTGGACATACTCTACCATCATGGCAAGGCCAACGTGGTCGCTGATGCCCTGAGCAGGAGGGCAGTACAGAGCCTATCCTTGATGATCACCGACCAGGCACCATTACTGGAGCAGATGAGGCGATTAGAGCTTGAGGTGGTGTCCCCTGGGGTTTCTGCTAGACTGCTGTCCTTGGTCGTGCAGCCCACTCTGTTAGACAGGATTCGAGAGAAACAGAGTGAGGACCCCCATTTGATGAGGATTCGAGAGCAGATTCAGGCTGGCGAGACAGGAGATTTTTCAGTTGATGCTGCGGGAGTACTACGGTACAGGGACCGAGCTTGCGTGCCTATGGACTCAGAGATTCGAGAGCAGATCTTGCGGGAGGCTCATTATACACCTTATACCATCCATCCTGGTGGGACTAAGATGTATAAGGACCTCAAGGCACAGTTTTGGTGGAGCGGTATGAAAAGAGATATTGGCAGATTTGTGGCGCACTGCTTAACTTGTCAGCAAGTAAAGGCTGAGCATCATGTACCTGCTGGCAAGTTGCAGAGTCTCCCAATCCCTGAGTGGAAGTGGGATCATATCACTATGGATTTTGTCACGGGATTGCCGAGAGCACAGACTGGAGCAGATGCGATATGGGTGGTCATGGACAGACTCACCAAGTCCACTCACTTTTTACCGGTTCAGATGACTTGGCCATTGGAGCGACTGGCACAGATGTACTTAGCTGAGGTGGTCAAATTGCATGGGGTGCCCGTTTCCATTATATCGGACAGAGACTCGAGATTTGTCTCGCACTTTTGGAGGAGTTTACAGACGGCCCTGGGGACACAGCTTCGTTTTAGCACAGCATTCCACCCACAGACGGACGGACAGTCAGAGCGCACCATTCAGACTCTAGAGGATATGCTGCGAGCATGCGTTCTGGATTTTGGGGGAGGGTGGCACCGACACCTGGGATTGGTTGAGTTTGCGTACAACAACAGCTATCAAGCGAGCATCCAGATGGCTCCGTTTGAGGCGTTGTATGGGCGCAAGTGTCGGTCACCCCTATATTGGAGTGACGTGGGTGAGAAAAAGACCTTGGGTCCTGATCTACTATTGGAGGCAGAGGAGAAGGTCAGACTGATTCGACGACATCTTGAGACCGCTCAGAGCCGACAGAGGAGTTATGCTGATACCCGACGGCGGGACTTAGAGTTTCAGGTGGGCGATCATGTCTTTTTGAAGGTCTCACCTTCGAAGGGGATTCGGAGATTTGGGATTCGTGGAAAACTGAGCCCTCGTTATATTGGACCTTTTGAGGTATTGGAGCGCATAGGGCCAGTTGCCTACCGGCTTGCACTCCCTCCCAGACTGGCTGGTGTTCACGATGTGTTTCATGTATCCACCCTGAGGAGATATGTTTATGACCCATCGCACATCATTGATTTCGCCCCACTGGAGATTGCTGAGGACTTGAGTTATGTCGAGCGACCGTTGCGGATTTTGGACCGTGAGGTTAGAGAGCTGCGCAGCCGGGCCATTCCTTATGTGAAGGTTCTATGGAGCAACCAGAGCGAGCGCGAGGCTACTTGGGAGCTGGAGTCAGTGTTGAGGGATGCCTGCCCCCACTTGTTCGAGGCCCCGGCTTGAGGTATGACTCTAGTTTCGAGGATGAAACTTTCATTTAGTGGGGGAGGATGTGAAGACCTGGATCTCCGCAGAGCTGTTGCAGTGCGTTGGGGTGGCCATCGGAGGCCTACGCGGTGTGCCGGAGGTGTTTAGGGCACAATTGGACACAAGTGTTGGACTCCAGGCTCAAATGGATCATATGGGTGATCGGTTGACTGTGTCGGGTCTCTAGAAGTGTTTTCGCGCGAAATGGATAATAAGATTGGGCTCGGCGCGAAATTTGGACCAAGAATACCTTTCCAGGGGCATTTGGCAATTTTCAGAGTGGGAATTTGGCAAAGCGGACGTCAAATTCGGATTCAGCGCGCGAAAACGGTCAAGATGGACTATCTGCTGGATTTTTCTGAGCTTCGGGTACTGTTCACGGCCGGAACAGTAACTCCGGCGATCGCCGGCGGCGGCGGCGGCGGCGGGCAGCGTCGGCGGGCGGCGGCGCGGCCTCGGGCAGGCGGAACGGCGGCGACACAGGGCGCGGGCAGCGCGCGGGCGCGCGGGCAGGCGCGCGGTCCACGCGGCCGTCGTGCACCAAGGCGGGGACACGTGGCATCACCCCATAGGCCGGCTCACAGCTCCCGGTCTACGGAGCATGATGGTTGGGTATTGGTTCACGGTGCACCGGAGTGGACACGTGGCAGGTTACCATTGGTTCGGCTTACGGAGGCTCGTGCACCGGGTGCAGCGGTCAGTGGCAGGGACACGTGGCGCTTCCCTATTGGCTGGGCAACTGTGCGGGCAGGAGGGGCAGCTGGCGCGGGCAGGCGCGCAGGCGCGACGGTACTGTTGACCGGGGACACATGTCGACTCCCGGGGTTGGCCACGCGGCGCAGCAGGAGTGGAGGTTTTGGCTGTTGCCTGTTAGGGCGACACGTGGCGGGCTCTGAGGCGGGTCGGACGGACCGCGGATCCCGTCCGACGGCGCGCCATGGGCTGGGCCGCACTGTGCGCGCCCGGAAACTTCTGGGCGCCCGAAAGTTGGGACCCGGATGGTATTTTTCTAATTATTTGGGAGGCCTATTTAAACAGCCCGAGCTCCTTTCTTCTCACTTTTTCCACCATTTCCAAGCCTCCTCTCACCAAGGTCTCTTCAGCAAAGTTGTTCCCCTTCGAGTTCTACATCTTCTGGAGGATTTCCAAGACTTGTGGTGGCACACACTCCGAGGTTTGGATTTTACGGCGCGGGGCAACGCTCGTTCCCTTGTGATTCCCTTCGTCGTATTTCAGTGCACGGACTCTCCCGAGCTACCCCGACATTATTTTTCAGCGATTCTTGCGCCATCGTCTTCACGACAGGTAGGGCTACGTTTTCCGTGTTTACTGGTTTTTCCCATTCCGAGCTTTTCATGGGTTTTTCGGATCATCTTGTGACCTCACTTTCTGGGGTGGGAATTTGGACAGCGCTGTGTTGTTTCGGTTATATCTTCGCGCACAGACCTCGGATTGGGGCGATCCAAGAGGCGTTTTGCATCTACATATCACGAGGAATCTCCTCAAATTTTCTTGGAATTTCCTGAATTTTTCCCGAAGGTGAGAAGCCTCTGTTTACAGTACTTTCAGATTCAGTTTTTGCGATCGACTTGCTTCGGGATGGTTCTCTTGTCGAATTTGGTTCTCAGCATAGTAAACTCGTGGGTGAACGTGCAGGTACTCGTTTCGACCGGTTCGTCGCGAGGATCGCGATAGTATTTTTCTGGGAATTTCTCGGGTACTTTCCGCAGGTGAAAATGGCTAAACTATTAAACAGATATTTTGGGACAGATTTTGGTTTGAAACTTGGAATATTAATTGCATGTGTTCTTTGGGGTTGTAGCGCAGTGTTGTGGGGGATTTTCGGATCGGGCGTGGACTTTGCTTCCGGGGACCGGAATTAGCGCTCAAGATGGGTACCGTTGTTAACACTCCTACTTGTAACATCCCCACTAGGCCTATTTGAGTTGCTACCATGTTATATTGCTAAAAGAACCGGTAAAAGCGATTATTGCATGCTAATTGAGAATTGGGCTTACTGTTAGGACTTGCATCTTCAAAAGGACTAAGTATTAATTAATGATTAACTCTTGTAAATAATATGTCGCCGGAAATCACGGGAAGGGTCTTGCTAAATGGATTATGTTGCTTATACATGTGGGAACCTCTTATACATACACATAAACTGATTTGGGGTAACTTAGTAAAATGGAAGTTTATTTGAACAGCATACCTCTACTTTGTGAGAACCAAAATACTGGAATCATGTTTTAATAAAGGACTTTGCATGCTTGTATGGACATCTAGCTAGGCCACCCTTTTCTGCTACACTATTATGCTGGAACTGACTTAGGAGAAACCATGCTTTTATTTTCTCTCATTTTGTCTAGATTTAGGGGATAGTGCGCTCGGGTTCGAGCAGGGGTTGGGATAGTGTAGTCAGACAGTTGTGGGATTTGGTACAGGCAGGCTGTGAGGGCAGGGCATTGCGGCAACCGCGGATTTTTGGCGGTTGACCGGACAGTGGTTATTGCATCAGATTTGGGGACAGGTTTTGGGCTTCTTTTAGTGGATGGGCTTTCCACTTAGATCAGTGTCGTGATCCAGTCCTGCTGACTTTGATACTTGTTATTGAGGCACTTGACTCGTGTGGGTCGCTCCTCTCGAGTGCCACTCCGGAGTGTGCGGTTTATAGATCTCGAGTCTTCGCGACTCTCATCCCCTATCGGTGTTATGCGTAGGCTGGCATACCCGATTTGGCAGGCAGAGCAGGCAGTACCAGTGCTTACTGGTGTATCGATTGGGTTTAGACAGGCAGGCATTTACATTCTGATGCATCCATTTAGCTATACTTTTAGCTGGCACCTTAGAGGCATGTAGTGGTAGCTCTATTCATCATCCGCAGTCTTATTCACAGCTTACCACCTTTGTTTTATTCTCCGCCTCTTATAGTCCTAGTGGGCATGTCTGAGTTGAGGTTTACCCACTAGGAGGAGGCTACTGTTCTATAGAAGTTCTCACTCCCCACTGCTTTCTTTTTCTCTTCCCCTTTGTTTTGCAGAGTCGTCTGCGGCAGTTGCGGGCCCCTCCTCAGCGGACCAAGGTAAGAGGATCGCGGACTAGATAGCGGTCTACCCAGGCACCAGTTCAGTTACTAGATGTACCCCGATACTCTCAGATACTCTACTTTTCATTTCTTTTTGGGTCTGGCTCCGGCCAGCTGGTTGTATTGGATTAGTGAGCTGGGAGAGACATTTGTATTATTGAGAGTTTACTTCTGCACTTCTACTTTCCAGCTTTATCTGAGATGTATTAGTTCTAGTTTAGCTCTGTTTATGCTCCTTTATTATATCATCTATGTTTGAGCAGGTTACCAGCGCTTCGTATACACGGGAAATCCCATGTATACGGCGGATCTGTAGACGAGCCCGGGTTCTGGTTTACACCCGGGGCGTGACATTTATCAATTAAGTTGGGCACCAACCCCAGAGTATTTGTCGGAGAGACTAAAGTCTCCCCTCGTGCGCAAACACCTTTTTGATGCATTTAACCCCTTCACGGTGCTGGTGTGCTATTCCCAGCGGGCGCGAAGGGGTCCTCACGGCTCCCACCCCTTTGTGAGGAACACGGGTCATAAGAGATCACTCTTCCAGAAAAGTACACCCATGCGGAAGCCAATCCGCCTGTGTACGTGCAGCACCCGAAACAGATTTGCCGAGATCAGCGTGTCATGAGCACCGCGACCGTAGCCGCTTCAATTGTTAGATAAAAACACAATTATGCGAAAGGTTAAACTGTCCATCTACTTTGTTAGATAAATTAAGAGCATTTTAATGACGATAGATGCACTTACTGCACTGGTTGTATTTACAGCAACCGTACCCACCTATTTGAAGAGAAATCGGAGCACCTGAATCCTTCGCGCACCCCCGCTGCGCGTCTGGACCTAAAGAAAGTCCGCAAGGATAACTATAGTCAAAAGCGTGTACTAACATCCGAAAACACAAGACACAATTTACTCTTTTCGACAGAAAAGTCCAACACCGTCCGGGTTGACGAAACGGAAATCCCGTGCCGCCGTCGTCGTCCGCCGGAGCCCCGCGCGGTTCGGAACCGCGCGGCGTGTCTCCGCGGGCGACGCCCACGCGGCGCGGTGCCCCGCGCGGGTGCTGCCCGCGCGGCGGCCGCGCGGCGCCCATGCGGGCGCGGCCCCGCACGGCACCTGCGCGCGGGATTGCCCGCGCGGGTGCTGTCCGTGCGGCGGCCATGCGGGTGCGGCCCCGCACGGCACCCGCGCGCGGAATTGCCCGCGCGGGTGCTGTCCGTGCGGCGGCCACCCGGCGCTCATGCGGGTGCGGCCCCGCACGGCACCCATGCGCGGGGAGGCCCGCGCGGGGGCTGTCCGTGCGGCGGCCACCCGGCGCTCATGCGGGTGCGGCCCCGCACGGCACCCGCGCGCGGGGATGCCCGCGCGGGGGCTGTCCGTGCGGCGGCCACCCGGCGCTCATGCGGGTGCGGCCCCGCACGGCACCCGCGCGCGGGGATGCCCGCGCGGGGGCTGTCCGTGCGCCGGCCGCGCGGCGCCCATGCGGTGCCCGCGCGGTAGCGGGTCCGCATGGGTGCCGCCCGCGACTCCCCTCCGCGTGATGCCCTAGCGGCACCGCGCGTCTCCGCCGTCCGTTCCATGCCCTAGCATGATGACGACGACGGCGACGGTGACGGATACGACGGAGAAACCAAGAACTCAAACAAAAGAGACGACGGAAAAATCCCAAATAAATTATAACAATTATTTTACTAACCGAAGATCGACGGGAAGGTTGTCCGGTCGCGTTCTTGCCTTCGGTTCGATGTTCGGGAAGATCGGGCTCCTTCTCTTTCTCCTTTCCCTTTCTTCCGGTTGGGGTTCCGTCTTTTCCTTTTTCTCTCCTCACCGATTAGGGTTTTTATTTATTTCTTTTCTTTTCTTTCCGATAATCGGGATCCCTTATATTGCTCGTATTAAATCTTTAATTAATTTCCTTTTTAAATAGTACGTAAGAGAATTCTATTTTCCCTCATGGATAATTAATTAACTAATTAATTATCCCCTACGAGATAACCCACCTTATCTCTAACGGGTGCAAGATATTTTGCACGGATTCCGATGCATGACTTAATCACCGTATCACTAGGAATTCCGTTCCGGGAGATCCCGATATCGGATTTCAGATCCGATCGCACCGTTGGCTTTCTTTTTCCGCGCTCTATCGCAGAAAAAATACCAGCACCTCACAATGGCCAACTTTTAAGAATTAAATAATTTTATTTCACTTAAAGGCCTAAATGACTATATGTAAGTCAAAAATACCCCGAAAGGCCGGATCACTACATATTTGTTGAGGGGTAAGCATGAAAATTGTTCTAATTCATAGGAAATTAGTGCTTACTGAGATTATGGGGTATACTCTAGTGAAATTGTAAACTTGCGTGTTTGTTAATGATCCATATTTATGTTTAAGTTAAACTAAATGCTATTGTTGGAACTTGACCTAGCACCATGTCATATGTTGCATGATTCAACTAGACTAGTAGAAAATCCCAATTTGGGCTAGTTTATTTATGATTTAGACACTCCCACACATTTATTCTATTTTCTTGGACTTAGAGGGTTCCTTGCCCGAGTAGTGGGCTGAGTAGTCTAGATGTTGTGGGATGCATTTTACACTCGCGCCTGGGGTCCGAGTGGAGTCCGGTAGCTGTGGTTAGACTAATGCTAGTTTTGGAAGCCGTCTGATTCGACGGTGGGTCCCGGTTATTGAGTATCTCCAACCAATGTATCATAGATGTGAGTTGGTCTTTGCTGATTTGATTGATCGTGGATTTGGATTATAGCCTGCATGAGTCATTTGAGCTCGACAGAGATGCGCGGATACTTTCCTCGGTGGGGTCGCTCCCCTCGAGTGCCGCTCCAAAGCTGGGCCTGTTACTTTGCTATCGCGACTTGTCGACGCAGTCCATCTGGCTGGGCCCTTTTTGGGCAGTCACGGATGCCCTACGTAATTCCAGTCCTCCGTGGATGTAATGGTAGTAGGTAGGTGCAGGTTTGACTGGACCTTTTGTGGCAATCAGTATAGATTGGGTGAATGTTTTACCGAGAGATAGTATATGCATCCTCTTTCATCTGTATCACTTTTTGAGCATCTAGATAGAGGCATAGTAGCAGTTGGGTTATTTCCTGCCTTCCCTTTATAGTACCGCATTTTGTTACTTTATGCCTCTAGTAGACTTAGTGGGCAGACCGTCAGTTTTGGTGGCGGTACCCACTGAGAACTACGTGATGGTGTAGTTCTCACACCCTCTATTGGTGATTTTTTCCAGGGACTTCTTCTCCTGTTCCTGCTACTCTTGCTGCTACTGCATCTTCTGACCGAGATAAGGGAGTCGCGAGCTAGATCCCAACCCGAGAGTAGATGGACCCTTTTGGAGTTATTTTAGTACATTCAGTGGTTTGGATGTATCATATACTATTTTATTTTGAGGGTATTATTTTGAAGAGACATATGTATTGTAAGGGCTTGACTTGTACTATTTGGGGATTGTATTTACTTATTTCAGTAGTTTACTTTCTAGCTCTGATATCTGTATAGTTGTAGTATTATCTTTTGCAGGTTGGACGCTTCGTCTATGCGGGGCTTCCCGTATGGGCAGCGGATTGTTAGCGAGCCCGGGTCGCAGTTTCGACTCCGGGGCATGACAATGCACCTGGCCGCTTTTTTCAAGAGACATCTGTGTTCTCTCGAGAGATCTCATCATCCAGGCCATTTGCCTGAATAATTCTGACAGGGTCGGCTCCGGTGGTGCCGACCTCCTGCTGGTCTCAGGAATCTTTGGTAGCGTCGGTGGCGGATCTTCCGCATGTCCGACGTTACTACCTTGGTCGTTCACCACATTTCTGGAGAACACTCTATTCCTGAGAGTCAAGCTGTTGTTGTTTGGCATTTTAACGATAGGAGATGGTAAGAGTTTATCTAAGGGTCCCACCGGGCGTGCCAAGAAGATTGTTGGGCCGAAAAGTTGCCGGTACCGATCGGCCTATGGGGGTGACCCTCTGAGTGTGATGCGTTGCGTGCCAATGGATCAAGCGATCGGGTCAAGGAGGGATCCGCTCAGCCGAGTTCTTCTCAATCAACTCTCGGACGAGTTTGGCTTAGATTAGCTGAACTGGGGTGTTACGGAATTTGAGTTGGCGTAGTTTCGTGAATGTTTCAAGTCTTGAAGATTGAAGGTGAAGAAAGTTGGATCATTTAACTCAATCTCAAGAAAGAAGAATTCAAAAGGATCAGGTATGTTTAACTAAAGATTTTGTGTGATCCGAATACTTCTTGTAGTGTAGAAACACTTGGAAGAATCTTTCATTGCATAAAAATCAAAAACTGGACTTGGGACATGTTCAGGATCCGGATCAGGTTGTTCGATCCGGATCCCGAAGGTGGTTCGTTCATACACCAGTTCAATCCGGATCGTAGCCTCTCTTGATCCGGATCCCGAACACTGAGTTTACCATCTTCCTTGAACGATCCGAATCAGGCTTCGCAATCCGGATCCCGAACGTTGATGTTTGGTGAACTGTATGAACGATCCGGATCAAGCATTTCGATCCGGATCCCGAACCTTCGTTTTTCTGGAATAACCTGACTCGTTACGACGATCCGGATCACAGCTAATCCGATCCGGATCGCCGTCCGTAAAATTTCCAGAAATGTTAGGTTTTTGATTCTTATCTCCTTCCTAGGGTTTCTAACCTATAAATAGACCCTATGACTCTTTTTCTAGGGTTAATCCACATAGCCGTCATTTTCATATCTTATTTCATACGGCTCTAGATCCACATATAGAGAAGAAAGGAAATCATTAGAGAATACTCTATGTTTCTTCATCTATATTGATTAGTTTGATTCTAGGTTTTCATACTCACATCTTGAGTTGAATCAAACTAATGAATACTTAGATGGTATTTCCGATCTATCTTTGATCTAAGTATTCGGCGGATCATCACCACCAAAAACAACGATTTACCCCAAAAATCGGCGCGTGGATTCGCGTGTCCTTGTGGATTCAAGGTTCAACCGCTCTCGTGGATTCGGAGCGAGGCACGTTCGTGGATTCGAAGGGTGCTATTGGGTGAAGACCGTGGATTCGGTCGGACATCGTGGATTCGACGTTGGACGCCGTGGATTCGGCGTTGGGCGCAGATCGTGGATTCGAGAAGCGTCGCGGAGCGAGCGGAGAAGATCCTCTAGGAGCGTATGGAAAAGGTTGAGTCGTAAGTGTGTACGATAAATCACCTTGTACGTGTTTTAATTCTAGTGGATTTCTGCCGTGTTATCGGTCCCGTGGTTTTTTACTCCGGTGATGGAGTTTTCCACGTAAAAATCTTGCAAGTTATTTTTATTTCCGCATTGGGTTTTTATCGCAACGATTTTTTAGTGTTTATACGTTTACACCTATTCACCCCCTTCTAGGTGTTTTTCCCCTATTTAGATCCTTATTACATATAACCCAACAAGTGGTATCAGAGCGGGAATAGGGTTGTAAACAATGGTTGAAGGTGGAAACATCAATCGACCCCCTTTCTTTGATGGAACAAATTATGCGTACTGGAAAGTACGGATGAAAGCCTTTTTAATTTCCATCGACGAAAGGGTGTGGCAATCAATTGAATTAGGATGGTCTAATCCAACTGAATTTATTGGTGATGTTCGCACCTTAAAACCTAGGTCGAAATGGACCAAGGAAGAGTTAGATTCATCTTCTTACAATGGCAAGGGAATTAATGCTATTTGTAATGCCTTATCTCAAACTGAGTTCTCTCGCGTCTCAGCATGTGAGACTGCAAAAGAAATCTGGGATGTTCTTCAGGTTACACATGAGGGAACTAACCTCGTGAAGATTCAGAAACTGCAAATGCTTACGAGCAAGTTTGACTCTATCTTGATGGCAGAAAATGAATCTTTCACGGACTACTATACACGATTGCAAGACATCGTAAACTCATGTGCTAACCTGGGAGAGAAGATTCCAGAATTTAAGATTGTAAGAAAGATCTTAAGAACTCTTCCCGAACGATTTCGCCCAAAGGTTACAGCCATTGAAACTATTAAACACCCGGACGAAATACGTGTAGAAGAATTAGTTGGTTCATTACAAACATATGAAATGACGTTTACTACTAACAATTCTTCTGGAAAGGCATCCACTTCTAAGTCTTCAGGTTATGCATTGAAAACAACTAAGGAAGAAGACGCGGATACATCCTCCTCAGACGATGACGAGAACCTTTCTATGGAGGAATTTGAGAAGCAGCTCGCTCTCTTGACAAGAAAGTTTCGCCGCAACTTTCGAAGGGGTAATTCAAGTAAATCTCCATCCTTCGGAAAGTCGAACAAAGGCAAGGGTACTTCAAGTTACAAGTCAAGAAAGCAAGAGAACTTCTCAAAGGATAAGAAAAGTTCAGAGGGACAACTACAATGCTTCAAATGTCGAGGCTACGGCCACATTGCAACGCAGTGTCCCAACAAGTATCCGGCAAAGAAGAAGGCGATGCAAGTCGTCACTTGGGATGACAACTCAACGTCAAATGAGTCGTCTTCAAGTGATGAAGAAAAGAGCTCCACGGCATTCCACGCGTCCATATCTTCACCCTTCATGTGCTTTATGGCAAGTACGTCCGAGTCATTGTCCAACTCCACTGTTGAAAAGAATGCAACGGACAATGAATCGGATGATTCGGAAGGTGAAGATTTTGCTCTAGCCTACCACAGACCTTTACGGGATTCAAAGAAACCGGCTAAGCAAAACAAGGGGTTGAGAGGGAGATTGCAGGATCTCGAAGAAGAAGTAAAAAGGGTAACTTCTCTCTCGACCGATCTTGAAGTGGAAAGGGATAATCTGATAAAAGCAAATGTTTCCCTTCAAGAGTCCAATGAGCAACTCGAGAAGAATTATATAGATATGGTGAACAAAGCGAACTACTTCTTGAAGCTCTACGGCGAGGCCCGACGGGAAAAATTGGAAATGACAGAGACCATTTGCCAACTCAAGGATGACTTACAGCAATTTTCTTCTAGAAGGAGTAAGTTGGATAAACTTCTTGGTCTTGGTCAAACAAACAAGTTCGGCCTCGGATACAATCGAACTGAAGACAATTTTAGTTCGGTTGGGACAGTCTTTGTGCCTCAGTCGGTATCTCCTCCTCCGACACCGAAATTCACGACAACCAACGACAACAAGCCTACTTCATCCTCTTCGGAATCGTCAAGCACAAAGGTATGTTTTCGTTGTAATTTTGCATGGCACATTGAAAGAAATTGCAAGATTGGAGCTCAAAGATCAAATCAACCACATCTTGCAACTGCTACTAATAAGTTCACTCCCCGGAATTCAAAGAAGGATTTTTCAAAAGAAAAGAACGTTGGTAGTACTCCAAACAAGACGATGACAAAAGAAAAAGATCAATCAGACAAAACGTCTTCATCAAGGAAAATTTCTCAACCATTGCCGACATACTCCAAAACTCAAAAGGTTTGGGTATGCAAAGGTGAAATCCTTCCTTGTCTTTAATCGTTCTACGATTAAATGTTGTGTAGTTTATGTAGACTATTTTTTTTCTTTTGGCCGACCCGTCAACCATCTTTAGGAGGTAAATGGTATATTTTCTTATTGGTTGATGATTTCTCTCGGTATTCTTGGGTAGCATTTTTAAAAGAGAAAGCTGATACTTTTGATTCTTTTCACGAGATTTGCCTTCGTATTATGATTGAAAAGAATGAAAAGATCATTCGTGTTAGAAGTGATAGAGGTGGAGAATTCATTAATTCTAAATTCATTGACTTTTGTACTTCAAACGGTATTAAGCATGAATTCTCTGCACCCTATACACCTCAACAGAATGGTGTTGTCGAGCGCAAAAATAGGGTTGTTCAAGAGATGGCACGTGTGATGCTTCACAGCCGGAATTTACCGCAACATTTTTGGGCTGAAGCTGTGAACACTGCAATCTATGTAATTAATCGAGTTTATTTGCGCCCGGGAACGTTAAATACACCATATGAACTATGGTGTGGTAGAAAACCCAACATCAAATATTTTCGCATCTTCGGGAGTCGGTGTTACTTTTTACGTGACCGTGAAAATCTTGGAAAGTTTGACTCACGAAGTGACGAAGGGATTTTCCTGGGGTATTCTACTAATAGTAGAGCATATCGAGTATTTAACTTGGAATCTAAGACGATCGTAGAATCTCTAAATGTTAAAGTAGATGAAGCTTTTCACTTTGCATCTGAAAAATCTACCCTCGATATCTCTCTAGATGATGATTCTCCTGTCGTTGCATCTTCTCATAATAATACTTCCAATATTAATGATGCATCTAATGGTTCTTCAAGTTTATCTAATGTGCAGGAATCATCTCATATATCTCCGAGTACTCCGTTTCAACAAACGCTACGAATCTCCAAGGATCATCCGGAATCGAATATTATTGGAGATCCACAAGAAGGAGTTAGAACTCGGCAGTTGGTTTGTGGATTCGCTTGCTACGTATCTTTAATCGAACCAAAGAACATAGATGAAGCTCTTCAGGATGACTACTGGATTAAAGCAATGCAGGAAGAGCTCCATCAATTTGAGCGAAACAAAGTCTGGGAATTAACGAAGCCTCCAAAGCAACATAATGTGATAGGTACCAAATGGATCTTCAAGAACAAGAAAAATGAGGATGGTACTATCATCAGGAACAAGGCACGATTAGTTGCTCAAGGCTACTCTCAAGTAGAAGGTATAGACTTTGATGAAACATTCGCCCCTGTAGCTAGACTCGAGTCCATTCGTATACTGTTTGCTATTGCTTGTCATTTTAAAATCAAATTATTTCAAATGGACGTTAAGAGCGTATTTCTAAATGGGTTTTTAAATGAGGAAGTTTATGTGGCTCAACCGAAAGGTTTTGTAGACCATAAACAACCTAACCACGTTTTTCGTTTGAAAAATGCTCTTTACGGTCTGAAACAAGCACCGCGAGCATGGTACGAAAGGTTGACAAAGCACCTTTTGGAGAAGGGCTACACTCGAGGGGGAGCTGATAGGACTCTCTTTGTGAAGCATTATCAAAGCAATTTCATTGTAGCACAAATCTATGTCGATGACATTGTATTTGGCGCAACAAGAGATAATGATGCTTCTAAATTCGCGGAGACCATAGAAAGCGAATTTGAGATGTCCATGATGGGCGAATTGACTTATTTTCTTGGATTGCAAATTAAACAAAATGATGAAGGTATTCACTTGAGTCAATCCAAGTATGCAATGGAGTTGGTTAAAAAGTTTGATCTTGAAAATTCGAAGGATTTTCCGACTCCAATGGGAACTAGCCACAAGGGACTTGGAAGTGAATCACAAAGTGAGAATGTAGACGAGAAACTGTATCGAAGTATGATTGGAAGTTTACTTTACCTCACGGCTAGTCGCCCGGATATATCTTTTGGTGTTGGGATCTGCGCGAGATATCAATCTGCACCAAAGGAGGTTCACCTGAAAGCGGTGAAAAGGATCATCCGGTATATCAAAGGATCAATTAATTTCGGAATTTGGTATCCTATGGGAACAAGTTTGGATATTGTTGGATACTCAGATGCCGATTGGGCAGGATCAGTGGATGATCGGAAAAGCACGAGTGGTGCATGCTTCTATCTTGGCCATTGCCTTGTTGCATGGCACAGTAAAAAGCAGAATTGCATAGCACTCTCGACTGCCGAAGCGGAATACATTTCAGCGGGTAGTTGTTCAACCCAACTCATTTGGATGAAAAGTGTGTTGAGCGACTTCCGGATTTCAGCATCTTCGGTAACAATCCTTTGTGACAACACAAGTGCAATTAACATTTCAAAAAACCCTGTGTTGCACTCTAGAACAAAACATATTGAACTTAGATATCATTTTCTTAGAGAGCTAGTTGAATCAAATACTCTTCAATTTTCATATATTTCAACTGAGGATCAATTAGCTGACATTCTAACAAAACCTTTGGATCAAAAACGTTTTATTCATTTGCGAAAAGCAATTGGAATGCTTTCCTTGAAATAAACTTCTTTTTGAAACCTTTGCTTAGGATAGGTTTTGTTTTTGTTTTGTTTTGTTCATTATCTATGTTTGTACATAGGACATTAATTGAGCATAGATCATAATTGACTTTAATTGCATCTTTTCGCACATTTAGAAATTTATTATGCTTTTGCCATCATAATATTTCACTGTTGCAATGATCATTTATGTTAATTAAATCATCTTCTGAGTGATCAAAATCAATTTCTCTCTCAATGATCTCTTGGTATAGTCATTATCTTATTTGACTGCTTAGTCGAGTATGAAATCGAGATCAATTTTTGGTTGAATACTTTATATCTTAAATAATTGATAGCCAATTGAGGGGGAGTCAAAGAAAAGTAAAATGCTCAAAAGATGTGGAAAGAGTTACATCCCAATGAGGAGTGTGAAAACTACCACCACATGGAGGAAAGAGCTACCACCTCGGTCGTCCGAGTATTGTGTGCATCTACCACATGTATACCAAGCATGGTTGTTCAAATTTTGATTAAGTAAAATGCATGTTGAAATATTTGACTCCGTCAAATTTCAAGGTTGGTATAAGGTGGGTTTTTAAAGAAAGATGCTCAAAGAGCCACTCTCTTCAACAGATTGTCTAGATACATTATCTACTATATTTGGGATTTCAAACATCTATTGATCTTTGTATTTCATTTTCTTTACTGAATTGATGATTTGATAAAGGCATTACTCATAAGATCAAGTTAGATGTAATTGAAGGTGTTCAACTTTAAGGGATTTAATTTTTATAAATTCTCGTTTCATTTTTGGATATTATTGTTAGATTTGGCATAATCTAATTCTTGTTGTATGAAACGATGATTTTTTGTTTAAAGTTGATACACATCTGTGCTTACAATCTTTTTCTGGTTTTTCTTGAATTTCACTGAAATTTTCTAAAGAAAAAGTTGGAGCCGATCCGGATCGGGCAAGATGATCCGGATCCCGAACGCAGGTATTCTTCTGCGGGCTGACGATCCGGATTGGACCTGCCGATCCGGATCCCGAACGCAGTTTCTCACTGCGGGTAGCCGATCCGGATCGCAAGCATGGTCTGATCCAGATCACGGCTAGGTTTTTATAAAGAACAAAAGGGTTTTGATTTCTTTTACTCCAATCTTTTGTTCCAAAGTTTCCAGAGCTTCTCTCTCTAGATTTCACCCTTCTTGGAAGCTTTCAAACTCAAGTTCTTCAACTCCAAGTAAGTTTTATTGATCAAAATCTCGGTTTTTCACCGTTTTTCTCTATTCCTCCTCAAACGTGATGAAATTCTTGGATCAATTTTGTTTGTGGATGGTTTTTGATCAAATTTCTTTTGAAATAAGAACTCTGGGTAGATTAGTTTTGATTATATGCTAGGTATTCTCCTGATTAACGGATTTTTAGGCTTCGATTTCTAAAATTTCGGTTTTAGGGCATATAATAAGGATTTTCGAAAATCATGCAATTGATCTATTTTTAAAAGTCCTTTTGCAAAACTAATTTGATTCTTAGTCTCTCTACATGATTATGATTGTTTGGGTACAATTTTTTCAAATTTTTGAAAATTAACAATTTTTCATGTGTTTTTGAGTTATTGTTCACAGGATTTTAAAACTTTTAAGCACTTTCACCAATGGCATTCGCCTGGATAATCTTCCTTTTGGTAGCAATGGTAGGACCTAGTGGGTCTTCTATAAAAAGAGAACAAGATGACTCAAATCAAGAAGAGACAAAGAAAGTCTATCAAATTGATTCAGAATCAGATGAAGAAGACTGGGAAGAGATTTGTGAACAAGCACAAAAAGCTATTGACAAAGAAGATAGGTTGTACTTGAAGAACAAGAAGCTGATGAGATCGTCCTCAACAACCAAGCAGTACACTAGGCGAAAGAATTCGAGGGGAACTGGAATTCAGATTGATAGACCCCTCACCAGAGCTCGCTCTCTCACTAGAGAATCTCCATGGATTGAAGGTCAAGATGCACCGTCTGGTTCTATACTACATCCTTCAACGTCCTGGAGACACACAGCAAAAGCGAATGTAGGGTCCTCACTTCGACAAGAACAGCGAAGATCGTCTGCTGAACAAGACAGTGTGTCTACAAATCTCAAACAGATTATCTCTGAGCAACATAAGATGAAAAGAAAGGTCTCCAGAATGTCAAAAATGCTTCAAGCGATTTTGAAGAAGTTGGATTGTACCAATCCCACTAGTTCGGATTCTGACTGACTTAACCTTCTTTCTAATCTTTTTGTGCAGGTTTTTCAGTTTTTAGGACTTACTCTTAGTCTAGTTCTCACAGTTCGGAACAATTTTTGAAATTTTTAACTCTCCTTCAATTTTTGGTAATTTTGGCTTTGTTTGTGACAAAAAGGGGGAGAGAGTTTAGAGAGAACTTGAACAATGATGATGAGAGAACTTGAACAATGATGATGATGTGGAAATTTTGTATACATCAAGGTACAATGATGACTGAGAACTTGAACAATGCTGATGTGAAAATTTTGTATACATCAAGGTAAGTATCACATCAACTTCAACTTTGGTTTTTATCTTGTGATTTGTATGCATGTCTCTACTAACTATTCGACTAACTATTTGGGCATGTAATATGACTAACAAGTTGATGTTGGACTAACACTTTGTGACATTTGGTTTTTGACTGCATAGAAGATACGTTGGTTTTTGACTATGATTCTCTTACATATCTGAATTTTCAAATGTCATGATGATCAGATAAACTCTATCTCTGTACTAGGTTTTGAATGCTAAATATTCTTGAGGTATCTAACGATCTCTTTTTGTCAAGAATGATTTCTTTGTGCAGAGAGTACAGATGTCTAAGTCTAGAGTATGTTTTAGGAGTTTATCTCATGTTTTTAAATTTTTGGATCTCCATTGTAAATTTTTGTTGTATGGTGATAGCAACAAAAATATCTTTTTGAATTTTTCTTAGTGGATCTATGTTTTGTCACGAAACCGCCAAAGGGGGAGATTGTTACGGAATTTGAGTTGGCGTAGTTTCGTGAATGTTTCAAGTCTTGAAGATTGAAGGTGAAGAAAGTTGGATCATTTAACTCAATCTCAAGAAAGAAGAATTCAAAAGGATCAGGTATGTTTAACTAAAGATTTTGTGTGATCCGAATACTTCTTGTAGTGTAGAAACACTTGGAAGAATCTTTCATTGCATAAAAATTAAAAATTGGACTTGGGACATGTTCAGGATCCGGATCAGGTTGTTCGATCCGGATCCCGAAGGTGGTTCGTTCATACACCAGTTCAATCCGGATCGTAGCCTCTCTTGATCCGGATCCCGAACACTGAGTTTACCATCTTCCTTGAACGATCCGGATCAGGCTTCGCAATCCGGA
The DNA here is from genome assembly GCA_029204045.2 of Tillandsia leiboldiana. Lineage (NCBI taxonomy): Eukaryota > Viridiplantae > Streptophyta > Magnoliopsida > Poales > Bromeliaceae > Tillandsia > Tillandsia leiboldiana. The sequence goes on from CM055062.1 coordinate 11,311,026, forward strand.
TCCCGAACGTTGATGTTTGGTGAACTGTATGAACGATCCGGATCAAGCATTTCGATCCAGATCCCGAACCTTCGTTTTTCTGGAATAACCTGACTCGTTACGACGATCCGGATCACAGCTAATCCGATCCGGATCGCCGTCCGTAAAATTTCCAGAAATGTTAGGTTTTTGATTCTTATCTCCTTCCTAGGGTTTCTAACCTATAAATAGACCCTATGACTCTTTTTCTAGGGTTAATCCACATAGCCGTCAGTTTCATATCTTATTTCATACGGCTCTAGATCCACATATAGAGAAGAAAGGAAATCATTAGAGAATACTCTATGTTTCTTCATCTATATTGATTAGTTTGATTCTAGGTTTTCATACTCACATCTTGAGTTGAATCAAACTAATGAATACTTAGATGGTATTTCCGATCTATCTTTGATCTAAGTATTCGGCGGATCATCACCACCAAAAACAACGATTTACCCCAAAAATCGGCGCGTGGATTCGCGTGTCCTTGTGGATTCAAGGTTCAACCGCTCTCGTGGATTCGGAGCGAGGCACGTTCGTGGATTCGAAGGGTGCTATTGGGTGAAGACCGTGGATTCGGTCGGACGTCGTGGATTCGACGTTGGACGCCGTGGATTCGGCGTTGGGCGCAGATCGTGGATTCGAGAAGCGTCGCGGAGCGAGCGGAGAAGATCCTCTAGGAGCGTATGGAAAAGGTTGAGTCGTAAGTGTGTATGGTAAATCACCTTGTACGTGTTTTAATTCTAGTGGATTTCTGCCGTGTTATCGGTCCCGTGGTTTTTTACTCCGGTGATGGAGTTTTCCACGTAAAAATCTTGCGAGTTATTTTTATTTCCGTATTGGGTTTTTATCGCAACGATTTTTTAGTGTTTATACGTTTACACCTATTCACCCCCCTCTAGGTGTTTTTCCCCTATTTAGATCCTTATTACATATAACCCAACATGGGGTTGTGAGGAAAGCAGAGTTCGACCTAGAGTAGCCGAACTGAGATGAGGAGATAAGGATTTTGACATTGCTAAGGAGCCGATTAGGAATTTGTATTGATTGGAGTGGGGTTAAAGAGTAACTGAGAATCGATTACAGGTTAATCTACTCCTAAAAAAATGTGGTAAAGGTTATTTAGGAAAGCAATAAATGCATATATGAAAGATATGAAAAAGTAGGGGTGGTCACTGGCTTACGAGATTGCAGGACCCCTTTTTCTTTGATGGTTCGGTTATTTATACATTTACGAACCATATGTATAACCACCAATTTTAGTAATTGCCGTGATCTAAGGGGAATTATCGTAATTTCCTCAACTACTTCCTTTTGAGTCGATTCTCCTTAAAGGATGGTAGTCGTTTTCCGTCCAGGTTCATCCCCTGATTGACGCGTTGAAGCGTGATCTTCGTTGCTTTCCAATGTTGGGCGCCGCTTGCCATTTTGGAGTCAGTTACGAGATTCGCGCCCAAATCTTATACTCTTTCCTATTAGGGTCTTTCCTTTTGCGGCTCGAGCAGCCGAGAGTTGACCCTGACCTCGCCTCTTCCGTCATTCGACTGAGGCGGCCTCTTCGCCTTCGACTAAAATTGATCTTGGTCAAGGCACAAGTCTTCCTTTGTCGACTCAAACTCCTATCGGCTGATATTCTTATCTGATGGTACACGTCACGTGTCACTTGCTTAAGTGGCAAAAATTTTGACCTCAACAGAACCCAAATGAAGAGGAGGAAGCCTCAAAAAATTTCCCTCTGAGTCTACATATAGAGAAAAAAGTTTCGCGTAAAACGGACCTGTAGATCAACAGCAAAACTAATCTGGATCCAGCAATATCCAGATATTTTCAGTCACCCTAATTGGGATTCAGGCGCCGTGAAGACCAAGGCTCGAATTGACCCAAGTTGGGCTATTACCCAAAATAGGGGATTCTGGCATTCGGAACCATGGATTCGGGAGCCCGAATTCACTTTTCGTGAATTCACCCATCCGATGCCCGTTTTCACGTCGATTTCGTCCAAAACGGTTCCCTCTCAACCCGACCATCTCCAGATGTGTCGGCCAGCTAACAGTGCTTATCCGCAAGGCCCCGAAATACCAAAACATTACATATCCCGCACTTAGTTGTCCAAGCTACAGTAATCACTCTGTTGATATAGCTATTGTAACCACTCGGCTGATACAGCTACAGTAACCACTTGGCTATCCATCTCAGGCATCCAACACTAGAGTATGAAACCAGCTGACCCTCGGCTTAGCTCCTCGGCTAAGCTCCTCTACTGAGCAACTCGGCTAATCTCTGAGGCAGTTGAAACCAGAATACTACACTATGGACATGTATATATGGATAAATATAGTGCCATCTAACCTAGAGTAAAACATAATGGGTAGGACACCACTTGGACATGATAATATGAACCTTGAAATGATGACATTATAGGTAAAAACAAATATACCCTAAACTAGACCAAGGAAGTGGAGATTCCACAGCCTAAAGATTTGAGAAAGCGACGATTCCGTTATGTACGATCTTATGGTCGGGAGTAAGAGCGGCGATTCCGCCATTCAACGCCAAGACGAAAGTGGTGATTCCACTAGGTATGAACCTATGGGCGGGGGTAAGAGCGGTGAATCTGCTACCCAATGCTAAGTCGAAAGCGGCGATTTTGCTAGCTATGAACCTATGGCCAAGGGTATGAGCGGTGATTCCATTATCCAACGCTAAGACGAAAGCAGTGATTCCGCTAGGATGTGTAAGATGAGACCCCCACCCAAAGTAAATGAAAGCGGTGATTCCGCTAGGGTGCATGTGGTGAATTCAGCCACCTGTGGATATGAGAACTAAAAGGCGTATGCGATAATTTCGCTCCCAAAAGACCAAGTCCTATTATGCAAATGAAAGCGGCGATTTCGCTACTTGTAGTCCCATAGCTAGGGGTGTGCGGGGATGCAACCTAACTCCCAGATGAAAACAACTATTCTAGTATTCGGGGGTATGCGACAATTTCGCTATCCATCAACTTTAAAGCCAAAGGGCGTATGCGACGATTTTGTTACTAAAAGGCCAAATCCTATTATACAAATGAAAGCAGTGATTCTGCTACTTGTAGTCCTATGGCTGGAGGTGTGCGGGATGCCACCTAACGCCAAGATAAAAGTGGCAATTCCGCTATTTGAGGGTATGCGACAATTTCACTATCCATCAACTTGAGAACTAAAGGGTGTGTGCGACAGGTTTGCCGCCAAAGGGCTAAGGTAAACCTAAAGGTTGGATTTTGAAAATTGTGTAATGAAATAGCAAATAAAATATAGTTCACGTCGTATAGTGGCATAAGCATAGTTGTTCTTTTGCATATAGTAGATGTTTATATACTCAAGTCATTACTTGTTATATATCTATTATGCTTATGTTTCCTTCTTTAGACATAGTAGGTCGAGCTCTTTCCTTAAGTGGTCGTACCCACTGAAAACTACGTATATAGTTCTCACCCTCGTATTTTTCGGGCCCAATCGCAGGAAATGCGGTGGAGCGAGAAAATGACGTAGTACCATAGATAGAGTGTAATATCACGAACTGTCTTGTGTTTCATTTTTGTTTCCCTTTGAATAAATTAGTTGTTAGGGAATGAATTATCGAGTTTTCTTGGGTAGAACGTCGGTGCGTGCGGGTATTTCTTCTGTGATAAAGCTCGAAAAACGGAGAATGACAAAGCGATCGGATCTGAAATCCGGCTTACGGATCTCCCGGAATGAGTCCTTTGTGTTAACGGGTACGATAGGATAAGCCAAACCCGTTAAGACCTTGGTGCATCAAAATCCGCGCCGGTTGTTTTAGAATGTGGCTTAGGTGGCACTCTTATCAAGAAGTTGGTTGGAGAATCCATTTTTATCGGAATTTTGGGATTCGTATGTAGAAGTGAAAATAATGTTCTAATTAATTATTATTTTCTCAAGAACTGCTAACCCTAGTTCGGGGAGGGGAGAAAGAAGAGAGAGAAGAAGAGATCGGTTCTCCCATCAACGTGCCGGAGGCCGAGAACGAAACGTCACCGTCAACGGGGAGCGGATTCGGATTCTCACTACCGCGAGGAACGAGATCGGGGCGTCTTCTCCGTTAGAGCAAGGTTAGCGGCGTTTCTCTCTCGCGTTTTCGTCGTTTCGTATTTTAGGTTTCGGGTTCTACGTTTTTGGTCTTGCCGTTTGGGCGACGCTAGGATGCCCTAGCCGCCGCCGCCTCGCTGCCGCCGCGCGGCTAAGGCACGTGCTACCCGCGCGCCGCTGAAGGGTCGCGCACCGCGCCGCGCACGGGCAGCAGCGTTGCGCCGCATCGCTTGCAGCCGCGCGGGGATAGGACCCGTGCGAGGCTGTTCTGCATGCAGCGCGCCCGCGCAGGGCTGGTGCCCGCGCGGGGCCGCAACGCGCACCCGCACGGGGCTGGAGCCCGTGCGGGGCTGCTCCGCATGCACTCCGCCGCCGCGCCGCGTTGTCTTTGCGCCGCGCTATTCGTGCGCCGCGTCTGGGTGGGTCTTGGTGTTCTCTGTCTTTTTCTGGACAGAGTTCCGGGCTACAGTTTTTCGCAGGACACGGTTTAGTTTATTGATATTATGTTTTTGTTGGGGTTTTTCTTTTTAGGACCGAGAGTCGTGCGAGGATGCTGGTCAGTTCTGAGTGTTTCGGTCGAGGCATTTTGAGGTGGGTACACCCTTAGAACCTCCTTATGGTATAGATGGTTATTGTTATGTTTATCATAGTAAGGGATAATATGAGCTGATGACTAACCCCATGTTCTGCACATGTATCGGCACTTATATTTCATTGGAGCAACGAGTGTCGTAGGTGGACACTCATTTTATTATGGTTACTATGCTCATGGTTGCTACACGCACACCAGCGGTTTGGCCACCGCACTGGTGTACTTTTCCGGAGAGATGGTACGTTGACCCGTGAACCCCATAAGGTGACGTAGTGGGGGCACCTATAGGTGGGGGGTTAAAAGCACCAAGGTGAGAGCGGTGTAGCTCTGAGGTAGGTACTCAGAGCGGTGCGTATCTCTGAGGTAGGTGCTCAGAGTGGTGTGTAGTTCTGAGGTAGGTGCTCAGAGTGGTGCGCATTTCTGAGGCAGGTGCTCAATTCTTTTTACAGGGGGTTGCGATTGACTACATGAGGGGGAGTGGGGATGCTCCGGTCTTTCGATTTGCGATACTCTTAGTTGTTTTTAGCATCTTGCACTCTCTACATTACTCTTTATTCTTCGTGTCACTGACTTCCCACACTGTGACAGGTTCAGTCAGGGGTGGGATCCGGGACGACGGTGAGTCTGCGACTAGAAGGATTTAGCCTTATTCATGGCCGGTGACTTTTTTCCTTTTTACGTAGTTGTTTATTTCAGTTGGTTAAACTGTGCGCATGTGACTTTTATTTTCGTGGATGATGCGGATGTTGGTGTGGACCTGTGACTCTGTGATTGACTGTTTTAATTATGTTGTTAGTTAGGCATTCTGGACGGCCGTTTTAAAATACATGAAAGAGATTGTGAAATCGTTTTAAAAACTGGGTGTCGTGTGGACACCGTTTTGCAAATCCGTGGTTTTATCCTTTTAAAATTGTAATGCCGTTCGGAAAAGAGATTGCGAAAAACGTTTTAAAAATCAGGTGTCGTGTGGATGCCGTTTTTCCAAACCCGTGGTTTTATCCTTTCAAACTTTCGTTGGTCATTGTTATTGTGAATGTTTAATAGTTACTCTTTTAGTCTTTGTCTTGACTGGTGTGATTAAAATATAAGTTGTGTATGTGACGTCGTACACATACAAAGGAAATTTTGCCCGTTTGTGGGATGACTTTGTATGCGTGGCGGGTCTGGACACGTGCCAGAGAGAGGGAATGTTTCAAAAAAAAAAAAAAAAAAAAAAAAAAAAAAAAAAAAAAATTATTGCGCTATTTTTTGCTTCATTAAACCTCCGGGGCGTGACATAGAGGCCCTTCCATTTTGGTCTTGCCCATAAAAACATATTTTAATAGAAATCCAACATTCTTGAGTGTTGAAGAGTTGGCGGGGACATAGGCGATGGCCGAATCTCAAAACAAATTGATAGCGTGGTATTTGCATTTCTCTAACTCTACTCTATATTTTTTACTTGTGAATTTATTTATTCAATTTTCTTGTATTTTTATTTTAGAGGTCTAATTCACCTTCCCATTTAGGTTGCTATTTAGATACACTTTGATTGAAAGAGTTAAACCGAATTGCTTTATGAGCTGGATCACAATCGAACTGATTGAACCTGTCGGTTTCGACCCGAATTATTAAACATTAATTGTTAAAAACCAGAGGAATTGTGCTTAGCTTCTACAACTGCATCACCCAAATGTTAACTTTTCTCTACTAGTCTGATTATAATTTTTTTTACTAAAATCTTAAAAAAAAAAAATTAAATAATGATTACAGCCTTTAGATAAAGGTTGTAATGCTCTTCGGGTTGTGGGCTGAGCAATTCTCAAGCCAAAGTGAACACAGGATCTTTCAGTAAAAGACAGGACAGTTTCTGACAAAGTCTTCTTTAATTTTCTCATACACAATCTCATAAACAAAGTAGACCACACCACATAATACAAAAGAGGATCTAAGATTCAAAACCATAAATTTGGGTCTAACTCAGAAACCAAGTTCAACCCAATCAAATGGGGCCTGAGACAAAAGCGCTTCTGATCTCGTCAGCTGAGTAAGCAAATAGATACAGAAAAGCCAAGCTGTTATTTGTGTCAGGAGGGTGGGGTTATGAATTGAGCAATTATGATCACTGCTTGTATAATTAATAAGATTAGCTGTCCTTCTTATCAAGCATGTATATGAGAAAATTGGCTGCAATTATTTGTATGGTGGTTGAGATAGTTAATAACGTAAAACAGAAAAAAATAAAAAAAAATAAAAAGGGTTTTAATTGTTGTTTTAAAATCAAAAATTTGTGATGACTCACATATAATCAGTTTGATTCAACTAATTTATGAAAAGAGAAATTCCCAATCTGCAACTCAAGGAGGGGTTTCGGATTACAACCAGCTGCAATTGTAATCCTCCCTCTAAGATTTAAAACAATCTTTTTGAATTTTAGTAGTAGTAAAATAATAAAAAGTGATCATCAGATTAATGGGGAAAAATTAACTCTTGGATGATAAGAGTTGTAAGATTACGATCTCATATGTGTTTAGGACTAGCATTGCTCTCTATGAAAATTTGTTTTAAACTATGAAAATGAACTTAGTCAAGAAAAAGGGATAAACAGCCCCAAGAACTATTAACTTTCGAAAGAATATCACAACTCATCACTACTCGAAGTCTAAAAATTAAGGTTAAACTTATCAGGCTAAATTACAATTTTAGTCCTCTAATTATGAAGCACGTGACACTTTGATTCTCAAATTAAATTTATAGTAACTTCTGACTTAAATTCTTTAAATTATTATAATCAAGTCTCATAATCTAATTTAGTTGACTAAATGTTGACGTGTTACTGCTGTAGAGGTTAACGGCGTGGCAATAATTAAAATGACACATTATTTTTTCATTGGCGATACATTAATATTTAATCAACTAAATTAAGTTGTGGAACTTAATTGTAATAATTTAGAATGTTTTAATTAGATAGAAATTACTATCAATTCAAGTTTTGAGAATCACAAGGTCACACATCTCATAGTTTGGACAAAAAATGTAATTTAGCCATTTTATTATGGCTCTTATGATTTTTAATGAAATATATAAGTACTTTCTTTACTTAGAAAATAGCAACTACAAGATATCATTCTTTCTCTGTTTTTGTACTTAGTCGTAGGGCGCGAAGGTCCGGGCTAGCAAACGGAGAGTAAGACTTGCCCTCTTCGAGCAGGAAGGCGGGCGCCGCACGAACTTTTGCTAGGCGAAAAGCTTAAGTCCGTGACAGTTGAATTGAGCTTCACTGTTGTTTTTTTAAGTTGTTTAGTTTGTGGATGGTCATTTAAATTCCTTCTTTTCTTTTAAGTTTGTGCAGTTTATGGATTGTTTCAATATCTTCTATTACATTTTTGTTGGTATTTTTTTTTACCATTTTTCTCAGTTGATTTCAATTATGTGGTCCAATGTATTTTCAAAGAAAATTGATATTAATTAACGGCACTAATTTTGATAAGAGCAACACAAGTACTCTTAAAATAAACCATTTTCTCCGAAAAATTGAACAATAATTTTTCTTTTGTATAAAAAAATTAAAACAATAAATTTAGAAAAACCAGTAACACAATAATGTTTGGCATTGAGAGGTGAGAGGAGAGAATCCAAGAAAATAGAAAATGGAGAAGAGTAAAAACATCAAGAGCAAACAAGGAGAACACCAAACTTAAGAACAATTCCAAAAAATTCCACCAAACCCTTAAGCAACAACAAAGCGCCCAAGATCCCAAGAAGTTCGTTAGTTCGTTTGTGACCTGAATAATTGACTCATTTTTTCTTTTTTTTTTTCTGCGGAAAAATTACTTGTTACTTTTTAAGGGGTGAAATTAAAATTTTGATCTATTGATAGTAAAACATGATTTGTAAGTATCAACTCCCATTTTCGAAAGATTAGAATATATAAAATTTCTCTAAGTTATGAATCATTTTGATTCGACTGCTAAATATTTTAAAATTTTAATTTTATTATTTAAATTTTTAATTTATTTGATGTAAATAAATCAACGATACTTTAACTTCAAAATTTAAATACATTATTTTTATTTATAATTTTAAATAATATATTTAATATAATATTTATACCTATAAATTTATTAAAAAAAAAAAAAAGTACTTTGAGAGAGAGAGAGAATAAAGAATGGGAATTAGTGCCGTGACATTAGGGAAAAAAAAAAAAAAAAAAAAAAAAAAAAAGGGTGCTTAGAGAGCTTATACGTTTTGAATAAGAAGAGAACAAAGGCAACAGATCCGGTGTGTTTATATTACATTATATTAGAATTTGTACTAGATCTAGACCTTTTCCCCTTCCTCAACAGCACTCGATCCGACCAAGAAACTAGGTACCAAAGAATTAAAAAAAAAACCATAAAAATAAATAAAATTACTTCCACGTTACTTATTTATTTATTTATTTTTAGACGCCTCTATTAATTGATGGAGGTGTGTTACGCTACGTCCACATGCACTCATAGATGCATGGGATCAGCCAATTAAGAAATCAGAAACATGCGTTGCCAATCAATGAAGAATCTTAATATAACAGAGAAAAGTGTGCCAAGATTTGTGCAAGAAACATAGGTCATGCCCGTGGTCAACAACGCTTTCATTAGAATCAAGTGGTTGCACTTGTACCCGGCCAATTCAATTAATGCACTTCGCTGGTATATAAGATAAATATTTGGTGATCAGATATCTTATTAAATTAATTGTGGGAAAAAAAAAAAAAAAAATTCACATTGGATCAATTTTTTGTGATCAATAATAGTTGTGTGTTGAGTTAGGTTGTTAAACCAGTATTAATTGATTTTTTTTAGAAAGAGAATGAAAAAAGAATTAAAATCTTACTGTAGAAAGGATACTAGATCTAGTCATCTAAAGTAAAATACTTCCGTAGAGTACATCTTAAAATTAATCAGGAATTAAATTATTATTATATACATTAGGTCTCGTTTGGTAACGAAATAAAACAGAACTAGCTATTTCAGAGATAAATATAAAATATAGAAGTAGTGTAAAAAAATGTTCGGTATAATTTCATAATAAGAGATTTTGTGTTTGGTATGATAATGAAGAATAAGAAGAATAAAGAGTATTGGTTGGTTTAAATGATCTTTTTATCCTCAAATTTTATTATGTAATAATGAGATGAGAAACGGTGCCTCGGAAGACGTGAGAGGATATTCAAGAAAAAAAAGTAAGAGGAAGGTTGGAAAGAGGGAGAACAGCAGTTCTCACTTATTCTAGTTGTACTGAAACAAAATATTTTTATAGTTCCTTATATGTCTGGAGGAAAAAGAGGATATCCTTTATTCCCAAATCATTTCAATACCAAACAAGGCCTTATAGATTTAAAAGATTTATATATTAAAAAATTATAGTATTCGAGCATTATATTTTTTATTTATATATAGACTTTTTAAATATGTAAACTATGTTACAATACAATTTTTTATTTACTTGATTTGAGTCGATCGACGATACTTTGACATCTAAATTGAAATATTTTGTTTATCTTTATAAATTTAATTAATATACTCATACAATTCAAACAAATTAAAATTTTAAAAGATTAATTTTTTATTTTTTATTATTATTATATTTTTTATTTTAAAATAATAAATATAAATATAAATATAAATATTAGTTGTGGTGTGGGATATCTATATACGGAATGCAAGAGTAACATTTTTTTAGTCTAGTTCAATTATTGTTTAACATGCAATAGAAACCAACAAATAAACCATGGGAGAGCTACTGTAACAATAGAGAGAAACCAATGGAATACTGCCACGTCACCAATCGTAGAAATTTTGTACGTGGCAAAAAGTTACGGCTAATTACGCCGATAGATGCGCCAGGATTTGGGGGGGGCTCCGGGGGAGATTGATTGGCTGACCGGACAGGACAAAACCCAAACCCGGTCCAAATTCCGAGCCGGACCGGACAGGAGAGGACAGGACAGGACCGGACCGGTTCGAAGGGTAAAACCGTAAAAACGGCCCGGCACTGGCGTCCGCAGCACGCGTGGGGAACGGGCTCTGATGATGGGAGGTGAGGAGTAGTAGGGGCGTAACGCATGGGTCCATGAGTCCATCCATCATGCTGCCCCTGTAAAAAGCCCTCGCATACTCATAATCACAATTAATAACTTGCTCACCCCCAAATCTCGCACCCAACAAAAAAAAAAAAAAAAAAAAAAAAAATACTTCTTATATTTTTTAAAAAAAATATATATATTTTATATTTTATTTATTATAAAATAAAATAAATTTTACTAATTATTTTTAAATGATCAGTAAAATATACTTCATTATTAAATTGATGAAATGTGTATCATACATTTTTTTAAAAATGTATAAGTAACATTACTTTCCAAAAAAAAATTAATACTTAGTTTTGTTATAAATTTTATCAAATTTAATAACTATAATGATAATTGTTAATTGCTCAATAGTCTAGGGTTACTTGCTAATAAAAATAATTAAATTTATTATTAGAAAAAATTACCAATGAGTTTTAAAAAAAATTAGCATTTTTACATAAAAAGTCCACAGGTTTCACATTTTTGAAAAATAAAATCATACTTTTAGTTTTGCCAAATAAAATTAAATTTTTAAAAAACTAACCAAATATTTTTTTTTTACTCTCCTTTCTCTCTCTCCTCTGCTTTTTTTTTTTTTTTTTCTCCCTTCACCCGCCTCCTCCTCTTCCTCCTTCTCCACCACCCACACATCACTGCCGTGCTCCTCCGGGGCCCTATCTCCCCTACATCTTTGTTGTCGTCAATAGTGGTGGCAAAGGGTCGAACGCGACACAGATCACAAAGGTGAGGACGTGGGTAGCAACACAATTTGAGACAGCGAAGTGCCTCAGAGTGTCGGAGATAGAGAAGGAGGAGGAGCAGAGAGGAAGAAGAAGGCGACATCAATATTCTTTTTTTTTTTTCTTTATTAAAGAGAATAAAATATTATAATATTTGACTATATTTTGAGATAATGCCCCCGAGTAGTCGAAAAATATTTTTAATTTAACTTTCTTTTCAAAAAAAATTTCTAATCTAACTTTATTTATATAGATTAAAAAAAATAAAATAATATATTTATGTTTTACTTAAGAACAACAATTTAGTCTTATTAATTATTTTTTTCTCTAATCTATACGAATAAGACTAAATTGGAAAAATAAAAAAAAAAAAAAAAAAAAGCTAAATTGAATTTATTTTTTTCAATAAAACTACTTAGACATTTAATTCTATATTTTGCACTATTTGATTGGTGCAAAAAATTAAAAAAATAATACAATATACTATCAAATAATATGATATTTTTTTAATGTTGTACTATTTGATTATTTGTTACACTATTTTATACCCTGCTGCGCTTATCAAGTAGTGTAATATAATTCAAATAAACATTTTTATTTTATTTAATAAGAAAAAAAAAAAAAAGAAAAAAAAGAAAAAAAAAGAGGGGACGTGGACATTCCCCTTCCTTTTTCTTTCCTTGCTTTCTTTTCCGATCTCATCTTATATTTCTTCACCGTCGATATTCTTTTCATGACCTAGTTTTCCACCATGAGTTCCACCATCTCGTTGTTGGCATTTTTGGAAAAAAAAAATTTGTTAGAATTTGCAAAATAAAAAAAAATGTGGTCCAATTTTGTAAAAAGGAAAAATCAGCGAATTTTTTTTTTCCAAAAATGCCAAAAAAATTAGAAGTTAAGTGTCCTTCTTAATATAAAAACAATGAATGTTGAGGGCCCTATTTCGAAGGAAAATGCTATGTGTACACCCGTAAGGGGTGTACATCTCACACTCCCACCCATCTAAAGGTGGGGGTGTGATGAGGGGTCACTTGATGTGACCCGTAAAAAATATCGACACCATTAAAGGGGTGAAGGTGTAGGATGTACATCCCTTCGGGGTGTACATGTAGCATTACTCTATTTCGAAACGCATATAGTTGAAGGGGTCTCTACATTTTAACCCACCTAAAACGGACGCGGTTCACGACAGTTTTGCCGGGCCCCACCTCCTTGACCGCTGGGTTAAAAGTTCGTTAGTCCAAAATTACATGTGTGCACCCGGTGCACCATGTACATCATTTTTAAAATTTAATTAAAAAATCACATATTACAAAATAATTTTTTATAAAATTAATTAGCGAATTCTTTCTTACATGTATTTAATAAAATTTAGAATATTTATCTATAAAAAAATCTTTATTAGTAGCTTGCAAATTAGACAGTATTTTGCAGGTTTTGAGTTGAATCGTAAGATTTAGTACTTCATAAATTAGTATTTTCGAAAAGTGTGTTACTTGTAGGCATTCTCTAAAATAAATAAGTAAATAAATATAAAAAAAATAAAAATAATATTTAAATTAATAAATTAACGAGAATCGAACTCCTATATTGTTGGAAGGAAAATGCTATGTGTACACTCGTAAGGGGTGTACATCTCACACCCCCACCCATCTAAGGATGGGGGTGTGATGATGGGTCACTTGATGTGACCCGTAAAAAATATCGCCATCATTAAAATGGTGGAGATGTATGATGTACACCCCTTCGGGGTGTACATGTAGCATTGCTCTTGTTGGAAATACCAATTTTCAATTTTCAACTTTTAGACCCTTGGATCTATATTATAATCACAGCCAACTAGAAGAAAATCTTAAAAATCCAAGAGACTAACATTTAAAAGTATATGCCTTCAAAAAATATCCTAGTCCTACACAATTGTTAATATTTATTTATTTTGTAGCAACTAATATTTCTCTCTTGATTAATTTTTAGGTTTATTGCATATATATGTATCTCTCTCTCTCTCTCTCTCTCTCTCTCTCTCTCTCTCTCTCTCTCTCCTCTCTCTCTCTCTCTTTATATATATATATATATATATATATATATATATATATATATATATATATATATATATATATATAGAGTTGGGCTGGAATGCTATTGATAGCACCAACCCAACTTTGCCACCCATTTTTTAGCCTTTAGATCGCATTGAGATTTGTGCATGCTCTTTAATGAAAAAGAAAAGCTTTTTACTTTTTACTTTTTCTTTTTACTTTTTCTTTTTTCTCTTTTTCATTAAAGAGCATGCACAAATCTCAATGCGATCTAAAGGCTAAAAATGGGTGGCAAAGTTGGGTTGGTGCTATCAATAGCATTCCAGCCCAACTCATATAGAGTTGGGCTGGAATGCTATTGATAGCACCAACCCAACTTTGCCACCCATTTTTTAGCCTTTAGATCGCATTGAGATTTGTGCATGCTCTTTAATGAAAAAGAAAAGCTTTTTACTTTTTACTTTTTCTTTTTACTTTTTCTTTTTTCTCTTTTTCATTAAAGAGCATGCACAAATCTCAATGCGATCTAAAGGCTAAAAAATGGGTGGCAAAGTTGGGTTGGTGCTATCAATAGCATTCCAGCCCAACTCTATATATATATATATATATATATATATAATAGTCAACTCTCTCATAATATACGAAGCAATTGATATTTATAAGTTTTCTACCGTTAGATTTACCCCTTTGACTAATTAAATTTCTCACATCATTATATTTCACCAACCACTCACTTAACCCAATGTGCCCACTATCATCCTAACCACACATCTTTTCATCCAAAGGCTAAAAACATACAAGCACCAATAACTTGATACTTTTAAAAGCATATGAGCTCAATTCTCTGTGTGTGTGTGTGTGTGTGTGTGTGTGTGTGTGTGTGTCATGCCCCGGGGCCAAAACTGTGACCCGAGCTCGCCAATAGATTCACCGCCCATACGGGAAGCTCCGCATAGACGAAGCGTCTAATCTACAAAAGATAGTATTAACAACTACTGTCACGCCCCGAGGCCGCCAATTTGGACAGTTCGGGCACGCCAACAGACCCGCCAATCGGGCCTGACCTCACTATACCCGAAAGGAACGGCAACAACATCTCCAATCAAAACAATGTGTATGATGAGATACAATATCAGAGTAAAAGCAGCTACTGACGAAATATTTTCATTCATTAAACAACAAGTTTAAACTACAAATGAAAGCATACATTAGTGAACCATAATATAACTGTAACGACCCGGCCCACTAGCAATAATAACTCGTTGGGCCCAAACCACAGCCCAAAATGCTTAAGCCCAGTTATTATTACTAGTGTCCAAGTCTCATATAAACCCAATCACAAATCCATCCACATCCGATGTGGGACTATTGGGGGCGTCACAGACTCCCCCCGTTTAGGCCTGACGTCCTCGTCAGCCCAAACACACACACACAAGCCCAAGATCACCAGGCGATGTGAGACTCGTCTCGCTAGCCCTGTCATCTAGACCCAGGCTCAGCCGAGACTCATCACACACTTCCGGCTGGAACCTGGCTCCGATACCAAATGTAACGACCCGGCCCACTAGCAATAATAACTCGTTGGGCCCAAACCACAGCCCAAAATGCTTAAGCCCAGTTATTATTACTAGTGTCCAAGTCTCATATAAACCCAATCACAAATCCATCCACATCCGATGTGGGACTATTGGGGGCGTCACAATAACAGTTATTACATTTTCATCTCTCAACTGAATCTTGAATAAATATTACATTTTATATTCTTTTCCTCACAATACAAGATTCACTCAAAATGTAAAAAGATACATCTGCTAGACCCTCTGGGTCTCTATGCTGCTGGGCCCTTGCCCCTGTCGCACGCCTCGCTGGTCGCACCTGGACCTGTAATGGTGGTCACCCAAGGGTATGAGAACTACAACGAAATTTTCAGTAGGTTCAACCATCGAGAGAGAATGTTCTACACCGCTTGGTCCAATGGAAGTATGATAGTAATAACATAATAACTGTAAAATAACTGCAGATGCTAACAAATATATTGCACATGCATGAATCTTGTTGGGTTATATGTAATAAGGATCTAAATAGGGGAAAAAACACCTAGAGGGGGGTGAATAGGTGTAAACGTATAAACACTCAAAAATCGTTGCGATAAAAACCCAATGCGGAAATAAAAATAACTCGCAAGATTTTTACGTGGAAAACTCCATCACCGGAGTAAAAAACCACGGGACCGATAACACGGCAGAAATCCACTAGAATTAAAACACGTACAAGGTGATTTACCGTACACACTTACGACTCAACCTTTTCCATACGCTCTTAGAGGATCTTCTCCGCTCGCTCCGCGACGCTTCTCGAATCCACGATCTGCGCCCAACGCCGAATCCACGGCGTCCAACGTCGAATCCACGACGTCCGACCGAGTCCACGGTCTTCACCCAATAGCACCCTTCGAATCCACGAACGTGCCTCGCTCCGAATCCACGAGAGCGGTTGAACCTTGAATCCACAAGGACACGCGAATCCACGCGCCGATTTTTGGGGTAAATCGTTGTTTTTGGTGGTGATGATCCGCCGAATACTTAGATCAAAGATAGATCGGAAATACCATCTAAGTATTCATTAGTTTGATTCAACTCAAGATGTGAGTATGAAACCTAGAATCAAACTAATCAATATAGATGAAGAAACATAGAGTATTCTCTAATGATTTCCTTTCTTCTCTATATGTGGATCTATAGCCGTATAAGATGATATAAGAATATGACGGCTAGTTGGATTTTTTTTGGATTCACCCTAGAAAAAGAGTCATAGGGTCTATTTATAGGTTAGAAACCCTAGGAATGAGATAAGAATCAAAAACCTACCATTTCTGGAAATTTTACGGACGGCGATCCGGATCGAATTAGCTGTGATCCGGATCGTCGTAACGAGTCAGGTAGTTCCAGAAAAAACGAGGGTTCGGGATCCGGATCGAAGTGCTTGATCCGGATCGTTCATACAGTTTACCAAACATCAACGTTCGGGATCCGGATTGCGAAGCCTGATCCGGATCGCTCAAGGAAAATGGTAAACTCAGTGTTCGGGATCCGGATCAAGAGAGGCTACGATCCGGATTGAACTGGTGTATGAACGAACCACCTTCGGGATCCGGATTAAACAACCCGATCCGGATCCTGAACATGTCCCAAGTCCAGTTTTTTATTTTTATGCAATGAAAGATTCTTCCAAGTGTTTCTACACTACAAGAAGTATTCGGATCACACAAAATCTTTAGTTAAACATACCTGATCCTTTTGAATTCTTCTTTCTTGAGATTGAGTTAAATGATCCAACTTTCTTTACCTTCAATCTTCAAGACATGAAACTTTCACGAAACTACGCCAACTCAAATTCCGTAACAAATCTCTCTACAATATTGTGTATGTTCATTGTCTCTTTTCTATCATATGTGCCTCACTAGGCTACTGTCCATGAGCTCGGCCACTATGCCGCTACATAAGGGTCATGCTAACCCGACCACTTAGGCCACTCTACTCTTTCTTTTCCCTTTCACAATCTTGCACTTTGGTTCAAGTTGCTCACCCCTTGGAGAATCTCGCCCAACGGGCCCGAGCCCGGCAGTCAAGCTACCATAAGACGAAATAGTCCAAGGTTGCCGATAGCACCCGCAAGTGCTACCCCGCCCAACGGAAAACTTTGTCATACAGGTCACTGCCCTGAAGAGGGTCCTTTCCCATAACTCCGACAAGATCTATGTTTTACCTCCGAAGGTACGATTATCCATTTCTTTTTTTATTTAATTAAGCTTTTAGCTTATTGCTTTCACTTTGACTTTGCTTTTCTTTTCTCTTTTATCTTTGCTTTCTCACTGGTGGGCCCACGCCGTCGAGGGTGATCGACATCGTCGCGCCCGCTAGTCACTTGGAGTCGAAGGGGATCGCCATCTCCAAGCACTATCTAGGGAGTCGAGGGTGATCGGCATTTCCCACCACAACCTGGGAAGTCGAGGAGAATCGACATCTCCCCTGGGAGTCGAGGGGGATCGACATCTCCCACCAAACCATCTTGATATGTTGCAACATAATTCTTTTTATCTTTCACTTTACTTTTCCTCTTTTATCCTAGGTTATTTACTCTATGATAGCTTGGGTGTCTCTAACACCGATTTATATTCGAACATCTTGTTCTTATACATTTACACTTAACCTGGCCACTTGGCCATTTCTTTATTTATTTGCTCTTTTACTCTCATTCATTCCCTGCTTAATTGCTCATTCTTTATCTTTTAACCCTATGTTCATAACCTTAGGGTTTCACTATGTCCCAAGGACATTATTCACTTTCAGTTACATTTGGCCTAGAGTCTATTAACTCTATTCGCATTCAACATAGGCCTAGAGTTTACTAACTCTATTTCATCTTTCACTTTAATTTAGAGTTCATTAACTCTATTACCCATTTTTCACCTTAGCCTACAATTCACTACTCTAGTTGCATTTCCATCTTTTACCTAGAGTTCCTTAACTCTATTTTTCTTATTCCACGTTCAACCTGGAGTTACATTAACTCTATTTTCCTGTTTCACATTCAACTTAGAGTTATATTGACTCTAATTCATTATTTGAGAGTTTAAACTCTACTAGTTCATCTTAGATTTTCTTTACCTAAGTTTCATATCATGCTTAACCTAGAGTTCATTGACTCTATGTTAAGTACTCTATCCAATGTCCTTAGGTTATCTTCTAAGATAATGCCACTCGTTCAATTCTAGGATAAATTCCTAAGTTTGATGCCACCCGTTCAACTTCCTTAATCTAGGCTTTCTCCTAGTTTTTATCCATGCACTTTGACCAAACCTTCTCCTAGGTTATACAACCATCATGTACTTCGCATAATTAGCCTATCTCTAGGTTTATTACATTGTTTTCTAGGGCCATGCCCAAAACTTGATCTCATTTACATGATTCCTAGGGTTATACCCTATCATGGTCACATTCATATCAATCCCTTGCTACTTACACTAGCCAATATAACCCATATTAGGTTTAGCATGTTCTCTTTTAGGACTACACCCTAATTGTCCACATTTGTCACGCCCCGGGTGTAAACCAGAACCCGGGCCCGTCTACAGATCCGCCGTGCATGCGGTATTTCCCACATACACGAAGCGTCGGTAACCTGCTCAGATAAGAAATAATAAAAAAAAGAGCATAATAATCAGAGCTAAACTAAAACTACTGTATCTCAGACAGAAGCTGGAAGTAAAAGAGTACAACAGTGGAATAAAATACAGATGTCTCTCCCAGCTCACCACTAAATACAAACAGCTGGCAAAAGCCAGACCCAAAAAGAAATAAACAAAAGCTGTCTGAGAAGACCAGGTACCCAAAAGCTCCAGCTACAACCCTCGGGAGGCTCTCTATCTAGTCCGCGATGCGCTTGCCCCGATCAGTTGCTGACGGCCCAGCAACTCCCACAGAGGACTCTGCAAAACAAAGGGGAAGAAAGAAACAAGAAAAGACAATGGGGGGGGGTAAGTACTACTATAAACAGTAGCCTCCCCTAGTGGGTAAAGCCTCAGCTCAAATATGCCCACCAGGTAAACAGAGGCAAAAGGGGAAGAAGAGAAAGGGGGGGGGGTGAAGCTATGAATGACAACTGATGAAGTGCTACCCCTAATATGCCTCTTCATGGTAAACCAATAAGTATGGAAAAGTATGCATCAGTATCAAGAAGCCTGTCAAAATGACCCAATCTAACGCCAGTGGACACTGGCACTGCCTGCTAATCTCATCTGTGGGGATACTGACCGACTACTGCCTGATACGGTCATGTCCCCAACGTAAGTAACAGATCGGCCTCGGCCCGTCCGATCAAGCTCTAAAGTAATAACAGACCGGCCTCGATCCGTCCGGTCGCACACTCCGGAGTGGCACTCGAGGGGAGCGACCCACACGAGTAAGGAAATCACTGTAACAAGCATCTCTGTAACCACTGTCTCATAATAGCAGGACTGGATCATGACTATGATCAAAGTGGAAAACTCCATCCACTAAAGAAAGCCCGATCCCCAAAACCCCCAATCTGATGCAACAGTAACAACCCGGTCAACCACCCAAGATCCGTGGTCGCCGCAACCCCCTGCCAAAAGCCCAACCTGTCCCAAATCCCCAATACCTGGCTACACTGTCCAACACACGCTCGAACCTGAGCGACTATGCCGCAAGTCTATCGATAATAGGAGAAGAAAAGAATAAATGCATGGTTTCTCCTAAGTCAAGTCCCAAAAGATAGTGTAGCAATAAAAGATGTCAATATTTAAGTGACCCGTTTAATCATGCATTGTCTCAATATGTTGTCCATTTTCCAAGAGTAATCAGTTCAGAGTGACATAAGCTAAAGTGACAGTCTCATAGAATATTTAGCAATTTTAATATCCTCAACTATTATTTTAACCCTAAACATGCAGTCCAACAATTTCCACATGGATCAAATAACAATTTAACAAAGATCAATCAACCAATAATTAATTCCCTAGAGCATGCAAGGTTACTAATAATACTTTGGGCCTCAAAAATGAGGGAACACTCTGA
Organism: Tillandsia leiboldiana; assembly: GCA_029204045.2. Taxonomy (NCBI): domain Eukaryota; kingdom Viridiplantae; phylum Streptophyta; class Magnoliopsida; order Poales; family Bromeliaceae; genus Tillandsia; species Tillandsia leiboldiana. The sequence continues at coordinate 11,331,184 of CM055062.1, forward strand.
TGTTCCTAGTGGGCATACCAAAGGAGAGGAGTACAACAACCACCCACCTGAAGTGCTAACTGTCCGGATCCGTACAGCAAGAAAATACCAAAACTCCAAATCCTTGCTCCCACAATTTTAGCACACCCGTAATATTCCTGGTACAATACAAAGCTCACTAATTACACTTAGGCTCCCAATTATTGCTCTTATAACCATCTACAACCTCGGATTCACAACTGTTAAATTATCACCTGCAGAAAGTGCCCAGAAAATTCCAAGAAAAATACCACAGCGATCCTCGCGTCGATAGCTTCGCAACGGTACCTTGCACGCCCAAATCCGAGTTCGGTAAGTCAAGATAAAAATTCGGCAAGGGGGTACACTCATACAAAAATCTGTGCTAAAAACTGTGCACTGTTCACTGAGAAAACAGTAATTTCACCTCGAAATAAATCTCACAAAAATCCAATAAAAATACGAGCGTGTTCCTTGCGATCCGTAGATGAAAAAGTTGTATAAGCTCGTTTCCGTCTGATGCTCGTGCGCGAAGATATGGTCAAAATACCCCGCTGCTGTCAAGGAAGTCCACACAGAAAAAGGGGTCACTGTTTGCCTCGGGATCCGTGCCAAAACCTTGGAACGAGAAAGTGCGACCAAAACAAAAGATGAAGTCCTACCTCTTAGGAGTCTGCCGGCGCAAGAATCACAGAAAAGTGAGCTCGGGGTAGTCCAGGGGAGCCAAAACACTGTCGCTGCGCCGAAGAAGAACACTAGAAAGCAACGTCGCGCCGCGCCGTAAAATGGGGAACCTCGGGATTCGTGCCTCCTAAAATCCTAGAACTTGGCAGGAAGATCAAGGATTAAGAGGGGAAAATTTCACCAAGAGGAAGCTCGGGGAGATCTTGCACAGACAGAGAGAAAAAAGGCAGCAAAGAGGGCTCGGGCTGGCTATTTATAGGCTGAAGAAATCTTTTGGGAAAATACCCATCAGGTCCCAACTTTCGGGCGCCCGAAAGTTTTCGGGCGCACACAGTGCGGCCCGGCCCAGAACTTTCGGGCGCGCACAGTGCGGCCCAGCCCAAAATGCTCCGTCGGACGGGATCCTGGCTTCGTCCGACCCGCCCCGGCGCCCGCCACGTGTCGCCCGAACAGGCGGCAGCCATGCAAGCTGCCGCGGAGTGCGCCACGTGTCCCCCGCCCGCGTCAACGCGGTAGGTGGCGCCCGCGAATCAGCGGGCGCCACGTGGCGCTGCCCACGTCGCCGTACCTGCCCCGCGTACGGCCACCTGCCCGCGACCTGCCCCGCGCGCTGCGTGGACCGCGCGCACATGCGCCCGCCAACCGGGTGCTGCCACGTGGCGCGCCCCCGGTCCACGCCTCCCCGCGCTCGCCCGTGGACCAAGCGCGCGTGGGCCGCCCAATCCGGCGCTGCCACGTGGACACCCGCCGGTCCACGCGCCCCGCGGTGCACCCCGGTCACAGCCCAGACCTTCCGTGGACCCAGCCGCGTGCGCCGGCCAATCCGAGCCTGCCACGTGGCATCCCCGCCGGTCCACGGCTCCCCCATGCACCAAAAATCCAGTAAAACTTCCGGGAGTCCGTTTTTGGGCATCCGGACTCAGAATTTAGCAAACAAAAAGTCGTTTTCAAGCGTTTTTTCCGCACTGAATCCAAATCCACCCTCTATTTGGCCAAATTCCTCTTCTAAAATTCGGCAAAAGCAGCCGAAGGCCAAAACAGCCAACCAAAGCTCACAGGGTCCATCTGTGGCATCCCTTTGATGCACCATGGGCCAGATACACCATCAACAGGTGTTTGCACAGTGGATTCATGGGAAAAAGCTGTAAGGAGTTTAGGGGCCCTACATCCTCCCCCACTAAAAAAAGTTTCGTCCCCGAAACAAAGAAAACAGAACAGACGTACCTCAAATAGAAGCCTCGAATAAGAAAGGGTAGGCATCCCTCATCACTGTCTCCAGCTCCCAAGTAGCCTCTCGCTCCTCATGATTGCTCCACAAGATCTTCACATAAGGAATGGCCCGGTTGCGCAATTCCCTCACCTCACGAGCAAGAATCCGCAACGGGCGCTCCTCGTAGACCAAGTCCTCGCCGATCTCCAACGAAGTGAAGTCAATCACGTGCGACGGGTCAAAAACATATCTCCTCAGAGCTGAGACATGAAAGACATCATGAACTCCGGCCAGGCGCGGGGGTAAGGCAACTCTGTATGCCACAGGACCAACTCTGTCTAGTACCTCAAAGGGTCCAATAAAGCGGGGACTGAGCTTTCCCCGTACTCCAAATCTCCGGACCCCTTTCGAGGGCGAGACCTTCAAGAAGACATGATCACCAACCTGAAACTCCAGGTCTCGCCGTCGAGTATCGGCGTAGCTCTTCTGACGACTCTGGGCTGTTTCAAGATGCCGGCGAATAATCCTGACTTTTTCCTCTGCCTCCAGAAGTAAATCCGGTCCCAAAGTCCTTCTCTCACCCACGTCACTCCAATATAAGGGAGACCGACACTTGCGTCCATACAACGCTTCAAACGGAGCCATCTGGATGCTCGCCTGATAGCTGTTGTTGTACGCGAACTCAACCAACGACAAGTGCCGGTACCACCCTCCTCCAAAATCCATAACGCACGCTCTCAACATATCCTCGAGGGTCTGTATGGTGCGTTCTGACTGTCCATCGGTCTGTGGGTGGAAAGCGGTGCTAAACCTGAGCTGAGTCCCCAATGCTGAATGCAAACTCCCCCAAAAGCGTGATACGAACCTCGGGTCACGATCTGACACAATCGAAGCAGGGATACCGTGAAGCCTCACTATCTCATCCAGATATAACTGTGCCAAACGCTCCAGTGACCAAGTCATCTGAACCGGTAAGAAGTGCGCCGACTTGGTGAGTCTGTCCACAATAACCCAGATCGCATCAGCCCCGCTCTGCGCCCTCGGCAATCCAGTGACGAAATCCATAGTGACGTGGTCCCATTTCCACTCGGGAATTGGAAGACTCTGCAACTTACCAGCAGGAACGCGATGCTCTGCTTTCACTTGCTGGCAAGTTAAACAATGAGCTACGAATCTCCCAATGTCCCGCTTCATCCCGGGCCACCAAAACTGTGCCTTGAGGTCCTTATACATCTTAGTACCTCCAGGATGGATGGTATAAGGTGTAAAATGGGCCTCTCTCAAAATCTGATCTCTAATCTCCTGATCCATAGGCACACACACTCGGTCCCTGTACCGCAGTACTCCCGAGCTATCCACAGAAAAATCCCCTGTCTGATCCGCCTGAAGCTGCGTCCTGATCCTCATCAAGTGGGGGTCCTCACTCTGAGCGTCCCTGATCCTCTCCAACAGAGTGGGCTGCAAGACCATAGACATGAGTCTAGCAGAGACCCCAGGGGATACTACCTCCAACTGTAACTGCCTCATCTGCTCGACCAACGGCGCCTGCTGCGAGATCAATAAGCTCAGACTCGTCCTCCTACTCAAAGCATCTGCCACGACATTGGCCTTGCCGGGATGGTAAAGGATACTCAGATCGTAATCCTTTAACAACTCCAACCACCGGCGTTGCCTCAAATTCAGCTCCTTTTGGGTGAACAGATACTTCAAGCTCTTGTGATCAGTATATATCTCGCAATGCTCTCCATACAAATAATGCCGCCACAGCTTCAGAGCAAACACCACCGCTGCCAACTCCAGATCATGAGTAGGGTAATTTTTCTCATAGTCCTTCAATTGCCGCGAAGCATAGGCAATTACCCTACCATGCTGCATCAACACACACCCCAGACCACTATGTGAGGCATCACTGTAGATCACAAATCCTTCCCCCATAACTGGGAGGGCAAGGATTGGAGCGGTCATCAACCTCTGCTTCAGCTCCTCAAAACAGCTCTGGCAAATCTCGCTCCAAACAAACTTAACCCCTTTTCTGGTCAGACGAGTGAGGGGAGAGGAAAGCTTCGCAAAGCCTTCCACAAAGCGCCGATAGTAGCCCGCCAATCCAAGAAAGCTCCGCACCTCGGTGATAGTTGTCGGCCTCGGCCAATCTCTAATAGCATCCACCTTGGTCGGATCCACCGCCACTCCAGCAGCTGAAACCACATGACCCAGAAAGGCAACCTCCCGGAGCCAAAACTCGCACTTTTTGAACTTAGCATACAACTTTTTCTCTCGCAGAAGCTGTAGCACGGTCCTCAAGTGCTCCTCGTGCTCCAGATCACTCCGGGAGTAGATCAGAATATCATCTATGAACACCACCACAAACCGATCCAAAAACGGCTGAAAAATCCTGTTCATCAAGTCCATGAATGCGGCAGGGGCATTAGTCAACCCAAAAGGCATCACAGTAAACTCATAATGCCCGTACCGCGATCTGAAAGCCGTCTTGGAGATGTCCTCGGCCCTCACCCTAAGCTGGTGGTAACCGGACTGTAGATCAATCTTCGAGAACACGGATGCTCCCTGTAACTGATCAAACAAATCATCTATCCGGGGGAGGGGATACTTGTTCCGGATGGTCACTTTGTTCAATTCCCTATAATCCACGCACAATCGCAGTGATCCATCCTTCTTCTTAACAAACAACACAGGCGCTCCCCACGGAGAAACACTGGGTCTAATGAAGCCCCTATCCAAAAGATCCTGAAGCTGGGCTTTCAACTCCCTCAACTCAGCTGGCGCCATCCTATAGGGTGCCTTTGAGATTGGTGCAGTCCCAGGGACTACATCAATCACAAACTCAATCTCCCTCTCCGGCGGCATCGTCGTCAACTCAGGTGGAAACACATCGGGGAACTCTCGGACGATAGGGATATCCTCGAGTCCCAGTGCCGCCGTAGGCACCTCCACCACGGTGGCCAAAAAGGCAGTGCAACCTCTACTCATCATCCTCCTAGCTCTCGCCGAGGAAATGGTCGCTGCGAACAGCGTGCTCTGGCAGCCTCTGAAGATGAACTCCTCCTGTCCTGGCTCGCGAAGAGTCACCGTCCTCTCTCTGCAGTCGATAGTGGCGGAGTACCGAGATAGCCAATCCATCCCCAACACCAAGTCAAAATCATGGAGCTGCTGCAAGACAAGTAAGTTTGCAGGCAAAATCCAAGGCCCCAACTGCACCGGGCATGCCAAACAACGCTCCTCGACATGCAAAACGTGATCAGGAACCCGCACCTCTAATGCACAAGACAATGACTCTACCTCTAGACCATGCAGGGATGCAAATGCTCGACTAATGAAAGAATGAGATGCTCCAGTGTCGAATAAAGAGCGAGCCCGAATACCAAAAAGTAGAGTAATACCTGCCACCACCTGGTCTGCCGCTGCGGAATCTGCTAATTGGGCGGCATACACCCGCCCGCTCGGTGCTGGAGGTCGAGAATCTGAAAGATGGGAGGTGGACGGCCTGCTCGCTGGAGCATAAGGCCGCTGAGCTGATGGCTGCTGCTGCTGAGGGGGATATGGAGCCGACGCCGAAGAAGGTGCCGAAGAAGTAGCAAGGGGGCAAGTAGCTCGCACATGCCCCGGCTGTCCACAACGAAAGCATCGACCCCATCTCTGATCACATGTATCTGACGGGTGCTGCCCCCTGCAGAAAACACACCTATCAGATGGCCGGATATGCCTCGACTGCTGCTGCCTCGAGGACTGCTGCTGAGATCTCTGCTGCCTCTGCTGCGATTTCTGCTGCTGGTGCTGCTGCTGATGCTGCTGCGGTCTCTGGGGTCCACCAGGACCTCTCCTATCAGATCGCCCACGGCCGTAAGACTGGGACTGCGGCGGCCGTGGCGGTCTCCAAGAGCTGGCCTGTCCCCCGTCCTCTGGGGCTGGTCGCTTCCTGTCGGAACCCTGCGCGACCGCGGCCCTCCGTCTGGCCACCTGCTGATCGCCTCTCTCCACCCACTGTGCGTGCTCTGCGGCTGCCTCTAGAGTCTGAAATCTCTGTGCATGCACAAGCGTGAAAATCTCTGGACGGAGGCCTCCCTCGAACAACTCAACCTGGTGTGGACCGTCACGAGCGACGAAGGGCACACAGTTCAGCAACTCCATGAACTCCTGGAAATAGACATGGGCCGGTCGATCGCCCTGCTGCAGATTCTTCAAGTCGTCCTCCAACTTCTTCTTCACACTGGTAGAAAAATAGGTGTCCAATACCATCCGTTTGAACTCCTCCCAAGGCAACTGCCGAGTGATCCGGAACTCCAGTGGCTCAACTCGCTGCCACCAAAAATCAGCATCTCCATCCAAACAGTGCACCGCCATGTGCACTCGATACCTCGGGTCGATGAAGAAGTCCCGAAAAAGCTTCTCCATCGCAGAAAGCCATCTCCCAACAGCCCGGGGCTGAGCATCCCGCCCCGAGAATCTAGGTGGTCCCCGCTTAACAAACGCAGCGAGTTTGTCAGCAAAATCCCGCTCCTCCTCCGCAGTCAAAGGCTGAATAGCTCCAGGAGCCCCGCTACTAGAAGATGGTGCCGTCGGCACAAAAGGTACAACAAGAGGCACAGGGGCCTCAGGAACAGCTGGGGGTGGTGCCTCCCTCTGAGCAAGCAGCTGCTCAATCCTCTGCTCCTGGCGGCGCTGACCCTCCGCCAACTGGGCCACCAAGGCCCGCAACTCAGTAAGCTCGGGGGGGGTAGGCTGCTCTGGCTCAACAGGGGGTGAAGGGACACCCCGAGTGGGAATCCGACGTCGAGGAGGCATCCTGCCACAAGAAACCAATCATCAGCAACAAAACCCCTCACGACCCAATCTGGCGAAAGTCAAAAGACATCCTCCTATTTCTGTCACCTTATGTTGTCTGCAGCCAACATAATGGTCCAACAGAGATAGGCTATGTCGATCTCTCTTCACTCACAGGAAGAGTCAACTATAAAATCACCGACTTTCGCAAAAATGTTACGCCACTCACGCCCTATCATCCTAGGGTCTGTCCAAAAGCCTAGGGTTTCCTAAGTCCCAACTGACCTATCCCTAAGGTCTGATACCAACTTAATCTGTCACGCCCCGGGTGTAAACCAGAACCCGGGCCCGTCTACAGATCCGCCGTGCATGCGGTATTTCCCACATACACGAAGCGTCGGTAACCTGCTCAGATAAGAAATAATAAAAAAAAGAGCATAATAATCAGAGCTAAACTAAAACTACTGTATCTCAGACAGAAGCTGGAAGTAAAAGAGTACAACAGTGGAATAAAATACAGATGTCTCTCCCAGCTCACCACTAAATACAAACAGCTGGCAAAAGCCAGACCCAAAAAGAAATAAATGCATGGTTTCTCCTAAGTCAAGTCCCAAAAGATAGTGTAGCAATAAAAGATGTCAATATTTAAGTGACCCGTTTAATCATGCATTGTCTCAATATGTTGTCCATTTTCCAAGAGTAATCAGTTCAGAGTGACATAAGCTAAAGTGACAGTCTCATAGAATATTTAGCAATTTTAATATCCTCAACTATTATTTTAACCCTAAACATGCAGTCCAACAATTTCCACATGGATCAAATAACAATTTAACAAAGATCAATCAACCAATAATTAATTCCCTAGAGCATGCAAGGTTACTAATAATACTTTGGGCCTCAAAAATGAGGGAACACTCTGATGTTCCTAGTGGGCATACCAAAGGAGAGGAGTACAACAACCACCCACCTGAAGTGCTAACTGTCCGGATCCGTACAGCAAGAAAATACCAAAACTCCAAATCCTTGCTCCCACAATTTTAGCACACCCGTAATATTCCTGGTACAATACAAAGCTCACTAATTACACTTAGGCTCCCAATTATTGCTCTTATAACCATCTACAACCTCGGATTCACAACTGTTAAATTATCACCTGCAGAAAGTGCCCAGAAAATTCCAAGAAAAATACCACAGCGATCCTCGCGTCGATAGCTTCGCAACGGTACCTTGCACGCCCAAATCCGAGTTCGGTAAGTCAAGATAAAAATTCGGCAAGGGGGTACACTCATACAAAAATCTGTGCTAAAAACTGTGCACTGTTCACTGAGAAAACAGTAATTTCACCTCGAAATAAATCTCACAAAAATCCAATAAAAATACGAGCATGTTCCTTGCGATCCGTAGATGAAAAAGTTGTATAAGCTCGTTTCCGTCTGATGCTCGTGCGCGAAGATATGGTCAAAACACCCCGCTGCTGTCAAGGAAGTCCACACAGAAAAAGGGGTCACTGTTTGCCTCGGGATCCGTGCCAAAACCTCGGAACGAGAAAGCGCGACCAAAACAAAAGATGAAGTCCTACCTCTTAGGAGTCTGCCGGCGCAAGAATCACAGAAAAGTGAGCTCGGGGTAGTCCAGGGGAGCCAAAACACTGTCGCTGCGCCGAAGAAGAACACTAGAAAGCAACGTCGCGCCGCGCCGTAAAATGGGGAACCTCGGGATTCGTGCCTCCTAAAATCCTAGAACTTGGCAGGAAGATCAAGAATTAAGAGGGGAAAATTTCACCAAGAGGAAGCTCGGGGAGATCTTGCACAGACAGAGAGAAAAAAGGCAGCAAAGAGGGCTCGGGCTGGCTATTTATAGGCTGAAGAAATCTTTTGGGAAAATACCCATCAGGTCCTAACTTTCGGGCGCCCGAAAGTTTTCGGGCGCACACAGTGCGGCCCGGCCCAGAACTTTCGGGCGCGCACAGTGCGGCCCAGCCCAAAATGCTCCGTCGGACGGGATCCTGGCTTCGTCCGACCCGCCCCGGCGCCCGCCACGTGTCGCCCGAACAGGCGGCAGCCATGCAAGCTGCCGCGGAGTGCGCCACGTGTCCCCCGCCCGCGTCAACGCGGTAGGTGGCGCCCGCGAATCAGCGGGCGCCACGTGGCGCTGCCCACGTCGCCGTACCTGCCCCGCGTACGGCCACCTGCCCGCGACCTGCCCCGCGCGCTGCGTGGACCGCGCGCACATGCGCCCGCCAACCGGGTGCTGCCACGTGGCGCGCCCCCGGTCCACGCCTCCCCGCGCTCGCCCGTGGACCAAGCGCGCGTGGGCCGCCCAATCCGGCGCTGCCACGTGGACACCCGCCGGTCCACGCGCCCCGCGGTGCACCCCGGTCACAGCCCAGACCTTCCGTGGACCCAGCCGCGTGCGCCGGCCAATCCGAGCCTGCCACGTGGCATCCCCGCCGGTCCACGGCTCCCCCATGCACCAAAAATCCAGTAAAACTTCCGGGAGTCCGTTTTTGGGCATCCGGACTCAGAATTTAGCAAACAAAAAGTCGTTTTCAAGCGTTTTTCCGCACTGAATCCAAATCCACCCTCTATTTGGCCAAATTCCTCTTCTAAAATTCGGCAAAAGCAGCCGAAGGCCAAAACAGCCAACCAAAGCTCACAGGGTCCATCTGTGGCATCCCTTTGATGCACCATGGGCCAGATACACCATCAACAGGTGTTTGCACAGTGGATTCATGGGAAAAAGCTGTAAGGAGTTTAGGGGCCCTACAACATTAATCACCTTTTCACCTTAATCCACTTACTAATATGCTTCTAAAAATCAATGCAAGGGACAAAGGGGAGAGGTCACCCATTTTCGGAAGAATCCCCCACCTTAAGCTCTTTGCAAGTGTTGGTTTTTAAGGATCCACAAGGATCTAAATATGTACTATCAAACAACTAGAGGGGGGGGTGAATAGGTGTAATACTTTAAAACTCAATCTCAGTGCAAAATAAAAACCAATGCGGAAAATAAAAACAGCACACCGAGATATACGTGGAAACTCCAATCCAGGAGAAAAACCACGGGACCAACACGCAATAACAATCCACTAAGAATAGAAGAATAACAAGGTGATTACCGACTCCACGGACTCAAACCCCTCCTTCAGCTTCTTCGGACCTTGCGCTGACCGGTTGGATATCCACGCAATAACAATCCCTAAGAAAAGAAGAATAATAAGATGATTACCGTCTCCACGGATTTAACCCCTCCTTCAATTTCTTGGACCTCGCGCTCCACCGATTTTGCACGCCCACTGCACACGTTCGAATCCACGAACGCCACTCGAATCCACGAGCACACGTTTCGAATCCACGAAACGCCTTTAGCACACCGAATCCACGATGCCACGTCGAATCCACGACGCAAACTCAGTCGATAAGAATATTGACTTCGATGGTGATCCTTTGCTTAGATTCTCATTGAGGAACCGTAGAAGAAATCTCTAAGCAAAGATTAGATCAATTCGACAAAAGATATGTTCTTGAAAGAACCATCGAATTGACCTAAAAGAGGCTATAAAGAAGATCGATAAAAACCTAGCCTCTAGGGTTGCTCTCAAGTGTTTTAGAAATTGATCGGTCGTAGCTCCCACGTTTTTGAGAAACCCTAAGTGTCTATTTATAGTTTAGAAACCTTTGGAAAGAGATAAGAATCAAAAACATACCTTATCTGGAAATTTTCAGGACGGCGATCCGGATCAGATTTATTGCGATCCGGATCGTCGTAACGAGATTGACGATTCCAGAAAACCAAGGGTTCGGGATCCGGATTGCAAGGCCCGATCCGGATCGTTCATACAAATCAGAAAACTTAACATTCGGGATCCGGATCGGAAATTGCATGGATCCGGATCGAAGTCTTGTATGAAGCAACAACCTTCGGGATCCGGATCGTTGGCTCTGATCCGGATCCTGAACAAGTCCGAACACCAGTTTTTGATTATTATGCAATTAAAAGTTTATCCAAGTGTTTCTACACTATAAGAAAGTATTCGGATCACCACAATTATTTAGTTAAACATACCTGATCCTCTTGAATACTTTCTTCTTGAGATTGATGTAACTGATCCACAATTCTTCAACTTCAATCTTCAAGATTCAAGACATTGAGTGTCAACTTGAGCTCTTGTTGAATCTTCTCTAAGTCTTTGATTGCTGATTGACAATTTGATCCCTTTAAGACTCCGACTCAACTCACTGACTTGACTCACGAAATATGCCAATACCAAAATGCCGTAACAATCTCCCCCTTTGGCAATTTCGTGACAAAACCCAAAAATACATAAAAGCTCAAAACACTCATCTTAAACCAAAGAATCGAAACTCAATGTCATCACCAAAACATTGATTTTCTTTGCGTGAAAGATCCAATAAATACAAAATTACATTTGAACCAAACAGTCCTAGAACATACTCTATGACTTAGGACTTGGAGTCTTAAAGTGATGTAATTCCTGCAAAACAAAACTCCAAACAAAATCAAACGTTAGTCGTTAGAAATTAGAATCCTACATTTGATCCGTCTTCCTTTTGGTTCTTTTGTTTTTTCTTTGTCTCCCCCTATCTTGAGCATCTCTAACATGTTCTCCATGTTCTCCCCCTTTGTGATACGATCATCATTTTCCGTTCTCCCCCATTTTTCCATTTTCGTTTGTACTCTCTTGATGATCTCATCTCCGATCATTTCTCTTCTCCCCTTTTTTGTCACAAATTGTCAAACAGTGAACATACTAGACAAAAGGAAATCACTAACAACATCAGTTCAAAGAGAAAGAGAGATAAAAGCTCAGTTCCGGTATATAACAAAAATGCAGATTGCGTACCGGTACCAGAAGGCAAAAAACATATAATTCCTTGAAACAAATCCAAATTTTAGAATCTTTTCAAATACCGATTTGTATACCATCAAGAAATTCATTTAAGTGCTTTGAAAAACAATGAATTCACAAAGATGTCATTCAATCCAATTAATTTCACAAAAATTAAAAAGATTTACTCCAAAATCATGAAAAATAAAGGTAAAACATTATAAACCGTTTTTCATGTTATATTCATCAAACACAAGTCATCAAAAATAATCTTGAGATCCAAACTCTATCAAGATGTAACGGATTTACAAAGATGACTTACGGAGATTTCCAAATGACATCAATCTTGAATTTTACCCTTTCAAATTTGAGATAAGCACTAAAATACCTAAGGGTGGCTCTTTGAGCATCTTTCAACTATCTCACCTTATACCAACCAGGAGATTGTTCAAAATAAGGGCTTTAAATTTAAATCTCCGAATGCTTCAACTAAACAAAATTTTATAAAAAAATTTTCAAGCATCCATAACATGTGGTAGCTTCACACATAGACCGGACGACCGGGGTGGCAGCTCTTTCCAACATGTGGTGGTAGTTTTCACACTCCTTTCGGATGTAACTCTTTCCACATCTTTTACAATTCATTTCATTACCCTTGTAAGAATGCAATCTCTTACGTGAAAGAATTAAATCCCAAATTTTAGTCTATCGGTTGTCTCACATTTATCACAATGAATTCACACAACCGAGATAGATTAAGCATCTAAAGATCACACAAGATTTCTAAAATTTGATGCTTATAATATCAAAAACTCCTATAATGAAGTATCTTCAAGATTATGATTACGGAGTAAAGTTGATAATTCATATAAAATTAAATTGGAGTGAATGAACGTGAAAACCCTTTTCATTCAATGCACTTGTTCGTTAAAAATCTTTTGTTCAAGAACAAAACATAAAACCAAGAGCATTGAAAAAACATGTAATGTAAAGATTAAGAAAAATATGAGGAGAAAACCAATCAAAGCATTACATACAGTCATAAGCTATTTAGAACTTAAGACAAGGAAAGATATCACCTTTCCGAATCCAAAATCGCTGGATTTTGGGTTGTCTTGATTCGTTGTGGCCGGGGGTTGTCCGCTTTGACTGTTGATTCACCTTAGGTCTTTGCCTCGTAGTGATCCACTTGTATGATTGATGTTGTGGCTCGGACCTTTGGTGGTTTGAGTGAACTCCATTGACTTGATGTGTCTTTTGATTCCGTTGAGTTCGCTCCGTAGATGAAGTTGCCGAAGGACTCTTCTTTCTCTTTTTCGAGCACGTCTTCACCAAATGTCCTTCAAGTCCACAAAGGTGACACGTTCTTCCTTTCAATTTGAATGTGGAACTTGAAGCATGCACAGTTTGATCCTTTTTAAAACCCAAACCAACCTTGCTTGTTTGACCTAATCCGGACATACAATCTAGTTTCTTGGAACCGGTTGAAAGCCTTTGTATGTCGAATTTGAGTTCATGAACTTGCTTGGTCAAAACTTGGTTGGTGACATGAATCTCCTCAAACTATTTTTCTAGAAAACCAATCTTGTCCATATATGATTTAGCGTTTGTCTCCGATTGGTTTATCTTTTCTTGGAGGATTTTATTGTTATTCAATAAACGTCCTTGTTCCTCCTCGAGATCATGAAGTTTTATCTTTAAAGCATGATTCTCGTCTTGATTCTCAAGTCGTTGCTTCCTCAACTTCTTGATATGCTTGGCCATCTTCTTAGATTCCGCAAGAAGTTGTTGATATGCCTCAACGAGTTCTTCCTCGTCCGACTCCCCCTCACTTGATGACTCTCCGCCGGTTGTTGATGTTTCATACAAAATCAAAGGAGTAGAGTCAGTGACTAAAGATGATAAACAATTATTAGAAGAGGAAAAATGAGAGGCATGAGAAGCAACGATTTTTTCTTTTTCCTCTTTACTTGAGGTTGATTCATTAGAAGTAGAATCGTCCCAAGTTTTCGCTTGCAAAGCCTTCTTTTTGTATGATTTCTTAGAAGGACAATCCGTTGAAAAATGGCCGTAGCCTTTGCATCGATAGCATTGGATTTCCCCTTCGAAATCATCTTTTTCTTTTTCTTTAGAAGGTTTTGCAAAGCTTTTGAGTTTAGAGGATTTAGAACCCGATGATCCTTTAGAAGATTTCGTGGATGAAGATCCATTGGTTCGATTCTTCCAAAACTTCCGACGAAATTTCTTTACGATCCGCGCCAATTGTTCTTCAAAATCGGCAAAAGAGATTTCATCGTCGGAACTTGATTCACTATCTTCTTCCTTTGTCGATTTGAATGCAATACCTGTAAGCTTAGAAGAAGACTTGGAAGAAACTTGATTAGTAGGAAAAGTCATTTCATAAGTTTGCAAAGCACCTACTAATTCCTCTATACTCATCTCATCCGGATGACTAACGGTTTCAATGGCGGTAACCTTTGCCCTAAACCGTTCCGGAAGAGTCCGAAGTATCTTTCTTACAATTTTCGACTCCGGGATCTTTTCTCCTAAATTAGCACATGTATTTATTACATCTTGAAGTCTAGTGTAATAATCTGTAAACAATTCATGCTCTTCCATATGAATAGAGTCAAATTGACTTGTAAGCATCTGGAGCTTTTGAATTTTTACAAGATTAGTACCCTCATGTGTAATTTTGAGAATATCCCAAATTTCCTTCGCGGTTTCACACGCGGAAATTCTTGTGAACTCAGTCGAGGAAAGAGAATTAAATAAAGCGTTCATACTTTTCCCATTGTAAGAAGATCTTTCAAATTCCTCTTTGGACCATCTAGAGCGAGGTTTTGGGATAGTAGAATTTCCTACTTCCTCAACAGGATGCACCCAACCGTGTTCCACGGTTTGCCATACCCGCTCATCAATTGCGAAGAGAAAAGCTCTCATCCGCACTTTCCAATAAGCATAATTGGTCCCATCAAAAAGAGGAGGTCTATAAATATTACCACTTTCACCCATCATGATAGATAAACCTAAAACCCTCTCTGATACCAATTGTTGGTTTTTAAGGATCCACAAGGATCTAAATAGGTACTATCAAACAACTAGAGGGGGGGTGAATAGGTGTAATACTTTAAAACTCAATCTCAGTGCAAAATAAAAACCAATGCGGAAAATAAAAACAGCACACCGAGATATACGTGGAAACTCCAATCCAGGAGAAAAACCACGGGACCAACACGCAATAACAATCCACTAAGAATAGAAGAATAAGAAGGTGATTACCGACTCCACGGACTCAAACCCCTCCTTCAGCTTCTACGGACCTTGCGCTGACCGGTTGGATCCACGCAATAACAATCCCTAAGAAAAGAAGAATAACAAGGTGATTACCGTCTCCACGGATTTAACCCCTCCTTCAATTTCTTGGACCTCGCGCTCCACCGATTTTGCACGCCCACTGCACACGTTCGAATCCACGAACGCCACTCGAATCCACGAGCACACGTTTCGAATCCACGAAACGCCTTTAGCACACCGAATCCACGATGCCACGTCGAATCCACGACGCAAACTCAGTCGATAAGAATATTGACTTCGATGGTGATCCTTTGCTTAGATTCTCATTGAGGAACCGTAGAAGAAATCTCTAAGCAAAGATTAGATCAATTCGACAAAAGATATGTTCTTGAAAGAACCATCGAATTGACCTAAAAGAGGCTATAAAGAAGATCGATAAAAACCTAGCCTCTAGGGTTGCTCTCAAGTGTTTTAGAAATTGATCGGTCGTAGCTCCCACGTTTTTGAGAAACCCTAAGTGTCTATTTATAGTTTAGAAACCTTTGGAAAGAGATAAGAATCAAAAACATACCTTATCTGGAAATTTTCAGGACGGCGATCCGGATCAGATTTATTGCGATCCGGATCGTCGTAACGAGATTGACGATTCCAAAAAACCAAGGGTTCGGGATCCGGATTGCAAGGCCCGATCCGGATCGTTCATACAAATCAGAAAACTTAACATTCGGGATCCGGATCGAAAATTGTATGGATCCGGATCGAAGTCTTGTATGAAGCAACAACCTTCGGGATCCGGATCGTTGGCTCTGATCCGGATCCTGAACAAGTCCGAACACCAGTTTTTGATTATTATGCAATTAAAAGTTCATCCAAGTGTTTCTACACTATAAGAAAGTATTCGGATCACCACAATTATTTAGTTAAACATACCTGATCCTCTTGAATACTTTCTTCTTGAGATTGATGTAACTGATCCACAATTCTTCAACTTCAATCTTCAAGATTCAAGACACTGAGTGTCAACTTGAGCTCTTGTTGAATCTTCTCTAAGTCTTTGATTGCTGATTGACAATTTGATCCCTTTAAGACTCCGACTCAACTCACTGACTTGACTCACGAAATATGCCAATACCAAAATGCCGTAACAGTAAGAAGGTTGAACTTGATTTCCTTCTTCTCCAAAAAAATTCCTAAAATAGGAATTAGAACCATAAGAGATTATTTCTATCTCTTTTACGACCCTAAAATAAAGACTCTAAACTTTACACTCTCATGTGGGTTCTTTAACCTAAGAGAAAGAAAAGGGAGTAGAAATCCTCTTTTGAGATGCTCTTACAAAAGAGATGATTTGATCTCTTTATTTCCATAAGAAAATCCTAAAAATGGAGAAAAACTTCATTAGAGATGATTTCCATCTCATTTGAACCCAAAAAGAAACCTTAAGATGAAACCCTAGAATTTACATATCTCTTTTTGAGGGTTTCTTGACCAAGAGATGAAGAGGAATGAGCCCCAACTCCTCTTGAAAGGCTCTCTTGAAGCCGACCACGAAATCCCCAAACTCCTTAGAGATCAAAACCCAAAACCCTAGCTTCTTCTTCTTCTTCTTCTTCTTCTTCTTCTTCTTCTTCTTTTTTCCTTCTTTCTCTTTTCTTCTCTTTTCTTTCCTCTTATTTCTCACGTAGGGGGAGGGAAAAAGAGAATGGAAATGAGGAGAGAGAGGGAGAGAGAGGGTTTTATACCTGGGGTGGCTGGTGGGGTGAATTTACCAAACTACCACCACTTACAAAAGAATTCATCTCACTGTTCCAGCATTCTGGCATTGAGTACCGGTACACGGGGTTGAGTACCGGTACCCAAGTATAAAATTTTTCCAACCCGAGGCTAGAAAACTCCCCATTTTTCATAGGGTACCGGTACTCAACCTTCAGTACTGGTACCCAAAATGGCGTACTCGTACTCAGCACAAATTTCTGTACTTAAGCAGATTTTCGCACATTTAGCCTTTGAAGTCCGTTTCTAAGGCAACTTCGCACCGTATGAGCTCCGTTTTGCCTAAAATTTTGCACGTATCCCGGGAAATACCTTTAGAACACGTTCTCATTGCACTTTACCCAATTTGGCCAAAGTTCAAACCGAAACACCAAGTTTCAGCTCGCTACCTTCTCAACTCACTTTTGATCCGAAGACTTTTGCTTCGAACCAAAACACTCCAAATTCATTCTTAATAACACTTTGGACATGCTCGGAGTAATTTAATTGCACTTTGCTATTTGCGAAGCCGGTGCACTACAACTACACAGATATCAGAGAGGAAAATAAACTACTGTAATAAAAATCAAAACCACTGTACAACTGAAATAAAGATACAAGATCTAACTCCCAAAATAATAGTACATAATCAGATCCACTGAATCAAAGTACAAATAAAATTCTCCTATACAACATTTATGAATTCAAAAGAGGAGTTAAACTAAATCAATAAAATACAACAGTGTACGGTAAAATCCCACAATCCGGGATGGTGCATCTACCTTACCAAAATAAACTACACTGGTAGGGATCTATCTCGCGACTCGCTGTCCTTAATCCGTCAAGCCAGCTAGAGCAGGAACGGAAGGAAAGCCTCTGAAAAACTGTCACCAACAGAGAGTGTGAGAACTATATCAATCAGTAGTTCTCAGTGGATACCGTCTTCAAGCCCAACGGTCTGCCCATTAAGTCTACTAGAGGTATAAGATAACAGAATACTGTAGTAATGAAAGGATAAGCTGGAAAGAAATCTACAACTATCATGCCCCTATCTACAATGCTCAATGGGTGATACAGATGATGATATGCAACCACTCGAACACGATATACTGAATCGATCCAATCACACTGACTTCCACATAGGGTCCAGTCAAATATGTGCCTACCGACTGCCATTACATCCACGAAGAACTGGACTTACGTAGGCGGTCCCACTCGGATTGCGTCGACAAGCTGCAAAAGATAAGTAACAGGCCTAGCTCCGGAGCGACACTAGAGGGGAGTGACCCCACCAAGGAAAGTATCCGCGCATCTCTGTCGAGCTCGTTATGGCTCATGCAGGCTACAGTCCAAAACCATGATCAATCAGATCGACAAAACTCAACTCACAACACTAACCCACTGGCCGGAGGTACTCAACAGCCGGGACCACCGTCAACCCAAATGGCTCCCAAAACAGAACATCTAACTCACAGACGAGAATGAACCAACCGACACAGCAAGGGTCCGAGAATCCCGAAAGGTCGGTGCCTAGAACCACAATCAAACAAGAACAGGTTCCATGTGAGGTCCCGGAATCCCCCGCGTAGGATTGCTGGTTGTTGGGCAGCGTTCGGTTGCCGTTGGGGGTGTTGGTGCGCGCGTTGGGGCCCAGAAATGGATTTGTGGTGCAATTTGGGTTTTAGCTGGCATCACTAGAGGCCTGCGTGGTGTGTCAGTGGTGTTTGCGCGCAATTTGGACACAAGTGTTGGACTTCGTGCTTAAAAGGTTATCCCGTGGGGAATTGGAGGACCCGTCGGGTGTTTGGAGGTGATTTCGCGCGTTGCAGATGTCAAATTTAGACTCCGGGTGAAGTCCGGATAAAAGTTTACCTCTCCGGTCGCCTTCGGGAATTTTTAGAGTTGGAATTTGGCTAATCGGACTTTAAAAATGGACCCGGCGCGAAAATCGGATCGAGTGGGCATTCGGCAAATTTTCGGACGAGAATTTGGGAAAACAGACATCGTTTTTGGATTCAGCGCGCGAAATCGCAAAGAATGGACTATTTATTTGTTGAATTTGGAGCCCGATTTAGTTGCACGTTTTTCGAGGCATCGCGGCACGCTTCCCAAGGCGAGGAAATGGCACGGATCCCGAGGTGGCTCAAGGCGCGCGGCGCGGAGTTCGATTCGCGCGCTGGCGCGCGTTGGGAACGCGCGCCTGCGCGGGTCAGCGCAGGGGCCGCCACGTGGCGGCCCCCCGTTGGAGCCCGCGCGGGCGAGGTGTAACGCGCCCGTGTGGCGGGCACATTACCGCACGCGCCCGGTTGTGGACCGGCCGGTTGGGGGGCTCCCATTAGTGGCCGCCGTGGACCGGGCCTGTGGACCGAATCCGTGGACCACCTTCTCTCTCCCTCTTTTCTTCTTCTTCTTCCTCACCGCGCACGCCATTTCCCTCCTCTTCTTTTCCTTTCTTCTTCAACCGAGCGAGAGGGAGAGTGAGGGAGATGGTGGGAGGTGCGGCGTGGCGTCGTGGGCCTCGAGGAGCGCGCGAGTTTTTCCGTTGGGAGCGTTTCGGCGACGGCGGCGCAGTCGGGTAGGTCCCGTGAGTTAATTTAACGGTGTTTTTTGTACAGTTTTTGGAGCGTTCTTTTAGACTGTAACTGACCCTCTTGCTCCTTTCTGTGTTGGGCACCGTGCACCGTTTTGCGTGCGGACTCCGGCACCGTGCACCGTTTTGCGTGCAGACTCCGTTTTGCGTGCGAATCCTGGCACCGTGCACAGTTTTGCGTGCGGACTCCGGCACCGTGCACCGTTTTGCGTGCGGACTCCGTTTTGCGTGCGGATCCTGGCACCGTGCACCGTTTTGCGTGCGGACTCTGGCACCGTGCACCGTTTTGCGTGCGGATCCTGGCACCGTGCACCGTTTTGCGTGCAGACTCCGGCACCGTGCACCGTTTTGCATGCGGACTCCGTTTTGTGTGCGGATCCTGGCACCGTGCACCGTTTTGCGTGCGAACTCCGGCACCGTACACCGTTTTGCGTGCGGACTCCGTTTTGCGTGCGGATCCTGGCACCGTGCACCGTTTTGCTTGCGGACTCCGGCACCGTGCACCGTTTTGCGTGCGAACCCCGTTTGGCGTGCAGGTTCCAGCACCGTGCACCGTGTTGCGTGCAGACTTCGTTTGGCGTGCGGATTCCGGCACCGTGCACCGTTTTGCGTGCGGACTCCGGCACGGTGCCCCGTTTTGCGTGCGGACTCCGTGGAGGCCAATTGCAAGTGTCTACGAGCAATTGGTGGCAAATCGAGGTGGGTGGCCTTATCTCCAAGTTTTAGGGACTGTACATTAATTCTATTGATGTAGGACTATGCATGATAGTTTATTTCCTTGTGTAGCATGCTAGATTGTTGGAATGGTTATTCCTTTTTATCATCTGTTAATACAGCTATCTTGGAACTTGACCTAGCACCCCCGTCATATGTTGCATGTGTAACCAGACCAGTACAAAACCCTCACTTGGGCTAGGGTTAATTATGTTTAGGCACCCACACTGTTTTGCTATCCCTGGACATAGTGTTATCCTCGCCCGGGTAGTGGGCCGAGAGGTCGGGATTTTCTTTTAGTGTGGGATGCGTTTGCACTCGTGCTTGGGAGCAGAGTGGAGTCTGGTAGTTGTAGCGGGTTGCTTATCTGTGCCGGGAGCCGTTTGGGTACACGGTAGTCCCGGGAGGTCTAGTATCCCTGTTGCGCTGTCGTGGGAGGGAGCCGTTGAGCAGGCGGTAGTCCCGGGCCGTCGAGTATCTTCCGGCCAGTGTTGTTGGGAACCGTTGGGGTTAGCGGTGATCCCAGGTCGTTGAGTGTTGTCCGACCAGTATTGTTAGCTTGAGTTGTGGGTCGTTCCTGGCTGTGGAGTACCTCCAGCCAGTGTGCCTCGTGCTGCGAGCTGTTGGAGAGGCTAGTGTCTCGTGTTTCGAGTTAGCCGATCAGCTGAGTCGTCGAGAGTGCTCCGACGATTGTGCGAGATATTTGGGGATCTTGAGTCCTACCGTTCTGAGAGTGAGCGTGGATTTGACTAGCCTGCATATGCCAATGTTTGATACTCTATGCCGCGCCGTTCTACTCAGTTGGAGTCGCGTCCTGAGATGCTGCTGTGGATACGATGGTTGGCCTGTTGAGGCAGTTTTCCGCAGTGGAGGCAACGATGGGCCTGTGAGGCAGTTTTGCGCGAGGGATGAGTTAGTCGGACAGGACGCCCCACGTAAATCCCGTCCTCATGTGGATGTGTGGTAGTGGGCAGGAGCGTTCCTAGTCGACAGGCGCAGGCTTGACTGGACCTTTGAGGTAGTCAGTTCGTTTGGGTCGATTGAGCACCTTGGGTGCGAGTGATCTCATTTACTTTCATCTGTTCCACTTTGGAGCGTCTAGATAGAGGCATGGTAGCTGTAGAGTAGATTCCAGCTTTTCTTGTTCAGATTTCTTTGCCTGTTATCTTTTACCTCTGGTAGACTTGGTGGGCAGACCGTTGGACTTGTTGACGGCACCCACTGAGAACTACTGTGGGAAGTAGTTCTCACACCCGTCGTGGTGTCTTTTCCCCAGGGACTTCTTCTTCTGTTCCTGTGCTCCTGTTGCTGATCCTTCGGACCGAGGCGAGGGAGTCGCGAGCTTGTTCCCTACCCGTCGTTGGAGTGTAGCGGTACCCCCTTCAGAGGAGAGCTTCGGTTGATAGTTTACTTCTTCTTCCTCTGTTGAGAGACCTTTGTAGAGAGGTATAGAGTTGTACTTTATTTTACAGTTTGAGAGACTGTTGTAGTGAGGATATTCTTGTATCGAGAGTTTGTACACTGATGTATTTATTGGAGATACCTCCCCTTTTGAGTTTTGTATCAGAGGACTTTGTATACGATTGTATTTGGGAGATGGATATGGTACTATTTTCAGTTGTACAGGGTTTGGTTTTCAGTTCTTTTAGTGGTTTACTTTCAGCTCTGATATCTGTATACTGTAGTTGATTCTTTTTGCAGGTTAGACGCTTCGTCTGTACGGCAGCTTCCGTACAGATGGCGGATCTGTTAGTGAGTCCGGGTCGCAGTTCGACCCCGGGGCGTGACATTCCAGGCTCAACCTTTCGAAGTTCTCGACCTCTTACAGTTCGGAAAAATCAGCTCCCTCGGGTAAAACATCCAGAGGGAGCCAATCAAGGGTCCAAAAGTTCTGGGAGACTAGCACCTAGAACCCAAATCAAACAAGAACATGTTGCATGCACATCTTCTCGTAGATCTCGACCCAAATATGAAAATAGTCCTTAGAACCCAGATCACTCGAACCCTCTCGGGTGAGAAAGTTTATAAGAAAAGATGATATTTAATACTGAAAATATTTTCACTCGAACCCACTCGGAGTGAGGACTAAAAGTAGTTCATTTTTATAAAACCATCTTAATTTGAGAAAGCCCATTTTGATGAATTTTAGTTCTTTAGAAAAATTAGTTAGAAACAAATTTTATTTTCCAAACCCCGATAGGCTAATCCCTTCACCCTATCAAACAAGAACAGGCTCCGGCGACTCTTTGAAGTTCGGGAAGAAAACATTGGTTTACTGAAATCATGTGTGTCAAAAAATGATTCTGGGTTCAAGGTCCTACTATGACAAGCACACTACTGCCACGAACTCAGTGGCGACAAACAGCTCGGAGAAAACTCGACGACCCAGGACCACCGTCTACTCAGACGGCTCCCAACACTAGTACAACACTAGCCTCAGCTACCAAACTCCACTCGACCTCCAGGCACGAGTGCAACATACATCCTACACTATCCCGACCACTCAGCCCCCTACCCGGGCGAGGAAAAACTCTAAGTCTAGGAAAAAGAAATTCAAGGTGTGGGAAAAACTAAAACATAAAGAAACTAGCTCAAGTGAGAGTTTTCTAATAGTCTGATTTAATACATGCAAACATAGGACGGCGTGCTAGTCAAGGTTCTACTATTTTCACATTTAACACGATCAATAAATAATTCTCTAACTCTATCTCTCATTCAACATAACCAAGGAATGAAACAACATCCTATCATGCATGTCCACTACAAGATAGAATTAGAAAGTCGCCCGTTAATTTTGGAAGAAAATCAAACCCACCTGAAAGTAGTCGATCCAATGTCCGATCTAGCTGAAATTTGGCATGAAGAATTTTTGGCCTCTCAGAAATCCAACGCCATGAAAATCATCCAAATCCGCCACTCGGATTGGGCGCAATCGCCGAAACAATGCACGTTGTGCGGTTTAAGTCCGGAATTTCAGCAAGCATACATAAGCTAAATAAAATGCATATATAGCATTATATACCTCAATTTGAAGCTCCCAATAGCAAATCTAAGGCGTCCTCAATCATATGAACATCTCTAAGTCTTCAAAAATGCATCTCTAATTTCCCTTAATAGCTAAAATAATCAATCAATAGCATATTGTCCAGAAATTTGCCCAAAATTTTAGCATGAACTTCCAAGATTTATAGAGACTAATTCATAAGGAATTTTACACAGATTACAAAAGAGAATTTGCTCACCATAAACTTAAAAAGATGTCCAAACTTTAAAATCCCGAAAAAGATCAATTATTTCCAAAGATATCAGCATTCAAAGGTTCAATCCTCAACTCAAAATCCAAAACAAAACTGCAGTCCTCCCCTGTCACAGGGTCCAGAAGATCGTTAAAGTTACCTGGGCAAATGATCTCCAAATCTAGCAAGCAAGGTGTCAATGGATTTTTCGTCAAGAGTAGATACAAATCGAGCCAAAGAACTCCAAATTTCATGCACAAATGAAAGAGAAATCCCATAAATACTATTGATTGTCCGAAAATAAAATCAGTGCACGATGGCTCCAGAGATGGCTTAAAAACTCCAAGAAAACTGATGATCCATGGGGAGTGTTGAATACCAAAGTTGTAGGCCTACATCTTGTGGAGATCCTCTCCAAAAATTAACTGAAAGTTCCAAGAAATGAGCTATGCATAATTTTTTTACTGAAACGCGACGGTGAAGGTTGAAAACCAGCAACAATGGTGATGCTCCAAACTTGGGGAAGATGATGATCAAGATGCTCCTTTGATCCTCCCTGAGCGATGAAGATGAAGAGGAGATGTTGATGAAGCTCTATGAGAAGTCCTCCAAAAAAACCCAAGTGCCAAAAGAGGAGAAAGAAGGAGAAGGAGCTCTATTTAAAAGCCAAGAGGAGGAAAAAGAAGAAGAAAAAACCCCTGTTTGATACAGTAGCGAGCCCATTTTCGCCCCGGCCCGGCCCGCCGCCTCGGCCCAGCCACGCGGCAGCCATCGAAGCCCCCCTTTGCAACTCGGGTGGACGGCATGGATGCGGCCATGTGTCCCGATCCGGTTGGGGCGCGGTGCGGCCAGTGTGTGATGACCCGAATCTCCGCAGAGCATTTACTGTTTGATCGGTGGCTTTTGGAGCCCTATGTTGTGTGTTGGAGGTGTTTGTGCGTGAATCAGACTCATGAATGGACTCAGTGCGTAAAATAGATCAAGAGTGCCGATTTGGATGCCCTCGTCGAATTTTGGAAGTGGTTTCGCGCGAAACGGATATCGGATTTGGATTCAGCGCACGAAAACGATAGAAATTGGCTATTTGGATGTGTTTTTCTGAGTCCGGATGCCCAATAACGGACACCCGGAAGTTTTCTATGTTTTCAGGTGCACGGGAGGAGCAGTGGACAGCCGGGGAGCCACGTGGCAGAGCCGAATTGGCCGGCGCAGCGCGCGTGGTCCACGGAGGCGCGTGGCCGGGTGCATTGACCGGCGCGCGGACGCGTGGCGGCCCCGGGTTGGACGGTTTAGCGCGCGCTGTCCACGCGCGTGCAGGGGGTAGGAGAGGCAGTTGCGCGGGCAGTATGGCGTGCACGCGGGGGCGCCATGTGGCGCCCCGCGGTTCGCTGGCGCCACCCGCTCCGCACAGGCGGTAGGGCCGCGTGGCGGGCGCCGGTTGGTCCCGCCCCGGCTGTTGCGTGTGGGGGACACGTGGCGCGCCCGGATGGATCCGGGCACTGTGCGGATCAGGGACGGTGTCCCCTGTTTGGGGGCCCGAAAAATTCGGGCGCCCGATATTGTCCCCCAAAGTCCATTTTTGGATTTTGCCTTTAAATATGACCTTTCCCTCTGCCATTTGCTCCTTTTCCCGAGCTCCTTTGGTGTTGTGCCCTCAAGCTTAGTTGATCTTCATCTTGTGCTTCATCTCTTGGAGGAGTTTCAGAATTTTTGGAGGCCGCGGCACTGATGATTCCTGCGACGCGGCGCACTTCGACGTTTCTTCGATTTTGGGCTTTTCCGTCAACGTTTCTTCCGCAAACTCTCTTGCACTCATCCGAGGGTGTTTTTGGCCGATTTTTATGGCAGCGTGTTCACGAGAGGTACACCTTTGATTTCCGTGTTGATCACATCACTCTATTTTGAGTTTTTTGGTGGGCTTTTCGATGCATCTTTTGACCCCCTTTTTCAGCGACAATGTTTTGGGACAATGGATCTTGTTGGATTTTTATCTCAGCGCTCCGTTATCGTATTTCGATCTATGATGACTCTATCGACATCTACGCTTCGCGAGGATCGCAGCCATATTTTTATTGGAATTTTTGGAGCTCCTCTCGAAGGTGATATTTTGACTTCTTCCAGACTAATTTTCTGCAGATATGTATTTCTGGGGATTTGTGTTTAGCGCGGTGTTTTGCCTGTATTTCAGTGACCGAGAGGAGTTTTTGGGTATTTTTTGACTCGTTGGAATCGTGAGAACCTGAGGAGTATCCACGTTCAGTTTCAGCTCATTTGGACCCCAGATCATCGCGCTTTCAGGTGGGTTGCTTCGTCTCCAGAACCGGTGGACGGTTCTCTAATTCTATCTGATAGAATGCATGCATGTTAGTGTACCAACATATGGTTGAGATGTAAGCTTGGTAAATGGTATTTGTTTGAGAAATTGCAAGATATGATATTCATATTATGCCTAATGAAAACTTGCAAGATTTAG